>CM052811.1:92108095-92184263 GCA_028533885.1 Nasua narica | reverse complement strand
AGGAGCAAAGGGTTTCCAGTCCTGAGAGGAGAGGGATCAGCAAAACCAGACTGGCATGTATTCATTCTAAAGCAGAAAATAGCAGTTGTACTTTGCCTTGCTTAGGATGATGTCATGGTGCTTTAGCAACTGGTTTTAAAATAAGAATAGAAGAGTAGGAATGTGTCAGTGTTTGTCCAGAAATGTTTTGAAAATCAGAGCATCTCCCAGAATCACTCTGATTCCACGTGCAGGGATCACAGTACCTTGACGAGCAGCAGGTGTTTCCTAGAGCACTAAACTGCAAGGAAACGGGGTCACAAAGAAGGAGAGAAAGGAAGTAGGAAGAAAAATGTAGAGGGAGGGATACATAAAGGGAGGAATGAAGGGGGAGAAAGGGAAAGGATTAGGGGCAAGGAAAAGAAGCAGAAAAGCAGGGGAAGCCCCCTTCTCTAAAAACAAGCAAACAAATGTAATTCTGCTGATCAAAGTGTTTGGGGGGGGGTGTTTTGGGGGTGGAGTCTGTATCCTTGTCCCTCTGGTCTATTCTAACAACTGATTTGAACTGATTTTAACCAATTTTCCTGATACTAACTTACATTATTTCAGAGTGTGATCTGAAATACTGAAATTATTAGTTCTTTTCTGCTTAAAATTCACCTTTAGTCCTTTAGTTGAGCATAATGTGGTTTATCAGTTAATTCTGTCTTACCTGCCCCAGGAGTTTCATCTTCCAGTCCCATCCCTCCCCAGTGCTCTGTTCTTTTTTTTTATTAGCAGTTCCCATAAATATGCCTTGCTTTTTTGCACTTGAGAAACCGTCCATATTCTATTCCTTCTGGGTAGGATGGAAAGCTTGCCCTTCAATCTCCAACCTTCACCCCCCCCCCTTTTTTCCAGCTGGTGAGCATTTCAACCAGCGAGACTTTGCTCAAAGAGTATTTCCTCAGTAGAATCGTGAATGCCCTTCTATAACATTGTATGTTCAATGATTGAATGATTCACTAAGATTCTTGGCGTTTATAAATTGGCGTTTATCAAGTGAACCTGTAGTTACCTGCATACACCCCTTTCTTCCACCTAAATGTTAACTCCTAAAGATCAGACATCTTCTCATGTTTATAACTGTGTGCCACTCTCTAATACATGCTTATAATAGACACTCATACATGCTCAAATTAATGACTGAAGCAATAAAAGCTTGTCAGGAAAATTTATCCAAGACTTGGAAATGACTTTTGAAGAATATTTCTTGGCTATTTAAAAATTCTATAGGGGCGACTGGTAATTTGTAGAAAATGAATGGCCATGTAAATGATTCCTGCCAGGGCGCCTGGTTGGCTCAGTGGGGTAAGCCTCTGCCTTCAGCTCAGGTCATCATCTCAGGATCCTGGGATCTAGCCCTGCATTGGGCTATCTGCTCAGCAGGGAGCCTGCTTCCTCCTCTCTCTGCCTGCCTCTCTGCCTACTTGTGATCTCTCTCTGTCAAATAAATAAATGAAATCTTTAATAAATAAATAAATAATTCCTGCCCACAGCAATGCAAATGAATTCTATGTTTCAGTAAGTCAACTTCTCCTTTGGACCTGTTTTACCATCTTACTGATTCTTTTATTTATTAACAAGTTGAATAAGATCTTTGACACGCATTCACTTCCTATTTGCATGAGTCATGATATTACCTTTGTAAAAATTATGTTTTAACAGTATAACAAAACATCTTCATTTAATGTGTGCACAAACTATCAAATAGCATAGGTTGAGTGTGTGTTAATAGAATATAGAGGATGTTTTCTAATGAACAACTCAATGTTACAGTTGCAAGGCAATTTGAAAGTGAAATGAGGGCGCCTGGGTGGCTCAGTTGGTTAAGCGACTGCCTTCGGCTCAGGTCATGATCCCAGAGTCCCGGGATCGAGTCCTATATTGGACTCCTGGCTCTGCGGGAAGTCTGCTTCTCCCTCTGACCTTCTCCCCTCTCATTCTCAGTCTCTCGCTCTCTAATAAATAAATAAAAATCTTTAAAAAAAAAAAAGAAAGAAAGTGAAATGAATATATCTGTTAAAATAATACCACTAGGGGCGCCTGGGTGGCTCAGTGGAGTAAAGCCTCTGCCTTAGCTCAGGTCATGATCTCAGGGTCCTGGGATCGGGCTCCTTGCTCAGGAGGGAGCCTGCTTCCCTCTTTCCCTCTGCCTGCCTCTCTGCCTCCTTGTGATCTCTCTCTCTATCATATAAATAAATAAAATCTTTAAAAAAATAATAATACCACTAAATGAAAACACCAACAGAATAATACTATAGAGCACTTTAAAGCAGATGGTTGTCTAGCATGTATACACATGTAATATGGACACATATGTACATACATATGTTAAAATGTAACTGATATATTGTAGCCAATATATTTTCCATACAGTAATCCTGAGTTTATAGGTTTCTGCATCACAAGTATGTATCACACTCTGTTAAACACATGGTCATAAAGGCACAATGTTAACAGTGTTGCTTAACTCTTTTCATCACTATTACTCATCCTTGCCTGTTATTTGTTTTTCCATCATTCTCCCTAAGACATATGTATCATCCCCCCCAGACGTGGCCCCACTCAGTCAAGTGGAAATAGGAGCTTTTCCCCATAAAGCTGAGCAGACCACATTAAGCAAAAGATTCCAAATCTAATGGCCCATGAGTCATAGTCAACTGATGACCCACTGAAATGACTGACCAGGTAACTGGGTCAACTAGCTCCAGGGAAGCATTTACTAAGCCAATAAAGCATGTCGTTGGGCCACTCAAGGAGCCTTTCCCTGCTTCACCCCCCCAACACACCTATCCAGCCAGATGTGTGCACTTAATATGGCTTGCCCACACCATTCCTGGGATGGGAACAGCTCTCACATTTCCAAATGCAAGTACCCCAGCTTCAGCTTCCATCCACAAAGACAGCATGTGGCCCCAGGAGCCACACGGCTCATTGCCTGTGCAGCGTGGGTTTCTCATGGAGACGTGCACACTTCAAGAGACAGAGTACACCCTTTTCCTAAGACTGAAGTTCAGAGTCCCCCTAAGACAAGGGCAGAAGGGCATTGCAATGTCAGAGTCTGGCTCTCAAATTTAAAAAAAAAAAAAGGACACATCACTACTTAAGATACATGCTATGTATGATTATAACTTTATTTTTCTCCCCCTCTTAGCTAGCATTCCTTGGGAGTGGGGGGAAAAAAAACATCAAAGGCATTCCTGCACAAAAGTCCACATTGAAGCATGTTTAAGTGTCAGATTAAAATTAACAAAAGACAGGAAATAGGGAGTTAAGACTTTACTCAATCCTGAACTCACCCTATTGTGCCTAGGTACCAAGAGGTCAGGAAAGAACTCTTAGGTTCAGAATTAGCTGCTTCTGTTTCCTTTCACTGCTGAGATATTAAACTTCAAAAAAATATTAAATGGACAAGAAATCCCCAAGTGCCCATAACCCGTACAGGGTGGTAATCTGTGCATATCTCTAGCTTTGAAAGCCAAGTTTGAACTTTATACTTTCACAAAATTAGGAAAACATCTGTTCTCTTTGGTAAATCCCCTTTCTTATATATCCACTTTCTGATTGCCTTGAGTCCTTTCCCTTTCACTCAATAAATAGGAAAAGAAGAGATGCCAGGAGTAGGTAAAAGCAGGGATTTCTTACCAGACAATGACCAAGCAACTTAGTTTACGTTTTCTTACCTTCAAGTTTAATTTTCTAATCCAGATGAACTCTACTGCCAGATAGGATTCTGATTTCTCCTGGTCATTTTTCAAATATGTCCTATAGTAACAAAATTTTTCAATGTCTCCAGCTTATCTATAGATGGGGAGACCCACCTTCTCTGCAAAGATAGCCAAACCCTTGCTTAGAGTTTCCTTACCCCACTGCCAAGATAGGTGCTACTCAGGTATTAATGTGACTCAGTTATTTGGAACTGGGAAAGCCTTTTGTAGCTTGTCTAATGATAAACTGTGATTGGCCTTCCCTAAGCCATAACACTGAGGGAGAATTTGAGGAAGTTAGCAGGGGTTAATGATACTCTAACCACATGGATAACAGGCACACCTGGGGAGAGATGATACTCAGGGTTCTAACAACCCAGGGTCTCTGGAACTTTTCTCCTTGGATGATCTTCATGCTCCGTGACTAATGAAAGATGTTCCAGAAGATTTGTCTCTCCAAGGTATGAGAAACTCCTGCTAGTACAAAATTCTCCAGTGACTCTTCAGTGCTAGCCCGAGCCTGTCACCCAAGAGGGCCTTGGGAAAAATCATCCTTTCTTACCATGCCTATCAATTTGTCTTCTTTTTCAAAGCCCAAAAGGAGTGAGCACATTGCCACTCTTCCTTTGGCCAAGAATCCCAAAGCTCTTGTACCTAACGGCAATAGGAGTAAGGTGGGGTCGAAACAACATCAGGACGATCATACAGTTTATATAAGAAATAAGCTATGCCCTGTCTCCTTCAGTGAGGCAAAAGTTTCGAATTGCTTCCTGCATACTAAGAAACACCTCTAATGCCCCTCTTCCCACATGCTAACACACATTTCATTTTCACTCAAATCTTACAAGAGAAAAGTACAGGCCTTGGGGAGAATGTTACCATTTGTCCTTCAAAGGAATAGTTCGGTCCTTGCCAAAAATGATAAAGGCCACAAAAAAAAGGAAATATGAAAGGTAGAGAGAGTGATCATGTAATTTGCCATCCAAGCTGGTTCAGTTTTGAGGGTGGGACAAATGCCAAATTGGACTGAGCACAAGGACAAGAGGCTTAGCAGGACTATCTCAGTCAAATCTGGCTGTGGGGTCTCCCTAAAGGAAAAGTCATGGAAATATCCGCTGTCATTTTTAGGCATTGGTGCATGGAGAGACAGTACAGAAATGGAGGATCTTAAGCCAAACAGTGCTTGGCTGAACTGAGTTTTATCATAAGACTTACAGAATTCAGATGCAGAATGGATTCGTGGAGTCCCAAAGAAACAGACCATTACATTATTGCATTAGACTTTGGGGAGGTAATAGAAGCTTAAATGAGTTGATACCAATGGGATAAATGTGAGATATTATTGATGTAAAAATGAATGGAATTTTGCAAATTATTAGAGGTAGGAAACCTCACTCAGGATGAATCAGAGGTGATTTTTCTGGATAACGGAGTGATGCCATTAGCATTTTTTGAAAACTAAGACCAAAAGGTTAGGTAATGTACACAAGTTCATCGACTTATAGTATGGCCTTCAGGTTTACCTGTTAGTAGAAAGATGAGTGTATCTCAATGTAAGGGCCACTAAGAAGATATGTACAGAAAATTCTGAGATCACAGGACTTGCCTCTATTTTTGTAAGGTGTGGTACAAATCTGAAGATGTACCTTTGAGTCCTGCTCAATCAATCTCTAGCTTCATTACTTTTAGCAAATACCCTTCTGTAGGGCTGGGCTCTTGTATGGCTCTGGGAGTCCCAGCAGGCTGGCTCTCCTGGGAAGGACAACTGTTCTCTACTTCAAGGTACCTCCCACCCTCTGCCTGGGAAGCCCAGACTTTTGCAGATAAAAGCAGTAGAGTGCAACATGCAGGTCTCCATTTCTGTTGACCAAAACAAATCATAAGGCCAGCCCAACATAAGGAGAAGAGTAGAGAATTTGGGGCCATTCCCACACTAAATCTATCACATAAACATGGAGTCTGAGAATTTAAGGGCTGAGATTGTAGATTATTTGAAGACCCTGTAGAAGAAGCCACCACTAAATTTATTTTTAGCCAAATGTTTGCTCTGTTTATGTCACAGAGCTGATGAAGGAACCCTTTGTTTTTCACTCTACCATAGATTAAAGGGGAAACTTTTGAAAAGACAAAGAAATAAATAGTTACCACAAACTGAATTGCTACTGGTACAGATCTTCGGATGCACACTCGCAGGGCAAGATTTTCACCATCTCTGAGGAATTTAGAAGGAGAGAAGGAGAAAAAACAGTTGACAGAAGAGCTTCAGTTCTCAGTTGATATTTGAAAGTTGAGTTAACACAGAGTGGTCCTTTTCTTTATCCTTGGCATCCAATAATGACCATGTATTACCAATGGGCAGCAAGTTTACTTCAGTCATCTAGTGGGGAACATGCTTCCCTTTTCCTGAAAGGAGAACTTCCCACCTGACCTATAAAGGATCTCTCAGAATCATCTTTAGCAAGCCATCCCCACTTAGAAAACTTGTGAGATCATGCTTTTTAGAGGAGTATTCTTGACCTTTACCAAATTTGGACTAGACTGTAGAATGTTGATGTTTCCAAAAAAATCAATGAACCTTCTAGCCCAGAAACACGATGCATCAGGGGCTAGCTAGATGCTCACCAGATAGTTTCCTCTTCTTGAGCACACTACAGAACTACACCGCCCTGACACCCTCTGTCAGGTGAGGGCATGTGACTGGTTCTTGCCAATGCAATAGAAACAGAAGACATCCCTTTTGATTTAATGCAGAGGCAAGCAAATGATAGCCCATACGCCAAATTTGGCTCACCACCAGTCTTGATAAATAAAGGGGTTTTTTGGTTTTGTTTGTTTGTTTGTTTCATTTTTTTTTTTGTTTTTGACACAGCCCCCTCCATTCATTTATGTGTAATATGTGGCTGCACTCGTACTATAATGGCAGAATTGAGTAGTTGTAACAGGGAGTATGTGGCCAGCGGAGTCTAAAATATGTATAATCTACCTTTCATAGAAAATGTACACCAACCTTTGATTGCATCTTTAATCTGAGTGCTTATCCCACTCTTCTACTTATCTGCTGTCTAGAAGGTGTCAGGGCAATTCTGAAGCCACAATTTGACTTTGCAGAGGCGCCTCATGAAAAACTTGGGTCCATGAGTACGTCCGGCCTACTCCCATCCTTTGGACCATGATCTGGGTGAAAAATAAAACTTCACTGTGTAAAGGTATTGAGATCCAGGTTTTGTGTGTGTGTGTGTGTGTGTGTGCAGCAGCTAACATTACTTATCTTAACAAATATAAAAGGGAAAAATAGAATACCCTGTACAAATAAGATATTACAAGTTTAGGTAATTGCAGTACAGAAAAATAAAGGCATTGGTCCCAAGCATATACCAAAGCTTGGAAAAGATAGGACTGGTTATCATCACCCCCAATACCAAGATGAAATAAACTGGCATAGAACCACCAGAAACCAATTCCAGCACTGACCCTAAAGTCTTCCTCATATTGTGTGACATGAGGAAAATTGGAGATTTAGGCCTAAAAGAATATCTTCCTGCTGGTTTGTCATTAATGTCTGCCTGCTTCTTATTTTATTATTAAAAGCTTCCTCTTTTTGTTGAAATACAAATATCCTAGAGAAGTGTATAAAAAATTATTAGTTACTCCATATTAAGAAAGATTTTTCTGTACATACCCTTTTAAAAGGAAACCAGATAAACAAAGGAGAAATATATTTTATGATCTCATAGACAATTAAAATTTGAGACACCTGGAAGAGAAGACCATGAAAAGAAATGTAGGTATCTCTTGGGAAAATGAAAGATTGTCTAACTTTTCTCTCTTTGCTGGGTATAAAGAACAACGCCAGACTCTCAGTAATTCTAAACAGGTATTAGGAACCTAGTAATTGCCTTGAACTGAGAGGCCAAGACTGTTTTCCTTGTCCACAGTATCCTGTGTTCTTCACATGCCTTGTCACCTCCTCTATACCTAAAGTCAGTTTCTCTGGGAATTCTTCCCTAAACACTCCAGATATGCCCTTCTTTTGTCTTCTGCAACTCCTGAAATTAATAGATCCCTCAGAAAAGCATTAATTATATCACATTACAAGTATGATTTTATACATCTGTCTCTCTTACCAAACATCAGGCTGGGGTCACTCCTGGGCATAATTTCTGAGATAGAGAATATGTTCAATAAATATTTGCTAAATTAATGGCAAACTATTCTCTGGACAAAATCTGTTTAAAAGTTAAAATCAGTTGGGGAACACATGCAAATATGGAGTCTCAGACTTACTGAATCAGAATCTCCAGGGGTAGGACCACAAAACTGGATTATTCGTGCATGGAATGATTGTAGGGCATTGAGTTCCACGCTCCAGTCCTTCTAATCATGAAATCTAGCTGTAGTACCTTTGGTGGTTCTTCCAGGAGCTCATACCATGGAAGGGTGTTGGAGAACACCAATTATTCATTCATTCGGTCAGTCAGTCATAGTTATTGAGTGTGTCCTATGTGCCAAGTGTTATTCTAGGCTTTGGTGATTCAGCAGGGGATAAAATGGACAAGAATCCCTGACCTCATGGAGTCTATACTCTAGGATATAAAGGATGCTGAGAAGCAGGCTTAATAAATACAGATGAAGTGCCAAAGAAGAAATTAAACCAGGAAAGGAATCGGAAGCGGTCAGAGAGGAGTTTAATTTTAAGTGGAGAGCCAGGGAAGGCCACAGTGAGAAGGTGACATCGAATAAAGATGTGAAGGAAATGAGAGTTAGAACGGGACCTGGGCAAGGAGAAAGAGATAGTGAATGGGTTCCAAGGCAGGAGCGTTCCTAGGCAAGTTTGAGAACCAGCAGGAGGTTGTGAGTGAGAGAGAGGATGAGCAGCATAAAACGGGATCCCCAAGTTAGGAGGGGCCGCATCACACAGGGTCTTTGTAAGGCCTTTGCCCTTCCTCAGTGTGCAGTGGGGAGTCGTTAGAGAGTTCTGGGCAAAAGAGGGACAAGATCTGACTTACCCTTCACAGCCTTACTACTATACTGAGATGAGAATGAAGTGGGGACACGGATTGAAACAGGAAAATCTGTTAGAGAATTCTTGTCCCAATTCATGCAAGAAGCAATGATGAGTCAGACCAGGGTGTACCGAGGAGGTGAGAAGTGGTCAGATTCTGAATATGTTTTAAAGGTAGAGCCAACAAGTTTTGCTTGTACATCAGGTGTAGAGTAAAAAGGAGGGGAATCAAGGATAACTCCAAAGTTTGGGAGCCAAGAACTGAAAGGATGACATTGCCATTTACTGAGACAGAGAAGACAAGAAAGGGAGCGGACTGGGGATGTATATCAGAAGCTCAGTTTTGGATTTGCAAAGCTGCAACACCCAAATGGAGATCCAAGTGAGGATAGAGACCCTCAGCAACCTATGCACATCTTCCTCACTGACTGGCTTGGACCTCCAATGCCCTAATTTGAACCACCATTTTCTAAGGAAAGGGATAATTACACGTGTTTGTAAAATTGCTTTGTGAAACCATAAAGCACTATAAAGTGAACGCTATGACTGTTTATACCTGGAAAGCCTAGGATGATGCCACCAACCCCAAGAAGGGGCCTTTTATTTTGCCTTTGGAAAACCAGGCTATAGGAAACATACAAGAGCCCATAGTCCCTCAGGCTTTTAGGGCGAAAAGAGTAAAAACTGAATTATTTGCAAGCAAATATAGTGCCCTTTCTGGAAACCTTCACAGTTTGCTAAACTTTTGGAAAATCAAACAGCCACCATTAAATCATAACCTAAGGGAAATGAAGGAACAACTGGCCATGCACGCCCACCTCGTCTTGTCCAAGAAGTAAAAGCATTCTGTACAGTAAAGGAAATAGGAGTTCAATTGAGACTGTCTGAAACCCATGGGTTTCCTTTTTAAAGAAACCATAGTCCATTCTTTCACTCCATCTCCCACTTCCATCCCATCTTGTAACCACCAGCTCCGCCCTCCCTCCCACCCATCAAATCTTGGTAGAAACAGCTGTCACCACAAAAGTCAGAGCTGGGCTGGGACAGCCAGCTGGCTCAATGATTCACAAACAAATCAACCTTGGGATTTTATTTTGAGCAAAGGGGCTTCCTAGCCTATGTTCTTAGTAGCCATCCATGTTTTTCCTCTTGGATAAACAAATACCAACTCAAATGTCACACAAGCCTGAGCCCTACTCTGGGTTGTCGGGGCCAATACCCACCACTGCTATTTTTTTTTTTTTTAAATGTCCTTCTTGCTCAGACTCCACAGTCTCTCCTGGTTCATCACCCCCTCCGATTTCCCCCCATTCACCCTTCCCTTCCTTCATCAAACTGAGGGTTTTGGAGGGGTGGGAGTGGGGGGTTGAGTGAGCCTGGTGGTGGGTATTGAGGAGGGCACGTATTGCATGGAGCACTGGGTGTGGTGCATGAACAATCACTCTTGTAACATTGAAAAAATAAAATAAACATATTTGGGATAAATAAATAAATAAATAAATAAATAAATAAAAATGTCCTTCTTAATGAGAAGCTTTTCTCTTTTGACAACTTTTCTAATGAAGAGGTATACCTGTTTAGGGGGACCCATTTAGGGGTTTTGCTTCTTTAAGGGGCAGAGGTGTGAACATCATTGTTCCGTGAACGATTTAACAATCATTTCTCAAAGTACAGGCGTAAGGCGTAGAATTAACAGATGACATAATATGATCTTTAAAAATTTTCAGAGGCCAGCAAATACATGTGTTGCAGCACAGCGCCATCTACTGTCCACACAGTGAAAGGATGTAGGGGAGGAGACAGACAAGAGGAAAGAGGGTGAGAATGAATGAGGTTGGAGGGGAAGTGAAAAAGAGGGGGAAAGAAAGGAAAGGGGAAAAAAAGAAAAGGACTTTAGCTTTCCACTAATCCAATTGCTCTTCCATCAATAAAGAATCTGAGCTCAGAAAGTTCAGGTGAACTCACTGAGAGTGCACAAGATTCTCAGGGCATCTATTTACTTAAAAAAAAAGTCACTTTCACATTTTCGAGGTTTAAAAAATAATTAGCCTGCTGTGGAGCTGGAGAATGAATAGACATATAGATCAAAGGAATGGAATGAAGAATCCAGAAATAGACCTACACATTGAGTCTATTATTCTCTATAAAGGTGCAAAAGCAATTCAGTAGAGAAACGATAGCCTTTTCAATAAATTGTGCTGGAACAATTCTGCGGCCTCAACCCACACCTCGTACCTTGTATAAAAATTAACTCAATAAATGGATCATAAATCTAAATAAGAAGCTTACCACTATAAAATTTCCAGAAGGAAACATAGCAGAAAATCTTTGTGACCTCGGATTGGGCAAAGAAATCTGAGATATAACACCACAAACACAATCATTAAGAAAAACATAAAATGGACACTATCACAAGTTAAGAATTCTGCACCTTGACAGACCCTGTTTAGAGAATGAAAAGACAAATCTTGGACTAAGAAAAAATATTTGCAAATCACATATCTGATAAAGAACCAGACTACAATTTGAACTTTCAAGACATAGTAATAAGAAAGCAAACAACTGAACTTAAACTGGTCAAAACACTTGAGTAGAAAAAATGCTTAACATCAGTATTCAAAAGAAAAATTAAGACAACAATCAGGTACCACTACAAACCTTTGAGAATGTCTAAAATTTAAAAATAAGTGAAAATACCAAAAGGATGCAAAGTGATAAAAAAATCTTTTATATTGCTGGTGGGAATAAAATATTGCACAGACATTTGGACAACAGTGAGACAATTTATTTAGCTAAATATGTACTTGCATATGGTACAGAAATTCTATGCCTAGGTATTTATCAAAGTGAAATAAAGATTTGTGTTTAACATAAAAACTATACAAATGTTTATAGTCCTTTATTTATAACCAGCAAAACTTGGGACGCATAAATATTACTCAGTAAGTAAATGAATAAACAAACAGAATGCTACTTAGCAATAACAGTGAAGGAAATCAGAAATGAAACCAGAGACATATATATGGATCTTGTAGACTTTAAAAGGATAATAAAGGAATATTATGAGCAACTCAATGCCCACAAATTTGATAATCTAGATGAAACGGACTGATTTCATGAAAGACACAATTTTATCAAAACTCATACAAGAGAAATAGACAATAGGCCCATATCTATTAAAGAAATTAAATCAATAATTAAAAATTTCTAAAACAGAAAGTATCTGGCCCATACAGGTTCACTGGTGAATTCTACAATTGAGGGAGAAATTATAACAATTCTCTACAATCTCTCTCAAAGGATAGAAGCATAAGGAATACTTCCTAACTCATTTTATGAGGCCCTAATGCCAAAATTAGACAAAAACATTACAAGAAAACTACAGACCCATATTTTTCATAAATATAGATGGAAAAATCCTTAACAAAATATTACCAAATAAAATATAACAATGTATAAAAAGAATTATACAACAAATGGACCAAGACCAAGTGGAATTTATCCCAGGTATGCAAGACTGGGTCAACATTTGAAAACCAATGAATGTAATCCATCCATCACATTAACAAATTATAAATGCATACATAATATATACATACATAAATAAAATCACACCATCATATCAACAGATACAGAAAAAACAGTTGACAGAATCCAACATTCTTTTATGACAAAAACCCTCAGTAAACTAGGCACGGAGGAAAAGTTCTTCAACATAATAAAGAATATTTACAAAAACCTACAGCTAACATCATACTTAATGGTGAGAAACTAGAAGTTTTCTCACGAAGATCAGAAACAAGACAAGGATGTCCTATCTCACTACATCTTTTCAACATTATGCTGGAAGTTTTAGCTAATGCAACAAGACAAGAAAAGGAAATTAAAAGTATACTGATTGGAAAGGAATAAAGAAAGCTGTCATTGTTCACAGATAACATGATTGTCTATGTAGAAAATCCAGAAGAATAAAAAAAATTTTAGTTAGTGATTAACTAATAAGCAATTATAGCAAGATTGTAGGATACAAGGTTAATATACAAAATTCAATTGCTTTCCCATATACCAACAATGAAGAAGTGGAATTTGAAAGTAAAGAAGCAATATAATTTACATTAGCTCCTCAGAACTGAAATGCTTAGGTATAAATCTAACAAAATATGTATGTCTATATGAGGAAAATTACAAAATTCTGCTGAACAAAATCAAAGAAGTGAATAAATAGGGAGATTGTCTATGCTCACAGATAGGAAAACTCAACATTGTCAAGATGTCAGTTCTTTCAAATTTAATTGTAGAGATTCAATGAAATCACAATCAAAATCCAAGCAAGTTGGTGTGCCTGGGTCAGTCAGTTAATCGTCTGCTTTTGGCTCAGGTCCTGATCTCAGGGTCCTGGGATTGAGCCCCACATCTGGCTCCCTGCTCAGTGGGGAGCCTGCTTCTCCTTCTCTCTCTGCCCTTCCCCCTTCTCATGCTCTCTTTCTCACTCTCTCTCAAATAAATCAATAAAATCTTTTTTTAATTTCAAGCAAGTTAATTTTGTGGATATTGACAAATGGATTCTAAAGTTTATATGGGGAGGCAAAAGACCCAAAATATCCAACACAATATTGAAAGAGAACAAAGTTGGAGGACTGACACTACCAGACTTCAAGGTTTACTGTTAAGCAACAATAATCAAGATGGTGTGGTATTGGTGAAAAAATAGACAAGTAGATCAATGCAACAGAATTGAGAGCCCAGAAACAGACTCACATAAATTTAGGCAGCTGTTTTTTGACAAAGGAGTGAAGGAGCAAAGATAGTCTCTTCAACAAGTTGTGCTGGAACATCTGGACTTTCACATATAAAAAAAAAATGAATCTAGATACAGCTCTTACACTTCTCACAAAAAGTAACTCATAATGAATCACAGACCTAGGTATTAAAAGCAAAACTATAAAATTCCTAAAGGGTAATATAGCAGAAAATCTATATGACTCTGGGAATGGCAATGATTTCTTAGAAAAATACCAAAGACACAATCCATGTAAGAAGTAATTAATAAGCTGAACTTCATTAAAACTAAAAACAGCTGCTCTGCAAAAGACAATATCCAGAGAATGAGAAGAAAAGTCACAGAAGGGGAAAAATATTTTCAGAAGATATATATAATAAAGGACTATTATACAAAATATCCAAAGAACTCCTAGAGTTCAACCATTAAAAAATGAACAATCAGAGGAAAGAAAAATAAGAAGGAGGAAGAGGAGGAGGAAGAGAAGAAGAACAAGGACAACAAAAACAACCAGATTAAAAAGAGTGCCAAAGACCTTAACAGATACCTCACCAAAGAAGACATCCATATGGCAAAAGGCATAGGAAAAGATGGTTAAAGGAAAAAAAAAAAAAAAAGAAAGAAAGGAAAAAAAAAGTCAGTCCACACCATATGTTATCAGGGAAATGCAAATTAAAACAATGAGATACCACTGTTCACCAATTAGGATGCCAAATTCTGGAACACTGACAACACCAAATGCTGGCGTGCACGTGGAGCAACAGGAACTCTCATTCCCTAATTGCAGGAAAGCAAAATGGTGCAGCCACTCTAGAGGGTAATCTGACGGTTTCTTACAAAACAGAACATATTTTCTTACCACATGATCCAGCCATGATGTTCCTCAGTATTTATCCAAAGGAATTGAAACTTATAGCCACTCAAAAACTTCCATGCGGATGTTTATGGCAGATGTATTCATAACTGCCAAAACTTTAAAGCCACTAAAATGTCCAGTAGATGAATGAATAAACTGTGGTATCTTGAGACAACAGAATATTATTCAGTGCTAAAAAGAAACAGACAATCAGGCCATGAAAAGACAAGGAAGAACTTTTATTGCACATTGGTAAGTACGAGAAGCTGATCTAGACAGGCTATATACTATATGATCCCATCTATATGACATTCTGGAAAAGGAAAACTTTTGGGACAGAAAATGTACCAGTGGTTGCTGGGGGGCAAGGAGAGGGTGACTGTAAGGTGAGTATAGGGAAGTTTTGGGGGTGAGTAAACTGTTCTATATCTTAATTAAGGTTGGGATGACAAGATTCTATGCATTTGTCAAAACTCTTGGAATGTACAATTGAAAGAATAGATTTTATGTAAATTACACCTTGATAAAAAGGTAGAAAGTAATTAACCTGTAGTTCAATATATAATTGACGTTGAAAAAAAGATGGGACTAAAAGTATTTTCTACCCTTGCACATTATTTGTTTAAACAAACCAGTGTATTTCTTAAAAGAAAGCACATGCTAAACAAAAACTCATCCTGCCTCCTAAGATAGCCTACACTTAAAAATAATAGAATCTGAATTAGTCAGTTTTGGGTCTAATATGAAGTTAAATCATCCACATTTTAATGATCAAAATTTGTTATAAATAGTGAATTGTACTGTCATTTAATGAAATCCTTGAGTACAGTTTGAGCCTGAATGTTTATCTGTATGAAATTCCTTGAGAAATTCTTTCTGGTTAAAAAAGGAGAAGAAGAAAAAAAGAAAAGAAAGAAATTTTTTCCTGGTGGCTTACATTATACGAATAAATGAATGCATAGTTCTGAACGTCTCTGCCTTTCTTTTCAAGCCCCAAACTACACTCTTATCTGTCTTCCTGGAGTCATGCATTAGTTCCTACAACCCAGGTGACTTCTTAGCCACAAACAGAAGAACTACAAAGGTTGCCACCGATGGCAGAACACTTACTGTGTTGAATTTATGATGCCAGATATAAAGGTCAACTAAAGGGGGAGGGGAAGGGAAAAAACTGTTCAAACTCACAGCTTGAAAGGCCATTTTGCCACAAAAACATTCACTTCATCTAGAAGTGGTTTGATCACTGCTTCTCTTTAGATCCTTCATCCACTACAATGATTCTTGGGCTATGCACATTTTATTTCGCAATTATTTCTTGCATGCCTGTTATGTATGTTATGGTGCTGAAAACAAACTTAGGATATAGTGGCAAACAGAATGGCAAAGGACACCTCACCATTTTAGGGAGGATGCAGATAATAAAGCAGGAAATGATGGAACAATAGGATCTAAGTTGTGATGGCGACTCCAGAAGTGCAAAGGAGGAAAGGCCAATTTCTCAGTGGAGCCTCCAAATCAGGGAGGCGTGGTTTGTAAGGGGAAAAACCATGTTGAGGGCATGGGCTTTAACCCATTTGTTACCTACTGACCCGTTTGACTGGGGGATGTGGGCAGTAAGAGAAGAAAATATAAACAAGCCCGAAAAGCTTAGAAGTCTATAGCTGTATATAATCATGTAATTAAAACTTTTCCACATGAGGGGCTCCTGGGTGGCTCAGTGGGTTAAAGCCTCTGCCTTCAGTTCAAGTCATGATCTCAGGGTCCTGGGATAGAGCCCCGCATCAGGCTCTCTGCTCAGCGGGAAACCTGCTTCCCCCTCTCTCTCTGCCTGCCTCTCTGCCTACTTGTGATCTCTCTGTCAAATAAATAAATAAAATCTTAAAAAAAAAAAACACCAACTTTTCCACATGAAATAAAAGGCTTGTAAGATACAAAGACTCAGTAAAACTTGAAAAAATTCAAATCTTGGGGTGCCTGGGTGGCACAGTGGGTTAAGCGTCTGACTCTTCGTTTCAGCTCAGGTCATGATCTCAGGGTCATGAGATTGAGCCCCACGTCAGGCTCTGTGCTGAGTGTGGAGTCTGTTTAAGAGGGAGAGAGTGTGGAGTCTCTCTCTCCCTCTCCCTCTGCCCTTCCCCCAACACTCCCTCCACTCGAGGCCTCTCTCTCCTTCTCTCTCTCAAATAAATAAATGAATCTTTAAAAAAGTAAAAAATTCAAATCTTTAACTGATTTGTAGGTATCTAACTGAAGGAATCCAATTGACACAAAGTGGGAACAGGGGGAGAAAAATCTAATCTGGAGAAAATTTCATCCCCGAATAATATAATTAATTTGTCTTTAATTGAGGACCATATTTTGGCATGCAACTGATTTCTGCTAGACAACTAGTCTCCCACAGAAAGTTGTCTAGTTCTGAAACGATATGCACTTGGAGGTATAGTCTGATCAGACTGATTTCTGATAGATGTCATTTTCGAAATTGATAGTAACTTCTTACATTTTATGGATTTCCTAACAACAGAAATGTTGTGCACATTTAATTTTGCTATTTCTTTGCATAAAAAGTTCATCGTTCATAGAAAAAACATCCATTTCTTTAACAAATCTTTGCCTAGTTTCCACATTGTGCCACGACCCAGAATCCTCATTTGTATTATGCAGTTGGGTAAGTGCTCTCATCAGTCACAGAAAAGTCCGACTCTACACATAAAATTACTTAACCAGCGGCTTAAATGCTTAGGTCAGCTCTCCCTCAAACCTCAAAACCTATAATGAAATGAAGGCTAAAATGTCACAAACCTAGCCATATTTTTGATCTGTACCATTATTAAGATAGAATTTCAATAAATATTATTCCTTTAACATGCCATAAATTCACGTCTCTATTGCTTCAAAAGCTTACTCATACTTTTACGGTTCTCAATTTTAGTGAATTTGTCCATCCTCAACCATCAGTCTTTGCCCTTTCAAAATATTCATCATATGTAATTCAGAAATAGCACCCCCTTTTTTTTTCACATGTAGCATTTTGTTGGTGGTGCTGTAATGTCCTCACCTCCTTGTTTCAGATCTCATCCTCCCCACAGTATGGAGTGCATTCTGACAGTTAGTTGTGGTGGTAAGCAGGCAATAGGCTAAGGTAAGATTTTTGAAGGGGGGCCCTGATAGTTTTAAACTCGTGACCAAACAGCAACCTGGCTGACATTTAGAAAGCCTTTGAGAATTAACAAGAAGTCTGCACCTCCACTGTTTTCTCAGTGAACAAAGGTGGATGCTTTTTTTTTTTTTTTGGCATGTCCCTATAACCCTATAATACTCTGCAAGATAGTTACATGGCTCTTTAGCTGGAAACCATTTCTTGGAGTCCCTGTTTCTCCTAAACAGTGATACAAAGTGGGCTGTCTGAGACATCCTTTCATGTGGATAATGGATTGCTTCAGGCAGAAGGAAGCCCTCCTACAATAAATCCTCTGGGTGGGCCTGTTAGGCAAGGGTTTCGAAAAGCTGAGAAAAATAACACCAAAACCAAGTGTGAAACGTGAGGCAGTTGTCACTGCCAACACATGGCATTAAAAACACACACCATTTACCAACCATACCTGCTCCGGTTAGTAAATTGACCAATTTCTCACTCACTCTTTTATTTTGATTCACCAAGAGGAACACAAGAAAAACAAAACTCCCTTTTATGTTTATGACCTCAGAAAAGAATACCAGAGAAAAGGTCAATGTTGCAGATTTTTCACTTTATTTTGGGCAGTGATTGTTAACTCCTAGAAGTTAAATCGAAAGAGCCATAGGGGTTCCCCAGTCTCAGGCGGTGCTAGAGGAGACGCACCTCCTGTCTACGATGTCTTCTGACATATGCGCTGTACCTTCCGAGTTAACGTGGGAAGCATCACGGAAAGCAGCACGTTGAAAGGGAGTCACCCATGGGGGGCGGTTGCTTATTATGCCCTCCCCGTAGGATCTCTACAGCTATTTGTTCAAATCCGCTCTGAATTTCTAACTCGCAGGTTGGTGCCCAGTTGCGTGCACACATTAACACTCTCTTCATAAATCTGCTTGAAAGTCTTCACCAGTGCTCAGCCTACATCCCATAGCTTTCAAGTCTCACACAACAAAGAACTTTATGTGGATGATGAAATAAATACCTCACTTGAAGTTCTTACCTTCAATCCCACATCTAAAATAATCTCTACCCATCCCCAGTTGTTGCTTGGAGAACTGGTTCTAGGAAGTGACTGCCGTAGGAGACACAGCCACAGGGAGCTCCACCCAAAGGCCCTTGAGTTCCCTTTGCCCTGTGTGTGGGCTCGGCCACAAGCAGCAGTGGGCCTGGCTTCACATGGCATGAACCTATGACTTCCTTTGGAAGGTTGACCTTGGACTTCTAGAGCTACTTTGCTGCCCGGACAGCCTGCGAATTTACATCCTTCAAGGGTGACCAACCAGCTGCATTGCTTGAGACTGAAGTGTCTCCCAAGATATGGACATTTTATTGCCCAAAGCAAGAAAGTCCCAGGCAAACTGAGATGGTTGGTCACTCAGTGCACCCCCAACACCACTAGTGGGCGGTCCTTAACCAATATCTGACTAGTACAGGGGTAGGAAAGTCCAGTTCCCTTGCCTCAAGTTGGGACCCACAGTCAGACATAATTAGGTTCTAGAGTTCCTTGCAAGATCCAGGAATTTCCCTTATCTGACATCTTTCCTATTATGTCTTATTTTCCCCTCACTTCCCCATGTCTCCTGGATGCATTTTCTTTATAAATCAATCGTATCCCATCCTCATCTCCGTGAAACACTTCTGGATATCCCCCCACTGAAGAAACCTGCCTGTCTGTGAGTGTCAGAAAATCACAGGATGTGTCTGTTATTGAAACCCACAAGGCAGCCACAAATCTCCTGCTAGCCAAATTTTTGAGCTTCCTCTCCTGAATTGAAACTGATAATAGAGATATCAACAGGTGAAGAAATTCTCTCTTCTTGGTGAGTCTCCTCTTTTTGTTTCCTTTTCTTGCATTCTTGGGTCAACATTTAGGTGGGAAAGATGTAGAAACAGCAGCAAGGGAGAAAGGTGCCTTTGATGGGCAAAGAAATAGTTAAAAGGAGAAATATAGAATTTAAATAATAAACCCCAAGTGAGGAAGATTTGATTACTTCTTATACAGTGGAACTCAAGCAGGACTATCTCCTGAATTAAAAATAAAATCTCTAGCACATTAAAAAAAAAAAAAAGAAAACCATTTTCTCGACAATGATACTAATAAATCCCAACAGACGATATCATTTATGTATACCTACAGATATTCTTCCAAAACTGTAACAAATAAAATTTTAACCTGGCCTGGAACTGTCTTTTTTTTTTGAATACACATACTTAAAGGCTCTCCTTCACGAATTTGCTCTCTCTTTGAACCACTGAAGTTACCAGACGCTGAAGAGCAATTTGCAACAATTTAAGAAAAAAAAAAAAATCCACCTAATAATAAGGTAGCTGTATATCCTGTGCGTTTGATTTAAGGAAAAGGGTTTCCCTTTCAGGACCCTATGAATGTACAAGGTTCAAACAAAGTGCGGGGCACTAATGAACAGCCTCTGTTTTCCTGTGCAGGGCCCCTGGACAGAATGACTTCATTCAGGGCTACTGCTCGCGCATGGAAAGTGTTGGTAAAAAATCCCACAGAGTTCAGACGACCTTTTCCTAACTTTCGTTTTTTTTTCCCCTGTTTGTCTTTCGGGTCTCAGCCAGGGATAACATAAATATTCATCAGCTGATATTTGCAGTAGCTGTGAAGTTATGAATGAGGCCAGGCGGCCCCCCTCCTATCCCATCTACAGAATGGCAGCTTCTCCACTCAGCCTCCCAGCCAAACGACACTTTCCAAAATCCCCAAAGTGTACTAGTAGGCTTTTCAAATTCAGTCTTTTTTTTTTTTTTTCTCTTTAATGCTCAAAGCAGAAATGCTGTCTGCTTAATGTTTACCCTGGGATTATAGAAGAAGAAAAAGAAAAACATTCCTTTGCCAAGCTTTAAACTTTCAGATGCCTTGACATAACAGGCGAATGTGTTAGTAGCTGAACATATTGGTAGCATATATCAATGCTTACGATGGTTGCAGGTTTCCTTTTTATATTAAACGCCAGACAGATACCTGAGGCATTTATTGTGTGAAGAACAGGGAAAATAACCACAGCTTTTGATCTGTTTCTGCTGCTTTATTAGTCACCTGGGCAGGTGTTGGAGAGAAATGTTGGAAAACACTTGTGAATTAAACAATTTTAAATAGGTCCTTGACGTTGAGACATAAAAACGTGAAGATTGTGCCTGACACACAGCCTAGAATGGAGCTGGTCTTCCTATCATCCAGATTTCCAGCAAATAGCACTTCAGAATCTGGATTTTTTTTTTTTTTTTTTAGTCTTTTAGGTTCTCTCACTCAAATCAAACCTAAGTAAAAGGTGAGTTGTAAAGGGATACTAGAGACTATGGTAGCAAATAGTCAATCGATGAACCAGCCACGGGTGGTTAACGAAGATAAATAAAACATGTTTTTATAGATATAAGTTAAAATATTGTCCATGTACAACATTCTTCTTTTGACTGCTCATCACTGTGTTTTATTCTGAAGCCAGCATTTGGTCTGTCCTTGTCTCTACAGAAATGTTACCCTCATATACACATTATCTGGGTAATTCTAGAACATGAGGATCATTTTTTTTCATGAGGATCATTTTTAACAAGTGTTACTTCAAGGGCCGTGTGTGGAAGAATCTTCTTCGGAATGTTCTGTATTTCTAAATTTCAAATAACAATTGCAGACCTCAATCTTCTACAATCATTATTCTGTATTTTTCTGGGTTCAGCCATCTTACCCACACCTGAGAGTGGAAATAATTATCTAAACCACTACACCATGGAGCTAAAGAGCAGGGTCTCAGGTGTTCAAATAAGGACCAAATCCGAGCCTGGCGAGAATGTGAGTGGAACAGATACTCATGGCTGGATTCCTGTTTCTGCCTTTATCCTGGAGTCTAGTCTTGCCAGGGCCAGAATGGGAGCCAGAGGCAAGGGCTCAACTGTATTCCCCCTGGCTCCAGCCATTACCAGAGTAAGACTTGATGAAGAGCTGTTGGAGGGAATCAAAGGCAATGACCTTCTGCAGGAAAAACTAGACGGTAGACAGGAATGATAGATGGTCACACACGCCCAGAGACATTTGGGAGGCCAGATGAGTTAGAACAGGCAGGAAAGCCTCTCCCTCTCATCCATTCCCCATACTGAGCATTCTGACCTTGAGGTAGCAGAGAAGGGAATTAGATGTCTGTCTTTCTCTATGAAAATCTTTTTTTCAAAGCACGTCAGATTACAATGTCAAAAAGAATTCCAACCAGATACTCATTACTGTTATGTTATCAGAGAAGAAAGTAACCTGATTCAAGAGTGGCCCGTGAAATCTTGTGTACAAGTGATTCTATGTTTTGATCTTGGCCACAAGCAAGCAAATGTTTTGGTTTGCTTATTTTTCTTTGTTTGTAAAGGAACTTTTACTTGTTAAAGACCACTTCGTAGATTCTAGCCTTTCTTTCATCCCTCTGACTTCTTCAAAAACACTGCATTTTTCTCACCAATACTTCCTCTGTTCAGGCACACAGCTAAAATTTTTAACAGTACAAGAGAACTTCAGATCAGTTGAGGTATATCATAGTATAGTTTATATTGTTCCATTAGAGTGGCCCATGTAATTTATAGTCCAAACTAGGAGGCTCTGGGAGTGAATAGAGTATTTACACTGGGAGAATGAGTGTAAAACTGGGATTGTTGTGTACAAACTGGAGCATGTGATCAACTAACACACAGGGTCTTCTAGCCGATTCTCTCTACTTATCTACAGTCTCCACTTCTGTTCTCTGGATAGTGAGTTGCTTTCCTATTGGGAGATTTAATGCTATACCTTACTTATCCTGCATCCTGCTGAGGGTGCTTTGGGAGATGTCATCTTCCTTCTGTCTTCCCCTTGATGAGTTTAATGATTTCTAAGGCATCATCACATAAACAACTATGTGTTCTGGCTGCATGCAGGGTCAGTACTATTTTAAGAAAGGCAGAAAATTGGATTATTTCCCTTTCTCTGAAAGACTACTTGATGTATACTAGCTATCCAATTGTTGGTTCTCTATCCTGAAATATGCTTAGCTCCTGATAGCAGGATCAAGATAATTAATAGCATACAAAGGTGCCTTGGACTATTTTCATGGGGTCAGTGTCCACAGATGTTAGAAAAGGACATGTTAATAGAGTGACAACTTCAACACATCGGTTTTGGCTCCATGATGCCAGCTGACTTCTATGTCATCTTCTATCCCCTTTTACTATTCGGTGATCTTGAATTACCACTGTATCTCTCTTGCTTCATGCAGTTCCTTCAGCATTGTGACGTGGAAAACAAATTATACCACTTCAAAGTGTATTAATATTTTAAAGTAAAAATTACCTGAAGTCCATAGATGCTATTTAAACTGAAGAGGAGTATTCTGACAGAAATTTGCATTAAGCGAGTTTTTTAAATTTCTTGCCATTATACTTTGATTTATTTTGTTATTAAAACTTTGTCAATTTTCTCTAGCCCTGGGCTACTATTAGTTGACTGACCCTGAATGAGTCATAATCCTCCAGGTCAGTTTTCTACATTAAAGATGAAAGCATTGGAGTTTTAGCTTTCCTTACACTGAGTTCCACAGAATTATAGTTCTTTATTATGTTCATTGTAGACATACACAGTGTGTTTATGGAAAACATCTTGTTCAGCCAAAGTAACTAGATTTCTTTGACATAAGACTTGAGATACATTAATAGGCAAATGTGTCTTATTAAACCATAAACTCAACTTTAAATTTATGTGATTAATTTATCCATTTCAACAATAATTAATTAATTAATGGATTAATTTATCCATTTCAACAACAAAGCAACAATAAAGATGAGCAAGAATGAACACACTAGCTTTGGAATGACGTGTTAAATTTCCATCAAGCATTCTGTGATCTTAACTTGGCAGTATGGTTCTGGATCACTGACACATGGTCAAGCAAAGTAACCCACGACTCACGGTGGGATTTGAGGTGATTCCTGACCAGCATCGAATTTCAGTTGTCAAGTGATGGTGTACCCTTCAGATGTCATCAGATGAAGGTCAAAGAACTCCTATGTTTCCAGTTTCTTTTGTTTGTGAAAGTATGACCAGAAAACATTGCTAATTTGTCAAGAGGCCCACAAATTTAGGACACACACACAGACAGGAAAAAAACCAAAAAAACCCCCAAAATGCCAAGTTGGAATTGAATATGAGGTAAAAAAACAATCTTTGAGGTAAGTATGTTTTAAATGTTGCATGGGATATACTTATGTTTAAAAAAAGCATTTGTCAAGGGAAAAAAAAGCATTTGTCATTTCTACAAGGAATACCTGCTGTTTTGTTCCCGATTAAACTCCCTTACTCCAGAAACAGCAGCACCCCTTTTCTTCCCTCTTCTCTATACTATAATAGTTGGGACTCACTGTGGCACTATGTTCCCACTGTACCTTTTCTCTGACCATGTTCGATTGGACTAGGAAAGCACAGGTGATCCAATTAGCATTCCACCCTCAGATAATCTCGAACTGGAGCTGGAACAAAAGCATGAATTCTTTGTAGTGGCAGAGCCAGGAGATGTGAATCTAGTGAGCTAGCAGTAGCCATGTGACCCCTCAAGCAGAAGTTGACCGTTTGCAGTGAGAAAGCAATAATGCCAACATTCTGAGAGAACCAAAATGAAAAAAAGCAAAACAAATACTTGTTGCTTTTAAATTTCTGAACCCAAGTCTCCCAAGGCCCAACTGCACTCATGTTTTTCCTGTGGCTTGGTGCTTTAACACTTCCTATGATTCAGTGAAATTAAAAAAAAAAAACAAAAAACCTCCTTTTTCATGACCTCATTCAAGTTGTGGTTTTTTTTTTTTTCAATAAAGTGTCATGGGTTACAAAATCTCAATGGGATAGTTTTTAGGATGCTTAACTAAAAATTAACTTCCTCAGAAGGACTAAATAAATATTAATTACTCGCCACTTTTTAGGGTTTAACTATTGCATGATTGAGATGTAGCATACTCACATCACCTAACTTGTGTGGCTATAGAGTCATTATTCAGAGAGCTGGTCATCGGACTTGCCCAGTGAATACATGAAACGCTTGGCCACATGATCTGACGTATTCCAAGCAGCTCTAAAATTCTATGACTTTGTAACATTTCAACAATTTCTCAAACTCAGTTTGGTGGTTAAATTTATTTTAAAATATAATAAAAAATTTGAAATTATGAAATCTATCCTTGAGAAAATTATGTTTCTTAATAGTATAATAACCCCTTTTCAATTTCTGTCTAGAAAGTCAAATGCAATTTCACAATAGCTATTCACGATCGTAAAACCCTCACGTGTAAAATCAGTGTTCTTAGAATTTTCAGTTATATATTGTAATTTTAAATTTCTAAACGGAATGTACTAAGTATTTGCTGTCTCTGATGCCAACACAAAATGTCAGAGTTGGTTCTAAAAAAAAAAAAATGTCTGTAATATCCCCAACAAATGTTCATCGATTAATTTAACACATACCTATTGAATAACTACAGTTTTTCGGGTAATGTGCTGGTAATACTACAAGAAATAAGAGAGAGGGGCACCTGGGTGGCTCAGTTGGTTAAGCAACTGCCTGCGGCTCAGGTCATGATCCCGGAGTCCCGGGTATCGAACCCCACATCGGGCTCTCTGCTCAGCAGGGAGCCTGCTTCCCCCTCTCCCTCTGCCTGTCTCTCTGCCTCCTTGTGATCTCCGTCTCTGTCAAATAAATAAATAAAATCTTTAAAAAAAAAAAGAAAGAAGAAAGATTCTCTGCCTTCATGGACATGGAAATCAAGCTTCTAGCACTATTTCCTCATAATTTTTCCTTACTGATGTTTGTTTTGTTCTAGGACAACATGGTATAAGTTTACCCATATATTTACTTAACCGCATGTAAGAAAGTATAAAGATGTCAACCGCAAGACTGTGGTATCTTCTGTAAGCAGGACTTGATATCCAGACATCTTTATCATGTTGCTTGCTCTCCCCTGAATGCACTCAGTGTGGCCAGAACCAGAAGCAATGCTACATGAATAGAGAGAACACATTTAAGAGAGACTCTATTGGTCTTGACACTATATCTGCTATATTAAAGGGTTAATAAGTATGGCAGTTGGCGATCATAGAACTCTTCCCTATCACAGATAAATATTCAAAGCACCAAAGAGCAGTGCAGACAGCCGTGTGCCATAACATAACAAGGTCTCTGTCAGAAACCCAGAGATCTGAATGGCCTCCACTCCAGTATTTATCGTGGCATGACCTCAGCGCACAGAGAAATATCTGATGGCATCCAGGGACCTCTTAGGAAATTAAAGGTCGTGTGCACAAAATTCCACCCGCCTACTCCTTTGCACCTTCCACATAAAGCTAGTTAAGAGTTTTTTTTAATACCAAAGTGTAATAACTGATATGTTATCATGTGATAGCCAGTGACAAATGTAATTATTCCATTTACTGAACTGCTTCAATAGTGCTAGGGTCTGATTCTGAGCATTTTCTAACAAAGTCCCATACTTCTCAGTTTCATTTTTTTTTTATTTAAGATTTATTTATTTATTTATTTTACAGAAGGGAAGGCAGAGTGCGAGGGAGAGAATCTCAGACAGACTCCCTGCTGAATGTGGAGCCCATCCTGGGGCTCCATCTCACCATCCCGAGATGATGATCTGAGCCAAAATCAAGAATCGGAGGTTTAACCAACTGACCCACCCACGTGTCCCTCAGTTTCATTCTTAATACTTAGTTGGCTGGAAGCAAAAATACAATGAATCTAGACTGGAAATCACGTTGGCTCTTACATCGAATTGGACCACTGAGAAAACCCGATGCATGCTTTATTTCTTCACGAGAGTCAAAAACTCAGAAGGGTCAGCAATACATAAAATAAGCTGAAATTAATATGGAGAGTTGGATTCTTGTACAACGTGAATCGTATCTTGTTATTCTTGCAGCTCTGTCATTTCTCATTCCCCACGATTGGGCAAGATGAAAAATATTGGAGGACCACGTGAATCTTCATCATCGGAAAGGTTTGGATAAGCAACAAGAATGTGAACATTTGTGAAATTTACTAGAGACTAAATCTTAATTAATACATCATATACAATTTTTAATTAACTTTAAAAAATATATGTTGCTACTTTTTTACTTACCCAAAGCCTTCGAAGCCTTTTGGAAGTAGGAGTGCTATGGAGAGGATATTTAGAGGAGGAGAGATTCTCATTCCTAAGCTCCTGAGAGTAGACATCTCAAATGTGGAGGCAGTCTGGGCATGAACCTCCCATGCCCTTTTAATCATGCCCTTCCTGTGTAAGAGCCAACAATTATGAGGCGTGTCCTGCTTTCCAAAGACCTTTATTTCTATGTTTTATGTGTTACTGACTTGCATCACTTTCTCCATCATTTACCTGCCCAATAAAGGATGGACAAGAGGTGGCAAAAGAATTGAAAGCCAATCAAATCATTCTGGGTAAATTGTTCACAGACCTGGAATAAGATTAGCCAAGAAACGTTTAGCTAAAATAAGGTTTGGGGGGAAATCTGGGGATTTCATTTAGATCATGTTTACATGACAACAAAGCATCTGGTCAATTTAGTGGAAAGTAGGCAAATTGTTAATGCAGTTGTGCAGCCAAAACCACTAGCTGATCCAATGACTGCATTTTCAAATTTACGGATTCTGGCCTTCTTATACACTGCCCTGCCATACTCATGGATATTTAATTATGCATAAATTAAAACTTTCTTTCTTCTGTTTTTTGGTAAATTAATACTTTTTTTAATGCCTGAATCTTCAGATATTTTTATTGGTTTGTCAGGTTGTTGTATTTTGTGTGTGTGTGTGTGTGTTTGAGAGTATTATAAATAATGAATGCTAACCTTATTCAGTCAGATTATTGAAGAATATTTTAAAAGAGTTTCTTCCTGACTGCCTTTTTAGTGCGTTTAAAAATATCACTACTTACAACAGGGATGTTCACATTATGCCACATATTATATTAAATTATTATTATGCAGAAATTCTCAAAAATTTAAGTAATATTGCTCACTAATATTTAAAATAGACAGCAGCGTTCTAATGTTAGCTCATATTGAAACCAAAAATATATTCTTGAATAGGGCAAACCTATTATCTACTATTATGCAGAAATTTTTAAAAAATCTGACAGGTTTGCTCGAATATTAAAACCAGATAACATGGTATCAACAACAGTAAAGGAAAGTCAGAACCAAAATTGTGTTCTTGATTTGGGCAATGTTAACTTGTTCATATGGCAGAGAAACTTGTGCTCCTGGATCAAGAAGAAGCCAAATTTGCTTAGAGAAAGACTCCTTATTGGTGCCAGTCAGCTCTTTAAGATACAGGATTGTGTCTACTCTACAGGACATATTTCTTTGTGCCTAACAAACTTTGCTCCTTCTTTTCAGGTTTCCAAGATGTCAATCATTACTCGGCAAGGCATATATTCTTACTACTGTTATTTTTATAACAGCTTGCGCATATATTGTTTTCTTACAGTTTAAAAAGGCATCACTGTTCATGATTACATCTTACTGATTAGTGATATTACTTTTACATCCTGAAAGATGAACATTAACAGTTGAGGTTATTTTCTCCAAAAGTGTTCACTCAGTGGCTGGGTTACACTCCAGACTTTATACCCCAGATTTTAAGCAAAAGTCTTGGGATCTTCCCATAAAGCACAACTGCAAAGATTAACGTGAAAAACAAAACATAACACTGCATTAGATCAAAATAGTATTTTCCTTCAAAATAATGTGAAACAATATTGCATTTACTATTACAATCCACATGCTTACTATACAGGTAAGAGGTACTTGAACCATTTATGTTTTAAACTGAAAAGTTCTTATGTCACGTGCCCAGGGTTTAACTATGTAGCAGTTTTGGTCCTGAGTCTATAAGATAAAGTTTCTTTGGTGCGTAAGGTTGTTCTGAACATCTAGATTTATTCAGTCCTGTATGGGACCAATAGGCCACATGGGATCACTTAACTTTAAATTAATTAAAATTCAATAAAGTGAAGCATTTAATATTAGCCATATTTCAAGTGCCCAATAGCCAGCCACATGTAAGTTAATAGCTATTGTATTGAACAGCACAGATAGAAAACTTTTCATCATCACCAAGCATTCATGGGTGGGGGTGTACTGGATAATAAGAATCTTTAAATAACTTTGCTTTAAAGGAACGAATGTCCGAACATTTATAATAACCACTGATATTGTCATTGTTAGAACATTCTCGGTCAAGCTAATAGAATAGATGGCATTGTTGTAAAAATATATGTTAATAATTGATATTGGTGGAGTTGGTTTTTTCATATTTTTTTGGTGTTTTCATATTTAAATTCAAAATTGAAACACAGCATGTGAGGCAGAGTTCAGTTTCTAAACCGTGAGTCATATGATATCTAGCATCACCTCACCTCAGGTTATTAAAATTCATAGATAAAGAAACAGTATCTCAAGTATCAGGTTTTGTTTTATTTTGTTTTGTTTTTTTCGGGGGGGGGGCGGTTAACAGCAAGAGGAGGAACACAGGCCAGTGTCCTCTTCTCCATATCAAATTCAATGCTAGCTGGCAGTCCAAAATGTCTGCAAAAGGGAAGTGTGACCCCAAAATATTATACTCCTCCATCACTCAAATGTAAAAGCATTCAGCAGTTTTGAACATGCACAAACTCAAGCTATGTTTGAAAATACAATTTACCAGTAAAATCCAGGAAACCAAGAAGTGAAGTGAAGTCAAGAATGAGAGAATGAAGAAGCTATGAAGATTGTAGTAAGCAAGCATTTCAATGAAATGCTTTCATTTCAATGAAATTGAAATGAAAATGAAAACTAATTTAATGAAAATTTCAATGAAATTTTCAATTTCATTTGAATGAAAACTAATGAAAACTAATATTAAACAATCTCGGAAATTATTGTTACATAAGAGGATGTTTTCTATTTTGATGGTATGAAAGTAATAACATATTAAGAAAATTGGGAGAGGAGGGGAGAAAAAAGAGAAGGAGAATAGGTGTAAGAGGCTAATTTCTTCATTTTTTTATAGCAATAAATCAACTGATATGGTCTACGATTGAAAAAAAAATTGAAGTATGCCAGTAACAAAAAATTACTCCATAAATTCTTCATCATTTTAAAAAATGGTAGGCTATATATTTTTGAAAGAGGGATTTAACTTAATTTTAAGAATCCCCTCAATTTCACTTTCTCTTCTACTAAATTCAAGTACAACTAAGTTGAATATTTCATTTAAATGTAACATTTATTGTGTAGTCCTATTCTAGTAAAACCATTTCTATCTATCCAACTGCTATTTATTATATGTGTACAGCAATACCTGAAATAATATCCATCTAAATATGTGTTAAAATAGATGATTTTTATTTTTACTTTGTTGAATTGCTTGAAATCCTTAAAGATTTTTACCAAAAAAGTTGATTTTTCAAAATAAATAATATGAAAACAAAGCACATGTCAGAACTTGTTATACTATCTCTCCTGATAATAATTATTGTTAATAAGACTTAGAATGTTGATTTATAACCCAAGATGTGTTCTCACATAGCTCACCATGTTATGCCCTCATTTCACAGCTGAGAATCTGAGGGTCCTAAGGTTAAATAATGTTTGTTTCACTCCTCTAGTCACTCTGACCTTCAGGATCCTAGTCCAGTGCTTTTGGGCACGTTGGCCTTGACCTTCACTTAGTGAAGTTAGTAATGAAGCTGTAACACACAATGTGAAACCTATTACCATAAATGACTCTATCAACGAGAAGATCCCACTGTTAGAAACAGACTGAAGAGTTTGACTGTCATGGAAAACAAATCAGCTTTCAAGATAGATGATCTAACCAGAGAATACAGCTAGGAAACCACGCCAAGATCCCTTCCCCAGCAATACTGAATCAAATGAACAAGCAAAATCAAGCTGTTTGCTTGAAATCAGCCCTTTTTTGACACCCTTCAGGGTAACACAGTTCCTGGTTTGCAGAAGATCCTGGAAAATTTTCAGTTGAATCCATGCTCATTATCTAAAATGATATTCAGAAAAGTATCAGTGGAGAAACACACAGATGACTGGATAAAAATAAGCAGTTCTTACCCCAACCAACTAGGGACAACCACACAAGGGAGAAAAAAAGATAGCTATTGCTCAAGGTAGATTTGTATAAAGACAGGAAATTGCATCTTTTACAATGGATAAGATTTCCCATCACATAAACATATAATAATAGCTTTCCATCATTTGGGTTAACATTTATATTACCTAAAATAAACTCTCATCGTGGTGTTGTTCTATTATTGGCATGTGACAGAGTGCGTGTTGAAGCAAAGTTCAGAAAGCATCCTCTATCTTCATGTGATAAGAAACCTTCAGACTTTCCTAAACACACAAACTTTGTTTTGTTGCTAGGCAACCGACATGCAATACAGCCCATCAGACAGTAAATAGATGATGAATTTTACAATGAAAAGTCTTTCTCTCGGTTTGAGAACAAGCCACAACTTCCTTTCATGCTATACTAATCCACCACAACCCTCTAAAGCGGTTTCACAAATGCGAATGTTTTGGCAAGATAAATAAATGAATGAATAACACAGCAATGACACAGATGAAGTTTGCAAACTGCACGCTAAGAAGATCGGTACCATTTGATTCATCCCTGTAAGACTGTGAACCCGGGCTCCCCGAGCCTGGCGGAGAGAAGGAAGTTTACTTCACACCCACAGTCTTACAGATAGCAGAATGGACGCAAGCTTAAACAACGGATATCCTGAGGAATTCTGCTGGCAGGCGCCCATTGGTGCACAGACATGACTCTGTGTAGGGACATTAGAGAGATTTTAGCCATGAAGGAAACATCTATGAGGTCAAGACGTGACAGGCATCAAGAACCTGTCTCACAGGCCAGACATGGGCCACAACCATGTTTAACGTGATCTGCACAGTGTTCGAGATGTTAAATATTCACCAACGTTTAAAATCTCCCTATAAAAATGCAGATGTCTTGCTCTTTTTTTGAAAATTGGAAAATAATACTGAGCTCATATTTTCACAAAAGTCAGTGGCTTTCAATTGGCTTTCAGTAGAAATACTGCAAACAACCCAAACATAGAACAGTAGGAGAATGAACAGATAAATTGTGGTATTTTTGACCCTGGATTTACTACAGAGCAATAAGCGGAACCCACTGCAGATATACTCAACAACGCGAATGGATTTCACATACACTGTGCAAAAGAAACCAAAAACAAAAGCACATACTTTATGGTTTCATGTATACAAAGTTTACGAACAGCCTAAACTAATCAGCAGTGACTGAAGTTAGTGTGAGTTTACTTCTGGTAGAGCGGGTACTTTTGGGGATGATGGGAATGTTCTAGATCGAGCTGGGTGATGGTGGGGCTGGTCATGGGTGCTTATGTAAAATGCATCCACTTATGCACTTAGGTTTCAACACTTGACACGCCTCACTGTTAGTACTTTATAACTCAACAAGAACAAAAATTCAACAAAAAGAATCAATCGGCTAAGGAAAAGTTGCCCTTTGTAGGTGGGGCATGGTCCAAGTCCAGCAGCTGGCTCATTATGTGATTGGCCCGGCAAATCTGATTTGATGCTTCTTGCTCTAGACTAGATGGGTATTTCTCAAAGTAAGATGCCCAGATGAGCTGTATCTGCCTCACCTGGGAGCAGGTTAGAAATGCAGATTCCTGCCCCCTCCCCAGACTTGCTGCATCAGAATCTATGGGTATGAGGCCTGGCACTCTGTTTTAACTGGTCCACCAGGTGATAGTTTGAGGAGTACCACTATAGAGCACTCTACACATTCAAGAACATTCCAGAAAAGCAGAGTTGGTTGGCCTATATTAAACTATCCATTCCCTTTTACCCCTTTCCCAACATATTGCAGTAAACTCAGCAACAGAAAAGCCAATTGGCTCCCTCAAAAAACTTCTGTCACATTCAAGTAACAAATCTTCAGAAAGAGAAGTGCAACCAATGTGTCCCATTCCTGTCTCAGCCATCAGATAGCTTTAGTTTTAGGATTATTACAACTGGACTAGAGACACTTTCAAAGAAAAATGAAAACAACTTCCTATCTTTCTGATGATGGAAATAACATGTATCACAGAGGCTTCAGTGACATTACAATTCTGAAGAAAAAATGACAATCTACATTCAAGTAGGTAGCATGGCTCTGGGGGTCATAAAATTGTTCAGAAATTCACAAATTAAGAGCACTAATCCCCATCTCATATAACTTGCATAAAACTTAACTTAAAACACCATGTGTGGATGTCCACTTGCTGGGAAAGCTATCAACTTTTTGTTTTCACCACCCAACTACATACTATGATGTAGTCAAAGTAGACATTCTTTGCCAACAGCAAAGGCATTTCTGAGTCAGTTGGGGGAATAAAAGAGGTGCTTATTATGTACCTATTTATTAATTAATTTTAACTTGCAAGTGCATTAAACAGTTACAGTAATATTCCTGTGCATATGGAGAAAACTTTGAAGGGTAACTATTCCTTTTTATCAGATTAAAAGATTTTTTAATCAGGTAAGATTCTTTATCAGGCTAACTTAATAATTTTAGCACTATGTTTTTGTCCATCACAGCATTTAGGAAAGACTCAGCATTTAAGGGAAGGGAAAGAGGGAAGATGGGAGAGAGAGATCTGAGCATAATAAAACATTGTAATAAAATAAGAAAACATAACCTAACAATTGTATTTTTAGGTAGTGATTCTCTCAATTGTTTCATTTAATATTTCGCAGTGGTTGAACAACCGGGGAGATGGTGATAGGTAAATTTCAAAATCAGGTTGGCTACCAAGTTCACCTCTAATCGGCCAAATGTTCCGGTTGGGGAATAAATTTTAAAGTCACGTGACCAGATCTTCCCGCCCACACTACCAATACGGTTGCCTAGGATTCCACACTCAGAAGGGGGCCTCACACTTGCGTTTCATGTTGTGTGGTTATTGGATTGAAATTCTTAATAATTTTATCTTTGAGTTTGCATTTTTATAAGTAAACGCGTGCTAGGGGCTTGGAGCCTAGAATCACACAATGTCCCATCTCCTGCCATCTGCCCGCCTCCCCTGAATGAGTGCTTGACTTGGCTCACCCACCTGCCCGTGACCGTGCTGCCGTCCACTCTTGGCAGGGTCCTGGGCGCAGGCGCAGAAGAGTCAGGGCATATCACCGGGCTGTGTCAAGCACCTGCTTGCTCCGTGGGTATCCTCATGCCCAAGGAAACACAACATTAAATAGCAAAGAAAAGATGCCATGACAGGTTAAGAGAAAAACTGTGGAAGGAAGGAAAGGCCTTTTTCCTGCTTTTTGAACAAGCGGCCCACGTTTTCATTTGGCACAATCTTCACAAATCACGTAGCTGGCCCTATATAAGACTGTAAGTGGGAAAAAAAGCAAAAGAGTAAAGAAGAGCTAGAAGATATAAGAGAACTAATAAACCACAGGCAGTGACTAGAATTCAGAGATTAAAATGGTTGAATTTGATATTGCTACAAATGGACCACATATAATCTTCTCAAAAATGCTTTATTTGTTTCTGATTAAGAAGTAATATGTGTATCATAAAATATGCAGATAGATGCAGACACGAAAGATGGGAACAGAAATCTACATTCAAAGAAGTAGCCTAAGTCACGGTGTTAAAAAGTATCTAGAAAGTCACCAATTACCATCGACTTGTCCCAAGTCTATCAAGAACTGACTCTTCAGTGTTGGGAAATCTGAATCTCCTGTTTCTCTAGGCAAATCCCATTCTTTGAACCTGAACTTACCAGTGAGGACCACAGCTTTAAGATATCTAAACACAATGCAGGTTAATAAACAGTGAGATCATTATCTTTTTACCTCAGGGGTAGGTACCTCTCCTGTTACCAGAGGCTATCTTTTGTTTTTCAGCACTTTAGCCTGCCAGGGGATGACGTTGTCTAAACACATTTTCAATGTTTTCTTTTTAACAGTTAATATATTTCCAGGATGCAAGTCCATTTCTTTCTAAAAGGTTCCTAGGACACCCATTGAAAAGTCAAAGGCAATGAGCTCAAAGGGATTGCTATTTTGTTGGAGAAGAACGACACCCTTTGTGTTGAAGTGGGGGATTGCAGACTGTGGTCACTCTCCGCACAGTGTCTCTTTGTCAAGTAATACATGCCGAAAAAAAAAAATAATACAGATGGGAAAATATTGTGCACTGTCAGATCTTGGAAACGGCCAAAGGATTTTTCCTCACCAATGTCTTGTCGATGACTTTCACATTCTGGCACCCTGAAAAAATAATGCATACATTTAATATGAAATGAATGCAATAATAATCAGGCAGGTAATCGTTTTCCCAAGGAATGTAAAACTTGACAAATGTAAGGTTTATGATTCAAGGTAAGCTTGCCAAATCTTATGTGGCATGAGACTGCTTTTATTACCTAAACAGTCCTTAACACAAAATGACTGACACATATTTTTATTAACACAAAGAGTATATTCTTTCTGCCACATTTCATAGAGAGTCAGTGGCTGAAAGCTCTCTTTTAGGATATGTCTGTAGCAAATTAAAATGCATAGTGAGGATTCACAGAATGGCATTCTTCTCTCCCTGAGGCTGTGTCCACACGGGCTCAGCAAGGTAGCAGTAGACCATTGATCTGGGGAATTCTATCTACAGGGACCGTCTGGGTGATATGGATCACAGAAAAGGAAACCCTCATTACCTTCAGAAGTGGATAATTGACTCAAAGGCATTCTCTGCATCGAGAGGTCCATTCGGAGTCACATTCAAAGCAGTCGCTAGTAATAATGACGCTTACTTCTTACTCATTTCTCCAGCAAATACTATTTGTGTGCGGGGCGCTACTCTAAACACAGGGAATACCACATTGAAGACAACAGACAGAGATGCCTGCCTCATGCTTCTTATATTCTCCAGAGGAAAAGAGAATATATAATGCAAGTAATTTGAAAAGTAAGTCATATGATAGTTGATGTATAGGTGATCAGGGCAATGGGAGAAGAAGGACACAGTCACAGGGAGAGAAAACTGGAAGCTGAGGGGGTGGGTGGAGGATGGATTGCCATTTTAAATAAGGTGGTCAGGATGACACCCTTTGAAGAAATATGATTTCAGTGAAGAGGTAGCGAATGTTAGCCTTGTAGACATCTGGGGGAAGAGCACACAGGCAGATGGGATAGCCAGCATAAAAGCTTTCAGGCTGAAACAAGGCTGCTGTGGTCAGGGAACAGCAGGGGGAAATGTGGCCCGGGCAGAATAAGCAGGGGTAACAGTAGTAGGAGTTGAGGTCAGAAAGGTGACAGAGGTCAAGCCGCATAAAGATCTTGTAGACCATGGTGAGGACTGGGCATTTACGCTGAGTCAGCAAACCAAGAACCACTAGAGGGTTCTTATCAGAACAGTGGCATGATCTGAACTCATGTTTGAAAAGATCATTCTGACTTCTGTGATCAGAACAGGCTGGGAGGGAGAGGCAGGCAAGGTGCACAGACAGACCAGCAATGCCCAACAGGAGAGAGGCTCTGATTAGAAAGAAACACAGAGAAACCATCTCAGTAATGAGGGAGCTCGGGTCCTGCTCACATTTTGCAGATAGAGCTCCTGTCAATGTGAGGGTGTGAGTGAAACGAGGAGTCAAAAGTGACTCAAGAATTTTGAAACAACGGTATTAACGTGAATGGAGACTGGAGGGTCTGGAGGGTCTGCAGATGGAGCAGGTTTAACAGGAAAAGTTAGTGGTATCATTTGGACACCACCCCCCACCCCCGCCGCCACATGGAGGTGTTAACTAGCCACTTAGACTTTTTGTTCAGGTGTTATGAGATGAGGAGGAATAGAGGTTAGCGTTTGCCTCTCAGGTACTCACACTTGCCCAGCCTTGATGAGACTGTCAAAGATAGAGGCAAAGCGACCCCTACTGGCTGTGGACTCCCTTTGTCCTAGAGGTGTAAACACCGAGCCAACTTCAAATTTCATTACAGCCCAAATGACTCCATCTTCTTCCCCCTCAAGTTTACTGCTCTCCATCAAGAAGCCCATAAGAAGAAAAGAAAGTTGGGAAGAAGAATGGAAAGTCTTACCACTCAGAGCCATGGCCAATCGGAATTCCTCCTTTAGTATCTCAAGGACGTCTTGAACACCTTTCTCTCCCTAAGCAAATAAAAGATACAGATCTGTGGAGTAAGTCGGTCTGACTTGAGTCGTGTATTTATCTCCCTGTTGTTCTGCTTTATATGTTTATTTCATTGTCCTCTAATTACCTGGGAAGCCAAGCCCCAGATGATCGGTCTCCCCACAAAGACAGCCTTGGCTCCCAGGGCTAGAGCTTTCAAAACATCAGTGCCTTTCCGAACACCCCCATCCAGGAAGACTTCCACCTTCCCTTCCACAGCCTCCACGATTTCCGGCAGAGCATCAATCTGCAGGGAGGAGAGGTCAGTCATGTGAGTCTATGCTTGTTGAAGTGTCACCCAACTCCACCCCTATGGCCATTAACCATCTGACGAGGGTTTAGCATGAAAGAAACTAAGCAGGTTTGGAATCAACAGTCCAATTATTCCCTCCTGGAAGAAAAGGGGGGCAAATATCAGTACCTAAAACACCAACTAAATTTGGAGTTGAGTAGCTTATTTTTATTTCAAAGTTCAAGACTTTTTTCCCCTGTTCCTGGTGTTCAAATGCAAAGATCATGATTTTTAAAAATATAAACAAAATTTTAAGACACGTAATGACCTTTCATAGCTATGCTTTATAAGATGCATAGAAGAATCTTGCTCATGTAAATTATTCTGTACATTATTTATCCTTGCAAATCAATTGTTAAAATTAATACTTAATGGCTAGTGGAAGCAGCGGTGTATGAAGGTGCAGGCAAGGCCAGCAATGAAAAACCTACTCTCTGATTTCCCCGACCAACATCGTTTGCATCCAGCCATATATTAAAGAACTCCCTATGAAAATATTTGTCTTGCTTTAAAAGGACTATGGCCACAAGGCACCTTGAAGGTTCTCGTCTTGATTGACAATTGATGATGGGCTTGTATCAGCACCAGAAAATACAAGAGACTCATGGGGGTGGATCTTGTAGATTGCAATATGGCTCCTGATCCTTCACACCACTCCGAAACCATTCCTTTTTCCAGGGTAACTTTGCAGGGTTTCCTGCTAAAGGAAACAAAGTGCCCTGGCCTGCTCCTTGACATTGGCCTTGGCCTTGCAACTTACTTTGGCCAATAAAATGTGAGCAGAGGTGGCAGAGTGCCATTTCTGGGCATAGACCTTAAACGACCTCATGCATGTCAACTTTCTCTGGCACCTGTGCCACTAGCCATGAGAGGAACACCCCCTGGGCACTGCTTTCCCCTTAGCTGGGGCCCCAGAATAAATACTCAGGAATTCAGGAAGCAGAGCTAGCCCAGCTAAGCCCAGCTGGACATGAAACTTGGAGCACAGCCACCTAACCAGTACCAAGTCCAGATCAGCAGACTACGCCCCCTGCACCCCCCACCCCGGCCAGTTGACACAAAGTTTCACGGGAAGAAATGACTGCTGATTTAAATCACTGAGTTTGGAACCCGTTCTTTGGTGGCATCATGTGGCAATAGCTAATAGAGTTGGCTAATAGCCAATACAGTTAATAGCTAATAGCTGATACAGTTGTCCCTTTTGTGTAAATCTTTGCACTTGAGAATGGAAACAATTCACGAGGTGACCTGTAGGTCAAAATCTGTAGAAATTACCTACATTCATTCCCAAATATTTTAGTATCAATTTCAGTCCAATCCCCATTTAAAATGCATGCTGAAGAAGCGACCATGCATTCAAGGGTGATTTTTTCTAGACATAATTGTGCTGAAACCACTCAAAGGCTTTCCCACTTCTCCCCCCAAATTGTAGAGGCTCCACTTAAAGAGAGTTTTATGTAAAAGGCTGAAGACCAAACCTGGCCACAGATTTGGAGGAAGTGAAGGCAACTTTTGGCACTCAGCCCCTAAGTGTTTGGCAGGTAATATGATTTTCCTCTTTTCCTTTTGGCTTTTCTGCCTTGCCAAACATGCTTTGGATCCATTTACATATGTCCCTTTACCTATACATAGTCCTCCTTTTACAGTCAGGCAAGTTACATCAACATATAAATGCTACAATTTCCAAGAGATGATGCAAGCTATAATTAAGCGTATTTCCCCATTTGAAACCAAAACCAAAGAAAAATATTAGCTAGCTCGGGTTCAATACACATTTTCAAAGTCACGCAAATCAAGTCTGTTTACATTATTTCTAATGCCCAACCTGGCCTAAAAGGAAACTAATAAGGATACTTAAAATGTGAATTCTGGACTATAAAACGGAACCCAGATTGGTGTTTTGCGTGTCTTTGGACAAGGATGTTCTATCCATTGCTGAGCATTTCTATCCTCCCCCTTTTTGTTTCTGTAGCTGCAGTTTCACTGGTTGGGTATTTCAGAGAATAATTCTGATCCGAGATTAGATAAATAAACACAGTAGACAAATCCACTATTTTACAACTATTACCTTTCTTCTTTCCAGCTTGCTACACATCTGAGAGACCATTCATTTTGGCTTTTCTTTCTTTCGTGATTCTTTAGACAACTAATTGTGGGCTCACCTCCCATGGGGTTAATCTATAGGGAAATACGCTAAGATCCCAATATACTGGCTAATTCATCCATTCATTCACTGACTTTTGAGGACCCTGTCTGTATATTCAAGCCACGATGCCAGATGGTCTAAGAGAGCCAAGAAGAATCCCACAGGGTTGTGACTCACAAGGAGACTTTTTCCCATCCCTGCTGAAGTCATATTCTTCCAGGATGTTCCTTGTCCCACAAAACTACTCACAGGGAGCACGCACCTTTCTGTCTTCCCAAAACATCCATCTCTATACTCCTGATTGCTCATGTTTTGGGCAAGGAACCCTTTAAGGGTCTCAAACCAAAGTGGGGTGCCTGGATGGTTCGCTCAGTTCAGTGGCTGACTTTTGATTTCAACTCAGGCCCTGATCTCAGGGTGATGAGATTGTGCCCTGTGTCTGCTGAAGAGTTTCTCTCTCCCTCTTCCTCTGTCGACTCCTGACCAGCTCTCTATTTCTAAAAAAAATGGTTTAAAACCAAAGCAATTGAACATAGACAAAAGTGGATAAAGCCAGAGCTGCTGTAGTTAAAAGCAAAAAGAGTCAGAGTTCAGGATACTGTCCAGAAATCCTTCCCTGACTCTCTACCCCACCCCACCAATCACACTTTGCTGGGGACCCTGGATGGCAGCTTAGAAAATCACTGGTTCCTATAGGCTTGCCTGATTGTTCACAATTGCAAGAATGGCTGCAATTATTTCCCTCCCTATCCTCATTTCTTTGCAACATGGTATTTCTGCTCTTCCCAGAGAGAAGAGAAATGAGACTGGAAGAGTCTATTTCCTCATCCTTTGCATCTAAACTACCTTTGGAACCTGCTGTCACCAATAGAATGTATAGAGAGAACAGAACAGAGAGAAGCTATAGTGTGCATTTTCCAAGCCTCAATCTCAAGAGGCTTTGCAATTTTACACTTACCCTCTAGGAAACCTGCCCCTTGTGAGAACCAGCCTATCTAATGTGCCAGATGGAGACAACGCAGAACTGTCCCTGCTGAAGTCACCGCACACCAGCCTGTCCTAGTCACCCCAGCAGCTGACCACATGCATTTGAATGAGCCCAACCAAGACCAGAAAAACTTTCTAGCAGGTCTCAGCCCAAACTGCAACTCACAATATTGTGACATGAATAAAGAGGTATTGAAAAAAAAAAAAAGGTATTGAATTTTGGCCAGTATATTTCAGAGTGGTTTGTTACCCAGCAAAAGCTAACTGATACATCAAGTGTTTCTCAAAGGTAGAATTGCATGGATTCCTTTCAAAAGGAAAAATAGAGCCATCTGGGTGGCTCAATGGGTTGGGTGTCTGACTCTTGATTTTGGCTCAGGTCATGATCTCTGGGTCAAGAGACTGAGCCCCACATTGGGCTCCACACTGGTCATGGAGACTGCTTCAGATTCTCTCTCTCCCTTGCCCTCTGCCTCCCACCCACCCCCAGTTACTCTCGCTTTCTTAAATAAATAAATAAATAAATGGAAAAATAAAATTTCTCAAGATCTCATAGAACATGCCCAAGGGCTCAATTTTGGAAACCACTGACTGAACAACCCAAATATTAATTTACAAAAATGTTTATAGTTGAACATTTTCACTAGAAAAGAATGTTATATTTTTAAGTTTAATGAAGTTCAGTTCCAGTTAGAATCAAAATAAAAATGAAAACATTAAAAGAAAATACTTCTAGGGCATCTGTGTGGCTCAGTCATTAGGCATCTGCCTTTGTGATCTCTCTCTCTCTGTCAAATAAATAAATAAGATCTTTAAAATAAAAAATAAAAATAAACCAGGTAGTCCAAAGAGTGTCCTAGAAACAGGTGGGAGGGTCTTAGGAGTTTGAGAGTGACCATGACTTGAGAGTCATGGTCATGGGGTACTGGGATTGAGCTCCAAGTTGAGCTCTCTGCTCGGGGGGAAGCCCGCTTCTCTCTCTTCCACTCTCCCTGCTTGTGTTCCCTCTCTCTCTGTCCCTCTCTATTTAAAAAAAATATGTCTAGGGTTCAAAGACTCCAGAGATTCTGTCTTTAGACCCTAGTTTGAGACATTCCAGAACTATGGATTTTGAAAACCAATTTGAAAATGCTGTCATTTTCTCCTCTAGTTACTTCAAGAGCAATCTTTTTTTTCCAAGTAAGCTCTACACCCAACGGGGGGGCTTGATTTCATGACCCCAATGCAAGAATCACACACCCTACCCACGGAGCCAACCAGGCAACCCTCTTTAAGAGCAATTTTGGCCACATTATGACTTGAATGTAAGGACATTGACATGAGCTTAATTTGTAACTGTTTGCTCCTCATCTCAAAACCTACACACTGAGGGAAAAACATCTTCACTGTAAGCCAAATCTAATCTCATATTTCTCTCACCATCGTAGGCCTCAAATGTACTCTAAGTATGAGGCAAACCCCAAGCAAGCATCTCCTCTCTTCGCACAGCATGCAAAGGGGAGTGTCATTGTTTTTTTTTAAAACAGTCTCTGAGACCACAGCTCAAAAAGCCCTTTTAGATAAGTTTCCATATCCCCTCAGCCAGAGGGAAATAAACCACACCATTTAGATATTTTCCCCTTAAAATCTAGTTAGATTTGATTTCAGTAGATTTAGATTCTATTTTTAGAAAGCAAACTTAATTTGGCCAGCACACTAAGTCTATGTCTTCATACACAAGAGAGGCACATATCTGCAAAGAAGCCTGGAGCTGTGACCAACTTCTCCTCCCTGACCAGAGGAGGTCTTCATTCTCCTTTACCTGCAGGCAACATTTACCTGCAGGCAACATTTAACATCACTGAAGAAGATGGGTCTCTACAAGAAAAGCTGAACTGGAAAGAACTGAAAACTCCCAGTTTTGTGCTTTGATTCTTGACTCTGTGATCCTACAGTGTGCAAAGATGAGGTTCATTCCTACCATTAGTGTTTTAGGAAAAACTGTGAATACAAATATCTGACAACACCAGATATTCCCCTGTAGTCGTTTAGTCTGTCCTAAGAGCCTCCCACCTGGTCAATGGATTTTTCTAAATCAACCTGCTGGTTCAATGAAAGAGTAATCTACAGCTACTTGACAAAATTATTTGTCCTCCTGTAATTCCAGTTGTTTGAATACATTCATTGGTCATCCCAGTTAAAGCCACCCATCCAATAACTATGACTGAACGACTCTGATAACATCTGATAACCCTCTCGGAGCTAATTACTCTCCTTCACAGTTTTAACTCAGTCCCACAGCTCTTCAGGCCAGTTTGGTTTACTTTTATGTCTGCCCACAAAGGATTTCTTTTTCAACAGTGACCTTTTGAAAGTTTACAAATAAATGTACTGGATGAATTAATGATCTAATTTAGGTAGATACATGTCACTAAATTTAAAATCCAAGATCCCATCTATTTGCACACATTTTACCTTGAGTATTCTCACACACAAAATCCACAGAAAAGAGCCAGACACAAAGATAGTCAAAACTGCAATGGAAATGAGAACTCCAAAGGAAAATCTCAGCATTTGCTGAAACTCACAGTGGCCGGCACCCCATCAAGTTGTCGAGCCCCATGATTCGACACCAAGATCCCATTCAAGCCATGCTTAACTGCCTCCCGGGCATCATCACCTGGAAAGAGCAAAACAGCCATTGTATGAAAAAGGCAACTTAACAGAAGGCTTGGGTTTAGAAGGTGAAAGGTCCCAGTCAAAGGGAGCCTGAGCTCACACTAGTATACTTTGCTCAGAACATTTAGCATAGAAATACACCAATGCTTAGGTCTAGAAGAGTAGTAACAGTTTCATTGGCCAAAATGTTAGCACTTATAACAATTGAATCAGGAGATAAAATTTTCAATAGACAGCCAATCGACATGCGGTTAAAATTTATTTATTCTCACAAGAAAGTACTCCTGTTAAGTACTTTTATTATTATTAATAAGATCATACCATTTAGCACTTAGCAGAATTATTCCTCTGCAATTTGGACAGCATAAAAAAACACATAAGGGGCAAGCACCCGAAACGTAGCATGGAGGGACAAGTCTATTCCAAACACATTCTTTAATACAAAGTGCTATCTTCAATAATTATCTTAAGATATACTGTTCTATAATTAAATGTATTTTGCCCAACGAAGTATATAAAAATGTACAAAAATTAAAATGATATGCTAAGTCTCTAATCATGCTTCAAAATATATCCACTTCTGAAAATATACTTTTAAAATAGATTAGGGGCTCCTGAGTGGTTCAGTCAATTAAGTGTCTGTCTTCAGCTCAGGTCAGGATCTGAGGGTCAGGATCTCGGGCTCGCTCCCTGCTCATCAGAGAGTCTGCTTCTCCCTCTTCCTCTGTGTTCTCTCTCTCTCTCATTCTCTCTCTCTGGTTCTTTTAAATAAATAATATCTTTTAAAAATTAAATAAAAAATAAAATAGATTAACATTCTCTCAAATCAATTTCCAGCTCATTTTGTATATCATATATTTTAAACTCTTATTTTCAGCACGCTCCCAATAACAAACTATTCGCTAACCGAATCAGGAAAAGTAACACTGGTTCTCAAATTTAATACTCTAAAATACTTGGTCTAAGGTTGTGGTGAAAGTCAGATTTGGGAGATGTAACTGGGTGGATATTGAACATTGTATACCTTCATAAATTAAGAAGTGGAAATCAAGGTCTGATCTAAGAATAAAAATAATAATAAAAAAAAAGACTCAAAGGGCACCTGGGTGGCTCAGTGGATCAAAGCCTCTGCCTTCGGCTCAGGTCATGATCTCGGGGTCCTGGGATTGAACCCCACATCAAGCTCTCTGCTCAGCAGGGAGCCTGCTTCCCCCTCTCTCTCTGCCTGCCTCTCTGCCTGCTTGTGATTTTTCTCTCTGTCAAATAAATAAATAAAATCTTAAAAAATAAAAATAAGAAATAAAAAAGACAAAAGAATCTGTAATTCTGAGTATTTTAAAATTTTATTTTAAAACACCATTTTTTCAAGCTGTGTTTTATGGAATGCTAGTTTTTAAATATTTCCATTTTAAAAATGATGCTATTCTTATTTTTCTTCTAAAATTACAGGTAAATGAGGGGCACCTGGGTAGCTCAGTGGGTTAAAGCCTCTGCCTTCAGCTCAGGTCATGATCTCAGGGTCCTGGGATCGAGTCCCTCATTGCTTCCCCCCCTCTCTCTGCCTGCCTCTCTGCCTACTGGTGATCTCTCCGTGTTGAAAAAATAAAAAAAATTATAAAATTACAGGTAAATGAAACTGTTAAACTCACGTTTTACAGACTGAATGTTTGTGACACCCAAAGTTCATGTGTTGAAACTCTAACCTCCGATGTGATAGTGTCTGGAGACTGTGCCTTCGGAAAATCATAAGGGTCTGATAAGGTCATTAGAATGGAGCTTTCATGAGGGTATTGGTGCCCTTATCAGTAAACATCGGGGAGCTTGCTGGCCACCTCCCCCAAGCCCTGCTCACACAAAGAACTGGTCGTGTAAGCACACAGGGAAAAGGCGGCCTCCGCAAGCTAAGGGAAGAGCTCCCACCAGAAACTGACCAGGCTGGAACCCTCGTCTCAGACTTCTAGCCTCCAGAACTCTGAGAAAATAAATGTCTGCTCTGTGAGCCACACAGTCTATGGGATTTTGTTATGGCAGCGAGGGCTGACCTAGACCTCAAGTAATTGTGTTATTGTTCTTGTAAGGGTTCACCTTTAAGGAATGTTATGATGAGCCATAAGATATAATGAAATAGTGTGAAAGGTGTTCTGCTGGTGAATTGCCAGTGTTTCCCAACTGATTACTTTGTATGTTATCTGCTCACCTCTAAGCCTGTGTTGTTATGCATTTTGTTATATATTCGATATATGATTGATATTCTATATTTATTTCATATTAAATATAAAATCTAATGTTTCTAGGACACTGGGCTATCTGGTTTATTTTTATTTTTATTTTTTATTTTAAAGATCTTATTTATTTATTTGACAGAGAGAGAGAGAGATCACAAGTAGGCAGAGAGGCAGGCAGATAGAGAGGAGGAAGCAGGCTCCCTGCTGAGCAGAGAGCCTGATGTGGGGCTCGATTCCAGGACCCTGAGATCATGACCTGAGCCGAAGGCAGAGGGTTTAACCCACTGAGCCACCCAGGCGCCCCAGGGCTACCTGTTTTAATCCAAGCTTGAAACACAGATTGCGAGATGTCACTGGAAACTTCTGAGTCACCCAAAGGGAAATGATTCTCAACCTCGCACCGAGGTTGAGAGATGATTTTTTTCCCACCCCATCAATTGATTCATACTTAAAATTTTTGTTTCATATTTAGACCATACATGTTTATTCCATAGTTTTATTTTCCTGGATTTCTAATTGCATTTCCCCTCCTTTTCTTCAGTTATCATGAGCCTTCAGACTATCCTCAAAATTCTAAGGGGCCTGGGTCGTACAGTCGTTTGAGCGACTGACTCTTGGTTTCAGCTTGGGTTACGATCTCGATGTTTGAGATCAGGCCCTGTGTGGGGCTCCATACTCAGCAAGGAGTCTACTTGAGACTCTTTCTCCCTCACTCTGCCCCTCCCCCTGCACTTGCACAAGAACTCTCTCTCTCAAATAAATAAATGAATAAGAGTATCCTCTAATTCTTCAAACTTTCCATTTTTTTTCTATCTAACCTATTTGAATCTTATCCCTCTTGAACACTTTACCTTCTTACTCTATCCAGCTCTGATTACTCTCAAGGTTAACTGCTGGCCTTCATCCTAAGGATTGCTCCTACTCTCTGTGATTTGAATCTCTTGAAGTCTAATTTATGACTTCATTTGGTTTAAGTTCTCATTTGTGTGTAGTACACTAATTCCTTTGTAAGCTCCTAAGGTAAATGCGGGTAAATTTACGAGCACCTAAATAGCTTCTTTTGTCTTTGGTGATTAGATTAGGTATAATATTCTAGGTTGAAAATCCTTTTCCTTGGAACCTTAAAGACATTGCTCCACTGTCTCCTAGTTCCCACTGTTGTTGACAAGAAGACAGATGCCAGTTTGACTCCCATTCTTCGAAGTAACCTGTTTTAAGTCTGTATTCCCTCTTTACACCCGTTTTCCTCCCTGAAATTTCATAAGGGATGTAATAAATTGCGATTTGTTTTCTCAGTCTAATGACTTAAGTTTCCAGCATTCACACACTGTCTAACAATTTCTTCCCTGTCTCTTTCCTTTATTTTTCTATCTGAAGCCCCTATCAATTGAATAGTGGACATCTTAAAGGGTCTTCAAGACTCTTTTTCATTTAAGCATGTTTTCCATTTGTCCTGTTGTCCTTTTATAATTTGGGAAATGTCATTGGCTTTCTTGTTAAATCAGTAACTTCATTTTTAATTCCAGAAATCATGTTTTTAGTCTTTGAGAACTAGTTTTTTCATATATTCTGATTTTCTTTTCATGGAAGACTCTTCTTATTTAGGTATACTTTCACCTTCTCTGAGTCTGTCATTTGGAATTTTTTAAGTTCTTTCTTTTTGTTTTGTTTGATCTCTTTCCTCTGGGATCAGCTTCTCTGTAGATTAATCTTGGTCTTTCATGTTCTGGTGTTTCAGATATGCCTTATGATGCTACATTTTCCATTTATGTTTGAGGAAGAAAGATTTGGGTCACTGCTTTGTCTCTCTGGACTGTTTTGTAAATCACTTTCATTCCTTCCAAGTCTTTGCCTGGAGTAGAAACTCTTGGAGCTCCATGTGAGACAACACAAGGAAGGCTAACTAAGGGACTACTGGACTGTGAGCTCCTCCTGTGTCAGAATTGAGAATAGCATCTTTCATATTTTAAATGTTATCCATCCCTGGGTTGTCCCAGCCATCCATTCATTTCTTTAGAAAAGATGGAGCTACTATGCCACATTGCCCATTGTTGTACAGGTGATGAGGGAAGACAGGATGGTTGGCTATTGTAAGAGCTTCACAAACAGAGCTCTCATGAATCCTGTGGCTTTCTTCTCCACTTCTCACCTGCCATCTCTGTCATACCTGCCAACTAGATGCCTAGCACCTCTCCAGCATCCATTACAGAATCTCCCCCAGCTTCTCCAGGGCACTCTCTGAGTGTATCTGGAGGGGCAGTTTTCTTTGCATTTTCCTTCTATGAGCACATTCCCTTACATTTTGTTTCTCTCATAAATTTCTCGAAGTTTCTCTGCTGTGTGTGCCTCTTTTCTTTGCTTTGCTGTCATAAGACATATGTATTTTTGTATTTCCATACTTTAATTTCAGGGGCATCGTGGGTTTGATGAGAGAGTATATAGGTACTCAGTCCATCATTTGGAACAAGAAGCCCAATATATTATCATTTAAAACATGTTTGGGAAAATGATTTTCTAAAAACATTTGCCTTAATACAATGCAAAAGGTATTTGGAATTGGGGAGGTTTGCTCCAGTTGTCTAATTGTGTACATAATACCAAACATCAAGTCAAAAGTAAAAAAAAAAAAAAAAAAAATCAAAATATATGTAGTTACAACTATGAAAACTATGTTTTCAGAAATTGAATATTATCAGGGAGCCTGGGTGTCTCAGTGAGTTAAAGCCTCTGCCTTCAGCTCAGTTCATGATCTCAGGGTCCTGGGATTGAGCCCTGCATCAGGGTTTCTGCTCAGCAGGGAGCCTGCTTCCCCCTCTCTCTCTCTGCCTGCCTCTCTGCCTACTTGTGCTCTCTCTCTCTGTCAAATAAATAAATAAATAAATAAATAAATAAGAAATTGAAAATTATCAATAAACTGATTCTATATAATATGAAAAAAGTATTAGCTGTTTATGCTTAGTAATCGGACCACCTGGATTTGAATCTTGTATCTGCTACTTGCTTACTATGTAAGTGGCAAGTTTCTTAATTTCTTTGTGCATTAGTGTCCTAAATCATAAAATAGGAATAATAATTCACAGAAGATTGGCTTGTGGATTAAATTAGTTGAGTGTTTAGAAAGAGGTTGACACATGTTGAACACTCAGATAAATATTAACTGTTACTATTGATTTCATCTGATGGTGCAGGAAGTATAAAGTCAGAAGATGAGTAAGTGAAGGAAATTCGTTTGCTGGGTGCTTTTGGCAAGTTTGTTTGAGTTTTGTCTCTAACAATAAATTGTCATCTTAGTCAGGATTATGATTATAAAAAGCCTTTCATTTGAAGTAAGCACTACTTAAGCAACAGTTTGTTATCTCCTATCATTTCAAGTGGTTTCCCAGGTTCTTTTAGGCAGTGCTGGAAATGTAGGGGGAAATGACAGAATGGTTTGCTCAGACGATAAGATCATGAGTATCCAGAGAAGCAAAATAAGAATAATTTATGACCAGATATGAACTCCTTTCATTAGCTGCCTACAAAACCTTGTCCAAAGCTTTACGTTTTATTTTAACCCAGAGAGGAAAAACAGCCTAGCCTTAACAAGAGGCTGAAAACGTTCGGATTTAGCAAAAAGTTCATGAATCTTTGATATTTTTCACTAATCCTTAAAGTTCACTGCTATGACATTCCACATATGTTAATTTCCCAGTTAATCCATTAATTGACTGACAATTACAATAGTCAGTAGGGGATAGCACTGTTTGCTATCTTATTGATATATTATTTCTATTTTTAATCGAAAATACCAAAGTAAAATGTAAGTTCTCAAGATTTACCCTCAAGCCCTTGGAGCTTTTGACTCAGGACTCGGCTATCTCACAGGAATTTAGTAACTAAATCCTAGATGCATGGCAGTTTTGAGCACAATCTGGAAACACTGAGTGAGTATCTTTGAGAGTGTCAAGAAAAAAAAAACATATATAGGAAAAGAGTTAGTTACAGTTTTTGAGAAACAAAAAGCTACTATGGAAATACCACAGAATAGTTTTAAAATATTTTTTAAATTTTAAAACAACTCTGAAAAGCCTTATGTCTTTGCTCATAAAGCCGTTTGTTTCTTAGCATGAGTTTTAGAGAAGACAAAAGCCTATGGCAAATACTCGTTTGGAGTTTGTGTTGAAGTTTTCCAAGGGCAGAGTTTAACCACAGCAAGAGATTATTACACCTTGCACTTAATTTGCAGTCGTTAAAATGCAATTATTAAAATCTTGGTAAGGGGGGATGTTTCATTGAGATCTTTCCAACTACCCATGATTTCATGTTCCTGCAAACATAATCTTTCTGGTCAAAGGAAAATGAAAGAGGGTAGGTGACTGTCTACCCATGTGACATCTAGATGAAGATCTGTGAAATAGTGAGAACTGGATTTCCCAGAATTGGCCCTGCCTTCATCCACCCCCTTCAAGATTGAGTTTATGCACTACTTGATGTAGTTGTTGTCATGGAGATGATTCTTGTTTGTTAAATAAATGAAATAAATAGTTACAGAAAAACTAGACAATGTAAACTGTATGAGTATAAATAAGTTATTTCCTTTCAAATGCCAAATGTTCTATCTCTCTTTCTCTTGCTTTTGAACTCTAATTGTATAGACTCATAGTTTTCACTGAGGATTTTACTCAGTAAACATTTGGGCCATCTATTCTGTGTAAAACATTATGAAACATGTAGAAAGAAGTCATATGATCCATATGCATGAGAACAAAAAGAGATGATGGTGGGGGTCATCTAGGTGAGATGGTCCTAGGTGAGATGACCCCAGGAGGAATTTCTAGGAGCCAGAGTATTTTGCAACATAACACGTCATAATGAAGTCTAATTGAATAGATGTGCATTATATCCTAGAGGACAGAGTTCTAGAAAATGGTATATACTGGGAATCCTGAATTGAAAAATTGGTTAAAAAATTAAATTACCTCATGCTTTTATGTGTTCCTCATTTAACTTGGACAAATATGAACCTAGACTAAAACTTCATTCTTCTTTGGTGTTTTAAGCCATTATCCCTCAGGCACCTCTGTGATGAAAGTGAATTAAATACTTGAAATGGCATTAATTTTCTAATTCGATCACACCTTCTCAGTTTCCTGAGGTCAGCCACGGTCATCTCTTGCCTGGGCAGCAACCATTTCTTAAATGTCCCCCCACCATAACATTGCCACCTCCATCCCTTAGGCCTATTATACAATGCTTGATTTTTCTAAAATGTTAATCTGATGAGGCTCTCATCTCAGTGGTTCTCAAACATCTTGAAGTCTACATGTTTCATAAATTTTTACTCAGAACTGCTTTATTTTGCCATTATTTCAGTCTGAGTCTTTGGATATCAAGGCAATACTCAAGCATTGTCTTTCATTCTAATATAAAACCTTTCCTAACCCACCCAGTGTCAGCACCCTATTTAAAACCCCACCCTAATGCTGCATATCTTGCCCCCAAATTCTTGTTTTTATGTCTGTCTCCTACAAGAATGGGCTCTCCTTTTGGCCGAGGACCTCAAATTACAATCTTATTTTTAAGTTTAGCACACACTAAGCATGATAAATAGTTACAAAATGAATGCCTGAGTGAGTGAATAACTGAGTGGATGATTGAATGCATGAATGGGGAAGAACTTTCATATTAGTGTTCTTTAGTGTCTACAGTTGAAGGTAGGCACGGGAAGTAGCGCGGATAATCATGGATGACAATATGGATACCAGTCAAGCAAGTAAAACTGTTGTTTAAAAGTGTCTCTAGGGGTGCCTGGATGGCTCAGTTGGTTGAGCGACTGCCTTCAGCTCAGGTCATGATCCCGGAGTCCTGGGATCGAGTCCCACATCGGGCTCCCAGCTCCACGGGGAGTCTGCTTCTCCCTCTGACCTTCTCCCTTCTCATGCTCTCTCTCACTCTCTCTATCTCAAATAAATAAATAAAATCTTTAAAAAAAAAACCAAAACACGTTTAAAAGTGTCTCTAACACCAAGATCCACTCTTCGAAGTATAATCCACAGAAATTTTGAACTAGAACAATGAACAACAGGAAAGAATGTAACAATATTTTTGAACAGCAAAGATTAAGACAGATCTGGATTTAAACATATCTCCACTACTTAAAAGCTTTGCTGGGCCCATTCTTTTACTTCTATCAACTTCATTTTTGCATACGTAAGATTAAATAGCTAAAGTCAGGGGCATGCCTACAGCTTTATAGATAGGGGCTATTTAAATAAAATTGATGAAATGTTTTGATTAGAAGTTGTTGTTGACCCTGAGATAAGTTAATAGAATCTCTCATCTGATAGCCACTTAAACAGTCACATTTAAAATAATGTTTTTGGAAGTTTTCTATATAATCAATTAAAAAATGCTTTCAAAGGCAAGAAAACATTTTTTTTTTGTGGGTAAATACGTTTATTCTCCAAATTATTGAAGTCATTGTTACCTCCCTGTGGGATTTGAATACATGTGGATACTGGGAAAGCAGCCAAGTTTCTTAATACCCATGACTTGATATTTGAGGATTTTAATGTCATAGTCAACCATTCTTTATAGAGAGGTGATATGGGATTCCCCACCCTCAAAAATCAGTCCAAGTCATTGGTACTCGCAGGGAACAGGAGAAAAATAGAAAAGGCTCTTAAAACAGGTCTGACTGTCATCATATCATCCTTAGATTTCTTCTCGGTCTGAGATCAGCTTGTGGTGGCTTTCAGACAAAGCAATGAACTCAAAACCTTTTGCCTAGATCTTGTCAAGCTCCATGACTTAGTGATGACTGCAAGATAAGGCAGCAGCATCCCATGTTACCATGAAGGTAACTTCTTACTTCATGAGAGCCCAGCTCTTCAGTGTATTACCTAAGAATGAAGAACTATTTACTCACTAACATCAATAGGGACAATTGAGAGATACAATGTCTCCTTAGAGTTCCATGTTATTTTTTCCTGATTATTTTCTCTTAAACATATCATGATCATGTATCTACAAAGAATCATAAGATCAGTATGAGAAATACACAAACCTCTCAAAATGCCTTTTGCAACAATTGGCAGTGATGTCAGCCCCCTCAGCCATTTAATATCCTCCCAGCTGATAGATGGGTCTATTGATTTAGTTACATAGGAAGCAAGTCCACTGTTGTCTCCAAAATTTTCCTTAGGAGAAAATGCTAAATCACTGGTTTCAAAATTTTTCATTCTGAAATAAAGAGATACATAAAATGAGAAACTTCTCAAAGTTAGAGATAATTTTACAATGACTCATTCAATGAAAAATGAAACATCACTCTTTCAAATCAATGAAATGTTCCTCAACCATCTATAGGTTGGTCGCATGTGTAGTTCCCACGTTCTCATGTAAGATTCCAGGCTAATCATGACAATCAAGTGGACTTAATTGGTCACTTAAAGTTTATTGTGGATCTTAGACTATGTTTATATAGAATAAATCAATTTCAGGCAAAAACATATGGGCAAATTCCAACATCTCTACCTTTTTAAGCCAGTCTATGAATATAGACAATAGATTTGATGCTCTTTCAAGCCAGCAATGCGTATTAATTATAACAACAGACATTTGCATGATACATTACAAATTACAAAGAACTTCGAAAAAACAATATTATCATTTTTAAGAAAACTTTTAGAAAATAAAATTGATACTTTATGATTCACATTTTATATAGAAAATAAAAACAGAAGTACAGAGCAAGATGTCCCTACATAAGAAATCAGTGTTTTGGCTCCAACCTGGATCTTTGGACTCTTAATTACATTCTCTCTGCTTAGATCTCATTTGCACCTTGGCAATTGCTTTTGACTTCAAGCAACTTTCCAAAGTCCTTACACAAAATTGTAGAGGTGATTGGAACTGCAGTAACATCAGTTACTGTGTTACTTCAGTCTGCTGTGACTATAGATTCTTTCTCCTGCCCTCCTATTGTGGTGGTGGTGGTGGTGGACACATGGAGAAGTGGGAAATGTTTCCCAGTAGATGAGTTGTCAGCTCTTGCTTTTCCCTCTTCCGTTTAGGTTGTTTTCTCTGAGGCTGTCTGCCTGCTGACTCAAACTTCCCAGTCTTTCAGACGATCCTGGCCAGGGCTTGAGCTATCCAATTACCAAGACCTTCATCTCTTTGCCTGTGATATGGCCATTAATTTATGTGCCATATTGCTTGGGCTAAAGGATGCCTAGATAGCCAGTAAAACATTATTTCTGGATGTGTCTGTGAGGATGTTTCTGGATGAGATTAATTTGGTAGACTGAGTAAAGATGATACCCCTCATTTTTGTGAATGGGCTTCACCCAATCTGTTCAGATCCTGAATACAAGAAGGAAGTGGAGGAAGGACAACTTTGTTCCATGTGCTTGAGCTGGGGCAGCCATCATCTCCTGACCTTGGACATTGAACCTATTGGTTGTCAAGGCTTCAGATTTAGACCAGGACGTATAATTAGACCAGGACATATAATCCCCTGGTTCTTGCCTTCAGACTCAGACTGGGACTTACACCATTGGTTCCCCTGGTTCTCAGGCCTTGGGGTTTAGACTGGAACTAAACCACTACTTTCCTGGGACTCCAGCTTATAGACAGTAGATTGTGGGACTTCTCAGACTCCGTAATTGCAGGAGCCAAACCCTCAAAATCTGTGTGCATGCACATGTACCCATGTGTGTGCACCCTACTGGTTCTGTTCCTCTGGAGAATCTAATATATGTGACTTTCTCTTGGTCCTGGATCCTGAGTAAGATCCCCCCGCCCCACAACAGACTTAAAGTGTTAAGGATGTTGGCATATAAATACACCAGCTCCCTCACCCCTAAGAGGGCTAACTCTGAGATGTTGTACATCATCTCCAGGATTTCCCATCAGGATTAAGGTTCAGTTGCCTGCAGTTGGAGCTGTCTTGGTAACATGCTTGTTGTTTGCTGCCTTCCTTCCATGCACCATTTCCCCTTTTCTCTACCAGTATTCCCTTCATCTTCCAAAGGAACTACTTGCATTTAAATCACTGGCTGACAATCTCCTCCTAGAGGAAACCAAAGTGAGGCACAACCCCACTGAGTTGCTGCCTTTCCCTGTGTCTAATTTTGTTGATCCAACTTAGACCAGGATTTCTCTAACTTACTTGTAAGACTCTACTATTGGCTCACTCTACATCCGAAATCTTTTCTCTTGGCTTAATATCCTGATATCCTGACTAGATTTTGGCAGTTCCCTAAACTAGGGACAAAGTTTTTTCTGCTTGCACCTCTGATCTCTAATTGGATAGATGACCATCTAGATACACAATGGTATCAACCTTGTAACTTAGCTGCTTACAGACCCAAATCCAATTGCAAACTTCATTTCTCTGAAAGGCTGTCTTTGAATGATGACAGTGACCTGGATTCACCTTGCTTTTCTGCACATTATAAATTACCCTGCTAGCCAATCTATTTGGGTAAAAGTACAGCTATATATTAATCTCTGGCTTAGTCATAGCTCTTTCTTTGCTTCTACTAGCTTTGTCATTGAATATATAAATGATTTTGGAGCAATGACTACAACAATTATTATATAAACCTAGAAGTACATAGGCACACTATTTTTAATTTTTAAAAGACTTAGTTTGATACAAACTAGGTGTGATGTTTTTAGTATACTTTCATCTGGAATACTGGTTGTGTACCTCACGTGGCATATATCATAAGGGCATGAAAATTTGCATCCCACCAAATACTATTCAAGCCATTGGCAAAGTTTTCTCAATAAGGATTGAACAGCTTGTCCTATGGTTTCATTGACTCAGGTGGCCAATAAAGATAATTCTAAGAAAATTTTAACTTCGTGAAAGTCATACTGGTCTAAATCTATTTATTGAGCTTCAGTTTGGATTTTAGCTGAAATATTTGAGTATTTCTTTTTATTAAACCATTTAGGGTTGTACATTTTATCACAGCCTTTGGTATTCTGTGGTCGTCTTAATTTGAATTACGGTACACTTTTGGTCAATAAACATATCCTTATTATGAAGACCTATTCCATTACCTAGAGATGGTATTAGGTGATATTAAATTCCAAACTTTTAAATAGTATTGTTAATAAGAAAAAGGTTCAGTCTGTATCCCATAGCAAGACCGGGGGGGGGGGGGGGGAAGAAGAACAACATCTGTATGTGTATATACTCTGCATGGCACCCCACCCCCATCCCAAACAAGCTACAGTGTTTCAGCAGGGGCGGGGTGGAAGGGCGAAATGGATAGGAAAAAACAGAAACATGGATAAAATTATATAAATAACTGTTGTTATTCTTGGATGGTGAAATGCAGATCAACACTTGAATGAATGTTGCCTTACAGAAATTTCAGTGCACAATGAAGCCTTGTTGTTACTCTAAAACGTCGTTCAAAGCCAGAAACCAAGAGAAAGTTTTCAGATATCTTGACAGAGACCCATGATGGAGTGTTTTACCAGGGCTTCTGAAGGAAACCTCCATGAATACTATTTTTATGCGAATTATGACACATACACAAGAAACACGTAAAGTAGCTGTTGATAACCGAAGTATTCCATTTCTTGAGGAAGGAAAAGAGCAACATCAAAATAATAACACAATGACTTGAGACTTAATGCTCCAAATCCTGAACTGTTTAATGAATGAAAGGCAAGGAAAAGAACTGGCCTTGTAAGGGACTCATTGTGCCCTGAATGGCCCCCAAATATACTTTTTAATCTAAGATAGAAATTATTTTAGCTTTTAGTTAAGTTAGCATCATAAGAGTAGTACCAACCACTAAAGAAAGTGAAACATCATTGAATAACCAATAGTAACACTAATGATAATGAATGTTATTGACAAGTATACATTATTTGCTGTAAGTATTGATGAGATGACATTAAAGACAAGGCTATGTGTCTCCATAATGGGAAACGAAATATAAAATAACCAGTAGAGCCTATGATACCAACACAATAAGAGAGAGAGATTCATAATATCTATAGAAATTGGTATGTGGGCCACCGGTCTCTATTCCTGATTAAAAAACACTTATATTGAGAACATAGCCCTGCTAATTTCTTCCTCAGTGAGCTGGGCTGTTAGAAGGAACAGGCAGGGCATGGATTTTAAGTTTGAGCTCAAAAGCTTGTTTAATGTTTTAGCGGTCATGTTTTATTGGGTAAATGTCACATGAACTGGTACATTTTTATCGATTGATTCAACATCACTTCTTGAGCACCTACTATGTGCCCGTGTTTTAGATATTTAGGATATACCAGTAGACAAAACAATAAAGAATAACCTGGCCACCTAGGGTTGACATTCTAGCAAGGGGAGACAGAAGATAAAACATAAACATAATTAATAACTTATGGAGCATGTTAGAACATAAGTGCTATATAAAATAAAGAAAAAAAGTAGAGCAGAATAGGAGGATATGAACTGGTAGAGGCTGAATTTGAAAGTTTAAATATCATAATCAGACCAGCCCTCATTGAGCAGCTACCTTGCAGAGGAAATCAGTGGAACATTGTGATTGTATTTGTTTCCTGTTCCCTCTATAACAAATGACCACAACCTTTAAAATGACAAAAACGAGGGCTTTAAAATGACACAGATTTATTATACTACAGTCCTGGAGGTTAAAAGTGCAAAAAGTATCTCCCGGCACTAAACTCAAGGTGTTGATAGGACCGTTTTCCTTGCAGAGGCTCTAGGGAAAAACCCACTTCCTTGCCTTTTCCAGCTTGTAGAGACCTACATGCCCTGCTCTTGATATCCCTTCAAATGCTGCTCCCATGTCATACCTCCTCTGACTCTGGAAAGTCCTGCTTCCCTTGTCTGAGGTCCCTTTTAATTACATTAAGACTACTGGGATAATCCAAGATAATCTTCCCACTGCAAGGCTCTTAACTTAATCACACACAAAGTCCATTTTGCCGTGTAAAAGAACATATCCGTAGGTTCCAGGGATTAGGACCTAAATGTCTTTGGGAGGTCACTATTTTGTTTAACACAGTTATACTACAAGTGTTTTCCTAAACCCATCAATTTAGAGGCTGTTGGCCCATGTACCCGGTTCTCCCTCACAGATCTTTCTCTCCCCAGAACCCCTGCCCAGGGTCCCCACACATATTGTATCTCTATTCTGATCTCTACCGCTCATTTTTATATTGGTTTCCCACTAGAAAGACGTAGATCCATTCTTGATGTCAAAGAGTAAAGGAAAGGCGGAAGTCGGTTGCGCATGGATTGGAGCAAAGACGTAAAAGGCAGAGGGAGGAGTCAGTTCGGAGGCTCTCAGGGACCAGCAAGCCCGGCGGGTTGAAGGGACGGCCCATGGAGCTGGGAAGAGTTCATGGAGGTGAGGGTGGGTGGAGGGTAAGGGCAGAGAGGTAAGGGAGTCCTGCTCACGGAAAGCCCCACAGGCCACTTTTATCACCAGAACCCTGGGAAGACAATGATGGTCCGATCTTTGTCTGTTTGACCTGCCCCGGCTGTCATGATTAATGAATCACTTCAGGGCTATGGGGCTATAGGCAGGCCAGTCTCCGAAAGGGCAGGTGTCATGATTTACCCTGAGCTTAGTCAATGACTGGAAAGGTCTTCTCTTCCCTTACAACTGCCCTGGTGCTCCACGCAAGAGCCAAGTCTTTACCCAGGGTAAATGAACCATCTCCCTGGGATGGAGAGAGAGGAAAAAGGCCCTTGCCTCAAAGCCTGAGGAAATCAATCTAGGGAATCAGCCTCACTCCTTGCTTCTTCCAAGAGCAGATGAGAATTCCCCTTACTCCCAGTCAGCTGCAGGAACCTCTGTGCCATTCATAATACACACATACATGTGTTTTGCATATAGCCCAAACCGACACTACCAAACTCCTGAACTCTGGCTGGTCCCTGATGCCGAGAGTCGGGACCCTCCCCCACACCGCCCTCCTCCCCCGCCCCCCTCCTTCCAGGCAGAGGAAGTAGCTAGGGCTGGAAGGAGCCCCTGCTTCACAGACTCATTCTTCTCTGGATTTCCTGCCTCTCCTGCCTGCCAAACCTCACTTGTGAAAAGCCCGGCTTCACCTTCTATGAGTCAGGTCAGTTGCGGAAAAAAACTTGATTTCATATCAGGCTGTAACGGATGAGCTTTTTGGTTGTATGTGGCCTCGAGCGGAAGCCTGGGTCTCCCATTAGTGCTCTCTGCCTTCGGCTGCGAATGTGGGCTGCTGAGGAGGGGACCAGAGGGCACCAGCCTGCCCTGAAGCCCACGAGGACAAAAAAGGCCAGTGTGCACTCCAGGGGCCCGGAGCACCAGGCTGTGGGGTGTGGCCTGTGTTCCCCGTAACCTGGATGTGTTGCTCATTATTTGGTCATCTTCAGATGGGAGATGTGACAAGCTGGGGAGTCATGGCCACTCCTGAGCACATCAACAGCTGAAAAGGGCCTTTGTCTCATGGTCCTTCTCGTCATCTGGGCTGGAGCCCAGGAGCAGAGGAAAGGGGGGAAAGCAGACCAACCTTCCAGCTCCTGACTTAGTGACCCAGCACCAGAGAAGGAAGCGATAAGAGCCAGAATTCATTAACAACCATGTCATCTCCCCTGTCTGAGTAGATACCACCATGAAACACGTCTTGTTATCCAGAACAGGAAAGTGCTTCTTACGCCGCCAAAAACCCTACTGTATTCTTTGTTGTTGTTGTCAGTAGTCGTAGTAGAGAGAGGAGGGGGAAAAGGAATAGCAAATTCTCTTTCAAATGTCCAAAGGGGGAATCATGAGGAATGCTTCCTGTCAGAAGCCTGAATAGTGGGAAACTAATTATTTTAGAAAGTTTAATAAATAAGGTAACCAAAATAGAGAAATAAGGCAAATACAGATTTCATATTAGGGAAATTTGAAGCCATCGACTTCTGATGAATTTGGCAACAAGTAGGAATATGTCAGGACTTTTGTTTTTGTTTCTGTTCTCTGAGAAAGACGGGGGGGTAACCCCATATCTGGGATACATGGAATGGGGTGCTTGAGAGCGCTTTCTCTTTCGTCGTTGGTTTACTGAAGGTATCACATACACAAAAAAATATCTGAAATCCACCTGGAAGTATCACAGAGATAGCCTCACACAGCTAATTTACATACGGTTCAATGGCAAGATTTTATGCACAATAGTTTATACTCAAATAGGTGTATACACAACATAAATATATAATAGATATATGACACTCATACAAGACTGTATATGGACTTATGCGGGGGTTGAGATATATGGCACTCTATAATACGTGTGGAATTCCTACCTTCTAACAATCTTCTTGCCCTTATATGGAATGCTGATTTGATTTTGAAATCCTTTGGATTTGGATCTTTTTACATATAGACAGAGTAAGCAATGGCCCGTTGTAAAATGAGGTCCAAGATCCAGGGAACGCATCCTTTACCATTTCACATACTCTGATGGATGCTTTGAAATCCCCTCATCAAAATGTCCTTTATTAAAAGTAAGATTTTGACTCTTGTTCAGATAGTTTTATCCCTGAAAGTTATTAGTCATAGATTGGTATGAGAAAACCCAAGAGCAGATTTTGGGGGGAACTGGGGGAAGACAAAAACAAAGGGGGGAAAATAGGGAAGTGAGGGTCTTTCTCAGTAAACTCCATGAGTTCCCAGCTTTGACACAAGATGATTCTAGTCCTAAAATATTACAGGGAAAAGGACAATTCCTTACTAATGGACAGGCTGAATGACCTGATGAAACCATCACAGTTCCATTTTGGATTACTAGATACGCCAAGATAAATGAGTGAACGAGTGAATGAATGAATCATGACTTTCATTGTGAAATTCATCCATAAAGGATGAATCACAATGAAAGAGGAATATTGCTGGAAAAAGTAGGAGATAGGGAATCAAACATGTGGCTTTTTTTGTCTCCATCCTTTTAGCTTTTTTAAATCTTCCTAGACACAGTTGTTCCAAATACAATTAAAAATAAAACTAACAGGTGGCTCTTTGATTTCAACAGGCAAAGAAATGCATTTACCTCTAGAACCCAGAGCCTATCATTCCTAAACAAGATCCCTCCCAACCATACTTCCAGAAGATGTAATTTTTTAAGTTTTGTGAAGATCTAATACTACACGGCACCCATGTGAAAAGTGGGGGGGAAGTCCCTTTGTAGCTGGTACATGACAAGAGGGAAGAGAATTAGAAGACCACCTCAAGGGCCCAGGTGATCAGAGACCCATGGTTACCTGAGTTGAGGTGGCAGCTTAAACCTATTACGCACATCATCAAAGCGGTTCCCAAGGTAAGGAGTGTCCACTGTCAAGAATATGGCCTTGTAGCCCTTCTGCTCAGCCCGCTGCACTAGCTGCTTAGTGACCTCACGGTCCTTGTAGATATATAGTTGCAGCCAGCGAAGGGCCTCAGGACTGGCCTCTGCCACTTCTTCAATTGAGGAGGTGGACCAGGAACTCAGCATCATTCCAGTTCCCAGTGACCTGCAGGCTGTGGAAGAAAGGAGAAGATGAAGGAAAGCCTGGCATTTTCCCCACTCCAAAGCCTTCAGGTTGTGGTTCAAGGGGTGGGGACATCTACAAGGGTAATTAGGCAATAAGAAATCAATTCTTTAAAAAGTTAGAAATACTCATTCCTTTCTCCACTCTGCATTGATCTTAGAGACAAAAATGAGTCAAATAGCTGAAGATGTGTTGTATGTAAGTATGAAAAAATTGGGAACAACCTGAATCTCCCACCTTAGGGGATTGGATGCACTATAGATCATATGTAAAATGAAAGATACACACCCGTTAAAGGTAATATTTTTGTGATGGCTAATTTTGTGCATCAACTTGGCTAGGTGATGGTTCCCAGAATTTGTTCCAATACCGGTTGTTGCTGTGAAGGTATTCTTTAAAGGAGATTAACATTTAAATAAGTATATTTTGAGTAAGACAGATTGCTCTTTGTAATGTGAATAGGACTCCTCTGACCAACTGAAGGCCTACCCTGAGGATTCTGTAAGCAGATTGTCTTCAGACTCAAACCACAGCAACTCTTCCCTAGGTCTCCAACCTGCCAGCTTATCTTTTAGATTTTTTTTTTTAAGATTTTAATTTGCTGATTTGTCAGAGAAAGAGAGGGAGAGAGCACAAGCAGGTGGAGTAGCGGGCGGAGGAGGAAGTGATGCAGGGATTCGATCCGAGGATCCTGTGATCATGACCTGAGCCGAAGGCAGAAACCCAACCGACTGAGCCACCCAGGTGCCCCTACTCTTTAGCTTTGGGGCTTGCCAGTTCCCCAATCAATCCACCCACCTTCACTTCTCTTCCCCTCTCTCTCTCTCTCTCTGTCCAAATATGTACATATTCTGTTTCCGACTATTACAGTTATAAAAGAATATTATTTGTGGACACAGAAAGATTTTCAAGATATATCAAAAACAAAAAAGTCTATAAAATGACACATACAGCATACTCCCATATTTGTATAAATGTGATTATTGGTATATAAACCTAAACAAACTGATTGCTAATGATAGGTCAGAGAATTACGGGTGAGTTTAATTTTTTCTTCCTTTTTAACTTTTAAAATTTTATCTTTAAAAATTTTGTTCCAGGTACATTCCACCATTTCTGTTTCATTTTTAAATTTTATAAAATACATAAGCTAAATATTCCGAGTAGACGGCAGTTCCCTCACTGGGGAGACTTTTTGAGCAAGATAGCAAAAAATGAGTGCAGTGAAAGTGAAAAATAAATAATAAATTTGACAGATTCACTTACCCAAATGTCTTAGAGAGCTTGAAAGAACATGGATGATAGGCTTTTTACTAAAAATAGGTAAAAGACTATAAAATTGGGGTCAGCTTTAATGGAGGAGAAACTGATACAATGTTTATATGCCAAATACCAAATATGGCAAGAGATGATAATAAATATATAAAACCGACTACATGACCCCGAGTCATTCAACTTAGCTGTCTACCTGACATATATATATATATCAAATGGCATTAAAACCAGTTGTCCAAGTGACACTCATTGGGTGATGTTGAGAATATCGTGATGTGCTATTCAAGACACTACTTTGAGAGGCTAAAATGCTTCCATGCTTCTCACACTTTAGGGGACAGCCAGACCCCCCTGAATAGCTTGTAGAAACACAGTGTGCAAACATCCCTCCAGAATTTCTGATTCAGTGGGTCTGAGATGTGCCCTGAGAAGAATTTGCCTTTCCACCCAGTTCCCAGGGGGGCTGATGCTGCCAGTTGCCTGTACCACACTTTGAAATTTAAATAGTAGCACTCTCATTTAATAGTAAATTTCTAAGTTCACATGATAATAAAGTGGATTTTGTGGGCGCCTGGGTGGCTCAGTTGGTTAAGCAACTGCCTTCGGCTCAGGTCATGATCCTGGAGTCGCCAGATCAAGTCCCACATGGGCTCCCAGCTCCATGGGGGGTCCGCTTCTCACTCAGACCTTCTCCCTTCTCATGCTCTCTCTCATTCTCTCTCTTTCCTAATAAAAAAAAAAAATCTTTAAAAAAAAATAAATAAAAAATAAAATGGATTTTGTTTTTGATAAATGTTACTTTACCTATGCCTTTGAAGGTGTTTTTCATCCCCGTTGATCAGATAAAGAAGACGTAAACTGGAGATGATCTTGTCCATGGGTCTCAAATCTGTCCCCTTTAGGTGGGCCTTTGAGAAATTCTCTCAAGAGACTCATGGCTTGCAAAATCATGTCTAAAAAACCGCATTTTATTAAATAATAACACATATGAACATCTAGGCCATTGCCCTATTTTCATTAAGACTTATAAACAGGAACAATAACTCCAGGTCATCTACTGCTGTTTGGAAGGAACACCAGGGGACATTGATTGGGTCAGGATCCCCTCACCATCAAGTCATCATAAAGAAAATATGTCCTGAAGAGGATATGACCTAACTAAGTTCCCACAGGGAGGGAGAGCTGAGTGGGATGAGAACCCAGCATGTCTGACCACTCCTCCAAGGCAGTGATCTTTCTAGAATGCTCAGGTGCCCACCAGACTCCCTGGTATCAAGCATAGATAAATGCACTCCCCCAATCCTTCAGGGCCTTGCCACCCAAAAGGAGTAGGTTTGCCACATCCCTTAAGGATGCCACGGTGCCAATAGCTCTGGGAAAGCAAGGAGGCTGGAAACCAATGGCTAGGACCTGCTACGTACCACCTGTGCAGCGTGTGGCTACACAAAGGGGTTCAGCCAAGAGGACCCACCAATTGGTAGCACTCCTCTTTGTAGTTTACACACCATGTACATGAACACCTATTCTGTCAAGGAGGATCAAAAATGCTCAAAAAGATCTCCTTGTAGGGCCCCTGGGTGGCGCAGTTGGTTGAGCGACTGCCTTCGGCTCAGGTCATGATCCTGGAGTCCCAGGATCGAGTCCCACATCGGGCTCCCAGCTCCATGGGGAGTCCGCTTCTCACTCTGACCTTCTCTCTCTCACTCTCTCTCTTTCCTCATAAATAAATAAATAAAATCTTTAAAAAAAAAAAAAAGATCTCCTTGTATTCATGAGAAACACCTACAGACACTCCACAAAGACCATTAAAATCCTTAAGCTATCACTCTTGCAAGAGGTGTCAACCTTCACAATCATTTTGCCCGCTTCCCCTGGACAGGCATGTCCGGAGAAAGGTAAGGCCAGCTCATGGCCTCTATTTCCTCTATTTCCTGAATCTCCTGGCTCTGGTACTAATGGCTCCTGATGTTATGGGTGCTCAAGGTTTATTTTTCAATGATTAAATCATACGGGGCTGAAATTTTGAGTCAAGGACCTTCAAAGGCCTAAGTTACCAATGCTTCCAGTGGTCGGCATTTAATAAATGTTTGATGATCTAATGAATTTACTCCAAGAGACTCTCCTGGATGCAAGGGGAATATCAGAGTCTGTGCTGACATATTCTGAGTTGAGGCTAAGATATTACTTCCAGGAGAGAACAGGAGCAAAACTTAGAAGGCTTCATGCTCCTTGGATCTTATGATCTCCTTCACTTGTGATTATGTGCTGTGATAAAGGCAAATTATTGATGAATTGCAGTCATGATTTTCAACGCAGCTTTATGTGCGAATGAGATGAGGGACCCTGGGATTTTGTAAGGATCATTTGGAGAGACAATCAAAATTTGCCTGTTAAAGTACTGAAACACTTCTAGTCTAATCGGTAAATAACCACAGTTCTGAAGTAAATGACCCTCCTTGAACTCCTTCAATGTGGCATTACTTCCTTCTCTCCTCAAGGAATCCCTGCCCACCCACTACAAGCCACAAATTTAAAAGTTAATGCCTGGCAGAGCTGGGGGGTGGCATTCAGGATGCTGTTAGCACACTAGAAATGAGCATCTGAGCATCTCTTCTAATTGGTTCAAGTTCTTTGTCGTACTGGTTGCTAAATATTTCAAATGTTATTTTTGCCTGAGAAATAAATGTTAATACCCTTCTAGCCCACATTACCCTTTTGGGGACAAAAATTGCAAGCTTTTTAATTTTATACGTGACTTGGCATAGTCAGCCTTTGTTAAGAAATTCTAAGGAGAGTCATCCTAGTCTAGTGCTTGAAAGCACACATGCTTCTGAAGTCCACTTTCTCTCCCTATTCATTTTCCACAATGAAACTGAGCTCTGGCTCTCAAGCAGCAATGTCAGATTTCACTTTAAAGGGACAGCAGTCCACTTGCATGGTGTAATCTAAGATTCTGGTGCTTGCTGCCTTTTCACAACGCCTAGCAAAATGGCGATCACATCTGAGGTGGTGAAGACAAGGCTTAGCTTCTTGCCTCTAATGTCGATCCAATTCTAAAAATCTTGGCTTTCATTATAATCAGCTTATCCTAGAAATAAAGTATCCAGGAGGATATACCGTCAGGTAAACACCGATCCCATAGGACATCCCACAACTCTATTCCCTTATTTCCACTCCCTCCTTCTTTTATCATCCCTAAGCTTTATTTTCAAGATTAAACACCTAAGAGATGCCTAGGGGACCCAGTTGGTTATGTGTCTGCCTTCAGCTCAGGTCATGATCTCAGGGTCCTGGGATCAAGTCCCTCCCCGCATTGGGCTCCCTGCTCAGTGGGGAGTCTGCTTCTCCTTCTCCCTCTGGACTCTCTCAAATAAATAAATAAATAATCTTTTTTTTTTTTTTTTTAAGAATAAACTCTTAAACTTTTAATGCTCTAGATGTATTCAGATTTATTTTTCTCTTCTTTATTTAAGGACACCAGTCCTACATTATGCCATTGCTATTTAAAAAAGCATATGAGATACATACACACACATATCACTAAAAGAGACACGAGTAAGGTTGTGGACATTAAAGCCTTAGAAATGACCCAGGTGATAATATACATCTCTTGAAAAAATAACACCATATAATGGATTGAGAGTCAGAAGGCCTGAGCTACTGTCCCAGCCTTGCCACCTATGAGGCACATTTTATCTGCAAAATATCTATAACCACAGCTCTCTCTTGTTCGCTTCCAAGGGCGGTAGTCCACTGAGGCAAGGTTTGTGAACATTTTCCGTATAAACTCTGACGCCGTGTAATTATAAAGGGGTAAGTTGGAGAATGCCTAACACCATTTGGAAAAAGAAGTCCTAGATAGCCTTATAGATTCAGAATTTTGCCAAGGACCTGGGTTTCTTATCATTACTCATAATCTTCTCCACACCCAGCTTTTCCCTGCATCGACTTTGATCAAGACGGCCATTCCCCTTTGCAGAGATAGCGTCAAATGCTCACTACCTTAAGCAAGAAAGCTCTCAAAACAGGGAGGAATGTTCTGCTGGCCAAGGAACTCTGTGAGAGGGCTGATACAGGAAGAGACTATCAAAGGAGATAATTCCTACATTCCCGGGGGTATACATTCCTTTGGAAAGCCTGGGGCAAGACAACGGTAAATAATCTAAGAGGTACAACCAAAGTATGCCTTTTCCCACCCCCTACTTTTACCCCTTATCTGTCTGCAGACTTCCCAGGAGGGTCTGCAGACTAGATCTGAGGTGCTGTCAGCATTTGCTTAGTCAGCCATCAACAGTAATACCTGGAAGAAAAATCTTAAAATTCTCACTACATTTTTGTTGTTGTTGTTTCTCTACTTTATTTGCAATAAAACTCTAAGTATAATAATATGGAAATAAATGAATTTAATATCATTGTTTACTATGACCCACAATACTGCCCCTCCCACACACCCCAGAATGGACTATGAGCTAGTGGAAAATATTGGTGCATTCTGTTTAATAGAATCAAAATTACGCTGGGACACACCCACAAGAAAGTTTTTTTATTAGAGTTAAATCACATGGTCTAGGGAGGGGAGATGCTACAAGGGTCTGCAATAATCTAGCATCAGAGTCAATGTGGTTTTGCCTCCCAAACTGCCATTCAGTGGAGTTAACTTAATTTTCTACACTATGGAAACTGTAATCAACCACTGAGGTTTACATCAACTCATCTTAGATATAAATGCATCCGCCTCAGGAGTGGATACAAAATCCTGAAACTCCAACATACGATGATTCAACTAGGCTAGAACAGGTAAATAGCTTTGCAAAACAGCAGGAATGAGCAGAATCCGCTCCCCCCACCATGGCTAAGAAAGGCAATCGCGCCCCTAGATGTTGGCAGCATCTCGTTTTCCATCAAGCCTTAATGAAAACATTTATTTCTGATCTAGGTAATCTGGATGTAAGGGAGAGTAGACAGGAAAACTACTGTGGATTTAAACTTTAGGGGACACTAAGCCTGCCTGTCCAAGTTCTTTACTTGAAAACCAGGACCTTAGAGGAAACTGACCAGGGGTGGCAGGGTGGGGAGTGACTGGCTCCCAGCTTGTCAGTTGCTAGCTGCCTCCTGCCTTTGCATCTGTCTGTCCTCTGCCCTGGTGTCCCTTCGAGGAGGGGACAGGTAAATGTGCCACCTTTTCTCATGCATCATCCCTTGCTAGTTTTAAAGTCAAGGAATTAAATCTCATTAGAGCAACAGCCCCTTGGCACATTTCACTGTTAACAGACGAATTTTATAACCTTGCTTATCTAGAATTTGCCCAGCTTCCTAGAGTTTAGGTTAGAAGCAAAAATAAACAACAAAACAAAAGTAAAATGGCAGAAGATGAGGGAGAGAGAAGTTTCTCAAAGCTGAGGCAGCATGATTTACCACTTCTGAATGTTTAATGTCCAGCCCAATATTCTCACACATATAAAGCAGATGTCGGATCACCAAATAAAACTGCAATTTATCACACCAGGCTTGACAAAGGGGGAAGGATAGTCCATCTGAGAATGATATTCATCCACAGCGACCACCACCACCCCAACAGAGGAAAACAGAAACTCATAGTTATCAGTGGGAGTAAATGTCTATTAATTGAAGCATTAATTCGTGTGGGTCAAATCATATTCCCAGATGAGAGCAGAACGATTAAGCAATGTGCTAGTTGGGCCCCAAATTATTTCTTTGAAAATAGTTCCCCTTTATGGGAAAGGTGAGTTAAGTCTCCAAAATTGTGTGTTTAAAGGAAAAAGGGGTAACATGATGAAAGTGTCTGAAGTTATTTTTAGGTGCATTTGATTAAAAAGCTCCTGCAAAACTTAGTCACCAAGACAGCTGTGCTGAAAATTTTGTTGAGAAAATGCATTCTGTCCTCTGCACAGGAAGTCATTGTGCAAAGGGGAAAATATGCAATGACAAAGTACCAAGCAGTTGTGTGGTTCAAAACTCAGCGTCTGACCCACGAGGATGTTTGCACAAAGGAGCACTCTAACATCCACCGGCTGTGTCACCCTTTCTTCACACAAGAACTGCCATTCACAGGCTTATGGAAGAGGTGGTGAATATTATTGTCTGCGTGTCTAAAATTGCTCTTGCAATTACTTAGAAAAATAATGTTGTGAAATTTCCACTACAATTTTGAGTGAAATATTTAGACGTGGTCGAACAAATCTGAATTTATGATTTAGAGAACGGAAGCAATTTCAACAGTGCCAGGAAAGGACAGGAAACCAGAGTTGTCTTTCCAGGGCTTTCATGACGGTCCATTGTCTGAATCAGAGCAGTTTAACCTTGAGGGGTCACACGGCCCCTCACTTGAAGAGCTGTTTTTGATTGTATGGAAAGATCTGCAAGGAACAATCCTCATGACATCTGTCCTCCCTTTCTTGCATCTGCTTTGTTTCTGGGTAGAACTCCGCACTAAACTCAAACATTAACTTTACTATAATGATCCCCTGTTTATTATTCTGTGATTTATTAAGTTGTCAGGTCCTGACATAACTGACAGATCGCATGGAGGCCACACCAGAGTGAGATGCTTTTTATGACGGGTTCGAGGAAGATCAAGCCTGCCCTTGACCTCAATTGACCTCGAAGAGTGTAACAAGCCCGGTGTCAGGACACACCAGGGAGCCTCTGACTTCTCGCTGTCATGCTTTAATGCCATCAGGCACACCAATTATTTGAGTAGAAGCAATCTCATGCTCTCGAGAAAACTGCCCCGAGAGCTTAAATTCTGGTGTGAGATACTAGAAATTGTACCATTCGATGCTGGTCTTCAATGTAGTAAGAGTCTAATTTTTTACTAGTTGTTTCTGATGGATGAAGTTGGTCTTAATGCGAAGTGATTTCAACACTGAATCCATCATTTTTTTGGAAAATTTTCTGGATATAAGCAACTCATTTTTATATATATCTAGGCATAATACAAAGAAGGTCCATAATCCTTTAATATATGTATTTGTGTATGTATGTATATGTGTATGTTTGTGTCTATGCATATGTACTGTGTGTGAATTGTGTATGCAGAATGTGTGTCTACTGAATTTTAATTGTTGGAAAAGTATGTCCAAAACATAACGTTGAGCTGAAATAGGTAGAAAATAAAGGTGAGAACTGACTCTTTTTTTACAACAATGAAACCAGGAGGTATTCCCTTCCAAGTATTTAATGATGTAATTTGGACAAAGTTTCAGTGAACTTTCTTCTTATTCCTCCTTAGTTTTGTTTTTTTCTCAGTAAAAATAGCTAAAATAATGGATGAAGACAAATAATTGGATCAGACTCTGGAGTGAAATGAATCTTCGTTCACACCCCATCTTGATCATGGGCCACCCCTCCACTTTGGTCAAGGGAGTCCTTGTCCTCCATTGTCAAACGAGAATCATAAACAATAATTACCTCACAGATCTATTGTGAGGATTAATGATAGGAATGTAAAGTCCAGCATCTGGTGAATAAAGGCACTCATTTCAGAAAAAATAAGTTTCATTTAAAACAAATCTCCTGCTTTTCCTGGGTTTAGGTAAAATTGAGAATAATGGGGATATTTTCCTCACAGGTATGCCGAAATGTATATCTACTCGGTCACCTAGTACAGCGCATAAATACATAAATCAATAAAGCTTTCAAAAATACATCATTTGGGTCTGGAGCAAAGGAAATGACAATTTTTCTTGCTGAATGGTCTTTCACTCAATGTTAAGGTCGATCACTTAATCTTGGAAAATCCAGAAAATTCAACAGCTAAAGCTCTCACCTACACCCCAGTTCAGTTCTTTGGGGTCTGTATGGCTCTTTGTGTTACTCTCCAATCTGTTCCACCTGCACCTTAATAGGTGGTCAAGTCACAGCTGAGTCCCAAAACTTCACTTTGGAATGTTCTGGCCTTTTAGGCTCAAAAAGAACGTGTTTAGATTTAATGGTTTTATGGACCATCAAATCCTGTGTGGTAGCCTCTAATTGCATCCAGGGGCAGGAATTTCTTTTAAAATCTTTTTTTTTTTTTTTTTTTTTTTGACAGTTTACTAAGAATTTGCTAATATGCTGAGCATTCCTGGAACGCCTTAGGTGGGTTTTGATTTTTCTCTATTTGAGGTCCCGGCACTCCCTCATGTGGCGCTTGCACACATAACAGTCAGGAGCAAAGGGATAAATTAACATCTCTTCTTCTTCTTGATTTCTCCTGTCTAAGCAAAGGAAAAGAGCTCATGTGGTTCCATGAAGACTGAAATTCAATTTCACTACAGCCATAGTGCCTAAAACCAGAGAGAGTTCCATGATCATGTCCTAAAAGCTCCCGTTGTCTAATACGCATTTTATTTGTTCTTTGAGAAGTCAGAGATTCTTTACTCCTCTTGTAAGATGGAAATCTCGCCTCAGAAGACTACCTGCTTTATATGGCACTAGGGTTTATGCATATCATTGTTATTTCCTTTAGTACACTGAGTATTTGGAGACATGATTCTATGGTCATCCCTGAAGCTCATAAGAAAAATAAAACTTAATTATAAAAAAACCTAATAGGGTTTCAAATGGATGTGCCATTATAAGTAGAGGCATTCGTATGGCTCCGTAAATATTATAAGAATTGTCAATTATTAAAATGTTAACAGATCATCTAGAGTAATAAATATCTTATTCATAACACAGTGCATGGCAAACTCCTCTCCACTCAGTGTTTCTCCAGTAGTTTCCGTCCATCTTTTTTTTTTAAGATTTCATTTATTCATTTTTTCTAGAGAGAGACAGAGAGAGAGCACGAGCAGGGAAAAGGGGCAGAGGGAGAAGCAGACTCCCCACTGAGCAGGGAGCCCAATGCGGGGCTCCATCCCAGGACCCTGGGATCCTGACCTGACCTTCTGAAGGCAGACACTTAACTGACTGAGACACCCAGGGCCCCAGTTTCCTTCCATCTTAAAAGACTTAGGAGTTGTTTTTGTTTTCTTTTTTTTTTTTAAGATTTATTTATTTTAGAGAGGAAAGGAGAATGCAAGCAGGGAAAGGGGCAGTAGGGGAGGGAGAGAGAATCTTAAGCAGACTCCCTGCTGAGCACAGAGCCCAACATGGGGCTCGATGGGGGGCTCGAACCCACGACCCTGAGACTATAAACTGATCTGAAACCAGGAGTCAGAGGCTTAACCGACCGAGCCACCCAGGCACCTCAACTTGTAGGAGTTTTAATTTTTGTTTAAAATTCAAGCGCCTTTATTTATGCTCCTGAATTTTGCTCAAGGCTCCTATTTCCTAATGAGTTTCATATTCTGTGGCTTTTCTATCCTCTCAAAACTAAAGGGATAAAACTATAAAAACAGAGAATGTTTGCAGTTAATATTCCAAGACTATAACAGAGAATTGCCTTAGGGTTCTTGCTGCAGTTAATGATACTTGGAAATATCAGTCACTGACCAGGGTCTTATAAGCTGCATTGCACAAGTGATTAATAACCCAGAACAAGGTATTTATCCTCTGCAAGCCTCAGTTTCCACAAGCACAGGAGCTGGAAAAAGATCCTTAAGGCTTTAGACTCACGTTTCAAGATGGGTAAGACATTGCTATGGTAAGTGCTGTGAAATGTGTAAGCCTGATGATTCACAGACATGTACCCTGGGGCAAATAATACATTATATGTTAATAAAAATAAATTAATTTTTTAAAAAACCAAAACTTTTAAATTAAAAAAAAAAAGATGGGTAAGACATAGATGAGTTAATAAATGCAAATTGCCTGGCACATGTTGATAGACAAATAAATGGGCTATCATCATTTTTCACGACAGTTAATTTGCGTGGCATTTCTCAAACATCTATTTGTGTTTTCAGCAAGATCCAGAAAGAAATACATCTGCTTGTTTTCCTCCATCCCAAGCATGTAGCTATGAGAAATGAAAATCAAAGGCATACAAATGCTCATTCCACCATCTACACTCTCCCGGGCTGGTATGGAAAGACAGAGGGTAGAGGAAGGGGGTGGGCTCTCAGAAGGGCAGTTGTCTATCTTGAATGGTTTCTCTATTTAATGGAATCTTAAATGGAACAGAATAATTTATTTATACCCTGACCAAAAAAAAATGGTAAAGATCATCTTCCTGTTGGGAATTTTCTGGTTTTGGTTTCCGACGTTTTCTCATTGTGGAGATTTGGTCTCCATTCTTGCCTTCGTTAGCAGAACCCTTTCTTTAAAGAACCCTCCTGTCTGTGCTCAGTGGCTCACCTAACTTCCCCGAGAGTCCTGGGGACAATCCTGCCCTCGGTGGGGCATGGTAAGCAAACACTGATCTTGCTTAAGCAGCTGACTTTATCAGTGAGGAAACGTAATCCTCCTGGAGAGTGAAAATGACCTGCCACAGAAGTGAAACTAGTTAGTGGTGAATTTCCACATAAATCAGGTGTCCCAGCCTGACACCCCAGGGGACACTTGTAGCCCACAGAAGTATTTGCTTTGGCCCGCACATTATTGCCCCAAGCAGTGTTTTAGAGAATTTTTGATTTATTTGCCAACATTTAAAAACCAGGAGATTACACATAAAAATCAAGGTTTCTGGCTTCTCTTGAAATGTTGGAAGATTTGGCAATCCCTACATCCTCATTCCCTCGGGGCTGTAGTTAGCTAGCCCCGAAATGTGGCTGCCGCCTTCCGGGGAACCTGCAACCCCCAGTCTCCACCACTGAGCCTGCATTGTTGTTTTCTTAATTTCATTCCTCTCTGGATACTTATGTTACCAGTTTGACCCTCAAGGCCATTTTTGAGGTTCCTGCATTAAAGCTTGAAACAAAAATACCTTCAGCAAAGTAAAAAGGGCAACTTCCACTCCCCTTAAAGGGCAAGCAGAGTGTACTTTTCTGAAAGTCCGTTTTTTTTAATATCTGGAAGAGATTTAGGGGACCCGGAGGGGCAAATAAAAAGTGCACTCCATTTTCGGAAGCTTTTCCTCACGTTATCCTCATCTGATTCTCAAACGACCCCCTAGAAGTAAGAGCTCTTATTCAACAAAGTTTCCCAGATACAGCAAATAAACATATAGGATGACCCAGCTACAAAGGATTTGTTGTTTATCTGAAATTCACATGTAACTGGCTCCTGTATTTTATTTAGCAACCTTCTATTCCTGCCATTTTGAGAATGAAGTAAGAGTAGCTCCATCCGTCACTCTTCAACCACCAACCTGTGTAAGAAAACAGAGCTCTCAGGGCTCCTGAGTGGCTCAGTGGGTTAAGCCTGTGCCTTTGGCACAGGTCATGATCTCAGGGTCCTGGGATCGAGCCCCAAATCAGGCTTCCTGCTCAGTGGGGAGCCTGCTTCTCCCTCTCCCTCTGCCTGCCTCTCCACCTGCTTGTGGTGTCTCTCTCTCTTTCTCTACCAAATAAATAAAATCTTAAAAAAGAAAAAAAAAATTGCTGTGCTTAGAATAGCGCCTGGAACACGGTATTTGCTTTGTAAGGGTTTGATAAATTAATCTAAAGGAATACTCCAACAGGTACTTAAAAATGTCCCCTGCTCAGTGCTTGGAGGAAAATAGTCCTATCTAGGCCATCAGATTATAGCTGCTAAGTGAGCTTTCTTCTCATTTTTCTTTTCATCCCATTCCCACCAAAAATAGGGAGTCCTGATCTTGGAACTATCGGAAGGGAGGTGGAGAGTAAGTCCTGTCATTTACATATCAAGAAAACTGCTTTCTCTGCAGCTGTAGCTCTTTGGCCACAGAACGAACATAGAACATAGCGACACTTCTGAAGTGTCACATAAAGGACTATACGCATATACTTGCAATCTCCAAAGTTTGTGTAAAGATTTTATTTATTCATTTAACAGAGAGAGAACACAAGCAGGCAGAGAGGCAGGCAGAGGCAGAGAGAGGAGCAGGCTCCCTGCGGAGCAAGGAGCCTGATGTGGGACTCGATCCCAAGACGCTGGGATCATGACCTGAGCCAAAGGCAGCTGCTTAACCAACTGAGCCACCTAGGCATCCCCCAAGTGAGCTCTGTTTGTTGCTTTCTTTAATTTCCTCTCTCTCCCCACCATTCTCCTCATGGCCCCTTCTCCATCTTTTGCTGAGTTTTTATTGTTCCTAGCTTACAAAATAGTTCAAAGGGAATTTGGACCCAGAAGAAAAAGAATCTAAAGTCAAGAGTAATCCCATCGCTCATAAATAAATACATGTGAAATGTAGTCTGCATTCTTTGCTTTAAAAAATAAATGTATTTTAGGGCCTTACCACAGTTTGTAACCACTTTTTAAAAACAATACTGCAACATCTTTCCATACCGATAAACTCTTTCCCTGATATCATTACAGAAATGTGCCCCATTTCTAAGGTAGCCTGTTTTTGACAACCAACTTCCCGTTATGGGACATTTGGGTGGGTTTGTTTTTTCTAATTTTTCTCCTATTAAAAATGACAAAGGCCTGAGAATCCCTGCAGAGATGTCATTCTTCAAAGTCATAATTATTGCCTTGGAATTCCTAGAAGAGGATTGAGAGCATCACATGGAATTCACACTTTCAAAGCTTTGATAAAGATTCCACTCTTTTCTCTTCCTATCGGTTTTTAAAAATGCACATTTTCCTTCCACCCTCCTCACACTGTCTAATCTGAAAATAATAACTTGACATTCAGAAATTGAAATATATAGTTATAACTTACATTTAGTTGGTATCTAGGGGAAATGAATCCTTTTGTTTATTGGCCATTTTCATGTGTCCATTTATGAATTTTCTATTTGTCTTTTTCCACTTACATCTTTTGATCTATTCGGGGTTAATGTGATTTCGTTACTCGAGTATAAGGGCTCCTCATACAGAAAGGCCATTAAAGCTTTGCAGTCTCACAGTTTTTCAGTTTGTTTTGTTCACCACTTGTTTTTTCAATTTTCGTAGAACTTTGACAGCATGGGAATTTCTGGGATTTGTTGGCTTTTGTTTTAATGGCTGTTGTCTATGGAATGCTTGGGAAGGCCTCTTTTTCTCCAACTGTAAATGGTAAGATACCGGTTTCCTTCTTTTTTTCCCCCTTCTCCCTGCCCATATTTCAGGATTACCATAGACAAATGGCTGGGGCCCCAAGATTACTTCTCTGTGTGTGGTCCTAGAATTAAAAAAGTTCTAGACTTTAACCTAAGTCTGTCCAGCACAACCTCACTGTGTCATGTTGATATCCCAGGCAGAATTCTGCGGCAGACGTTTCAAGAAAGGAAGTAAATCCATAAGATCTGTGAGACTTAGAACTAAAAGGCTTTAAAATGGTATTTAATTTTTGCTCTTTGGGCCTGAATTTCCTTCCCTGCTTAGCATCAAAAGAAGTCAGATAGAATTCATTACCAATTTTTATATGAGTTTCTGAAGCAGGGTGGGGAGATTTATCACTGGGCATACCTTTTCAAATATTCATATTTGCTAGGGGACTAGGAGGCTAATAAATTAGCCCTAATAAGGAATTTCTTTACATCATATTTGAATTTCTCATCTCTCTCTCTCTAATAAGGCAGTTAGAAATACTCTATCGGGAATACAACCCATTCTTAAAAGAGAACAGTGGTCCCAAACCATGGCAGAAAACTCAAGCAACCAGGTCTCTACATTTGCTGTTTCCTTGTGAGAATCACGTGGTTTGGGGAAGCAGGAAGGGCTTTGAAATAAGGTAGCCATAAAGTTGAATCCCATCTCTGCCACTACCTAGCTGTATGATAACGGGGAAGTCCATTTCTCAGACCTCCATTTTCTGAAATGTGGATATTAATACACATAATATAACTAAAAGCTATTGAACCACCACTCTGTGTGCAAGGCACTATTTTAAGTACTTTATATGTGCGAACTCATTTAATCCTGACAGTAACTCAAGGAGGTGGGTACTATTTTTATCCCCACTTTACAGCTGATAAAACTGAGGCATCAAGAGTATCTTGCCCAAAGACATAGAGGAGCAGAATGTGCAAGAATAGGTAGTTGGATGGCAGCGTCAATGAGCTTAATTTTTGTGAGTGTAAAAATATCCAGGGACGTGTTTGCTTGATGCATACAGAGAATGAGGTCACTAAGTGTTGGTCCTCTTCCGTCCCTTTGGGGGAGGACTCTCCTCCTACCTCGCACGGTTGCAAGCTCTCCGTCCTCATGAGCCATGCATTGCATGGCCGTAGCCCCAACGCATATCGGCATGCTGACCCTCTGCCCCAAAACGGAAGTCGACAGGTCTACTTCCGCAACATTCCGGAGCATCCGTGGATAGAGCTTCCATCTAGAATTCGGGGGGGGGGGGGGGGGGG
>CM052811.1:92068536-92107995 GCA_028533885.1 Nasua narica | reverse complement strand
GGATTTGCCCGTGTGAGCTTCGACACACGCGTGTGGCCTGCCAAGACATTCCAGAACAGATAACCGTCTTGAAAAATGGCCCCATTTCCTTTTGCAGTGAAACCAATCTCCTAACCACCACTGATACGTTTTCTGTCCAGATAGTTTTACTTCACAAGAATATACAAAAGGAATCATATATAATGTAGCATTTGGAGTCTGACTTCTTTCACTGAAGTAGAGTGCTTTTCAGATTCATTCATGTTGCCAAATGCTTCCATAATGGGTTCCTCTTGGTGGATGAATAGTATTCCGCCATACAGAGGAACCGCAGTCTGTTGGCCCATTCCCCAGCTGAGAGACATCTAGAACATTTCCAGTTTGGAGCAGTTATTAACAAAGCCACTATAAACATTCACCTAAATGTTTCTGTGTGAATATAGCTTTCATTTCACTTCCTCTAAATCATTTTGAAGATGGGATACAAAAACATGGAAGGCAGACTATAATTTAAGAAGATATACTATGTCCAGTTTGCCTTTTATATATATATGTAAAATTTATATACTATATATATATATGTTATATATATATATGACAATAATCTTGGGTACTTTTAAAATCATAATGTGGCTTCTTCAAAATCTTTAAACTGAAGTCAGTATTTATTGAAGTATGGTGATGAGGGAAGATAATTTTTTTTAGTTTAATTGAGCATTTTCCTCAAAGTTACTTGGCAGAAACTGGAGTTTTGGCTTAAAGAATTTTTGACTCCTGAACATGATCTTAAGTAACTCTTCCTGCAATTCTTTTGTGTTGCAATGAAAATGATCAATAAACAAAGAATCAAAACTTTAAGAGTCAAATTTACAAGAGAACCAGTTCTCTTCCCTCTTAGCAAAATTTATATGTCCTATTTGTTTAGGATTATTTCTCTCATTAGTCACTGATTAGAATGGAAGAAAACATAGCCCTATTTCTAATGAGCTCTAAGTCCATAAACATGTGTATAAGACCCACACACATAACCAGCACTCACCTTTCATTACCTAGATTGAGCTCTGCTTCCAGAAAGATCAAGATTTTTAGTTAATATAGTGAAATGTGATTTAGAACTGGAGTAACCAAAATAAATCGAACCTCCGAAGTCTTAACTGAAGCCTACTTCCTGTAGCAGAAGAAATTCTGCCTTCATGTTGCTTTGGGTCTGTGATCTAACCCTTCCTCACATAATAAAGTAAAAACATCCAGCCCTTGAAAAGCATAATAAAGAAGTTTTACTGTGCGATTTCTCTGCAATTCCTTTGAACATCATAATTGCCATTATTTTCTGTCGTACCACATGCTTTGCTGCTGGAAGTCTTTTCGTTTGGACTGACCCTCGCAGCATGCTTCTTTGATATCCATTTTGAGGGGGGAAAGGCAGAAGCCTTGAAGAGAGTTTTTATTACCAATCATCTCTAAGTGTATTATTAGAATGAGAGAAAAAGATTTTAATAGCAACAGTTGGCATGCTGGCCTTGGAAGGCATTAATATTTACTTAGGGCTGAGGAAACAATGAAAGCTTTTAGCAAGAGCACACACAGAGCCGCAGGGCATCAGCTGTGTGTGTGTGTGTGTATGTGTGTGCGTGAGAGAGAGAGAGAGAGAACATTGTTTAATGTTCAGTTCCTACATAGAAAGCAAGACTCAGTGCGTCTATCTCCAGGCAGTAGTTTTACACTTGTCCACGTGGTGGCGCAGTCCCTTTAATAACTGTGTGTTCTTCATCCCCTTCACCTCCCCCAACCCCCTTCAAAACAGCTACTTTCTGTTCTGAGGGTGACATTACAGAGACTCCCCAACCAGTGCACAAAATGCAAGTCTCACACAAAATTAGGTAAGATCAATGGAGAGGAAAGTGTGAGCTCTCTAAAAAGCTCTCCACATTTTGGTATTTTCCGAAGAGCAATTACAACTAACATTGTCAGGTAGTTCTAATAGCTTTCCAAGTCCCACCTGGCCCCACCCCCAATTTAAGTGATTTTTCCACAATCTTACATAAAATCACAGCCGACTATAACCTTGGACTGTGCTCTTATAGGATCTCCGCTTTGGAAAAAGGATATGAAGGTCGACCAAACAATCGAACCTATTGAATAATAAACCTCTTTCAAAGGATGGAAAATAAGATGCCTGACAATGGAAGTGGGGTAGAGGGGAGAGCCTTTCATAGGGCTTTTGACCCACACCTCACATGCAAGACAAGCTTCACATTTAATTTACCAAAAAAATCTGGTAATGTTCACACTCCCCATGATGGGATATTCTATTTGGAGGAAGACACTTAACACCCAGCTTGAAAGCCACGTGCTATTACTGAATCCCATCAACTGAACACAGTGAATTAATGTTTCATAAGTCCTGTAAGATGATCTTATTGCATTCCAATTTCTCCAGGTTCGTTTTTTACTCTAAGCATTGACATCAAATGAAATATATGTAAATACATATGTAAAATATGTAAAATAGCACAATTTCTGTAATCTCATTTTGTACCCTTCATCCTTAATATCGTGAGATCTTTAAAACATTTAACTGGCTCATTCTCAATGTCTGTGGTATTGTGGTAAAGGAATAAGGAGGGCAGGGATCTAAGTCTGAAGAAAACCCCAAGTGTAGCAAGCATATTTAAGTAGTCAAGCCAGTTTTTGAATGCCTTGGTGTGTAAAGGGGTTTCAAAGGCTTGTGACCCTCCTGAAAAGGTGTGTAGTTGTGAGTGTGCGTGTGCACATCTGTGTGTATGTGTGTGTGTGTGTGTGTTAAGTTAACCCCAATCAGGTCAGGCCATGTAAAATGTAGCAAGCTGACATCAGCTGTTTGCTTTGTGTTTATAATAGGAAATTATGCTCTTCAGGCTGGTTCCATCTATTTGACTTTATTTGTCCTTTTGTGTTTTTATTTTATTTTATTATTTTCTTGGCCACAATAACAGTAGAGTCCCAAGTCTTAGCCCAGAAATGTTTACAAGCAACTGCGAGGTCGCATAGTGAGCCAGGTCCCAGAACTCTGAACCTCCTATATGAACGGTAGATCCTTGGAGCAGAGCAGGGAGAGGTAACACTGTCACTGTGAATGACCTTTTGTTGTACTTGCCTGAGGGGGAGGTGGATCCATTTCATAAATGTCTTTAAAATGCCCTGCCACCGTGTCACAAGGGATTATCTGGGGTCTGGTTGTTTTGCAGCCTTCGTTTGAATCAGAATGAGAGAGATCAGATTGATTCGCTTAATCCCATTAACCCACAGCCACCAGGAACCCCAGCAGGAAATCTATTCTTAGCTCCACATCACCAGCTCCGCTAGCAGGTGAGGAACTTTGAAGGGTCACCCAGCAAGTTACACAACAAAAAAGGAATTGGAGGGTTAGGTGGGCAATGGCCCCTAACATTTGTTGCAATATAGAAACTCCTCAAGCAGTTGTTAATAAAACAGCATCAGCCAGCCTCCAGAGAAAGTTGATTAATTCCTATTTTTCCCCCGTTCAAGCTGAACCAAAGAGAAAGGTCAAGGTTCGTGGAAAGGATGGCCTTGCAAACTCATCCTTGTGATCTGTGTCCAGTCCTGAAGTTACTTAGTCCATGCATAGGCTGGGAGTAGCCACTGGAGTACTGTGTGACCCACACGAGCATGAGGCACGCCTCCCCCTCACAACTTGGAAGTCAACACTGTCTTCTATGTCTCCCCAAGTTTCTAGAATTTCCAGGGTTGCGGAGGTGTCTGTATTTGCTGCAGCCCTTTGCTCACTCTTTAAGGCCTCTCTCCTGGGCCAGTTGTGTTGGGTACATTTTGCATCTGATCAACCCACCAGCGTTATGGAGGTCAAAAGATCCATGTGCATCCATTGGAAGATAAGCTCCCATGAAAGGGAATTTGTCGGTCTGGATCATGGCTCTATCTTCAGTGTGCGGTACAGAGTTTAGCCCATAGAGATTCCTAGTAAGTGTGAGTTAATTAATTAAGTAGCATGAGGTGAAGGGGGTTGAAAGGTAGGTCAGGAAATAGGTGTCCCCTGAGCATTATGACATGAGAAATTCAAGGAGACACCAGCCTGTCATGGGCCCGAAATTTCCTTGGTTAGAATGACCTACTTGGGGTTAAAGTGTTGTTTTTAGGAGACTAGTAAGAGGTAAGCCATATTAGCTGAGGAAGAGAACCGCTATGGGCCTAGGAAGGGACATCTTCCAGGAGCAGAAAACTTTGAAGAGGCCCCAATCATTAAATGATTGAAAAAGAGCATACAGAATGTTAAGCCTCTCCCCCATGAGCCACCTTTTCCCTTTCTGTGGCTCTTCCCCCATTTGGGAAGCTCACGTTGGTTCCAGGGAAGATCTGAGACAAGGTCAAGACTTACGGAAGTTTGGTGGGGGGAGAAGCCATCCCACACCCCATTCTCGGGCTCCTGGAGGGGGTGCATTGGTGCTGCTTTCCAGGGACCATTTTGTTAGAATAACTTCATCTCTCCTGATTTACACACAAAAAAGTGATTTCTGAGAGATTTGGCTCCAGACTGACAGAGCCAAGAAGGAAGGCAGAGCCTTCCCCCTGGATCTTTTCTTCCCTTTTTCTTTAATTTATCACCATCAATGAACACCCACAATATTCACAGGCTTTACTAACGGCTATCATGTAAGATGGATAAGCCTGAAATCGTCTAGTGTATAGAGGGCTCTCCCCTCCTACTCCAGCGAATAAACCATTTCGTAACTGCCGAGAGAAAAACACTCCTCCAAAGTTATTGCGTTTCTTGTTTTTATTACACACAGAAAAACATAAACCGTGACACCCACCGGGTTGTGCTTTGAAATATGAAAGGCGAGGAAAACTAATTTGGGAATAGAGGTAGATGAAGCACTTTGGATGAGGGACGAAATAGCCCAGTTGAAAGATGAACGCTATAGAGACAAATTGAAATCTAAAGGGAAAATTTACACAACAGTATTCAAGATGAATGATGACGGAAAGGCAGCAGGATGGGAACATTGGAGGCAATAATCCGATCTGGTTCAACCAGATAAGATGACTATCTTGCCCTTAATGCTAACTGCTTCCTCCACCCTGAGCAATGACCCTCCCTATTATTCTCAGAAAAAAAGAATAGAGAGTCACCACAACGCATCGCTATTTTTATACACAGTTAAATGAAGTATCCGCGTAGTTCCACGTGAGGCAAATGAAGCTTGGTGTTGTCAGTCAATTGTTTGAGATTCCCAGGCTTGGGATTATTTTTAAACAAATTAATAGCCCAAGATTTCCCATGGCCCCAAGAGTTTCTGCCTCTCTACTAAGCCTCAACCTAGACAAAATAATTTCACATCATTAACATTAAAACTTGGAGATCTTATTTCGGTAGGATGTCCTCATGTTAATTTTAAAACATGATTTAAAAATAAAATTTTCTTTTTTTCTAAAGATTTTTATTTTATTTTATTTTATTTATTTGACAGGGAGAGAGAGATCACAAGTAGGCAGAGAGGCAGGCAGAGAGAGGAGGGGAAGCAGGCTCCCCGCTGGGCAGAGAGCCCGATGCGGGGCTCAATCCCAAGACCCTGGATCATGACCTGAGCCGAAGGCAGAGGCCTTAACCCACCGAGCCACCCAGGCGCCCCTAAAAATAAAATTTTCTTACCTGGAAAATGCTGCAACATTATCAGCCAAAGTTTCCTGGTCATTTGCCCCAGACCTATAATAGTCATAGATAGACTTCTGAAGCACTGATTTAGCATGTTGTTCATAATCACTGATACAAACTAACCGTGTAAACATTTTCACAGGTTATTGCGACCCCAGGTTTGGGGATTTTTTTTCCCTGCACAGCCTTCTACATCATGATAGTTCCACTATTTGTCAATTATTAACAGAATTTTTCCAAAGTTCAGATTGACTTCTCTGTTGCTTACATTAAGTGAGCAAATACATGCTTAGATTTTGCAATTTCACTTGCATCTGTCTGCCAAAGAACAGCTACACCTAAGCCATGAGAAGGTAGGGCTGGGGAGGCAGGAGAAGGGGACTAGCTGTCTGTCACATCAAAAATTAAGGACCTAGAGAAGTGCTTGCTTGAATCCACTCCTGGCTCAGTTCTGAGTAATGCTGCTTCTCCTACACGGTATGTGGAACCTCGAATGGGCTGCCCCCTCATTTTTCTTCCACATTTGCACCATGAACATATCATGTAACAAGGAGCTTATGGAATGAATGGGGCATCCAGCGAAAACAGGATCTCTATATAATATAAAATTCAGCTGATTATAAACATTTGTCTTTAACAAGGAACATTAAGCCCAAATTTACAGCTTACTCTTAAAGAGTCTTGTCTCACTCTGGGGAGGATATGGGGAGGTGCAATTCCAAAAACCTTGTGGTCTCAATCTAAAATTTCACTCAATCATGAAACACTTTGGGAGAGACTTGAATTATTAAGACCTTTGGCTTTGTGAATCAAAGCAACGGCTTTGACATCAGTCAGACCTGGGTTTCAGTCTAGGAGCCTCCATGTGAAGCTGCTTGCCAGCCATTCGGCAGCTGAATTCTAAGTGCCTACTTCTGTGCAAGAATGTTCTCTGCAACTGGGACCCTGCTTTTCCATCCACTTGGCAGACTACAGTGCTAAGGAGTCAATGCCCTCCACTAAGACCTGAACCAAGGACTCCAAGGAGTTGGTGCATAAATACCCCAAATCCCCCACTCCCCGGGTTCTCTGCCTCGGCCTTCAGGTGCTCGCAGTGTTAGCTGGTTGGTAACCCACCCTGTGGGCTGGCTGCCTTCCCTTCCAATCTCACTTTCCTGCTCCTTAATTTAACCAAAAAGCTTTAGGCGGTCAGGATCAGCTATGTATTAAACACAGGTTTATCCCAAAAGTTCACAAATGCTTACTTTTTTGCATCAGTGTGATAATAGGTAAAAGGACATTAAAATTGCTCCTGGTATGTAAATATCTGTTAATATGATAAGGGAGTCCTGAAAGAAGTTTTACAGTTACCGGAGTCACTGAGAAAGCTGATCTCAGGAATCATAATTCTGCTGAGAACTAATTCAAAATTTGCAGATTAAAGCATGACATTTTCGTTTGCAACTTCCGTAACCGTTAAAACGGTCAGCGCCTTGCAACTAATGTAATTTTGGTACAGAGGCAACTTCATATTCTGTAATGAACCTTAAGTAGGCCAAGTTCTGGTGAAACTGAGGAAGACGGTAAGGCCCAGCGCTTCTTCAGTGTGGTCCTAGACCAGCAGGACCAACTGCGCACCCTGACTTGGGAACTTGTTAGCAATGCAAATTCTCAGGCCCCGTCGAAGTCCTGCCGCATCAGAAATTCTACAGCTACTGTACCATAACACGCCTTCCAAGTGACTCTGATGTACAAGATTAAGAACCACAGCTTTGGCAGAGATGGAGAATAAAGGAAGACTTTGTTTTGAAAGGATTGAACGAAAACCAAAAAAAAAAAAAAAAAAAATCTCCCATTCTATGCAATGGCAGCCCAGCCGCTGACTTGGAGTACCATCTTCATGAATTAAATGTACTGCCCACTTTGCTTAATTAATCTCTTGGTGGAAAGAACTAAAAGAAGTGGCTGGAGCTTAGAACGCTTTTATTAATTTGTGATAATGACCTTGTCTCAATACCTTACATTCTTTTTTTTTTTTCCCCAAATTTGTTTATTTTAATTTTTCAGTGTTACAAGATTGATTGTTCATGCACCACACCCAGTGCTCCATGCAGTACGTGCCCCTCTCGATACCCACCACCAGGCTCGCCCAACCCACCCCCTCCCCTCCAAAACCCTCAGTTTGTTGCTCAGAGTCCACAGTCTCTCCTGGTTCAACACCCCCTCCGATTTCCCCCCATTCGCCCTTCCCTTCCTTCTCACGATGCCCTCCATGATTTTCTTTATACTCCACACGTCAATACCTTACATTCTTGGAGAGACACACACACTCCTTTCTAAGTGGCCAAAGGATAGGGATTTCTTTTTTGTTTTTTCTTGTGCTAGACTCAATCAAACCTTAACCCACTTCCAGCCCTTAGGAATATCCTAATAAAATGTGCAGCAGACCCATGCATGCCTCGCCATCTCTACAACCCCTGAATACTTTTCAAACCCTGGGGGACACTTCTGCCTTCATCTCAAGGACAACTCAAGCCTGAGCTGTAAAAAGAGCTCCCCATCTCCACGTCCTCAACTGGGTCTTCACTCTCCTTTGTCTTAAGGTGCGATTTAGACCATTGCTTGGAGAATGTCTTATTTCCTGTCTTTATCCTTTTTAGAGGCTTTTCATCTTCCCCGAGGTGTAGGGTTGGTGGAATCTCAGTGACTCCACTGTTTCCAGGCACCGGGAGGGGCCATATTTGTATCCTCACGGGCACCAATACCAACAAGAGACCAGCCTCCCAGGAGAGCTGGAGAGAGTGCCTCCCACAAGGGTAAAAGCTATTTCATGGCGGTTATGCTTTGCATTCTCCTGCTTACAGAGGAGTTTGAAAATCTTTTATAAGCGTATTTATTGGCCTTTTATTTTTCCACTTTGTGACATGCTTGCTTGTGTCTTTGGCTATTTTTTAATTAGATTTGTTATTGTGATCCAGTGGTAGAATTTCTTTATATACTTGGGAGACAGATCCTTTGTGGGTGTACGTATATGAGGTACATTTTTACTAAGTTATTGACTTGTTTTTACACAGAAAAGAGCCAATGTCAGCATCACAGCTGTGTGATGGACAGCATGTGGTTAGATATTCTCTAATTCCTTTCTTTTTCTTCCTTCTTCACTCTTTCTCCGTGCCCTTCCCTTCTCTCTTTATCTGTGTCATCTTCCATTTGGTTTCCTTTGTTGTCTTCTTTCTTTTTTCCTTCCCTTTTTCCTTCCCCTTTCCTTCCCCTTCTCCTCCTGCTCCTCTTCCTACTTTTCTCCCCCTCCTCCTCTTCCCCTTCTTCTTCCTCCTCTCCCTCTTCCTCTCCCTCCTCCCCTCCCTCCTCCTCCTCCACTGCCTCCTCCACTTCCTTCTTCTTTTTCTCCTTCTCCTTCCTATTTTTCTCCTTCTACTACCTCTTCTTCTCTTCTTCCCTTTCTTCCTCTTCCTCATTCTATTATTACTATCCCTCTTTTATTTTCTCCTCCTTCTTCTAATTAGAGTCGAGTCCTAGACAGGCAAGTTATTGCAATCTAGGTGGATTTTTTTTCTCTGATTCATCCACTAAATGTGTTGCCCCTTGAAGTCTTGGCTTTGAGCTGGGATGGAAGTGTATGCAATCATCACATACTTTTGGAAAGTATGCTTTCATGCTGTGCAGGAGAGCTGACTTTGCCAACAGTCCTCTGGGGGTGGTCTGAAGATGGAGATGAGAGGTGTGAAGAGTTTACTTGTGCTTCTCCATTACCCTGAGTGAACACCCTTTCGAGTGTCCACATTTAAAGTGGTATGGTTTGTTTTTTGTTCCCCAAGGTCCATGGGGTTCTTAAAATAGAGCTTCAGTACTGGGATCAGCACATACCCTTGGGGGCTAAATGGTTCTGCTTACTTCTCAGGGCTCTTGCTCTCACCCAATATTTGGTCTGTTGATTTCCTGATTATTTTATGAACATTTTGACACCTTCAGAAATATGTGTGTCACATCGAAAATGACTGTAAAATTATTTCCAGCGGGATGATCGAATTGACATGTTTTAGATTACTCAGTAGGAAACTGAGTGACAACTCATTTGACTACTAACTGGTAATCATGAATTATTAGCTCAGTTTTGTTTTTCCTGCTTTACTTTACCAGGTCCAGGATGTGGAAACAAGGACTCCATCCCTCCCGAACCCCCCGCCCACTACTTAACCACCATATCCTTTCACTGAGGGTGTGACCCTTCAGGGTCCCATCTTTATATGGGAGTGTCCATGGCTCCATGGCTCCGTGGCTTCATGGCTCCGTGGCTCCGTGGCTTCATGGCTCTGTGACTCCATGGCTATTTGTCTCCTTACCCCACACACCCAGACTCTCAGTGGACGGGGCTTCGCAAATGTCCTTTGGACAACCTCCAGCTTCATTGATGTTTACCAGCCTGTTGGGCTTTTGCTTGGCTTCGAGTTTTTATCTTTGTGTTTATTTTCTGGTGTGTTCATTTGTTTACTTGTTTGGCTTCTCGAGGATATCCATTACTTTTATGCCATTTCAGCAACACGTTGTAAAATATACTTTTAATATCTTCTCACATCTGTAGGTTTTTTTAAAGAAAAAGAAAGACTTTTTCTTTAGCAAACCGAATCCACAGTATTTTCAAAAGCTGGAGTCTGTTTTTTTTTCTTCAATTATGGGTCTTCTACTGTACAGAAATTTAAATTTTATACTGTAATCAAAATTTTCATTAGTTTTACTGATGGTTTGGACTCTTTAGTCTTATTTACAAAACTCCCCTAGAGGTCATAAAAGCATTCTCCTGTATTTTCTTCCATCTGGAACTGATCTTTGTGTACTGAGCTTGTCATTACTGCTCTTCGGCAAATACATCTCTTTGACTTCTAAGCCCATCTGGGGGTTGCATGTCCTGAATTGTCCCGGTACAGTTGGGCCACAAGACCTGTTCTGGCCAAGCAATCATGGGTGGCGGTATAGTTTATTAACTGAGAACTTAATTGTCAACTGAGACCCTCTGGGGCTACCTTTCCCTCTGCCACAGTAACTACCAATATTCCAAATTGTGACTGGTCCATCAGCCTGAGCTCCCAAATGCAAGTATCAATAGCACATAACCTCCAGCCAGACCAAAATGACCATGTTGTATGAGCAAGAATAAGCTTTTGTTGTTTTAATACACTGAAACTTTGAAGTTTTTATTGCTGCAGTAGAATCCAACACACTCTGACAAACTTAAATCATAGTATTACAGAAAGAGTCACCAAAAAAGAAAAAATTTTAAGCATTTGGTTAGGGGAGTGAAGGCAGGCAAACTGTTGAAGGGAAAAAGGATTAAAATTCATGTCATGTGATGGCAAAACCATTATTATTCATGTCATTTGCAATAACTTGGAGGCAGATTATGTGCTTAACGAACATGTACTATAAAGAGAAGGAGTTGGAAAGCAAAATATGCAACATGAGTTGGCTACTATCAGCAGCATTGGGTGAATTATTACAAGAAAAATAAATAAACTCATACAAAGCCTTGACGGGATTATACACAGGGAGGAAAAAAGATTCTCCAATGGAAAAATACAAAAGAATCTCCAAAAACAGAGTTCAGAAATTTGGGGCTTTGAAAAGCTTGGCGAGGCTAGTGGTTCCCAAACCCTTTCAATGAAAAATAAAATTTAAAAGATGTTTGTGTATAAAGGCCAGTCCAAATTCAGTTCCGTGCAAGGATCAAATCTAGGACAGAGTCCTCACATTCCTTATTAACACGACTGAGTAAGTTAATCCATTTCAGAGCAAGACCCAAATAAGAATATGATAATCAATCTTTTCATATGGAGAAGACAGCCTGAGGAAAAGAGTAGAATCATGTGGCTGAAATACCCAAGATATGCTGCTCCAGATAGCCAATGCTCCATGGCAAACCATTCCAAATGTAGTGACACAAAGCAGGATCCATTTTGTTATGTGCATGGATTCTGTACGTAAGGAATTTGGACAAGGCAAGCAAGGATGGCTTTACTCTGTTCTGTGACGTGGGCTTCGGATGGTATGACGTGAATGGATGGGGGGCTAAAATCATCTAGAGGCTAATCACTCACGTATCTAGCACCTTTTCCGGGATGTCCCAAAGTCTAGGGTCAGTGGGGACGGTCGTCCAGAGCATCTGCTACACGAAGTTTCTTCACGTTGTTAGGACTCCCTCCCAGCATGGTAGCTTCAGGTGACTGAACTTCTTACCTGATGGCTTAGCATTCCAAGAGTGAACGTGCTAGCAAACAAAGCATACGCTACATGACTTTAATGGCCCGGCATCACTTCCTCTGCTTTTGGTTAAAGTAGTCTCAAGTCCCCCCAGACTCAAAGGGAAGGAGACAGAAACTCCAAGTCTTAATGAAATAACTGTCTAAAAACTTGTGGCCACATTTTTTAAATCAGCATATACACAGTGAGCTCAAAAGAGAGATAGAATAGCATAGCAAGAAGAAAGTAAAGAAGTGCTTCCTTTTAACTATCAGGAATCCATTCTTGAAAATCAGAAATTCTACATGAAAATAAAAATTAGAAGCCTACTTCCTATTATTTAAATGGGGAAAATTTATAATACATCAAATGCTAACATTCAATCTCCAACCAATTTCCTAAAAAATAGAGTATAACATCTGCATGTAAGTTCTAAGCTATCATGTCAGGATGTAAAGTGCTTAGAACATCATTTCTTGATGATCAAACAATTTGAAGTGTTGTTAAACAATTACTTCATCCTCTCTAAGAAAGCTACACACCCCGGCAGACCCTCAGCACACTTTTCAAAGCATCTGCATGTGTTTCTGCCCCTTAACAAATGGTAATCAGAATGTAATGCAAGCCTTTTACTCACATAATTTTGTTTGAAATATTCAGTTGCATTTGTGAGATATACATATACATTTTGACTTGGGAAAATTGTTCAAATAAACCGTTGAAATTATATGTGTGTTTTAATTGTGAATATTAAGAACCAAATTGTGTTTTATCAAAAAGCAAGAGAGGACTTCAAAATTGCTTTAGACAATCTCGTTCTTCCCCCTTCATAGCAGTTACTGTGTTCCTGTTGTGTCTCCGTGCACTGTGGAGGATGGTGCTTTGTGACCTTTCATCAGAATCACCTGGGGGTTAATCATAGGTTCCTAGGCTCATATCTAGCATTTCTGATTTAGCAGGTCTAGAGTAGGGATGAGAATTTCAAATATTTGATGATGCTGGTCCACCATTTGGAAGAATTTGTCTATAGAAGCTAAGAAACATTTTTTTTTAGGTCATAAATCTCCAGATAAAGAGAAGCCACATTCCGACCCAATGCAGAGATCCCCCACATCACCCCTAATATTAGGATGCCCACCCATCGTGGAGTGGAGAACCTGCGCTCTAAGCTGATGCCATTTTATTAAAGAAGATTTTTCTATTCGTCTGTTATGGGGAAAGAATGAGTTCATTTTGTTTAGGAGGCAAAGTGAGCCAAATACTTGATTTAACAAACATATCCAGTTCCTCCCTTCAAGGTCCGTGGTGATACTGCATGATTTGATTCCCTTGTGGAGGAGGTCTTCCTAGTTCCTGGCCATACGATTAGCTCTAGTCAATGAGTTGTTCATGGAAGTGGTGACTGTCAGGGCTTGGAACATTCAATCACGCATGTAAGACCCTCCTTACCTCTTTTCCTTGTCACATCAGCCAGCTATGTTCCAATAGTGTCTACTTTGTCAAGCTGGCTCATGGACTTAAGGCAATGAAGAGTCCCAGGCAACACCTAACGGGAAGATAGTGTGATCGCAAATTATACCTTTGTTGTTCTAGGTCACATACTGCATCCCAATCTTGCGGATATAGATAGGTAGGAAGTAATTTATGTTTTCAAATAACTAATCATTTGTCTCACTGTCACTTATTAATAGCTCATCTTTCCCCACTCTCAGTGATATTCTGTGAGACAGAATATGTCATACTATGCATATAATCACTAGAACCTAAAACTTGTATTTAAAAAAAAAATTTGTTTTAGAGAAAGAGAGCATGCACGGGCGGTGGCCAGGGGGAGGGAGAGGGAAGGGAAAGAATCTCAAGGAGACTCCTGGCAGGGAGCCCGAGGTGGGGCTGATCCCATGACCCTGAGATCATGACCTAAGCCAAAACTAAGAGTCAGATGCTTAACCCACCGAGCCATCCATCTGCCCCTAAAATTATTCTTTTGATAACAAAAAACTAACTTGGGGTGCCTGGGCAGCTCAGTTGGTTAGGTGTCTGCCTTTGACTCAGGTCATGATCCCAGGGTCCTGGGAATGAGCGTCCCATCAGGCTCTGTGCTCAGCAGGGAGTCCGCTTCTCCCTCGGCTCATGCTCTCTCCCAAATAAATAAATAAAATCTTAAAAAAAAAAAAAAATCCCTAACTTTATGCCACAAGTTTCTTCTGTAGCTGTAAAGATATTCCCAAGGTTAATGATGAAACAAGATGGGTAGTAAGTGCTAGAAATTATGCTCTCCGTAAGCAGCGTACAGAAAGGTAAGCTGGCAATCTCCGGGGGGCACGTCTTAAAACACAGCCGCAGGAGGAAGCCGTGAACTGGCTAATAACGAGATGTAACGCTCTCTGATTTCGGAGATTAAGAATCAGAATCGAAATGACCTTAACCAGTGCGTTTTTGTTTAAACTGCAGTCTTGTTCTAGGAGAAAAGCCTCTGGATATTGAAAATACGACCTGATTTCTGCAAGGAGATAATTTGAAGCCAGACGGCATGAAAGCTCTACCTAGGAGCTGATGCTGAAAGCAAATTGCTGCACTTGGACGTGCCTCTTGAAAGAGAGTCTCATTCTGCAGGCACCTTGTCTTAGAGGGTGAGACCGAGATGCATGCTGTCCTCCTACACGTGTTCAACTCTCTGACTCTGAGCAGTGTAACCGATGAATATTAATTAAGCGTGCTTCGTGTAAATCATTCCCAGTCACTAAAGGCTTTAAGTCGCAAATCCGTGTACATGTCAAATGAGAAACTCCTGTTAGTGTATCGGAAAACTGGAAAATTGTTGGGGCCAACATCTTTTGGAAATTGCTAAAATGAGAGAATATATTGACAACAAATGTGTGTGGGACCCATGCAAATTTATTAAAAGCAAATGGACTTGGGGAAAAGAGCAGATTGAATGAATTTCCATCCTTCCTTCCTCATTTTGTTGATAGTGGTAAGGGTGATGGATTTGAAAAAATAATAATAATGACCCAACTTTAAAAAAGAATTATGAAGTGCCTATATATTTAAAGATTTTATTTATTTATTTGTCAGAAAGAGAAAGCAGGAGCCGGGGCAGAGGGAGAAGCAGGCTCCCCACTGAGCAAGGAGCCTAATGTGGGATTCGATCCCAGGACTCTGGGATTAAAACCCGAGCCAACTGCAGGCATAATCGACTGAGCCATGCAGGTGTCCCCTTTTTTATATTTTGATACTTCAACTCCAGATGATCTTCAACTCAGTATCGCTAGCAATAACTCTTGGGGCACGGTGGATGCCCATCCACAAAAGATAGCATAGGAAGGAAGACCATTTAACTTCTAACTTATTACCAGTGAGGAAATTGTTCGGCAGGAATGGCATGTCTCTTATCTGCTTTGGGATCGGAGGTGAAGAACCATTCAGTGTGAGGTTTCAGACCAATGTTGGTTAGTTCCTCGAGGATTGATTCTCTGCTTTTTTCAAACCCTATTGGAAGTCGTGTATTTACCCATTACACTTTAGAAGCTACAATAATATAGTCTCTTTGTTTTTCACTATAAATATATTTGCTCAAATTAATACTGTATTGATGTGTATTATGTATCATCTACTAGATTAGCATGCATCATAGGATATTATTTTAATATGTATTTTTATGATAAACTTGTTGATCAAAAGTTATATAGATCTTAGTCTAAGGCAAAATCGGAAAACATTAATTATTACTTATGAAAGGCAATGTAATTCCATTATTGATACAGCACCAAGTAGTATTTGTTAATTAATATTAGATATAGATGCCACGGCAACTTTCAAGTATTTTTCTCTTTTTTTTTTAAAGATTTTATTTAATTTTATTTGAGATAGAGTGAGAGAGAGAGAGAGAGCATGAGAGGGGCAGAGTCAGAGGAAGAAACAGACTCCCCCTGAGTGGGGAGCCAGACATGGGGCTCGATCCCAGGACCCTGGGATCACAACCTGAGCTGAAGGCAGATGCCTAACTGGCTGAGCCACCCAGGCACCCCTATTTGTCTCTTTCTTATCAAAATTTACAAAATTTACAAAACTGAAATGATGGGTAAATTCCATATCAGTACACTGGGCTGCCCAACTGGTATGTGCTTTGTGTGTTGAAAGAAAAACCTACCACCACCGTCCACCTCCCCCATGGCCTTCCCTTTTAAATACTCCTCTGTAAGGAGGATAACTCAGCTGCTGGGTCCACTCTTTGCCGTTCCCGCCTTTTCTCCTCTGTTCAGTTTAGGAGGCTCCAGCGGCTCTTGCGCCTGGATGGCTCAGTCAGTTGAGGGTCTGCCTTGGGAGTCCCGGGATGAGTCCCATGTGGGGTTCCCTGCTTGGCTGAGGAGTCTGCTTCTCCCTCTGCCCCTCCCCCCACATACGCACTGGCTTGCTCTCTCTCACTCAAATAAATAAATAAAATGTCAACAACAACAACAACACTAAAAAAGGCTCTAGCAGTCATCTGGGGACAATGACGTAACCCAAGGATGAAGACCAGAGCTAAAGGTGGCAGGACAGCAAGAGGCAAGGAGCCTGGATCTTGAGGCCCACAGAGCCACCATACTAATGCCAAATCATCGGCCTCCCAATTTCCTTCATATAATAGAACATAACTCTTTATCTTATTTAAGTTCTTTATATGCAGGGTATCTTTTGCTAGACTCAAAACACAACTCCTTACTTACCAGACCTCAATTCATCAGCATGCCCAGGAAAGGGTGCAATAAGGGAATAATAAGATATATAACATATCAGGAGGCACCTGTGTGGCTCAGTCGTTGGGTGTCTGCCTTTGGCTCGGGTCCTGATCCCTGGGTCCTGGGATCAAGCCCCACGTCGGGCTCCTGCTTGGTGGGAGGCCTGCTTCTCCCTCTCCCCCTCTGTTTGTGTTCCCTCTCTCACTGTGTCTCTCTGTCAAATGAATCAGTAAAGTCTTTAAAATATATATATATATTTAAACATATATATAATATAACATTATATAGACAAATATATACACATTTATACTACACACACACAATATTTTGTATGTATATAAATATATGAAATTGTGGCTTACCATATAAATATGGTATGATATATGAATATATATATGAGATACATATGAGATATACATATATGTGAATCAGATATGTATACGATTAACTATAATTTATAGTTAAATGAGAATTAAATGTAACTTAGTACATAATTTACAGAACTCAAGACATTAGGAGTCATCGCCATTAGTTTTACTGAGAATAATCCCCAAAACATCCATTAAAATGTTGGTTCTTCATGAGAGACTGTGGACTCTGAGCAATAAACTGAGGGTTTTGGAGGGGAGAGAGTGGGGGGTTGGGCGAGCCTGGTGGTGGGTATTGAGGAGAGCACATATTGCATGGAGCACTGGCTGTGGTACATGAACAATGAATCTTGTAACACTGAAAAAATAAAATAAACTTATTTGGGGAAAATAAATAAATAAATAAACAAACAATTACCAAAAAAATTAAAAAATTAAAATGTTGGTTCTCGTTTTCTTTTCTACAGATTTTTTTTTAAAGATTTTATTTATTTATTTATTAGGAAAGAGAGAGAGTGAGAGAGAGCATGAGAAGGGAGAAGGTCAGAGTGAGACGCGGACTCCCCATGGAGCCGGGAGCCCGATGTGGGACTCGATCCCGGAACTCCGGGATCACGACCCGAGCCGAAGGCAGTTGCTCAACCAACTGTGCCACCCAGGCGCCCCTTTTCTACAGATTTATTGGGATGAACAAGGCTGTGTGTGTCTGTGTGTGTGTGTGTGTGTGTGTGTGTGTGTGTTGTGATTTTGAGCCTCAACAATAACAGAAAAACCTCGGTTTGAAGAATCCGTTTCAGACCTTATCAACTGAAATTTTCCAATATAGTCAAGCACTATCAATGAGGATACTCATAGTGCCCAACTGTAGCTTCTAACGCCACAGGAGTAGACTGACTGATTCCTCTCCAGCGACCTTTTAAACTATGTTTTAAAAAGCTATGTGCCCAAAGTCTGGAGGACCTCTTCTTAGATTGGAAACAGATAAAATATCTCAACAACCACTAAGCTAGGGAACTCAGCTTTTAGAAATCCCAACAGAAGAGAAGATTTACTCTGTATAAGATAGATTAAAGACATATATATATTCTAAGGCTGAACCCTATCACCCCAGGTGGACATTAACCACATAGCTGAGGCAGGGTAGCACTCGTGGGATTTTGTCCTGAGTAATAGGCCCTTGTTTCTTTTTTTTTTTTTTAAAGATTTTATTTATTTATTTTACAGAGAAAGATCACAAGTGGGCAGAGAAGCAGGCAGAGAGAGAGCGGGGAAGCAGGCTCCCCGCTGAGCAGAGAGCGGGATGCGGGACTCGATCCTAGGACCCTGAGATCATGACCTGAGCCAAAGGCAGAGGCTTAACCCAACTGAGCCACCCAGCGCCCCTATGCTCTTGTTTCTTAATGAACCTTTCTAGCAAACAGCAAGCTCAGAGGCTCTCCCTATGTGTTGAAGGAGACCTTTACTATCTCAGCTCCCTCTTCAGTAATGAACAACAGATTGTTCCCAAGGTCCTGTGGGTAATTATAAATTTACCTTGTGCCAACAGCTTCATAATCTGGAAAATAAAGGCTGTTTTCAACCTCCCTGCAGCCCCTGAGTGAAGTCTACCAGTCAGCCTATTACAGAAAGTAAAAGCAGACAAGTTTTCAGGCGACCAAGGTGGCCAACCCCTGGAGTGAAAAGACAAATGACAGGTTTTTTGTTTTTGTTTTTTATGGCTGCTTTCCCCCAAGCTAGAATGAGATAATACTCTAATGAAACCTTACCACTCTCTCTCTCTCTCTCTTTTTCCTGAGCCGTGCTTTATCCACTGAGGAATATCTCCTGAAGGTTAAATATATGTGTGTTTAAGAATCCTATTGTTACCCCTTGAGAGAAAAATCACAAAAAAGGTAGGAATTGTCGAGAAGAATAAGGTGAATTTGTAGTAGAATGGCAATTGGAAAAAATCCATCTAACATTTTCTCTGTCAAGTGGCTTTCACAGTTGTCCCCTGGCAACACTTACATCCCTCCTGAAGACAATAAGGATAAATTAGCCTGTGTTTTCTCATAAGTGCTCAGCACACCCACGTCTACCTTTTTCTCCTCTGAGTGTCCACAGTCGGATCTGCAGTTCAGTTAGACAACGGCGGGAACCGGGCCAACCTCATAATTCTCAGCCCTTTATCTTAATAAGATTTCCGAGAAGTCATGTGGATACGGATCATACAAATTATTCTGCCTTTTCGGCTCTCAGTAGCAGGAAAGTGTCTGCTAATGAGATTTCACTATCGATAGACAATCAACATTTTCCAGAAAGGAGATGGCATCATTTTCAAGGTGCAGGAAACAATTTCTCAAGTTCAAAAAGCACAGGAAATATCAAATGATGGATTTAAAATTATGATTCTATGGGCAGGTTATTTATTTTTGGCCCATATTTCTCAATAGAAATAAAGTGTCTTTTTATTCTTTTTCCAATCTGGAGGCACTTCTTACTGCTCCAAAATTCAGTATCTGATAATATTAAATAATTCCTGCCCGTAGAGTAGACCTAAGTTCTCAGAATGTTTGGATACATAAAAAATGAACAGCACCTGGAATTCAAGTTCAAATAACAAGACACAATCTATTTTGTATCTGCCTTTTTTCATTTCTTGTGATCAACGCGCAGAAAGGCGGCAGCTTTCGAAGTCATTCCCAAAGTGGGTTCCATTTGTCGCTAGTTGAAGGTCCTGGACAGAAATATTCATAGGAACAAGTACAAGTTTCAGTGAAAACTGTAACCATTTAGGTTGCAACCTTCCAGGTTACTTGATTTTAGTCTCTCACTGTCCTTGAGCTGTTTTACAATGCTGTAAGTCGTAGACCTCTGATGGGAATGCTGTATAATTCTTGTCTATAGACAAGCAGAGTCTGTCCTATGCAACAGAAGAGCAAGAGGCTTCCCTTCCTATCTTGTAGAAACATTGTATTGCTTCATCTGCACATTCCTCTTAACGCTTCTGATCTAGAAATGCGGCCACCTTTTCTGATTATGAGTTCAATAAAATCTTTAACATATATTCATTGTTCTATCTGTCTGTGAGTCATTTTATCCCCAGGTGAAAATTATGACCCGTGTATCTATTTTTTCGAAAAGATACTACAAGTTTGTGAAAGGCTGATAATAAGGATAGGCCATTGAGTGGAGACTTTGAGACCTGAGTCCCTTCCCAGACTTCCCTTAACAAGAGGATGGCTACCATTTAACTTTCTGTTGTGGAAAATTTCAAACAGATTCAAAAGTAGAGAAAAAGGGGGTGATGGCAATCCCTCCATCTAACCACTACCCGGCTTTCGCAATTGCCAACTCATGGCCAATCTTACCTCTTGCATTCTCTCCCCACACCTTCCCGTGGGATTATTTTTCAATAAATTCTAGACAATATACCATGTTGTGTATCTCTAAAAGATCAAGACTCTTTTTAAAAAGTCATAGCCACAATACCATTATCATGCATAAAATCTAACAAAAATTGTTGTTAAGTCATCAAATATTCACTTATCATTCAAATTGTGACTTTCCAAAAAATCATCTTCTGACTCTGCACAGCACTTCTTCTGTTGATCTCTGCCATACTCTTTGAAGGTTCATTTTTAGGGGGGACAGGTTTCCTCCACTATCCAAAATGAGAGTGTTCCCATGAAACCTTCGAAAACCAAGAGGGCATAATAAAACTAAGACGCAATTACTATTTTATATGGAAAATTTTTTGAGTGTTTTCAGAACCAAAACATAACTTCTTTTAGGTTTTTCTGATACCTTAGCACCTTGCTGAGGGATACACAAAATCAATCAAGCACAGATGCTCACATGCACAGTTCAGAGCTATGGCGGCTTGATGGTGAGAGGCAGAGTGCAGGTCCTGGGGAGGGGGGAGGAGCTTGGTGGGGCAACGCTCAGTGCTTGGAGCACCAGCTGCCTTTACAAGACCCTACTGCAAACGAACACTAGAAGCTATTTGTGCATTTCACATTTTTTTTTTAAAGCAAAAATCACTTTTGAGTTTCTTTTGGTTAGAGAAAAGAGGTATTGATGTAGATCTTTCATAAATGCCAAGTGGCTTAAGGTAGACTTGCACAAAGGTGGGGGATATCTGTATCTTGCTAAAATATTGTCCCTCTGAAATATTGAGCTTGGTCTGAAATTTTAGAAATTCAGACCCTTGTTCAAGTGCACCACTTTGAATTACTACTTCAAGAAAATGAGCAGTAAATGCTAGAACTCATACGGGAATTTAGTAAAGTGTCAGGACATAAAATCAATGCACAGAAATCAGTTGCATTTCTATACACCAACAGCAAGGCAGAAGAAAGAGAAATTAAGGAGTTGATCCCACTTACAATTGCACCCAAAACCATAAGATACCTAGGAATAATCTCTCTTGCCAAAGAGCCAAAGAATCTGTACTCAGAAAACTACAAAGTGCTCATGAAAGAAGTTGAGGAAGACACAAAGAAATGGAAAAACTTTCCGTGCTCATGGATTGGAAGAACAAATATTGTGAAAATGTCTATGCTACCTAAAGCAATCTATACATTTAATGCAATCCCTATCAAAATACCATCAATTTATTTCAAAGAAATGGAACAAAGAATCCTAAAATTTATATGGAACCAGAAAAGACCACGAATAGCCAGAGGAATGTTGAAAAAGAAAACCAAAGTTGGCAGCACCACAATTCCAGACTTCAAGCTCTGTTACAAAGCTGTAATCATCAGGACAGTGTGGTACTGGCACAAAAACAGACACATAGATCAACGGAACAGAATAGAGAGCCCAGAAATGGACCCCCAACTCTATGGTCAACTAATCTTCGACAAAGCAGGAAAGAATATTCAATGGAAAAAAGACAGTCTCTTCAACAAATGGTGTTGGGAAAATTGGACGGCCACATGCAGAAGAATGAAACCGGACCATTTCCCACACCACACACAAAAATAGACTCAAAATGGATGAAAGACCTCAATGTGAGACAGGAATCCATCAAAATCTTTGAGGAGAACACAGGCTGCAACCTCTTTGACCTCAGCCACAGCAATTTCTTCCTAGAAACGTCTCCAAAGGCAAGGGAAGCGAGGGCAAAAATGAACTCTTGGGACTTCATCAAGATCAAAAGCTTTTGCACAGAAAAGGAAACAGTCAACAAAACCAAAAGACAACTGACAGAATGGGAGAAGATATTTGCAAATGACATATCAGATAAAGGGTTAGTATCCAAAATCTATAAAGGACTTCTCAAACTCAACACCCAAAGAACAAATAATCCAATAAAGAAATGGGCAGAAGATATGAACAGACATTTCTGAAAATGACCAACAGACACATGAAAAAGTGCTCAATATCACTTGGCATCAGAGAAATACAAATCAAAACCACAGTGAGATACCACCTCACACCAGTCAGAATGGCTAAAATTAACAAGCCAGAAAATGACAGATGTTGGCGAGGATACGGAGAAAGGGGAACCCTCCTACACTGTTGGTGGCAACGCAAGCTGGTACAGCCACTCTGGAAAACAGTATGGAGATTCCTCAAAAAGTTGAAAATAGAGCTACCCTTCGACCCAGCAATCGCATTACTGGGTATTTACCCTAAGATACAAATGTAGTGATCCAAAGGGGCACGTGCACCCGAATGTTCATAGCAGCAATGTCCACAATAGCAAACTATGGAAAGAACCTAGATGTCCATCAACAGATGAATGGATAAAGAAGATGTGATATATATACACAATGGAATACTATGCAGCCATCAAAAGAAAAGAAATCTTGCCATTTGCAATGATGTGGATGGAACTAGAGGGTATTATGCTAAGCGAAATAAGTCAGTCAGAGAAAGACAATTATCACATGATCTCTCTGATATGAAGAATTTGAGAGGCAGGGCAGGGGGTCATGGGGGTGTGGGGGGGAAATGAAACAAGATGGGATCAGGAAGGAGACAAACCACTCCTAAACTCACGAAATAAACTGAGGGTTGCTGAGGGGTAAAGGGAGGGGGGTAGGATAGGGTGGCTAAGTTATGGACATTGGTGAGGGTATATGCTATGGTAAGTGCTGTGAAATCTAAGCCTGGTGATTCACAGACATGTACTCTGGGGCAAATAATACATTATACGTTAATAAAAAAAAAAAGAAGAAAGAAAATGAGTAGTAAATAGTTTTGAATGAGCATTGTCCGTTAAGGTGTTTGTGTGTATAGATTTTTTAGGTATCAGCTTTTCTAGAATGAACCACTCCTTCACTATTTATCTACTTCAACAAGTCTTACAAAATGATGATATAGCTGACCATTGAACAACATGGGGGTTAGGGGAGCTGACCCTCTGCATAGTTGAAAATCCGAGGATAACTTTTGACTCCCCAAAAACTTAACTCCTAGTAGTCTACTGTTGACCAGAAGCCTAACTGATAAATAGTTGATCGACACATAAAATAAATAATTGCTAAATCAGATCTCTGAATTTCTCTAGAAGTTCATGAATGTAAGAGGCATTAATTTCTTATCTTTAGATTTGCCTCTAACATAAAGGCCCATAGAAAGCACTCTGAAATTAAAAGTTAATTGTCTTCACTATTAATGATTGGGAGGTGTCTTAGTCAGCTTGGGGTGTTATAACAAAATATCACAGATTGGTGGCTTAACCAACAGAAATTTATTTTTTCACTGGGGCCGAGGACTTTAAGATCAAGATGTTGGCTGCTTTGGTCCCTGGGAGAGCTCTTTTTCTGGTCTGCAAATGGCCTTCTTCACTGTGTCCTCACATGGTAGAGAGAGAGGAAGGGACAGTGCTCTGGTGTCTTTTCCTCTTCTTCTAAGTCCCTTCTAAGTCTTCTAGCCCTATCAGATGAGGGGCCCCCCACCCTTATGAAATCATCTAACCATATCACCTCCTCACAGGTCCTTTTATCTAAATACATTCACACCAGGGGTTAGGGCTTCAACACATGAGTTTGGGGGTGGCGGACACAAATATTCAGTCCCTAACTGTAGCTTAATCCAAAAATTTCATCTTTCATGAATCATTCATTCAAGGCCAACCACCTAGGAAACATTACTAATTCTTTTTTTTTAAAGATTTATTTTATTTAATTGAGACAGAGATAGAGAGAGAATGAAAGGGGAGAGGTCAGAAGGAGAAGCAGGCTCCTCTCAGAGCAGGGAGCCTGATGTGGGACTCGATCCCGGGACTCCAGGATCATGACCTGAGCCAAAGGCAGTCGCTCAACCAACTGAGCCACCCAGGCGCCCAACATTACTAATTCTTCTCTTTCCCTTTCACTCTCCACATCCAATCTAGTAGCAACTCCTACTAGAGCTGATGACCCGAAGATTAATTTAATAACAGATCAAATCATGTCACTCGCCTGCTTTCAGCCCCGCAATGACTTTCTATCCCACTTGGAAGAAGAGCCATACGTCTTGCCAGGTGGCCTTCAACGCATTACAGGATTTGCCCGCTCCCACCATACACACTGGCGGCTTCATCTCCAACTATTCACCCTCGATTTATTTCTACTTGAAGATATCATACTTATTCTAGCTCCAGAGCCTTTGTAATTGCTCTTCTCCAAGAAACAGTTATCTTCTAGATTTTTCTAAAGCTGGCTCCTTCTCTTTATTGAAGAAATCATTCAAAAGGTGCATTCAGAACGGACTTCTTTGACCCTATTTGATTGCACCCTCCTTCCCTAACCCTGCCCCTTATCTTGCTTTATTTTCTTCCTAGCACTTCTGAGAATCTCAAATTAAGTCCTTTGCTATTGTTGATTGGTCTTGGTGCCCCCACCGGAATGTAAACTCCTTGAAGTCATAGGCTCATCTCTCTTTTCCACAGTGGAGTCTCCAGTGTCCAGAATGGAGTATGCCATACAGGATGCTATGGAGGCTGAATGACTCCCCCCACTCCCCTGAACATGCTCACATCCTTATTCTTGGAACCTGTGCCTCTGTTACCTTGAATGGCAGACAGACATTACAGATGTGGTTAAATCAAGGATCTTAAAATGGGAAGGTTATTCTGGATTGTCCGTGGGGGTCAAAATGTAATTGTGAGTTTTTATAAGACAGATGTAACAAGACCAATAGAGGGGAAGGTTGATGTGATGGCAAAAGCAGAGAGTGTAGTGATGTGGCCAGGAACCAAAGAATGCTGGCAGCTTCTAAAAGCTGGAAAAGCCAGGGAAATGGATCCTCTCCCAGAGCCTGCAGAAGGAAGCATCTGGCTGACACCTTGATTTTAGCCCCTTGAGACCCATTTTGAACTTTAAACTTCCAGAACTGTAAGAGAATAAATTTGTGTTGTTTTAAGCCACTAAAGGTATAGTAATTTGTTACGGCAGCTGTAGGAAATGGATATAGATGCATTTAATAGATATTTGCTTAATGAGTCAACTCTTTGCAGACATAATTATGATTGAGCACACAAGCTGTAAACTAATATTTTCTGTTCAAACCTAATCTCTTAGATTAATGAGTGCATATAAAGCACTTTATACAATAGCTCAATAAATTCCAACTGTCGTATTATTATTGTTTTTGGTCCAAAGAGAAACCCTAGCCTTGTGCTCTTTAACTCACCTCATGTTAAAATCACCCAAAGAGGTTTAAAATGCTTGTACTTTATCTCCCAAAGGCAGGCCAGCTAATGATTTGCAGGGCCACTTAGTCATACATTATTGACTTCAAAACAGCAGCAGCATGACATTTAAAGATTTTTATTTATTTATTTCAGAGAGAGAGAGTGTGCATGTGCAAACAGGGGGAAGGGCAGACGAAGTGGGGGAGGGACAAGCAAACTCAGTGCTGAGCACAGAGCCGTACATGGGGCTCGATCTCATGACCTGGGCCAAAAACCAAGAGTCAGGTACTCCATCCAGGCGCCTCAGCAATGTGACATTTAAACTGAGCTTTGAGCCCTTCTAAGCATGGGGCCCTGTAGGACTGTACAAGTTGGATGCCCATGGAGCCCTGGGGATGGATGACTCGGAAAGAATTTATCTAGGGTAGTGTTCTGGTGTCTGTGGTATTGAAAAGCCAAGTTATTCTAGTATAAAGCCACAGTTGAGAGCCCCTGATGAGAGTCCAACAGTATCAGTACACAAGCATGTTGGGAACCATATACAATGCTGGCTCCCCAGAACATCACTGAAACAACCGCTTGATAAGACAAAGTTGAGTTTATCACTTACTCGGGTAAGGCAGAGCACTTCCTCAGCAGAGTCTTAGCAAGATCTCAGTAACAACTCCCCGCTGACGAACTTGGGATATTAATTGAAATTTGGAAGTCCCGATTAAGGTAGTTTTTTCTCATGAGGGAAGGCAGGCTTGGTTGGAACCAGGCAAGAATCAAAACACAGTAGTTCAGGGTGAATGAACACCATAAGGTAAAAGGACTTACAACGCTCCATCTGATGCCTTCACAAGTCTGATGGGCCTATTAGAAGGTTTCTGGAAATAGCATCAAATTATTTGTAACTTTTAACTTCCTTTGCAAGTGTTTCCAGGAGTAGTAAAGTTAAACTGATGAAGACAACAGAATAATAAAGTCATATTAATGTAGACAATAAGCTGTGTAGGTAGTCTGAATCCTCACCCAGAAGGGTTAAACGATTTACATAATATCACATAAAGAGTGAGTCAAAGCTAGAATGTAAAGGTTCTGATTCCCCAGATAGTGCTTATAGCACTTTTTTACAGGCTGTCTCTACAGAACACATGGGAGGTACAACCACTTACTTAAAACCTCTTGAGCTACGTTCAGAATTCTCACTAAACATATTTCAAAGATAGTATCTGCTGTTATAGGTATTAAATTTCCAAGAAAAGTTAAAATAATAACTTCCAGTTAGGGTTCTTTTAAAAAATTTATTCTTATTTTATTATTTGGAGAGAACAAGCGGGCAGGACAGAGGAGGAGGGAAAAAAGAATCTCAAGCCGACTCCAGGGCATAGAGCGTAGAGCCTGAGGTGAGTTCGATCTCATGACCCTGAGATCAGGATGCTGAGGTCAATCATCACCTGGGCTGAAATTGGGGTTGGACATTTAACCAACTGTGCCACCCAGGCGCCCCCTCCGATTAGGTTTTATAACAGAAAAGCTTAAAGTATTAACTTTTCATCATTAAGAAGACAATGTTTTCCAATTTAAAGGTAAATTATGAGAATGATTTTTGAGGATTTTGAAATTGTTTGTATCTGTATGTATCTGTATCTGTAAATGTCTATGTGAATCTCCTAGTTAAATGTGTATCAGGGAACTAAGTTGGTTGAGGAATCAGATTTGAGAAGACTTCGTTACTATTCCATGGCTGTTACTGTAAATGGAAATATATCCCAGTCTTTAGTTTAATTGCCTTCCTTTTCTTCATATGATGAAGTGATGTTTTAGAAACTTTTGTGAGAAATCCCCGTCTTTCTGTGCTGATGGAGTTAGTTTAATAATAGAAGTCTGTTGAATTTTACCTAAATTAGAGAAGTTTTTGTGAGCTTTCACAATAAATTCTAATTTCCTGTTGGCGGTATTTTTCTAAAAGAAAACTAATTAATGATGCTTCCTTTGATGGAGAGCCCGTTTCCTTGAGTTGACAGTGGTGTCATGCTGAGAGCTATGTAGCCCTCTGGAAAGGTTTTTACATATAAAATTAAATTGCATACAGAAAAACAAACAAACAAACAGTAGCACTGCACACTCTTCACTGGGAAAATATGATGGTGACAGGGAGGGAAGGAGAGAGGCAGAGGCAAGATTTTCCCATGCTAGAGGCAGCAAACATGACATTTTCTTTTTCTAGAGCCTAATTTACTTCTGAGCAAATGAAAAGAACTGGATTGAATTAATACCACTAACTTGGAACTCATTAGAGCATCTTTCACTCAAATGTGAAGATTGCTATAAGTAAATGTTGGGGAAGAAAGAAAGAACAATTGTTTTATTTCTAGTTTTAGATTGAAGACTCAAAGTGTCAAACTCAGAGAGAAAAAAGGGGGAGTGGTGGGGGAAGTGATGGGTGAAAATATGGTCCATGGAGGAAACAAATTATATCAGCTGTAATTTCTTATTACTTCATTATAATGTGACAGGGACAATGTATTCATTTATGAGTATTTGATGATTTCCCCCCAACAAGGAACAGCTTAGCTATATTCCATTCTTCCTTTGTCTTCCTCCTTCCCCCTAGAACTTATTATATAAATTCAAAGCAGTTAGGTGAAGAGAGGGGCCAAAAGAAAATGAGATAAAAAGAGAAAAAGATGAGATTTGTGAAAAGAGAAAAAAAAAATGGGACATGGAAGGAAAGGGGAAAGAGTTGTTAAAAAACAAGAGCTTGTTTAAAAGGAGTCCGGGGAAGTTCGTGGGGAAGAGAACGAGCAAAGGGGAAGAAGGTGAAGAGTAGTCAAAACAAAGAGATGAAATGGGGCTTTTAAAGAAATATTATGGATAATGAATGAGACTCTCTTAGGATTTTTCCAGAGATAGAATTATTTATGTTTCTGGTTCCTGGGCTGCATTGCATCGGCCGAAAGACTGAACCATGTAGAGTCACTAAATTTAGCTGGGTTACATTTTGGGAGTGAATCTCCAAGTCTTTGGAATTTGTGATGTGATATCCAACTGCACCTTGATTTAAGTTATCACCTGAGTCAATGGTGCATTTTGGTATAAAGGTCAGACTCAAGGAACAATGAAATAAAGGAGAGGGAACTGCAGAGTGGGTTTTTGGAGTGACTCCAGAGAGCACAGCAATGTGGTTGCGGCTTTGCTGAAATGAAAACTGCAACTGGGAGGGGAAGAAGGAAAAATAGCTCCAGCTTGGAAATCAGATTTGTGAAGCAAATATAATGAATTAAATTGAGATTATCTTAAAAAAAAAAAAAACTCCTTTGTGAAATTGCAAATTGGAAACATTAGTTTTAAAACAGTTTCAATGGCCATCTAACTTCTTAAGAAATTATAATCCTTTCTCAGTAGAGAAAGGAGGCCTACTTCAGTCCTGCCTGGAGCGGTCAAAACCTTCCCTGCTGCACTGGTGATGAACAGACTCATTCCAGGGGGTTCTGGCTGCTGCCATGGAAGCCAACTTCAAGCAGGGTTTGGAACCCATGGAACAGGATAATAGCTCCCAGAAGCTTGAGAAATTTATGGGAAATGCCATGCCAAGAAAGGGCCAAAGAAAAAACCCTGAGTTGATTTGATCATTCACCGAAATGATACAAAGATGTGCAGACACAAAAATAGAGATGCTACCATCTACCATCGTCCACCAGGTATGATTTATGAAGTCAAAGCTAAAAAAAAAAGCCACCATTAATGTTATGGATGATTTTGAGAAGATGTGCCCATAAGAAGTAAGTGGCTGGAGGGATTCCTAAAGTGGACTGCGCCAGGAATGATGGAATGAGCTTTGGCAAATCTGCTGGTTGGAGCAAGTGGGTGAGTGAGCCATCGTTTGCTGGATTTTAACCCCAAAGCAAGAGCCTCGTGAATTCTCGCTGTTGGTGACGCAGACCTAGGTTGAGGAGGATAAAGAATGAATTGTATTGGCCTCCAGGATCACCTCATGAAGCTGGCACCAGAGGCACTGAGCAGATTCAGGAAACTAGAAGTTATAGCAAGGATACTCCATCTTATCCAATTCTTCCCCTGTTTGTGCTAAGTATGATCCAAATCCTAATCAGGGATCCTGAGAGACAGCTCTTCTTACAGATGAGGCACCAAATTCTAAGTAGGTTTCCTACGATGAAAGTAGATTTGAAAGACCCCAACACAGGTGAGTCCGTGTAGGAATCACTCTTAGCCTGCCTGGTCAAACTTAGAGGACTGGACACAGCCAATATTTGCTTCTGTTGCGGAGAAGAGGAACATCTCATGATAGTCTGTACCTCGAGGCATCTATTAGATGAATACTGTTTCATTGTATGAGAAAGGGGAACTGGAGGAGAGGAGGGGGAGATTCTCACGGGTGGAGGATGGTTTAATCCTACATCTGACATGTTGGCCGTCGGGGAGTTTTCCTATTCTCTGCTGTCAGTGTTTGTGGAAAAGACAATGATTAATTTTGGCGGAGGTAGCTGAATTTGACAGTTCCTCCTGTTAGAGATACCTGGCAGGGATTTTGATCTGTCCAGAATAAACGGGAGAAGTTGGGGGGGGGGCAACAGATGGAAAGTGTAATAGGCACATAGGCACAATTTCTTTTGACACCTGGGCATTCGGGGCCTCCCTTCCACCTCTCCTCCCAATCAAGGAGAATTCTGGCAATGTCATTTCAGTATTTACTACTTTCCTAGAGCTCTGTGGCCTAGTTGTGCAGTGAAAGAAACTTGTGGGCCAAGATAGGTTAACTGTATTGGAAAGGATCTGTGGAGGAAGGATCCTTCTCCAGAAAGGGTAACAATGGAAAGGTACTAGGTAAAAGGGAAATGGAAAAGGAAAGGCAGCAATTAATGCCCATGTTTTGGGGATACAGTGGCATATATAAAGAATAAAAGAGGCAGGTAGTGCTGGCTTGGGGAAGGAATTACTTTGGGGCTTAAAAGAGGCAGATAGTGAAAGGAATATAAGGAAATCGATGTTGATTTTGTTAGATGATGGTCTTTCGGATGCAATGATCCACAAAGGCAAGGCTATATAAGCCCCAGGATTTATTAAGACTGTGGAATCCCACCTTGCAGCAAAGTAAAAGAGGCAAGAGAACCCACCAGTTAACTTAAGAAAAATTCCCGGGTGCCTGGGTTTCGCAGACAACCCGCTGGGTGGCTCAGCAGGTTAAAGCCTCTGCCTTCAGCTCAGGTCATGATCTCAGGGTCCTGGGATCCAGCCCCTGCATCGGGCTCTCTGCTCAGTGGGGAGCCTGCTTCCCCCTCTCTCTCTGCCTGCCTTTTTGCCTACTTGTAATCTCTGTCGAATAAATAAATAAAATCTTAAAAAAAAAAAAAAAACCAACTTAAGAAGAATTCAATCATTACCAAATTACTTCCTCCAGCATTGGTGCTTGCTTGTAGGTTCACCTCCTCCTGTTTTCAGGAGCTGCGCAGGTTATAGCCGAGCTGTGCGGCCGGCCTACTCCTGGTTCATCAGTGTTCTTAGTGTGAGTTCTTTCATAGATCCAACCCAAACAAGGAGTTTCATAGGCCCTCCCATCCTCAGCCAATCCCTGTTCCCTCAGCCAAACTTGTCAAAAGCAACACCCAGCCTCTCAGCACACTCTACCCCTGCTCCTAGAAATAGCAACTGCCCCCAGAACACCAGCGTGGAATTTCTGACCTTTCCATCTTGTCTAGATTCTGGCCTGGTACTCCTTCACGGTCTGGTAAATGCCAATGCCTTCAAGCACCGTGTGTGTGTGTCTAAAATTTAATGCTGATGCCTTCAAGCACTATGTGTGTCTAAAATTTATAATATATTAATATGTTAATGTACACACACATATATAATAAAACATACAATAAAATATGATTATATATATAAATTTATGTATTAGAGTAGCTTTTCTAGTTGTCCTATTTAGGAGGGTTGATTAAAATTGTCTAAAACTTCATCAATGGATGTGGAAGTCCCTTACCACCCCACTGTAAAGATGAGGCAAAGAGAAGTTAGGTAACTTGCCTCAAGTTCGCACACACTGGCAAATGGACGACCCAGGATTCAGCCCAGGGAGACTTGAAACACGACATCTGTTTTCTCAAGCATCTGTTCCCTGCAAGGGTGATATACATTGTTTGCTGGTGATATGAGAATAAACCTTGGAAAATCCTGAGGAATAAAGCATGGGGTCATGCGCATTGCTCCCTTTCTTGCCACCTGCACGTGGCTGACATTTCTCGGTTGCTTATTCTTCGTGAGACAGGCAGGTGGCACAGGTGGGTAGAATAAAATCCCTGTGGCAAAGAGGCCAGCTCTCTAGTCTCTCTGTGCTTAAGCACATGGCAAGACGGCATATCAGAGCCTCCCTTTTGGTTTGGCGTGACCCCTTGACTCCGTGACCTGGTCTTCTTGTAGGAAAGAGAAAAGAAGTAATGTGTGCGTGCCTCTTGGCAGCCTGGCTTTAAAATCTCCCAGAAAAACTCTTCCATATGCTTTTCCCTTCAGACTGGTGGGATGAAAATGGCCATAGCCGCCTTCGAAGCCACCATGTTAGACAGCAAAGCCTCTCTTGACGTGGGTCCCAGAAAAACCTACACAAAGCAGAGCTACTGCTATTTGGGATGGCTAACCTAAGTGAAGCAGAAATAAAATTCTTGTTCTGAAAGCCTCTGAGATTTGGGAATCTGTTAACACAGCCTAGACTACCTTATAGTTATTAATCTTGAGAAATTCACACGTTCTAATAAAGAATTCCTATTATTTTGGAATATGTTCCAGTCTTCAAGATTGGGACAAAGCAGGGGATTGCATTTTGCAATTCAGGGTTTTTTACTTCAAAAGCTGCAAGTTTTGTTCCCACCAGGGATGCATGACTAAGTTCACGTAGGCTGAGACACTGCATAATGGATATTCTTCCCTATATAGACAAATGAGCCTACTAAGCCAGTTTCTCTGAGGGAATGACTGGGTGGTATGGAAGTTTAATCATTTTCTTCTTACTCTACCTCCCTCTACCATCTTTCAAAAGTGAAAAATCCAATATCCATGGTTCAGTCCCTTAGGGGGTTTAAGGGAGTCACCTCATTTCCTTTGTGCCTTTCCAACACTATAGTGATAGGAAGGATTAGATGTAGACCAGTCTTCTGAATGCCCTAGGAGACCAGGTCAGTCCACAGTATCTTGAAGTATTAGCGGCATCCTTACTCATCTGCACCAGCCTTGACCACCTCCAGATCTCAGGGCTGAGGGAAACCTGAGATGTGAGTGAAATGAGTTTCTATAGGTAACACAATGGCTATACCAAAGAGGAAGTCTTGGATCTTTGCGTTTGTTCTTGGTTTGATGCACTTTCCAGAGCAGCTAAAAGGCACATGGTTTGCATTTCACCAAGTTAAAGAGAAAGAAGGAGGGAAGGAAGGAAGGGAGGAAGAAAGGAAGGAAGGGAAAGAAAGGGGAGCAAACAGATTGGATAGAAATCCATGAAAATTTTTTTTAACAAAGCAGTATTTTTGGCTGCCTAGGCAAATGACTTTTGTGAAAATACTTCTATGAAAAGCAATATACTGTTGTGATTTTACTTAGCACTATCATTAAGTTTGGATGCAAATAGAAGTTTACAATAAAATAAAAACATATATGATCAAAGATTATATACAATTTTGTGATAAGGTGATTTGTAATTCAAGCAACATACTGCTTGAGACTCATATCTTGATTCCCCATTCCAGATGTTACAGATGATATCTGAGGAAGCAAAGAACACATGATGAAGAGAAAAATAATTAAATATCACTGAGCTAAATAATTAAGACTATTACAAAGAATATAAATAACAAATTTATAATGTATTACAATACAAATAAACAGCACTTTTAGCGTAAAAACTGCATTTGCACAAAGAAGCTACTTAGTAACAAATACAATGAAACTACATCGGAAACATGTGAAAATCATCTGAGTCACACATACACAGGGGTACAGTTCCCATGAAACTTGACGGAGAAGAATCCATCTGAAGGCCACGTCCTGGTCTGAAACCACCAAAGGCCTTCTAACGAAATCTCCTGGTTCAGAAAAGCTGTTCAAAAAGCTGCCCCATCAAGGTTCGTCATTTGGTTTTTCAAGAGGAACTGATCTTCTGAAGGGGATCGAAACGCAGGACTAAGGTAAAGATACTGAACAAGAAGGAACTTTTCTGTTGGCACAAAAGATTCACATGAATACTTTTCAAATTGTTGTATTCGACGGGATGGGTCCGTTACACATTTATAATACTGGCAGAGATAACACTTCAATACTGAGCTGGACAGAGATGAGTCGACACACATTAGCGAAAGCACCAATCTTTCCCTTTTTTCTCTCCCTTCATGCCAATTTAACATTTTATACTGAAATCTTAGGTGGACCTTATCATTCATATATATATATTTGGACTCTAACGTTTGCCATCCTGGAAAGCACCATACAGGCTCCACTCTTAAAGACTTGGTTGTAAAAAATCATAAAGGCTAAGGGCTCGCCTTCGAAGACGTTTTTCTCATCCTTCCCCAAAGGTGTTACAGGATGCTGGCTCTGAAGACCTATATATCCTCAAGTCACATAGCAATGCTGTATTATCAACAAGGATTTGGGCCATAAAATTATCCAAATTTGGCTTTCTCCACTGTCAAAAGCCAACCTGGCTAAAGCTTGTTTACTTTTTATTATAGCCGTTATTTTGGATTTCTTTTTGTCGTTAGGCCCGTGGCTAACAGGGCTCGGACACACCAGATGAGGGGTAAGTATACACCCATGAGGTTCAGGGACCTGTGAAGTGAGTGAGTCCTACCCGTCACCCCATTCAGTGCTTAGACTTCAAAGAGAAAGAAAGAAGTGGGATTGCCTATCCATAGCTCCAATCAGAGATCTCTAAGCAAGCTGGGGGCAGTAGAGCAGATCTAGCAAGAGATGAATGATAAAAGCAACTAGCGAAAAGGTAGCTAGAAGTTTCAGACTTTCCCTCTCACCAGAGAAAAGAACCCTGCTCCAACTACTCACATGTTACACACTGCACCCAGTCACTTTTACGTAATTTTCCTGATTTTGATTTACATAAAATATGATTCTGTAATTAGATAACTGATATTGTGACATAGGGAAGCATGATTATTTTTTATTTTTTGAATCAAAATCATGTTTCCACATATTTGACTTCTGGATTAAATAGGTTATCTCCAGAAAAAATCCATGAAAGCCTATTGGAATGTTAATCTAATTTCAAATTCTTTTAGGTTGATTTTTTTTTCCTTTAGTTTTATAATCAGTAAATACTGAAAAAAACTGTAAAGGCCACAAGTGAAAAGAAATTAAATTAGATGTGTACTTCTCAGGCTATTTAGTAAAAACCCCGTTTTTTGCCAGGATGTTTAAAAAAAATGGTTCCTATAGCCACAGAAGCTTCAAGTTTTAATGGATCTTCTTCTCCAAGCTGTTTTCTCCTCTTCTTCCAATTTGTTTTTTTAAGTATTGTTGAGAAAGAACATACATTTCTCTTGTTATATAATTAGGTATTATTTGGAAAATAAGGGGTCCTTATGTTCATAGAAAGCAAAAGTGGATTTTCTTTCTTTATTCCTTCCCTTCTGGTCAAACACTGCACTTAAAAAAATTTTTAATATGAGGAGTGGGAAATGAGGGAGGTATTATACAGAAAAGCCAAACTATGAAACCTTTCTTATTCCATACCTCTGAACTTGAACTTAATGATCTTTGAAAACTTTGTTTCAGCTGATTATAAGAGAAAGAAATCCAGTGACAGAAGCGCAAGCCCCGCTCAGCAATGATCCAGAAAAGTGTCCCAGGATCAGGGAGACGGAGCTGCCACCGTCAGAATCACAGTCCTTGGGCTGAGGATGTGTTAAAGACGTTCATGGCGGGGGGGGGGGGCAGGAAATGAGCCCAAGTCAAGGTTTTCCCAGTCTGTAGTTCTGTGATGGCCTCCAGCTCAAGGTGCTGTTGCTGTCTGAAGAGAAAAACCATTGGCGACTCCTCATGAGCCTCACAGACTGGGGGATGAGACTGTCCGGTAACTGAGTTAGAAAGATGAAAAATGACCATCTCTAAAAATTGGATTCTGTCAGAATAAAAACTCCCTTTGTGTGAGGCTTGCAACAGGCCCATTCAGCCCCTCGAGGGTGGAGGGTCTCAGCACCTCCCCCTCCTCTAGGGAGCCTGTGTTCAGAGTTAATATGAGGTAAGGGTTATCAAAACATCCAGACAGAAGTATATTGCATATTTCTTTATAAAGATGACAGAAACTTTTTGAATTTCATAAACCTGTATTACTTGTTTTTCTGTCTGGACCCAAGGGGTGTAGGATCAACTTTAGACATCTTTCATAAGCTTGGAATCTAATTTTATGAATTTATTCTTAAGACATAAATCAGGTAAGGCAGAAGTAGATGGATGGATTCTTTAAAAGAAATCGGGCCCCGTGGGTACTTTTAGTAGATTGAGTATTGAGAGATTTACAGGGATAAAATTCTTTACAAGATTAAGGAAGAAGGAAACGAAACCAAATCTTTCATTTCCAGATATTCACTTTCATTAATTCTTTCACCAAAAGCACATCACTGAAAGAAAACCAGAAATGGTTTTGCACTTAATATTAAAGTGGTTCAAGAGCCAGGGAACCCCTTGAGATGGAAGCAAAACAACAAAGTATTCAAGTTCTCTTCACAAGACAACCTTGTACTGGCAACACTTAGGGCACTTCTGGCTGCAAAAAGAATATTGCTAAAGGAACCTTTTGAAAAAAAAAAAGTACTACATTTTGGCAAACAACAACAACAAAAATCTCTCCTGTAAAATCCCTACTTCCTTTTGAATCTCCAAAGGTTACAACATTTCATTCAAGATGCTTGGCAGTCACGGCTCCCTGGGCTTTGGTTCTGGATTATGTAAACCCTTAAGTCAGAAGGAAGGCGGCTGATGTGAAGCGGCCGCTGTCGGAGGCCCCTCACTGAGGAAGTATTGTGAAGAGTGTGGGGCGCCTGCAGGCCCGTGGTGGGAAAGTGGGAAATACTAAAGGTAAGAAATAAATCATAACAAAGGAGATTGAGAGAGTTGGGATGACGTCCAAGCTCTCTTCTACCATAATATCCAGGGCCCTCTCAATTTCTACCTCTGGAAAAGTGTCTCTGTACTGTGGTGGCTGATGTCTCTTACAGTTTGACAAAAACAAATACTTAACAGAAGACTTCTGCAAGACCTCCCATGCACTGTGAGGAAGCTTGGCCTTCATTTTATGGTGCCTGCAGGGTGCTTTCTCTGGTCAGAACTCTCTAGCCCCAAGCCAATCAATGTGTGCCCACACCGAGACCCCAAACAGATCCTAACACCCGGTTTGTTTTTCTGTTTCCTGATTGTCATGCCTGAAACACTCTCAATAACATACATGAGGCTTAATGCCAGAGACTACATGACTAGAGATGGTTTTTTAAGAGAAGCTTGCTCATTCAGGAAAAAATAAGGATTTGATTTACACTGCAGACCAGAGGGAAGCTGACCTACTCCTTCAGTCTGAATTCTCAGAAATCCTGTCGTTAGACCTGTGGTCCCTTGTCGGCGTGCTGACTTTTGCGCTGCCTCAGTGTGTCTTCCGCCGCCCCTGGGTCGGCTGAGCTGGGCTGCGCAGGCTCGTCTTCCCGAGGCTCAGCTTCGCCCTCCTCCTGGATCTCCCTCGGGGGCCCTTGGTCCTGGGCATCATTCCTCTCCTCATCCACAGGAGCAGCTGGGCTGTCCTCCTCCTCGTCCTCCTCTACTTCATCCTCATCACCAAGGTCTTCTTTCTCTTCTTCATCATCTACAAGGCTGTCCTTGTTTTCTTCTTCATTTGAATCATCTTTTTCCTCCTCTGCGTCCTGCGGCTGTTGGGCTTTGTGAGCCTCCTCTGACTTCTGAGTTTGCTCTGTGGAGGGAAGAGAAGGGAACGTTCTCTCAATAAACTGATCGCTCAGCAGGCAATCAAGTGTGCTTAGTTGTGAAATGAAGCGGGTGGGGGGGTGGGGGGGTGGTATATGACAGTTTTCTCCAATCTGAAGCTATGTTATCACACAGCACAGATGTCTAGTTGGGGGTGTCTTAGCTCCATCGGGGCTCCCCTGTTCCTGTCTGGAGATTTCACTGACCCTGCTGACTTTGGCAGAGGCACAGGGGCAGGGAGGGCAAAGGTTCTTTCACCCTTTAGATTTGGTACCTTAGAGAACACTCAGTGACCCACTCACTGGTCAGGTGATTGGTTGAGAAATGTGACTTAGGCCAAGCCAATCACCAGACTTCCCAGGAGCTTTTGGCCAGAGTCAAATGGAAAAGCCTTCTCTCTTTCTACAGGAATTGTTCAACTGATAATATGTGAGTTAGGGCTGTTGACAGCCCCTGAATCAGCCACCTAGAAGCAGAAACCTAACCTCCCTTGGGCTGTGCTTGAAGCCAGAACATCCCTGGATCTTGTAGTTATATGAGTTAATAAATTTTCCTTTTTTTCCTAAGTTACTTTAAGCTGGATTTCTGTGATTTTTAAGAATTCTAAACATATTTTCTAATTATCTGGAAGTCTCCAAGCCTTGACAACTTTAAGAACTCAAAAGAAACAGAATTTTATTTAAACTCCCACATAAAATGCAACAATTATAAAGTCTCATAAAAGTCTTCATGCAAAGTCTCAAAACTAGGAATAAAAGCATGCATATCCAAGGCTCTTGAGTCCCACAAATGTTGTGGGGCAGTGCAAGGATTTGGGAAGATTGTTCTTACAGGACTTAGGAGAGTTAATGGTACATAGTTGAGACTCAGTGAGTTCCCCTCCTTCATTGCAGTTTGAATGAAGCAAAAGGTAGCAAATAATTGATGAAGAGCATACACTTAAAGGGAAAAAAACAATTGCTAAAATGTGGTATTTCCTAATTTAAGGAAGAAAAAAGAATTTTTGTTCAAATCTGATCTAGAGAAGATATTTCAAAGAATTTGGTAGTGGTGATGGTCTGGATACCTAGTGAATTGTGGGGGAAGAATCTAGTATCTCTTTGAGCACAAAAGGGCACACAACAGATTTCCAAAAATACTCTATCACATGAGTTTATCATACTTACCAGTGCGTTCAGATAAATGCCTTGGAAGTGGTAGATAGAAACATTCTGATATTACCACCAGGACCTGGAGGGGAAAATGTGATTTTACGGTGACTAGATATTTATTACCAAAGAACCTCAAATGTAGGCCCTGGTTCTATAACCAGATAGTCACAGATAATTAGTTGGTCAAAAGTTCTCAAAAAAGACGTGGATGTAATTAAGACTCTCCTATTTTTCAAATGAAACAATGTAGAAAAATATTATGAATATATAACAGGAATTAGGGATCACAAAGTCAAATGTCTATAGAGAGCCCATTAAAAATAGATGTAGTCATACTTTGTGCAGGTCAGATCCTTTGTCAGCATTTCAAAATTATCAGATTAAAACAGCCTGTCAACAAACCTATAAAACCTCTAGCCTTAGAAATGCTGGTGGCAACCCTCTCAGGTCCCTTCCTTCCCTGGGAGCTTTGCACTATCACTTTGCTATCACTCAATAAACCTTGCTTTGCTGCCCCCGCCCAATAAATAAATAAATAAGTAATAAAAAGATTGAGTTTGAAATTTGGGAAACATTTTTACCATGGCCAGTCTAATAGATTTCTTCAACAAAAACAGGCCAATAATTAATATGGTCATTGGCAAACTATCAAAGAGTTCCATGCAGAGTTCTAGGTAAATGCATAGAGATACAGTTCATAATTCTGAGATCTATGCATTATATGAAACAATTTTGGCAAAATGTATGTTAATATTAGTGTATG
>CM052811.1:92022329-92068036 GCA_028533885.1 Nasua narica | reverse complement strand
TTGGGAAACATTTTTACCATGGCCAGTCTAATAGATTTCTTCAACAAAAACAGGCCAATAATTAATATGGTCATTGGCAAACTATCAAAGAGTTCCATGCAGAGTTCTAGGTAAATGCATAGAGATACAGTTCATAATTCTGAGATCTATGCATTATATGAAACAATTTTGGCAAAATGTATGTTAATATTAGTGTATGCTTCCCCTCCAAAATGTTTTGTGTAATGTTAGCTTTGGAATAAAAATGCCAATGATGAATTTCTGAAGGACTTTGATAAACTCCTTGTTTCATATTTTATTTTCTTGAGGAATGAGCTTCATGTCTCCTAATAATAGTTTAGATGGCAAAATGTAATTTTGTACATTTTGAATTTAAAACAAAAAAAATCAAAAAAAAAGTAAAATGTATGTATATTAGTGATAGTCTATCATTATGATAGCAGAATAGAGAAAATTACATATTTTTATAAATTACATTTTAAAGAGACTAAATACAAAGCAACCCAAACATGTTATTAACATATCCTATGTGAAAATTTTGTTAACTTGTTTTTGTATGTGAAACGCAGTAAAACTTGAAAAGAATCACAAAGAGTATTTATGGATATATTATCTACTTTTCATGTAAAGTTAGTAGGACTTAAAAAAATATTAAAAAGTATGTTTATGGCATGTCATTACTATTAGTTATAAAGTGTTTAAAAATATTGGATATGGTACAATATAAATTAAAGCATGATGAACTAATAAAAAAAAATAGATGTATCAAGCAGGTATAAGAAAATAGATACTCTGGGCGCCTGGGTGGCTCAGTTGGTTAAGCAACTGCCTTTGGCTCAGGTCATGATCCTGGAGTCCCGGGATCGAGTCCCACATCTCCCCCTGCTGAGGGGGGGCCCCGCTTCTCCCTCTGACCTGTCCCACTCATGCTCTCTCTCTCTCTCTCAAATAAATAAAAATAAAATATTTTTTTAAAAAAAGAAAGAAAATAGATACTCTGATTATACCTCCATCAGAAAGGATGAATATCCAACTTTTGTATCAACATGGACAGGACTAGAAGAGATTATGTGGAGTGAAATAAGTCAAGCGGAGAGAGTCAATTATCTTATGGTCTCACTTATGTGTGTAGCATAAGGAAAATCATGGAGGGCATTGTGAGAAGGAAGGGAAGGGTGAATGCGGAGAAATCAGAGGGGGTGATGAACCAGGAGAGACTGTGGACTCTGAGCAACAAACTGAGGGTTTTGGAGGGGAAGGGGTGGGGGGGTTGGGTGAGCCTGGTGGTGGGTATTGAGAAGGGAACGTATTGCATAGAGCACTGGGTGTGGTGCATGAACAATCAATCTTGTAACACTGAAAAAATAAACATATTTGGGGGAAAAAAAATAGATACTCTGAGCCACGTCTAAAATGGCCTTTTTAAAAACACTCCTCTGGCCAAACAAAATTAGCCTGCATATGGCTGCTTCTCACCCATGGGTAACCACTGACTGAATAAAAGACGATGTCAGGGTCTAGAATTCTTAAGAGTACCATAAGAAATTTCTACAGATGTAATTTGTGAGAAAAGTCCTTAATGATATGAACTAAACCCTATTTTAGACAGTGACTGCCTTGGTTTCGTCTCCAACTTTAGTGCAGCATGACTCACTTTCTACTTACTATAAACATCCTTCTCCCTTCGTAAACTACAAGCGCCTGAGAGGCAGGTTCGGCCCAGTCCCTGTTCCACGCCCGGATCGGCATGGATCACGGTGATGAGGCTACAGATTGTGTCACAAAGGGCACAATTTGGGGCACCTGGGTGGCTCAGTGGGTTAAAGCCTCTGCCTTCGGCTCAGGTCATGATCTCAGGGTCCTGGGATCGAGCCCCGCATCGGGCTCTCTGCTCAGGGAGGGGAGCCTGCTTCCCCCTCTCTCTGCCCGCCTCTCTGCCTACTTGTGATCTCTCTGTCAAATAGATAAAAATCTTAAAAAAAAAGGCGGGGGGCACAGTTCTCTGGACTGGGAATAAGCTGCAGTCATTCCTCACACCTCCCCCTACAGCAGCCCACAACACAAACATCCACCCAGAAACGAGCTGCCTGTTTAGAAGGGCAATCCACTTCTTAGACCTAGCTGACTCCCAGGCTGTGCCTTTACTTTGAATAATTGCCCAGGCTTTAAAATAGTAATACTACTTCATACATTAGTGTTTTAAAGGTGCTCTAAAATTTTAAAGAAACTAAAGAAGTCATAGTACTTTTGATTCAACTTCCTAAACATCAAATGTGCACCCTACTTTGTGGTCAGAAATATTATCATCTGTATATTCATTTATTACTTTACTCAAAATTTGGCTTCTTAGGTTCCAGGTATCATGTCAACCGCTGCAGGGAGAAGTTCAAAAAAAGGGAAAAAATGGTGGTTTAATTATAAAGCAACATGGACCATGAAATTCCATAAGGAAAATGAATAAAGCACTTTGAAAGATATTTCCGAGATACAGATCCAGCAACCAATTATAAGTTTGGGAAGGATCAAGCATGGCCACGGGAAGGAGGTAGCTTTTAAGGCCGTGGGCACGGTGCAGAGTGGGTGGGTAGCGCCAGCTGCTGGCTCATCTAAGTACACCAAACTGGACCATGGGAGCTCCTGGATCCAGAGAAAGTCCTGAATGCCAGCCTGGGGAGAGCTGTGCAGTAGGGTGAGGGGATGCAGGAAGTTCAGTGGCTTGGGGAGGAACAAGCTACAAACCACTAACTTGATTTGAACAGTAAAGAGGAAAACATTTCCATCTCAAAAGACCGCAGTTGAAAAATTTCATTTTCATGTGATAATCCCAAGGGAAGATGGCAGAAGAGTAGGGACCTGCGTTTCATCTGGTCCCTGGGATTCAGCTAGATACCCATGAATTCAACCGGAGATCTAAGAAAACAATTGCTGCAACTCTAGATAGAAAAGCAACCACTTTTTTGCAAGGTAAGAGGTTAAGAGAAGCGTATCTGAGGGGATACAGCAGAAGATAAACCACAGGGGAGGGAACCTCCCTCAGCCGGCTATGGGACAATAATACAGCAGGGGAGTGCAAAATCGGAATTTGTATAGATCTGCCCTTCGGAAGGCTGTCCCTCCCTGAAAGGTGCTCGAGTGGCGTGGCAAAGCAGGGCAGAATCCTAGGTGGGCAGTGTGGTCGCAGGATCCCTGGGGTCACAGAAAGAACGGGGGTGCCCGAGTGCAGCAGAGTTCCCAGGCATCGGGGCAGGAAGCCCACTACAATCAGAGAGCTGGGGAGCGGCCTCTCAGCTAGGTGTTCCCATACGTCGCCAAGAGCACCATCGGGCCACCGCTCACCAAGCAGGGGTCCTAGCAAGCGACAACTGCTGCAAGATGTAGCTCCTTCCCCGGGGAGGAGCACTGTGGGTGCCCACCATCAAGCAAACGCTCCAGAGCAGGGACCTCCCCCCCCCCCGCCCCACCAGAGTATCGGGGCCTCTGGGGAGACTGACTGCCTTCAGGGAACTAAAGTCACACAGAGCAGAGCAAAGCAGCTTCCACTGAGCCGGGCCAGGAGAGGGGCCAACTCCAGGAAGGTAAAGCCACCTGAGAATCTGGTGGGAGGGGCACCAGGCCCCTCCCCCAGAAGACCATCAGGGTCCTCAGGCAATACTAAGTTTACAGATCACACAGAACTGAGTAACTCCTGCGCTAGGGGAAGATAGTATATAGAATTAGAGGTTGACCCCTTTGTTTACAGGTGAAAAATAACATTTAGTAACGTATTTCAGTCATCACGAGGTTCAATCAAGAAAACAAACAAAAATCTAAACTAGCAGCCTTGTTTTGATTTCCCGTCTTTTAAAATTAGGAAAAAGTAGGAAACATAATAGGCTTATGGGAAACAGTAATTTGATCAGGAAATCACTCCTTGATGGAAAATATCATGCTCCTCCTGGCCACTGTGTAAGGTAAACTCTAGAAAGATTCATGGAGGGAAGAACTTCCAGGGACGGCAGGACCAGGATGGAGCTTCACACAACTGCATGCCTGGACTCTGCTTTCAGCCCTCCGTTAATGGCAAAGGTGCCACAGAACAGGGAACGCGCAGCTGCAGACCTTCCTGAAGGCAAAGATTCCAGCTGTTGTGCACTTTTTAAAATACATATTACAATTGTAGAAAAGGAATCAGAGATATGTGTTTGGTAATTTATGGAAAAGTATTACCAGAAAATATATGAGTCTGTTACTGCTTTGAAATTATTAGTCTTTTGTTAAATAGAGTTCTCCTCCCAACTTCTTTTAAGGAACAATATTCTATATCATTTAATCACTTGAACAGTCTACAATCAACTCTCTTCTTTCTTCAGGCCAAACTTAACAACCTTCCTGGACTATTTGAAACTAAGTTTTCAAATGAACTTAGGGCATAGCCAGGCCTGACCTGATTTCTTGAACTTAAAGTTAACCTCAAAGATAAAATTCAAAAACTCTATGCTAAGAAGACTTTCCAGTGGTCTTTCAATAGGCTATTACTCAACCTACATTCTCCAAAACTCTACTTGAGAACCACCCAGGATCTCATGGTGTTCCCCCTACAAAAGCCTCACACTCATGTGGCTATAAAATACACCGCTAGAAAAATCTAGCACTAGACGGTACATGAGAGAAGCATATTTATACCCAGTAAAATTTATATCCAAAGTCAAAACCTTTTAGGCCAGACCATCAGGGTCATGTTGGTTAGAAATAAGATTGACGTGACCTAATGAACGATGTAACTTGAGTTCTAGTCCCCCCTGTGGAGTTAACACCAGCAGTCAGATCTCAAATATAAGCCACAGCATAAAGCAAGCATGTTTGCAGCAAAACAAAATCAAGCCTCCCTGGCTTCTTGGAGTACGGCTTTGTCATAATAAGTTATATATTTATATCTATATCATCTATCTTTACATCATCTATATCGATATATAAAAGCAATTGCTAACATTTTAAGCTTATTCCTAAAAAGGACTTACTAAAGAGCTGAAATGCATTATATGATGTAAGGATAGACTTTAATCCAACCTCAACATCTGTCCTATTATATAAATTTTTAGTAATCATCAATTATTCCTATCATACAGTGTTTAGGAGCTTTGTGATTAATATATAGCACAATGGTTTTTAAGAACTCCCAAGTTAGAGTTTAAAACTTAATCAAATTGATCAAGTATGGGTAAAAAGAAAGATTAAAAATTATACAAAAGAGTAAAACATTGCCAAAACACTTACGGTTGCTTATATAGTAAGTAAATAAATTTGTCATTTTAATTCTTACCCAAAACATCTACAGAGAAAATGCACAAATACCTACTAGGTACTAATTTTCATACTTAAAGAAGACATAGTAATGTGCTTTGCATCTTTTTTTCCCCCATCATAAGGACTGTATTTTTTATGTACATTATCTCACAAAATCTACCTTAGGATAACCAGAGTGTATGTATAAACGGCAGGTCAGGATTAGAGGTTCAGTTGGAGGATATGAACAAGAAAAAATCATCTTGTTCTCTCAAGGAACAAATTCACAGGTTTGGCCTTATCACCACAGTGTTCCAGTCAAGTAGGCAATGTGTGAAATCACAGCTGAGTCTGTTGCCTTGGAAACTGACTATGAACCAATGTAAGGTCTCCAATTCTTCTTTCATTACTGCCTATATTCTACGTAGTACACATCTTGAGAATATTTAAGGTTAGTATTAGGAGATAATGAACTTTCCATTATATCTCAAATTACCACTGAAAGTAGTACCAAAAAATAACTGCTTAGATTATACACAAAATGATACTTGTTTATGCATCTTTTCTTTCTTGGCTGCTTTCTAGTTTTGCAAAAAAAATCATGTGGCTTTAAAGAAAGGGGGAAAAATGGCATTATCTCTTACCAGACCCATGAAAAGGCCAAAAATCAAGGTGGCGATGACGAAAAAGACGTAAGAACACCAAGCAGGAATTCCAAGGGTCACTGTGAAATAGTTGTGAAGATGCTGTAATCAGACGAAAAAAATAAAATATTTACTTATTACCAAATATGTTTGAATCTCCCTCTCTTGCTAGAACTCAAATCTGCAAACTGTTTCTACATGTATGAGTTCCCACAAAGTTCACCCAATCTGCATTTATGTGATTCTTCAAGGACAAGTCAAGTTTACAACACTGAAAATTGGAGAGTAATAATCAAGGTCATATCTATTGAGAGTTAGACTTCTTTGTTCATGATCTGGTAGAACTCTAGCAGAATTGTTTTTCTAGCCCCTTCTTTCATCATGACAGATTCTTTTCGGTCATTCTCCTCTAATAATTCCATATACTTCAATTTTTACTCATCATGTGGCATCCATAAAAAAAATTAAACTTCTTGGGCCTTTGTCAATTTTCAAGTGAAACTAAATTACTACTTACAGAACATTAATCATTTAAAATATCTCTATACTGGGGAGCCTGGGTGACTCAGTTGGTTAAGTGTCTGACTCTTGATTTTGGCTTAAGTCCCAATCTCAGGACTCTGAGATGGAGCCCCATGCCAGGCTCTGTGCTGGGTGTGCAGTCTGCTTATGATTCTCTCTCCCTCTCCCTCTGCCCTCCTCCACCCCCATTCCTTCTCTCTTTAAATAAATAAATAATAAAATAAAATAAAATAAGTCTCTATACTTCCTTTTCCTAATCAGACAATTTCTCTACCCTACCCACCTCAATAACTTGCCTAAATCACCCTAGAACTGAAAATATATTAGACAGAAGAAAGTTTATCTAGTTAATTCATTATGAATAAATGAGAATCCACCAGTCTTCGAGTAGAGCCCACATCCCTTCATGCTTACTGTTCCATGGGGCTTGCTTTGATGTCAAACATTTAAAAAAAATGAGTGAAGAGATACCATCTTTGCTAAAAACTGTTTACATGGTAAGTCATGCGGGTATGAACCTACCAGTTTGGAGTGAAGGCCCACCTAAAGATGGGCCTGCAGCAGCCACGCTTCACCATGATGGCTGAGTGATCATCTGTGTTAGGCCCTTACAGCTCCAAAACCAGTCATTCACTATCATCCAAGCATTTACTGGGCACATGATGAAATGGCTCCCAGCTAAGTGCCACCAGCAAGCAGACATAACAACTGAATGACTTGCCTAGAACTGATGAGGTGGATGAAAATGACTCCTGGTTTCTATTTTAATATTTAATATTTCTCAAAATCCAAAGTACTCAAGTATCTCCCATTGGTTTCTCAGTTTATAAATGTTATAAATGCCTGGCTCACTTCTGAATGATAAACCAACAAACAAAACAAACAAAAAAGTTTGTTAATGGTCTAGGATAATCTGAGCTCTCTTCTCTCCAATTTCCTATTCAGTAAAAGAGATAGATCTAAAGACTCAGCAAATACTTTACATAATTATGCATACAAAGTGTTCAATAAATATTTATTGAATTAAAAAAGATACTAGCATATCCTTCAATTATTCATAGGAAATGCAGACGACTCATGATTTGTAAAACTATCATCCATCCTCGGTGATGGCAGTGGTCATCATTTTGTCTTTAGCTGGGGCAATTATGTATTAAGAGTAATCTAACATTCTGCAGCCCAGTAGGAAAAGAGGTATTTGGGATATCAAAAGGTTGCTTCGTTCAGACTCTGTTCGGTGTAAGTTCTAAAATGTATCATACACTTCTCCACTTTAGAAAATTCTATGTATTCATAGTTTATGTTTTTCTCAATGATCAGTGCCACCATCAGGATTAAACTCTAAAATGTGCCAAAGAATTAGAAGATATGGAAAGCCATTCTGGCTTTGTGCCAACCCATAGAGCTATGTATTCTGGAACTTGTTTTATAAATAATATCCATCCATATGGCTGGAATGAATAATGTCCAGTTCTAAGTCCTTCTGCATGTGTCTCACACCCTTTCTACAAAATAAATGATTAAAGTAGCCTTTAAGAAATTTTCCAAGTTATTTTCTGGAATTCAGTAAGTTATATGACTTTGAATTACTGCATTCTGGGTCACACACTTCTTAGTGCATTCAAAATATCCACTTATTGTAGCAAGCTCTGCTTCAATTTTCTCACATGGACTTACTCTTTAAAGGATTTATTTGAGCCTCTTAGAGAAACCCTGCCATCTTGTGGTCTTTTAGTTGATTAATACTAAAGCCTCATTAACCAAGTTGTGTTTTCACAGCTGCAGACATAAATCTTCATCTGTTTGCTTCGTCGGAGTTCACAGTGGTTTTAGAACACCTTTAAGAGTGCTGGAGTTTGCAGCATTAGGTACATGAAGTCTTGTTGTATATATGTTTTTGAGTAATAACTGCTTCAAACCGATCTAACACAGTTTTAGATTCCTGTGTTTTGTTTCTTTAACTGCTACTTTTTTTCTTTTTTCCACTCGTGGAAAATACTGATCCTTCTTCAATATTATATGTGCTCATTATAAGGAAGTATCTTTCTCTGTTTCCTTAAAATGCACAAAAATATCACCTAATGGGCCTAACAACTCATACAGTACTATTGTAATAGATAATGGAGTTAGAGCTAGTTTTTGGCTACATACAGATTTGAGTGAGAGACTAACTGGACACCATTACAGTAGAATAAATGAGAATAACATTCTACCCAGTGGTCAGATGGATTTAAGGAATGGAGCAAGGCCAAAGCATCCACGGACAGAGGTAGAGCCTTCTTTCTCCAGGGAGCCCAGTACTCCCTCTGGGAACAGAACTACTGAAGGTCAGATTCAATGCTGCCCAAGGGCACCCACTCAGTAAGCCCCGTGCTGCATAGTCTCATTCAGAGCTGGGCTGGCCCTGAATGACAGAGAACCTTTCAGATTTAGATCCACCAATGTCACAGGATATACTCTGAAGAGTTTTGGGACACACCCAATATCTCTTTCAAACAAAGATCAGAAACCTCAAAACATCTCTGTATGGGAGCAGCTCAGAAAGATTTTCTCTAGTAATGGCAAAGGGTTCAGTTCACCTTTGATGTTTTACCCTTTCAACACTTGCAACAAGACACAACCTCAAAGCCTCCTGTAGGCATTAAGAGAGGTATTTTGTGGGTGTATACCATCTCACTGTAATATGATTCTAGATTATTTTACAAGGGAAAAAACCTCAAAACAGTAAAAGGAGAGATGCCACTATCTAAAACACAGACGGACATTTGGGGAGTCTTAAAATATATTCTTGTTAAGTGCTGGTGTAGATGTGGAAAAAAAGGAACTCTTGTGCACTGTTGGCATGAATGCAAACTGGTGCAGCCACTATGGAAAACACTACGGAGGTTCCTCAAAAAGTTAAAAATGGAATTACCATGTGATCCAGTAATTTCACTATGGGGTATTTACCCAACAAATATGAAAACAATAATTGGAAAAGATATATGAACCCTATGTTTATTGCAGCATTATTGACAATAGCCAAATTATGGAAGAAACCTAGCGTTTGTCAACAGGTGAATGGATAAAGAAGAGGTGGTATATATTCACAATGGTATATATAGCCATAAAAAAGGAGATCTTGCCATTTGCAACAAGGTAGATGGATCTACAGTGTATAATGCTAAGTGAAATAAGTTAATCAAAGCAAATATATGATTTCACTCATGTAGAATTTAATAAAAAAAAAACAAACAGGAAAAAAGAGACAAACCAAAGAGCAGACGCTTGACTGTAGGGAATAATGGTTAACAGAGCAGAGTTGGGTGAGGGGATGGGTGAAATAGGTGATGGGGATTAAGAGTACACTTTTCATATTGAGCACTGAGTAATGTATAGAAATGTCAAGTTACTATATTGTACACTGGAAACTAATATAGCACTGTTTGTTAATTATACTGGAATTGAAATTTTTAAAAAAGTATTCCTACTTTGAAAGAAACACTCTTCTGTTATTCTCCAGTCTGAACACTCATGGCCTTAAATTCTCATTGTGAGGTATTTATAAAGCCTTAAACCTTCTCCATCACACAGACTGTCCTCCCAAGGATGCAGCCTACCTTATTGCCTGTGTCGCTGCGTAACGACAGTGGCACTGAGGTGAGGGAAGTTACACACTGTATTAGTTCAGTGAGCAGCACCAATTCACCCAATCAAATCAAATAATATGGAAATGCATTCAGATGCTAAACGTAGTTAGCAAAAACACACATCGTACAACTGCTATCAGCCTAGATTTTAATCCTGCTATCAGCCTGGATTAAAAAAAGTAAATGAGGGCGCCTGGGTGGCTCAGTTGGTTGAGCAACTGCCTTCGGCTCAGGTCATGATCCCGGAGTTCCGGGATCAAGTCCCATATCGGACTCCCGGCTCTGCGGGAAGTCTGCTTCTCCCTCTGACCTTCTCCCCTCTCATTCTCAGTCTCTTGCTCTCTAATAAATAAATAAAAATCTTTAAAAAAAAAAAAAAAGTAAATGAATAGAAAGAGAAAGCATTCCTTATTGGCTAGCGAGAAGTAAGAAGTAAAATAATGATGACAATAATGATTAATGGATACAACTAACAGGAAACAGTTACCAAGTACTGACTAGGTGCCAGGTTCTACGCTAAGCACTCAAAGTGTTCTAGTGACGACAGTTTACAGCAGGGGAAACTCATGGGTTCAGAGATACACACAAAGGGTGGAGAACAATGAGTTGTCTCTCTGGAAGAGAGAAAGAAAATACCTCCTTACACCATTGTAGCCAACTGTGAAAAAAGATGAGAGGACAGAAAGGCTGGAAAGTCTCTCCGCACAGGTGCCACAGACAACATGCCAGCCCCAGGATTCCGAACCCTGACTGCGGCACCAGACTCAGGGACAGTGCTTGCCAAGTTCAACCTCCAGTCCATTGCTTTCATGGCATTAGCCTCACCTTGTACTTTTCTTCAGATTATTAATATTTTTCATTAAGTTGAGTAACTTCTTTTAAGCTGAATTTCAAAGAAATTTCATATTGCTACTATAAATGTAAAATCAGTACCGATTCCATATCTAGAAGACGTCTAGCCACTCTTTGAGAAACTCCTTGAATTGTACATCTTCCAGGCGCCAGAACTCTCATGAGGTAGGCAAATGTCAAGACTATATATGAGGATGGGTGTTGTAGCTAAAGTGGCAGTGACTTCTACGGGTTTATATAAAAATTAAAATACATCAGTGGATACCATCATGACTGGATTGGAAAGACAATCTGAATTTTAGTGCTGGATAGAACATTTGAGATTATCCGCCCTTCCCCCACAAGGATCACTTGGATTCCAGGTGACAGCAGGAAGCTCACAGGATCTGGCTTATAACACAATTCAAGGAACTTCTTCACCTCAAGGGTTTAGTCAAGCAAGAACATATGGGAGGTTGGTGTAGAGTTACGAAAGCCAAATGCAGAACACAACAAAACCCCCGAGGTTCATGGGAATTAAGCTGTGTAGGTGTCTCCTCACCAAGCAATTCTGACATCCTGAGGACAAGCTCTTATTTCCAGAATGCCAGACCCAGCAAGCTGGCTTCACGCCTAAAGCAGAAACTCAAGGACTTTAAGGACTAGTGCAGTAGGCTCATCTTAGAGATACTGCTCTTGTTTTTACTTTTTCACTACAGGAAAAAAATTAATACAGACAAAGATAAGAGATTTTTTTTTTTAATCAGCCATAATTTCAGTATCGGAGACAGCTATTGTTGACATCTGATTAATCTCCCTCCAGGCACTTTCCTGTATACACAGGGAAACCCCACACGAATATAACATTACAAACACTGCTTTGTTTTCCCCCACTTAATAGCATGCAATTTTCCCTGAAAATTATAGAAGTATTATACCAAACCAGCCACCCAACAAGGGGAGACTGATGCTGAAGAAACACTGACTTCTGTCTGTCTATGTATCCACAACATCACAGAAGGATAAAAGAGATTGTGGATGGGCATCAGTAACCTCCCTTCACTGGCATTAGCTACTCTGTGTCTTTCCCTCTTCCTTGTTTGATCTTCTTTCTTGGAGACCTTACACTCATTTGGTTCTAGCCATGTTCTTTCCCTCTCTCTCTCTCTCTCTCTCTCTCTCACCACAGGCTATGTTTCTTTTGTTCACTGTTAATATGGTTGCACTAGAGTTTTATATTGTCCAGACGTGAGTTATATACAGATTATGTTCCCCACAATTACACATTCAACATTGATGGAAAGATCCTGGGCAAGGGAGAAGGGCTGGCTAAATACGCTGAGTGAGCTGGCTAGTCAGCGAGAAGGACTTGCTCAGTAAGTGGTTCTGTAGGTACAGTCAGGGCAAGACTGCACCTCAAAGTTGAAGTGGAAACCTGACAGACCATCAAGGATTGGTTCTCACCAGGCTGGAAATCATGCTTTCTGTGAGTAAGAAGACAAGGTCTAGATTATAGAAACAGGTTGTGAGAGCCCTTCCCAGAGATTTCATGGAAGGCTAGAAACTTGTTTCTAAGAAAAGAAGAAACTACAAAAGTTGTCAAGAGGCTTGGGGAAGCTAGATGATGATATAGAGGGTGATACCAGATTTCTCTCACAGATTTTTAAGGTAATGAATACACACACATGGAGAGATCAAAATAATCTACAAACATACCACTTATGTTCTTCTACTCATATAATCCCCTGCTATACACACACACACACACACACAACCTACAGTTAGGGCAAATACATTAGTGATGCCAATAAATATAAATGGACTAAATTTATGATTTAAAAGAATTACTTCTTGCTATATGCTTTTTACAAGACTCATTTAAAACAACAACAATGAAAAGGTTGAAAGTGGGAAAACATTCCAGGCAAAAACTGACCAAAAAGAAAAAAAATATGGTATTAATATTAGATAAAAGTGACTCTATAGAATATAAAACCTAATTGTTTGTGTGTCAAATTTAACAATTTATCCTATAAAACTATCTTCCTTTGTTCCCTGTTTAGAAATCTGGAAAGACTTTCTAAGTATGCATATGTATATAAATATCATATATACTCTATTTTTTAATCACCAAGAAGAACATCTTCATTGGGGTATCTGGGTGGCTCAGTTGGCTAAGCATCTGCCTTTGGCTCAGGTCATGATCCCAGGGTTCTGGGATCAAGGCCTGAGTCTTGTCCCTGCTCAGTGAGGAGTCTGCTTCTCCTTTTCCCACTGTCTCTCCCCCCTTCCCCGTTCATGTTCTCTCTCTCTCTCTTACTCACTCTCTCTCTCAAATAATAAATAAAATCTTAAAAAAAAAAAAAAGGAAGAACATCTTCATTGGTTATTCAGAGATGGTTCATACTCTATTCTCCAAATTGCCCTTTTGTTGCAGTCTGATGCATACACACAGAATCTGTGTGTGCTGCCCATGGCTGGAGCACTGTGCGTATAAAGATAAAACACCCACTCCTGGCCTTGACGCGACAATGCCACACATTGTAATTATTTGCATGATACAATGAAAAACTGTAACTCCTTATCTAAACTCTTGTTTATCGAAGCACAAAATTTTAAATTATATGAGGTCGAAGCAATTATTTTTCTCCCCAGATACTATATTTGAAAATACTCCTCTTTAACAATGCACGAAAATCATGACCAACTTCCATCTAAGCTCTTCTTAAACCACTAATCAAATTCTTCTCTTGACCTGCACTTATTATAGGTTCTATGCCAAGACCTTCCTCTTAGGATTCCTGACATCCACCTATAATGGTTATCCTGTTGAATTAGACATTGTAAGGCTACAGAGTTCTCAGATGGCTATCAGAGTATATGACTCTGTCAACCTCTGTCAAAGGCAAAATCCTTACTCTCAATTCCCAATTGGCAATTCATAATTCTCAAACCCTGAATAAACTTCTCATCAGTGTTAAGAAAATAGTAGAAGGAAATCATATAAAACTCATACTATCTGAAGAGAGGGAAAATCCCAGTTATTGTTTAATATCATACACAAATGCCAATAAAACAGTTAACAAACTTTAACTAAGAAATATTGAATCTGAGTGACTTTCTGCTGTTAAAAAATCCTGGAGTTAGTATTCCATCTTACAAAGCAGAAAATAAAATGTAACTGAAAAACCAGGACACAAAAGATTGTTCCTAAATTTCCCTAAACATATATCAATGTGCGTGAGAAACAGAAGAAGAGTCTTCATGAACACCTTGAATATTAAGTTCCAAATAGGACATCGTAACTTAGAATCATAGGCTTGAAAAGACAAACATAAGGACTCACTTCTAAAGATTTTTTGAAATATTTTAAGGATATATATTTAATTCCACAGCAAGTTTGTTAAATTTGGCAGAATTTACCCCACCCTCACATAAAGGGAAGTAAAAGATTATGTAACACATTCAAGATTATATAATTGTTCAACATTTTAACCTAAATAACTGTTCTAACTCACTGAAATGACTCAGTGAAATGAAAAAATTGCTTATAGTAGGGGTGCTCAAACTTCTTCTTAAAGGGCCAGAGAGTATCTTAGGCTTGTGGGCCATGTGTCTCAGTCACAGCAACTCAACGCTACCACTATAGCATGAGAGCTGTTCTAGATAATAGGTGATGAATGAACATGGCTGTGTTCCAATAAAACTTTACTTATAAAAACAGGTGGCCAGCCCCCAAGCTATACTTTGCGAATCCCTGACGCACAGAATCACTTTCAGGCTTAGACAATCTTTGACCTTTCGTAGATTCTGACAATGGGAAAATAAGATGAAGTTACACCACATAAGCCCTTTCGGCTTTAATAAAGGGATTCATCACTGATCTAAGAAAATAGGACTGACACAGTAGTTACAGGTCTTTGTTCAATTTATGCCCTTCTACACAGGGACACAGTTCTATTGGAGGCCCTACATGAGAGCCTTTGTGTGGCTGAAGAAGAAAAGTGACGTTAAAAATGTATTTGTAAGTCTTTACTTTCCTATTGTTTAGAAGCTACGTTTTTACTCTTTAAAAAACCTGTCTGCAAAGATAATCACAAAAAGTATATTTCAGATTACTCACCCATATCTTGCCAGAGATACTAAAAAGACCAGCCATTCCAGACATCCTAAAAGAAAAATGAATAAATGAAGAGGAGAACCACTGGTGATGTATACTATGAAAAAACAAGGGGGGCCTGGGTGGCTCAGTTGGTTAAGTGTCTGACTCTTGATCTCAGCTCAAGTCTTGATCTCACAGCTGTGAGCTTAAGCTCTGCATTGGGCTCCATGCTGGGCATGAAGACGACTTTAAAAGCAAACAAAAAAACAAACAAAACAAAAAACCTCAGGTCACAGGGATCTGCCCCTCCACTTTTTGTAATGTTATCCTCTCTCCTGGATTCACTTCCATTCACGTAATGCTTAGATTCATAGCCTTCATTTCAACTCCTCTGTTATAAATATTCAACCCCCTGGCCCTTCCTCTCTCCATTGTACATACCTGGCAAAAACCCCAACCCCGGGTAGCTGCAAGTCTCCAGGGAAAACCACATGACCAGCTGATTGCTCTCCCTTCCAGTCACAAACCTCAGGGAGCACTCAATACTGCATTGTTTTAGACTCTACCTGCGATGATAGTCTTTTCTCTCTCTTCAGACCTTCCACACCCTCCCCCCTTCTCGTGCCTGCTCAGCTAACAAATACTCCTTGTACGTCACTGCAAAATCAGAAGTCATTATGTGTTCTCTCCTATCTTCCTACCACCAAATCTGAGCCTGGTGTACACCTGATCCGCCTCCTCCTGTTATGACAGAGAAAGGAGATCTGCCTACCACAGCCTAATTCCTCCACTTGTGCCATGGATCCCATCCCTTTGGTCTTGGCTCTTTCTGCCATCCCTCTTCCTGCATTAGCAATTTCTCCCTTTCTGCGGGATCATTTTCTTCTGCATAAAAACATGTTCTACCCTCTTTAATCTTTTAAAAAGTGCGTTCTTGGACTTCACATGGCTCTCCAGCTTCAGAAACTTCTACAAAGAGTAGTCTATGCTTACTGTTTCTTCTTCCTCACGGTACCTTTAACCATTCAAAGTTGGCCTCTGGCCTCACTACTGTACTCTACTAGTGATGAGGCCATGATAACCTTGCATTGCTTCATCCAACATCCGTGTTTGACTTGATCTTCTTTCACCCCTTTTTAACACGGACACAAGTGATTATTCCCCTTTCTTGAGTACCCTTTGCTTAGCTTCTAGGACACTGCATAACCCCCTGATGGTCCTCCTGCCTCAAGGGTACCCATTTTCAGTTTCCTTTTGCTGACTCCTTCCCTACCCATCTTCTTAAATTTGGGGTATCTTTTGTCTCAGTTCCAAGCACTTTCCTCTATTTCCCTCTCTCTAGGTGATTCCCTCCCTTCTAAGGTTTAAATACCATCTACATGCTTTGTATTTGTGTTCCTGAAGACCCATTTCCATACATCCAACCTGACAGCTCTAGAAGGAAGTCTGCATCTCAAACTCACGTGTCCATCACTAAGCCCTTGCTTTTCCCTTGTTCAAATCAGTAACGGATAGCAAGACCCAACAAGTACTTAAAACAGGAGATTTTTGTGAATCTTCCCTCTCCTACATGTTAGCCAACTTGACCTTCAAAGCATATTTCAAATTCTCTCAATTCCCACTGCAGTCACCCCAGACTGGACACTGCAACAGACTAACTGTCTCACCTCACCCATTTGTGACCTTTCCAACCTCTCTTCCTAAAAACCATCTTCTAATTGTATGCACTGATACACCCAAGTTCGAAACCGAGGCTGCACACCTGTATGATCTGACTCCTGTCTGCCTCTCGTTCTTACCATATACCGCTCCCCCCCCCTTTCTCTGTGCTCAACCTTGGCCATCTTTCTGCTCCTCAGTACCATGAGCTATTCCTAATGGGGGCCTATGGCCGTGCTACACCCATTGTTGGGAATACTCCTCCCCATGCTCTTTACCCAGCGAGGTCATTCTCTCCTTCAGCTCTCTCTGTTGCTCTCTCTCTCATCTGATGAAAGCCCATATCCCCCAGTTAGTCCTGTCTTAGTAAAGATTTGTGTTTTTAATAGTAGCTATCCAGATTAAGATTCTTTGTATCCTTAGTTGGTTTTTTTCTTTTCTTAATCTGTCTTACTTTAAGTTACCTAAAGAGAGCAAAGGGACCAATTCTGTCTTGCTCACTGTTGAATATCTAGCACCCAGTACAGCATCTGGCATAAAACCAGTGCTTAAATATTTGTAGAATGAAATACCAGAGGTGAGGTGCTTTTATTTTTTATTTTTTTAGATTTTATCTACTTATTTGAGAGAGAAAGAGAGCACAAGAAGGGTGAGGGGCAGAGGGAGAAGCAGACTCCCTGCCTAGCAGGGAGCCCAATGCGGGACTCGATGCCAGGACTCCAGGATCATGACCTAAGCCAAAGGCAGGCACTTAACTGACTGAGCCACCCAGGCACCCTGGTGAGCTGCTTTTAGAGTAAGCTCTGTATTTCCTGGGTATTACATAAATGCTACTGGATGATTTATTCCTGAAATATTGCATAATTTGCTTCTATTTCAATAGGGATATTCCCTCTTCTTATATATACTAACATAACTACAATTATGACAATTCATTCTAAATTAAAACCAGCTGTGGAAAAAGTTAGTATGGTTTGGCCTTATCTACTTTACCAAGAATTACACAGTTTGACATCATGGGTGAAAGTTACCTCCATCTGTATTCCACTAGGCAGCTAAAGACACCATAGGTTTTATTCTTCACATAAATACAATAGCAATTCCCTCATAAACTGTAATTCAAGAAAGAGTTAACTCTTCTATCTTATCAATAATTTAAACAGAAGAAAGAATGGCAAATGACATTCAATATGATATTTTGTAAAAAGAAAATAGTTGATATGGCTTAGTGCACAAGTTGGAGGAAAGGCTTTTTTAAGCCACCTGAATCTGGGTACTTAATTCCCAGTATGCTAACAAATAGCTAAAACACATGTGGGTCATAAAAACAGAAACACAATATTGGCCAAGCATGGTCATGTGTAGTCTGGGTAATCAGAACTGAATATGAAGAAAAATGTAGACTTGCAAGGCCTATGGGCTGTTTATGAATACCTCCCGTTTTATAAATAACACCTTGTCATAAGAAAAATAACAAGTTACGTCAGAGAAGCTGGGGATTTCCAGCCAGTCAGAGGCTCCACTGATTGCCATTTCTTCTCTAAGATATAATTTTGCAGGTCTTCATAGACTCCTGGGCCACGGTAACGGCGGAATATCCCATCTTTTGCACTATAAATTAGAAAAACAAAATAAATCCATTAAAATAACAAATGTTACAGATAATAAAAATTAAAATAAATACTAGTTTTATATGTGAACTTCACTTTGAATTTTAACTTGGCTCAAATGAAGAAAAAAATTATATTTAGGCATAAATATTAATCTCTTACAGATTAGAAATTCCAAAATGGCAGGCATTATGCATTCTATCTTTACCACTGCACAATTTGGGACCATAAGCAAAGTTCTTGGCAGTGTCTAATCTACCAAGTTACTTTTTATTATTGTTGCTACCAATTATTTCAACTTTTCTCTTACAATGGCAAAAGAGTAACTGTTATCAAACTTTAAAAACTTGTATCCAGCTTTGCAAACTTATGTCATTCAAGCCCTCCCCCACCCCCAATTAACAAAACACCTAGTATTCTCACAGGTCCCTCGGTTTCTCTCTGAGTCATATCCAGAGAGCCCTTTTCTGCTACTTTTCTTTGTCTGTCATCAGCACTGTCCACTACTGAACATCTCTTCCTTTCTCCTTTCCATTGGCTTTTATGACATGAGCTCCCTTGGCTTCTTCTTCTTACTCCGACCATCCCTGCTCAGTTCCTCACTCCCTGTCCTCCTCTGCAGATGTCCTAATGCTGGTCAACCCCAGGTTCTATCCTTGACCTATTTCTTGTCCCACTGTGCATGTTCTCCCTAGATACATTGCAATGTTTGTCTACCTAGATGCTGAGGCATCCCCAATACATGTCTCCTGTCTAGATCTTTCTTCTGAGCTTTAGATCCTTAAATCGAACTACTACCTAAACTTCTCCATTTGGAATGAACAGGCACTTCACACTGTATTCTCCATTTTGGCCTCTATCTTCCAAACTTCATCTTATTCTAATGGCTCCTCAATAGTTTTTATGAGTTCTGCATGGCATCATAGGTTCTTCCTTCCTTATTGCTTACTAGTCACCATGTTCCAATGATCCCACCTCCTAAGTATCTTCGCCTTTCTCTTCCCCTATCACTACCTGAGCCTCTCTAGCCTTATCACCCAAGATGATCCAACTGCACCCTATGGGCCAGAACCAGTTACAGTCCTCAGAAGGTATCTCTATTTTTCTCCCAGGCTTTTCAATGTATCTCCTGTATCTGGAAAGGGCTTCTCCAACTCTGTCTGCTTAATCCAATTCCTACCTTTCGTATTATCAGAGAAATCTTCTTTGACACCCCTCGCTCCCTCCTACTCAATGTCTGACATTAGATACCTTTCCCCTGCTGTACTCTGGGCACCCCTCCCTTCCACCAGCTATCATTCACTGCACACTAGTCTTTCTCTCTTCAAACGTTAAGCTGAATGAGCAATGGTTATGGAAAACAACGTAGAATTCCTGATACACATGTACTGCTTTCTCTAACTAATTTTCTCTAATGTTTCTAATCAGAAAATTATTTAAACTTACTGAAAAAATGCTGGTAGAGTAGTGACAAAGAAGCGGCCACTCAAACCTACGAGAGGCATAAACAAAAAAAGTTACAAGTCAAATTCAGACTACCCCAAGCACCTGACATGTTGTAAGAACAAGCAGTCTTGAGCTTGTTTTCATGGTCACATTATTAAAATTGTTCCAATTATTTAATCACATTTACCTTTTTTCTTTTTACTTAAAGAAATCGTATTTTTATGCATTTTTATTTACGTACCACTTTCTGGTCACTGACATATAATTTGCTTATTTTTGATGTATTACACTAAAGTTTTCTGGCTTGTGCATTGCATGGAATAGTATGGTGGCTGAAAGGACAGGTTGTAGGGTCATGCAGTCTGGGTTAAATACTAAATTCTTCAGTTACTAGCTTTGTGACCTTAAATACATTACTTAACCTTTCTGTAAAATGGGTATATTAAAGCCATTTTAATGGCTGACTGAATTACTGAATTGTTCTGAAGTGAGATCTGATCAGTGTGTTAAGTGCTTAGCACATATTAAAGGACTCAGTAAATTATAGATATCATTATATCAGTTATAGGCTTAAAAAGAATAAAGAACATGAAATAATAAGAACATGTATAATCTTTTCACTTATAAAGTTTGTAATTTCTGTCAAGGAAGTCTGTGTGCATTAAATAGATTTTTTTCAATTTGTCTCAGCAAACCCTTACTGAACAATAACCACATATTAAGTGCTATGCTAGCTGCATGTGCAGATAAAGATAAATAAAACCCTTAGTCACTCATCAGATATTTACTAAGCAACTTCATTGTTCCAGGCACTGTGATAATGGCTCAAGACATACAGATAAGCAAAAATGTGCAATCTTGGTTTTCACAGAAGTTACAGCCTAGTGGCAGAGGGAGAGAATTTAATCAAATAATCATGGCCAGAAACAGAGATGGATGATATCAAGGAAAGGGGCATGCAACAAAAACCTGCATGACACTAGGAGTGAAGAACAGATCTCTTCTATTTATTATTAACTAAATAATATTTATGTGGGCACCAAGAGTGAGTCAGTCCAGTTCCGGCAAAGAGAAGGAAAGCTAAAGGATCCTCCTGGCCTGCTTGACAACATGGCGGAGATACCATTTTCACATTTCTCATCATTTCTGCCTTTCCCACTTAAGTACGATCCAGACAAAATCAAATCCCTAGTTAAATAAAGTGGCTCAAGTTTTACATCTCTGTGATGACTTGCACAGTTTGAAGTACTGAAGGTGTATTTTTAATAACAAGGGATATTTGCTTATACTCATTTTATAAACTGAATCTATACTCAGCAAAATAATTTATTGATTGATAATGATAAGTCTTCCCAAAGAAGGGTTCTCTATTTTTTCTCATACCCAAGCAAGTAACTCTAAAACACCTGTACGGCACTTAAAAGCAAACAGTATTCTGGAGGCAGTAAAAGTCAATGTTACAAAAAGAAACATAAACTTCATACATTTATGATTGTATATTTTTTAAAGGTTGTATTGGCAGGAACAGAAACAAAAGTGACCTGAAAAGTCAGCTGAGGATTGGAATAAGCATCTCTGCCTACAGGGCATTCTCACCTCTAACGGGCTTGGAACTCCACTCGACCAAGGAACAAAGGCATCTTTTAGTATAGTTCCCAATCTAAATTGCCAGGAGAAAAAGTACTGGTAATCCTAAAGGCTTGAAAATTATTATATGTTTTGCTTATTACAAAAAGTTTCATATCCCGCTTTTTTCCTAGCTACAGATTTTTGTGACCACCCCAAATCTTTTATAAGGACACTCACAGTGTTAGGGAATTATGCTTTATTTACAATGGTCTTTTAAAAGGGAACGCACAGGGGCACCTGGATGGTGCAGTCAGTTAAGCATCTGACTCTTGGTTTTGGCTCAGGTTGTGATCTCAGGGTTGTGAGACTGAGCCCCACATCAGGCTACGCGCTCAGTGTGGAGTCGGCTGGATTTTCTCCCTCTCCCTTCACCCCTTCCTCAGCTCAAGCTCTATAAATAAATAAATAGATAGATAAATAAATATATAAACAGATAAATAAATACATAAAATCTTTTTAAAAAATTAAAAATCCTTCATATGTTCTTGGTCAGTAAATTTAAACCATCAGTTTTCTCATTAATGGGCATCATAATTTCTCAGTATTTTTTAGTATTAAATGATTTTATATTTATAAAGCACATAGGATACAGTGTTTGACATAGAATAAGCACTAAATATATGCTAGCGAATATGTTCTTTATTTAAGGCTCTGATTCAAAGTTGGAATAAAGTAGGATGCAGTAAAGTAATTTAGTGTTAAGTGCTTTGAAAATCATACATTATTTTGGAAATCATATCTTTACAAATAAATGTGCCCATGAGAAAAATAAATACAGAGAAAATAAGAAAGAAAACACAGTGATATATATAGTCTCTGAGAGTCTTCTTTACTTTTCTGGTTCAGACTAAAAGGATGCTCATTGCCAAAACTGTTAGAATAAAGGATATGAGAACTTTATGGCTCTTGTTCTGAATTGCTGTGTTTTTTTCCACGACTATTATGCCAATTTACAAGACCATCAATTAAAGTTCATTTAAAATGAAGATTATTAATAAATTGTAACCCTCAAAACTTATTTATGTTTGTCTTTCTTCAAATGAAAACCCATGCAGAATACTAAGATCGCAGCATCTAATGCAGATACGAGTTCAGCTTGATGTCTGGAATAATACACTGTCACTGAGGATGTCTTCAGGATTATCAACAACAAAACCAAGAATAACCAAAGTAGTCCTTAGACTGTGACACACTACTAAGTCCTTTGAAGATCTGACACCCTAGGAAATTCACCTCAAATAAATGTCATTTCTGAGCGGCTAACAAATGTTAGAAAGCTTCGGGTTTCATGTCACTGCTCCAAAAATGTCTTCTAACCTTTAATACTGATGCTACCAAGGGAGCCTCTCATTACCTGAAAAGTTAAAACATGACCAACTTGGAACAAAGAAGCACCACCTGAGGTTGTGGGCTTCAAGGTCTAAAAACAAGGCAAGCATGGATCTCAGCAAAGAATTACAACAGAGGGCAGCAGCTCATGTAAGGTTGACATAATGATTCACTACAAGAAACCTCACCAACTGTAGAAGAAATAAGTACATGCTTAAACTTTAACTGAAAGAGAGAAAGTTTGACCACAAGGTCTCCCAACATTTCTGCATGTCTTTTTTACTTTAAGGGAAACTTTACTTTAAAATGAAGACTGCAACATAAAAAGGTCATTAATCTAAAATGCAGGGCAAAATTTAATTTCTTATTATCAAGGTTATCTTAAACACGTAAGGCAAAAGAAAGAAAAGAATTAAAAGATTAGAGAAAGAAAAATTGTACCAGGGAACTATATTTTGATATACAAAAACACAATAGAAATGATTTAAGTTCAATACTTAAAAAATGGGGATAGCAGCTAGCTTTTGTTTTACCGTTATTAGCTGTATTACTTTGGGCATGCTACCTAACCCCTCTGAGTCTCAGTTTTCTGAGTAATATAAATAGTTCTTCCTGGCATTGTTATGAAGCTAAAATGTATGTAAGTGCCTGCACAACTATAGGCTGAAGTAAATGCTTAACTAAATGTTAGTTATTATCACCAAAAGAGTAGCAGAAGAGGCGCGCCTAGGTGGCTCAGTTGGTTAAGTGCTCCCAGCTCTGCAGGGAGTCTGTTTCTCCCTCTGACCTTCTCCCTTCTCGTGATCTCTCTCTCTCTCTCTCTCTCAAATAAATAGATAAATATTTTTTTTAAAAAAAGAGTAGCAGAAGGAAAGCAATGAAAAAAAGTAGAACTAACCTATGAGACTAAAGTAAAGTTGTCAGTATAATACAAAAGACCAATTTTCACAATTATAAAATTAAAATATGAACACTAACTGAAGCACAGTAAACTAAATTGGCTTTTGCAACTAAATTAGTGTTCTAAACACAATGCCTATTCTTGGCCATGGTAGGAATCTGGTTTACTTCGAGTCTCGTGAACTAGCCATCACATGGGTGCTCTATGAGCAGCTGCTGTTTTCCTGTCCTTGACAATGAAGCTCATCTGCATGGAACAGAAGATTCCAGTACATGCTCTTTACATTTAATTTCCCAAAAAACACGCAACTGATACATCACCTGGTCGGTGCAGTATCAAGCAGGCAATGCCATGTAATCTAATCTAAGGCCTTTCCTTTCCTTGACTTCTACATCTCAGCTGTAAAATACAATGTGTAATCCCTAATCTTTGTAATTCTGAAAACTTATTTTCTATTCAAAATACCTAAAAAAAAAATCTCTTTTTGAGATATGCCAATGGAAGAGTTACAGGCATTCCTAAAGACTATGCAGAAATACTTCAAAAACTCTTTTTTTAAAAATATGTGTATATATTTATTTATTTGACAGAAGGAGATCACAAGTAGGCAGACAGGCAGGCAGAGGGAGAGGAGGCAGCAGGCTCCCTGCTGAGCAGAGAACCCGATGCGGGGCTCGATCCCAGGACCCTGAGATCATGACCTGGGCCGAAGGCAGAGGCTTAGCCCACTGAGCCACCCAGGCGCCCCCACTTCAAAAACTCTTGCTTTCACCTCTTTTTAAAGTTTACTTGCAGGGAAAAGAAATGAAATTATGCCTTACTAACACTCCCGGCAAGGCAGTCCTAATGAAAGAATATACTAATGGAGATTCGTAACCAGATATAAATCTGTATACAGAAGTATCCAGTAAAGTGCTCCATTTGAGGAAAAGTAGTATCATTTCAATTATTTCTCACTGCTCATTCAGGATGTTAGATTTTGTAAAAGTGAAGTAAATACCCAAAGAGCTATCAAGAACAGGGACAAGCTGCCCCGGAGACTTGCCAGTGAGTTAATACCATACAAGATACCCTCTCTCTTCATTTGGCTTCCAGGACCCCTACCCCTCTACCTCCTTCCAACCTCATCTGCTTCTCTCCTTCCTCGGCTAGAACTACATCTCTCCTTCAAAATGTTAGAGTGCCCAGGTTTTCAGTCCTCAGAACACTTTTGTGTCACACCCTCCCTCGGCAATCTCCATTCCTCCCCTCCTTTCAAATACCGTCGACAAGGACGATCCTCAAATTTACATCTCTAACTCAGCTCTATGGTTTTCTATTGAGCATCTTGAACTTCAACTTTGTTCCAAACCTGCCCTTCCTTTGGTCTTCTCCATCTTCTTTCTTTCCATCGAATGCTACAGCCCACCTATCAGGAAATCCTTTGGATATTCCAGCCAAATGCAGTATCTCAAATCCAGTCCCTCAGCACTGCTGCTACTAGTCCGAGCCACCATCGTCTCCACACTGGACTACTGCATTGACCTCTTTTCTCGATTCCACTTCCAACCTCCTGCAGACAAGTTTTCATGTAGCAGTCAAAGCAATTATTTTAAAACATAAGCCATATCATGTCATGCCCTTGCTCAAAACCTTCCAGTAGCTTCCTTTCTATCATACTAAAACCCAAATTCCTTGTCATGGCCAACCAGACCCCCACGATGTGGTTCCTAGCTACCTCTCCAGCTCTGTTTCTCTCGAGTACCCCACTGGCTGTCTTAGGGCTCCTCAAGTCAGCCAAGTGCACTCCTGCCTGCACATGCCGTTTGCTCTGCCTGGAATGCGTCTCCCTTATAGCTTCTTGAAATTCACTTCCTCAATTTGTCAAGACATCTAGTCAAACAGTCCTTCCCTAGAGATCCTACTGAAAATAGTGGCTCCCATCATTTTCTACATTTTTATCCTGCTTTCTTCTTCTTTATAGTCCTTATGACCACCAGACAGTGTCTTCCATTTTCTTCTTGTTATTATTTCTCTCCTTCACTAAACTGTAAGCTTAATGGGAAGCCATGTCTTTAGCTTCCTTATTGGCTTGTATCATTTATCTCTATCACAGCTATCCAGAACAAGACCTGGTGCACGGTAGAAACACAAACATTTGTTGAAACAGTGTACTATTCTTAAGCCCTTTTAAAGGATTAATTGACAGCATTAGATTTGTAATTTGAAGTGAAGTATAAAATAAAATAGTTTAATTTGAAGTGAGATATTCTTCAGGCCACTCAATCATGTGTGTGGAATTTTGTCTCATATTTTTTTATCTATGAATTACAGTTTTTAAATTTTTATTATTTAAAAGACTTCTAGAACTTATACTTTAAAAGATTATTCTAATAGATAAAACAACCATTTTTCCTTTTTTGGACTTTGTTTCTTCACTATTCCTAAAAAATACTGGACCAAAGACTTTTTTCCTTCTTCTTCAATAAAAGTTTTAAATATAGTTTACATTTGCATAAATAGCATAAGTCAATGATAAATGTTTTTAAAATATTTCATTATACTAAATTTCTCTCTACATTATCAAAAAACCACTCAATCCATTAACAATGGAAAAAATAGCTGTAAATCCACATTTTAGATGGAAAGACTGTATTCAGTCAGCCTTTAGATCTGTGACTCCAACACAAAGCTAATTGTTTAATTCTTTTCATTCAAATCATGCTGTGGATTCACGGCAGGTATACCAAATGACTGAAATATGAATAGGCCAGCTGCATTTCTAAGAAACTCATCATAAAATGTGCTTGGTGCTTACTAATTAGCAAGGCTTACACCTGATTTTGTTGGACTCAACTACTAAAAGACAAAAACAAGTTTACAGCAAAAATATAATGGCAATGACTTGACATCCAAACAGAATAACTCATTCTAACAGCCCAAACCACGAACTAATAAGTATAATTGTCTATCTCTAAATAGCAGATGGGCAGAAGTGGCTTTGATTCAAATGATTAGAAAGGCGGAAGCTTCAGGACTAATGGCTTTAACAGAAATCTCTCTCCAAGGGTTTATCAACACATCCAATTTAACAGACACCATCCATTTTGTTGTCCAAGTAATTGGTAAGGCATTACTTTGTGCTTTTGCATTCACAGTTATTACAGAAAATAGCTACACCTTCATGCCTTCTTTTTTCCCTTGTATAGGGATACAGGAGGTAGAAATTGAATGTAGACAGGAAAAAAATAACTAATAAAGTTTCAAAACAGGCAAGTTGAAATTTGAATCATAAAAGCCCAATTTTTCTTCTCATTTTGTATATGATACACAGTTATTTTTTAAAAAGACTTTATTTGTCAGAGACAGAAAGCGCGAGCGAGCATGCACAAGCAGGGAGAACAGCAAGCAGAGGGAGAAGCAGACTCTCCACTAAGCAGGGAGCCTGATACGGGACTCGATCCCAGGACCCTGGGATCATGACCTGAGCCGAAGGCAGACACTTAACTGCTTGAGCCACACAGGCGTCCCTACACAGCTATTTTTAAACTACAAATACAAACTGTATCTTTTCTGAATTTAAAAATTTCCTTTATTTCCCTCTTCCTTTTGAAAAATTACAATATTAACAGCTAATAAATGTAGATGGAACAACAGAAATAGAAATTCCCCATTCTGGAATCCACTATGAAATATGTGATTCAGGTAAGATTATCATGGATCTTAAATCCCCAAAGTATCACCCCACAGATTATTCCCTAATCACAAATAGGATCTTTTCTTTATAATAGAGAAGTTTATCATCATCACCTTAACCAAGTGCTCAAACTCAATAGTATTAATGGTGATAATATGTGTCATCTGATGGAATACAATTTAAGTCACAGGATCACCTATGAAGTACTCTTGCCATAAACATTTAACCAGAATCATGCTTCTAGACCAAAATTCAAGTTTGAAGAAAATATAAGAACAAATTAAATGTTACCATAAAGAAACACCTAGGCAAATCCCTGGCCTGTTCTCTTCTGAGTGTCAATGTCATGAAAAAACGGAGGCTATCTTCTAGATCGAGGGAAACTAAAAAGATGTAACTGGGGCACCGGGGTGGCTCAGTCGTTAAGTGTCTGCCTTTGGCTCAGGTCATGACCCCAGGGTCCTGGGATTGAACCCCGTGTTGGGGTCCCTGATCAGTAAGGAGCCTGCTTCTCCCTCTCCCACTCCCCCTGCTTAGATTCCCTCTCTTACTGTGTCTCTCTCTGTCAAATAAATAAAATATTCAAAAATAAATTAAATAAATAAATAAAAAGATATAACTACTAAATTCAGTTGGTGAACCTTGGTTAGATCCTGGTTCAAAAAACTATAAAAAAAAAAGGGAAATAATTAGAAAGATTTTAATATGTTGAAGTATTGATGGTAAAGTATCACGGGGTCTACAACTGATTTTCAAATGATTCAGCAAATTAATAATAATAACATAAATATATATATTATATATATACATATATATATAAACACAAACATACATAGATAGACCCAGACATGCTAAAATGTTACCTGCTGATTCTAGGTCAGTTCATGGGTACTCCGTATCCTAGTCTTTCAACTCTTCTATATGCTTGAAAAAACTCACAATAAAAAGTAACAAACATTTGCATTTAATGTTCAACAGGTACAGTACCTGGTTCTTGAATGACATCTACTTTTCCTACACTGATCTGAAGTATGTCACCATTCTTTGCAAATGTCTCCCATTCTGAATCAGTCTGCTGGCAGGATGGACACCAAGGAGCGTAACTGGAAAAGAAAAACTGTTAGTCAATACAAACATATGAAAAAAAATCTATAAAACAAAGTAGAGAAATAGAGCATTTAAATTTAAAAAATAAATTCTTAACTAAGGGGAAGAACAAAAGCAAGCCTTTCCAAAGTTGCCTGTTATAGAAAAACAGAAGCATACTCTCCCCCAACAGAATGTAATGGGTGAATATCAATTCCCTGGGAAAAAAAATAGCCAAAGTTTAAGAAGACTTTCACAAATTGTTGTAATAAATAAAATATTTCATTTCGATGTTATTCTTACAATGAACCCACATTTTACTACTTTCCACTTTTGACTTTTGAGGGTGAAATGGCTTTGAGTATGCCACTAAAGGAGGACAATTTTCACAAGGGTGTTTTTAAACTAGCCAAACCAGTTTCAGATTCATCAAAGTGAGATCTGATGGGTAGAGACCAGAAGATGTATTGCTAGTGGGTCCCCCCAAATGCAAGTCATTTCCAAAGATATGTGGTAGTTCTGAACCATTCAGAGAAAGTAGAAGCTACAGGCTAAGCCTACTCCACAGACTCTTTCTTAAATAGAAGAAGGGTTAGAAATAAATATTTGCCTGGGGCACCTGGGTGGCTCATTTGGTTAAGTGTCTGCCTTCAGCTGGGGTCATGATCCTAGGGTCCCAGGATCAAGCCCCGCATCAGGCTCCTTGCTCAGTGGGGAGGCTGCTTCTCCCTCTCCCTCTGCCTACCACTCCCCCTCCCTGTGTGCTCTCTCTCGCTTTCTCTCTCTCTGGCAGATAAATAAATAAAATCTTTAAAAAGAAAGAAAGAAATACTTGGGCCTTCAGCCAGAACTCTGCTATTCTAGATTATTTCTTCATTCAATAAACATGACCTAAGGACCATGTTAAAAACTGAGGCTACCCCTGTGAACAAGACAGATGTGGTGCCTCCTTCCTCCTTGTGGAGTCTATCATCCACAGATGAAAAGAGACAATCCAAGTGGCAAATGGCATGACTGAGAATGTGGAACGGATGCTATGGAACACTCAGAGGCTGGATGATCTCAGAAGGGCCTACAGAGAAAGGAGCATCTGTGTGAAGATCTAAAGTAAGAGTAATAGCCAGAGAGGGGTCAAGGAATGTTCTAACCCAAGCAGAGAGAACAGGAAGTGTGAAGACAGAGTATTGACAGGACAGGATGAAAACATCATTCACAGCCTTTAAAAATATTGTATAAGGAGTTAGGACTTCGTTCCAAGCTCCATGACTGATGCCCTCAAAAAAGTAAGACTCATGATCAGATTTATATTTTTGGAAAAGTCATCTGGCAGCTCTGTGGGTAATGGATCGGGGATGGATAAGACGGAAGCAAACTGGAAGGCTGTGCTTTCCTCCTGGCAATATGCTAACGGCCTCACTTGCCTCCCATGACACTAGAAAACATCGTAAATGGGCCTTAAAGCTCTAATGTGTTCCAGGATTTCACATGCACATGTCAAAATAGGAATCCAGAGAAAACTGCTGTTTAGAAAATATAGCGGATTCAACAGCATCTCTTAAATAGAGTCCTAATCCCCCATACTTGTGCATATGATCTTACTTGGAATAAGGGTCTTTACACATATAATTAAATATCTTGATATGAGCTATTCCTGGATGTAGAGTAGGTTCTCATAAAAGAAAGAAGAGCAAAGTGTGACACAGAGACACAGGAGGAAGGCCACGTGGAGATGCATCAGAGATGGGAGTGGTCTGTAGCTACAGGCCAAGGACTGCCAAGGACTGCCAAGGACTGCCAAGGACTGCCGGCACCCACAAGAAGCTAAGAGAGGCATGGAACAGATGCTCCCCCAGAGCCTCCAGAGGGAGCCAACTTGCCAACATGGTGATTTTGGAATTTTGGTCTCCAGAATTGTGACAGAATAAATTTCCACTGTTTTAAGCTATTAAGTTAGTGGTAATGTGCAGTAGAGTCCAAGGAAACTTACAAAGAAAAGAAGGTATAATTTGAAATTAGAAGGAATTAAGATCAAATATGCTTTATGAAGACTTAAAGAGTTGGTAGAGCTATGCTTAATATAAAATACTGTGAACAAACAATAACATACACTAGAAATCCATGTTAAAATACTAACATAAGACACAATTAAAAGGAAAATTAACATTTACAGAACAATGTGACAAAAATACATGAATACAAATGGAGAGACATTCTGTTTTGCTTAATAATACCCAGAAGAAAAAAAAGCAGTAAGTAAAATTAATTAATCACAAAATAGGACAGGATACTCCAGGAAAAAACACCCCCAGACATTTTGAATAATATTTCTGGATGCCATCAACTAGACATGATATTTTAAAAATCTGCTTAAATCTATTTAAATTAAATTTTTTAAAAATCCTCAACTCAAGTCAAAATGCTGAGGGAATAAATGCGTTAGATACTTTCAAAAGACTTAATGTCACTGAATCATTTGTATACAACGGGTGAATTTGATGTATATAAATCATGCCACCCAGGGATAGAGGGCAAGAGACACAAATGAACCAATATTGGCAATATGTTGATACAACTACTGAATCTGGATGATGGATGATGGGGGTTCATTACACTACTCCTATTTTTGTTTATGTATGAAATTTTCCTAATAGTTTTTGTTTGTTGTTTTATTATGGTATAACTGACATACAACATTATATAAGCTTTAGGTACAACATAATGATCAAATATATCTTTCTTAAAGATTTGATTAAATGGAAAGATCCAACCAGTTCTGGATGGGCAGGCTCAACATTGAGAAAATGTTGATTCCCCAATTTATTTTCCATTTTTTTCCATTCCTGAATTATTTGTACAAAATGTGGCATCTATTATTTCCACATCAAGAGAAGGAAGGGGTGAAGAGAAATGACGTAGGAGTGAATGTCTGCCAAAGAATAAAACAAACAGGAAAAAATGCCTTAGGAAAGGAAATAAAAGGGAAAAAACGTGAAATGATCAAATTCTATAACAAGATTTAGCCTCAAAGGTGCTGTCAGGTCATCATTTACAAACTCTTTTATATTGACCTGAGCAGAAGCATGGGTGTAAGCACCATGCAACCCTCAAGGCAATGGTGCATATGAATCCACTCTCCTGAAAAACAACAATAACAACATTGATCCCAAGAAATGGGGCAATACTTTGCTCCTTCACACTCTGAAAGGATATGGGGGGTTAAAAAGTCAACATGATGGGGAGGTTGCATTTAGTTCAAGACAAGTATTGGGATTGGGCATAGCCCAGGTGAGAAAGGACTACCCAAAGCAAGGCATGAATTTCTCTCTCCAGCCAGGCTCCAGAAGCAGCCAAACTTTAGCACAACTCTTCATCCTAAGGATTGTTCATCCATCTCTAGAAGGGTCTAGCATAGCCAATTCCAAGATAACTCTAAAAAGTCATTAATCTTCTCATTGTAGCTCACTGTGGTAATCCCTGAAACCCCAGATATGGACCAGAGAACATGGACCAGGAACAATCTGCTGACATCTTTGACCATGGCTGATTTTAAACATATATATCTCTACATTTCCAGGGCAAAGTATATACCTGGTACACAAATATTTGCTGAATAAATAAATGAACAAACTTCAAAGAAAATAATAGCCTTTGAGAAAAGTCATTTTTTACATATTTTAAAAATATCCTTATAGCCAATGATACTGGGGCAAGCAGTTGGTAAACTTCAGGGAAAAAGAGAACATTTTATTATTTAGTACTTCAATGGTCATTTCAGTGTATTAGATAAGGGTTCTGCTGAAGGACTCAACAAAACCAACCACAAAGTATCCATGTGACTTTGGGCAGGTTAGTAATCACTCCATGCCTCAGCTTCAACTGCAAAATGGGACAGTAACAGCAGCTACTTTAGAAGGTTATTGGCAGATTAGATGACTTATATAAAGCAGGCACATATTAAGAACAATCACAAATACCAGTTACATTTGTAATACACTGCTTGGTTTCCCCAGACACTTTTATGATGCATTAGAGCTCATCTGAACCTTACAACCTCACTGTCAAAGACAAGGCAGGTTTAAAGGACCTTGCTTAAGGTCACCTAAGACCACAAGGAACAAGAACCCAGATGGAGGTATTTATGTGATAAAACCTCCAAGGAAAATAAGACCCAACACTGAGAGAGAAAGAGAGAGAGAGAGGAAGAGGAAGAGGGGGGTAGAGAGAACCAGATGAAGGAAGAAATTACCAAAAATAAGGAAGAAATCTTACAGTACAATTAAATGAATTCTAGATCCTTTTTGCTTTGTTTCCCTAGGCCTGTGCCTTTGTATTTAATTCAGGGACATATTGACTACATCAGTAATTATTAAATCATGCAAATTTTACCTTTTCTTTTTAAAAATCCCAGTCCCTAATCTCTAGACAGGCTATTATAAAAATTGGGATTTTGGTGACATCGATCCCCAGATATAAAAATGCCATTGAGGGGGTGCCTGGGTAGCTCAGTGGGTTAAGCCTTTGCCTTCAGCTCAGGTCATGATCTCAGGGTCCTGGGATAGAGCCCCGCATCGGGCTCTCTGCTCAGCGGGGATCCTGCTTCCTCCTCTCTCTCTGCCTGCCTCTCTGCCTACTTGTGATCTCTCTCTGTCAAATAAATAAAGTCTTCAAAAAAAATGCCATCGAGGTCACTTTAGATATTCCATTTTTTTATGTAGCTGCTACGCACTGGAGAATATGAATGTCATTATTTCTGAGATTTAATCAGAGCTATTCGTGTTGGAGTGCACTGACATCATTCACTAACTTAATGTGTTCTTTGGTGGTAGAAATAAGTCAGCTCTGAGTCTCTGGTGTGGGGATTGGTTCACTGTTGCTTCAGCTTTTTAAATGATTAGTATTCTTTTTTTTTGGACCTAAAGGATTGAGTTTTAGACAGTAATTCAAAACCTACTAAAAGAAAATACCTTCAGGGGCCAAAGGAATAAGAACAAGGAAACTCACATCTTTCATGTACTTATGCACACTCTCTCTGTGTATGTATATAGATATAAATGTAATTTTTATGCACATATGCATGACAAAAATCAGCAGAAAGGACTGAATATGATCTTCATTTATATTATTTAAGACTAGTTCATAATGCCAGTCTTCTAAGAATTACAAAGGAGTTGACCTGCCATAACTTTGTCTTTTACATTCAAATTAATCCTTCTCTCATTTAAGAGCCTCCAAGAGGAATTAAAACCTTTATAGTCATGGAAACTATACAATAGTATCTTTTTTTTTTTAAGATTTTATTTATTTATTTCACAGAGAGAGAGAGAGATCACAAGCAGGCAGAGATGCAGACAGAGAGAGAGGGAGAAGCAGGCTCCCCGCTGAGCAGAGAGCCCGATGCGGGGCTCGATCCCAGGACCCTGAGATCAGGACCCGAGCCAAAGGCAGAGGCTTTAACGCACTGAGCCACCCAGGTGCCCCAATAGTATCTTTTCTATTTAAACTTTTCCCAGGCAGCAGTGGTATATAGTTAGTAAGCTTCATAAAGACATTTGAAATACATTCCAGATAGCTAAAATACTGTTAAATTACATTGACTTGGATATCAGTCCAATGTTTTTAACCACTTCTCGGAAACTAAATTCAAAAGCATGTTTTTGTTACATGCTTATATTACACTTAGTTTCTGCTACATGCAAGGTAGTTGAAAGCCCTTGATTACTTTGATTGCATAAACCAACCGAATTTGATGTGAAATTCTATTGAGTGTACAAGAAAGGAGTTAAAAACATTTCCTAGAAATGTTTATTTATTTATACATTTTTATTCCCCACTAATGGGCAATTTTTCTTCTGTCTTGGCTCAAATTTCACACTCTCTCTTCAGGAGCGAGCGCACACTCCTGTACATTCTCTTTTCTTATCCTTGCAGAACAGAGATGGACAATGACTAATACGGTCGATTTTCACTTAGAACTTACTTTGACCAAAGTGCTCAAAAGAATATGTGGCAATGAAGATGAAGGAGGTTCATCTTTCCATGGCTTAATATAAGAAACTAAATCAAAATGTCAACAGATGATCTACATCAAGTGTTATTCCTCTCGCTAGAAAATATGGAAAAACTTAATGATCCAAGAGTTGGAAGGCTTATGCTTGATTCTATTTCTTTTTTTTTTTTTTATAGATTTTTTTTTAAAGATTTTTTATTTATTTATTTATTAGAGAGCGAGAGACTGAGAATGAGAGGGGAGAAGGTCAGAGGGAGAAGCAGACTTCCCGCAGAGCCGGGAGTCCGATATGGGACTCGATCCCGGAACTCCGGGATCATGACCTGAGCCGAAGGCAGTTGCTTAACCAACTGAGCCACCCAGGCGCCCTTGATTCTATTTCTTTAGAATATCATTTCTAGGACATTTTGTCATAAAATATAGAGGACAAATAAAACTTGATAACTCTACGAAACCATCATATGTTCTAGAGAAAATGGAATTCACTACTTTCTTTAGAAGGAAAACTCCATGGAGGCAGTGACTGATGCCTAACTTGTACTTAGCTAGAATAGAACCTGGCAGGTCCCAGGCCACAGTAAATATTTATTACACTAATGAACAAATGGGAGATGATAATGACTATCTTAGTCATTATATATATATATATATAGATAGATGTTTCCTTCAGTCATGTACTTAAAGAAGCTCTTCGTTAAAGGAACAACTAGTCTATTATTCATTCATTCGCTTAGTCAAAGTATTTATTGAACACATAGTACTTGTTACGAAGGCTCTGGAGATAAATAGAAAAAAAGAAAGACTTTTGTCCTCTACTGAAAAGCTGACTGTCTAGAAGAGGAATTAGACAAGAACCTCATGTAGAAGCATACAAATTTCTAAGTTGTGATAAGAGCCATGCTAGATACAAATAAGACAAACTGGATGGTTGGTGTGCACAGAAGGTGGAGCATCTGTTTGAGTGGTGAAGAGTGTCAGGAATGAGCATAGAGCAATAATGCTCTTCATTTGGGGACTCTACAAAAGATAAAATTATGGGTGGGCCTCTGAATCCCTCAGGGAAAAGGCTTTCTCTCAGATGGCTCACGGTGATGGTTAGCTGACAGTCTAAGCATGAATCAGTCAGGCTCCCTCACTACCCAACTACTCTAGACTTGCATCAAGAACTGCAAAGCTCAGGCCTGCACTCTAGTTCTGGACTTGCCCATCACTTACTACCGGCCTTGGCCAAACAAAGCTTTAACCTTTTCGAGTTTTAATCTCCTCCAGTAAATGAGAATGAGAATGAGAATTCTGCACCTGATTGCTGGGATGATGAAATAAGAGGCCAGTGATGAATAAGAGGACATGTGATATAAGCAATGTAACTGTTTACTGTGACTGAGACGATGAGGATCATGGAGGTGATGTGTATAACCCTTTGTGGAAGTGATCTGAAATCAAATACATGTTCACTTATGAGCTATTCTTTTGCATGTTTTTAAAGACCCGTAATAGTAGCCAGGGCAGTGGTTTTTCGATCAAAGACATTTGGAAACATGCAGAGGGGATGGAGATTGCCGAATTTTTTTGGTGTCACATGAATCCTAGCATGTAACGGGCAGGGGCAGCATTGCTCAAGGTTCAGCAGTGGGCAGGCCATCCCCACATATCAAAGAACTGTCCAACCCAAGATGCCAATAGTGCCGCAATGAGAACCATTGCCGAATGCTTGACAGAGAAGAAGCATTCAGTAAATGTCTGCTAAATAAATGAATGCTATATCCGCTACTTATTTCCTTCAGAGCACAGAAGTCTGACCATTCCTTGAAAGCAAAGAATGTAGTTCATTCATTTTCATCTTCCCAGATCCCTAACTCTAAACCTGAAACATAACAAGTATTTAATGACTATCCCTTAAACATTCAATCAGCTCATCAATATAATCTATTAAACTGCAAAAAATGGTAATTATTTGACTGGGAGAAGCTAAGGCGATGATGTTGAAGATGTTCTCTTCAGGAGTAAGAAGGATTTGGGGGGAAAATTACTAAAACCTAGAGATCCTAGGGAAATAAATGAGACTTCCCTCCATCACTGTGACTATTTTCAACTTTGAAACATGATCATATCAAGAAAAAAGCCAGAAAAGGTAGTGTTTTATAAAGATCTATACACTTTACAGAGGTAAATTAACCCAAAGACATACTTTGCCTCTTGATATCAGTTTAAAAGTAGACAGGTCAAAATTAAGCTGCTTGGAGAGCTTCTTTTTTGTCTGGGGGAAAAAAAAACCACCAGAAAAGTATATAGAATGTATACTGTTGTTTGTCAAAAGAACCAAAGTAGTATTCTCAAGGACTGATACAATGGGAACCAAAAAAGTTTAAAATAGCAAAAGGTTACAAAGTAACTGAATGAAGGATAATATGAAACAATGGAAATAGAGAAAAGAAAACATAAGAAGATATATTACAGATTATATAATCTTTTCCAACCCTGAGAAAGGGCAAACTTTTCATTAGAGGTTAAGCTGAGAAAAGCACAGCAAGCCAATTTTAGAGACGTGGCAGAAATAGGGGTAAAATTCTAAAACAATGTATAAAAGCAAACAAGAAGAGAAAAACTGAATATATGATAAGCATTAAAGAAAATGTAAACAGTAAAGGAATAATTTTTCAGATTTTAAAAAAAGTTTTTAGAATTGAAATGGTGAGTTACTACAAACATATTTTTAACTGATATTTCTCCTTAACAGAGAAGTGCTTTTCTAAAACTGAAAATTCAGGGGTGCCTGGGTGGCTCAGTTGGTTGAAGGACTGACTCTTGGTTTCAGCTCAAGTCATGATCTCAGGTCCCCACTCAGTGGGGAGTCTACTGGAATATTCTCTCCCTCTACCCCTCCCCCCACACACACTCTCCCTCTCCCTCTCTAAAATAAATATATCTTTTTAAAAAACTGAAAATTCAATTGCAAGTTGTCAAAAAATTGACTGTTTTAAAGATGAAGATGATATAACAAATTAGGTTTTACAATAGAAGAAAACACTGCTAGGTCCTTAAAAATAAGTTAAATTATCAATCTCTGTATAACTAGGAATTGTATTACAGAAGCTTTGTGTGGAGTGGGATATAAAAGAAAAAATTCTCAGAAGAGAAGTTGCATATAAGCAAATAAAGAACTGTCATTCAAAGTAATGTCAAAATTTTAATACTATCAGAAAGCCTCCAAACTTGCTTCTCTACTAAAGGTGAATGCATCAGCTGTGGACTCCTAACAATCTCTGTTTATTATCATCAGTTCACTTGAAAGAGGGATTGACAAGGTAGCTAGTATTAACACATTTGTTAATTTGCCTTTTCTCTGTTCTATACATCAGGAAAAAAAAATCTGACAAATCATTGGCTACTTGAGTGAATCCTTGGAAATGTATAGGCCTATCATGGTAGAGAATATAATGAATTTTATATTTTTTAAGTGTTGGATTTTTGTCAAAGGGAGGAGACAGAGTAGTACAAGTTAAAAGCAGATAAGAGCCACAATATTTCTTCAAAACTTGGGTTCTGGTAGGTAGAAAAATTTGGATATTATGGCTTAAATATTTTTTTTCTTTATAGCCTCCCTTCATATTGAACTATTCTGAAGTGTACTCGATGAAAAGGGAACTTCTACTAAAATGATCTCAAGGGCAGCTTACTTCCGGGTTACAAGTTTCATCTTGTATCACAGCCCAAACATATTCCATGCAATGGATGCATGGCAAGTTTGGAGCAATTTGTTACCATGTCTGGGCCTGTACATTTATGAAGAGTACAATTTGAACAGTCAACATGGCCAAACACAGGAATTGTTGGTTGTTGCTATTTACAAGCGTAATGTGGCTTACACTCACCTTTAATTCGCTTAGTTCTTTTATTTAAAGAAAAAAAAAATCATAGCTATTCCAAAAAGGACCTATAAAGGAGTTGAGGCCTTCGGCTTTCACCTTCATCACGCACATACACAAAGCCAGATTTATTGAGAAAACTGACATCTAAAAAGCTCCGCCTACTTTGTAGGTGTAAGCACCGACAAAGAACTTTCTTTAGTACCAGCTGACAAGATGCAGTTGAAAATTCTTACAATTATTACAAACATGACAGTGTTGACTAAAGCTCCACTTACTTAGAAGTCTCTCTCTTACATGGAAAATGACCTCATCCTTATCCCAAGTTGTTAAGTAGCTTAATAAGTCTTTCATGTCTACAGATTTCTTTAATCATTTCATTGGTTCATTATGATATCAAAGGCATTTTACATAGAGGTCTAAAATATCCCCTTCTTTGTGACCAAAAGGTATATGCATGTTTGAAGGGGTAATAGGTATTATGTTTTCTGAACAATGTCATCAGCTAAGAGAGTTGAACTTTTGGTCCTGATCTCACAGTGAGGTTTTCACTTCATAGGCATCTGTTTGCAATCTAAATCAAAAGAATCAAAATTTGGCCTTGGACAAATAAAGGAAAGATCCAATTCTGTGTGTCTGTGTCCTCAGGGTAAGATTAATCAGCAAATAGTAGTGATCAAGTATGTATATTACCTGAAACTACAGTCTAAAGAGATAAGGTCTCAGTGATCATTTCTCCAGAGGTCTTCATTTTCACCTGGAAAGCCCACCATGATGGTCTCTGCAGCCTGTTCAGACATCTGCCCATTGTCTACCTCAATGCTTTTTTCCAAATGATCACTTTAGTCCTAGAAGTTAATTTTAAGCTACTTGACTGTTCCTAACTCAACACTATATTTTCTCCGTCTCCTTCAAGCAAAGGCACTACGTACAATTACCTTCTATTGTTCAAAAATGGCAACTTAGGAATATCCTTTTATTACAGTAACATAATTAAGATATCTACCCAGAAATCTCTGCCTCTAAAAATAATAACAAGTATCAACATTTATTTGAAATCTTGTTCTAATTCAAAAACACTCCCATCTTCCTGTTTTGTTTTTCACAATGAAATCCCGGGGTCTTCAAAATGAAAACCAAACTACTTTGCACAAACTGGCCTGCCCTTCGCCGTGCTAGAATTATTCATTCAACAAATACCTTGCCTAGCCCGTGCTACAAATTTGTACTACACGTAAATGTCATTGAATGGCAGCCCTTTCTCTACGTACACGCCTGTATCAAAAGGACGCGATTTTTTCACAGGTTTTGCCCCATTTACCCCCTCCCCTTGGTAAGCTGCCCACCCCATCCCTAAAACTCCTTCCCCCCCAAAGCAGGGGGCTAATAAGGCGCGGGAGTGGTGGGAAGGGGAGCGACGTTCGGCACCCGCAGCTGTCAGCGCGGAGGGCCCGGCGCGCATGCGCAGCGTGAGCAGCTCGGCCCCGGCGCCGCAGGTCGCCCAGCGAGCAGTGGTCGAGCCCAACGGGCAGTGCAGGATCCACAGACGCCCGCACGGCTCTGGGAGGGCGGCGCCCACGAGGGCAGTGCGGCGTGCGGGGCGGGCGGGCACACTCACAATTTCAGCATCCACTCGCCCTCCATCACCAGCGTCCAGTTGGAAGCGGTCATGGGCCGCACCCAGCTCCGCTCCTCCGGTAGCGCGGCCTGCTCGGGGCCGCCCTCCGCCGCGACTCCGGCCACCAGGAGCGCCGTCAGCAGCGGACCCCAGTGCCCGCCCGCCATGTTGGGGCTCGGAGGGAGGCTCCTCGGCAGGGGGCGTGGGGAAAGGAAGCGGCGGGCCCGGGGCCTGGCTAGCCCGCTAGCCCGGGCCTTTCCAGGTAGTCGGAGGTGGTGCCGGGCCGCCCCGCCTCCGCCCGGCCGCACCGACAGTCCCAGCTTCGGAGGCGGGCAGCCAGCGCCGCCTCTTATCTGCCCGGTCCCGCCGAGGCCACGCCCCCTCCCGCCTCGCCTTGCCGTTGCCCGTGGTGTCGGTTGCCTAGGCAACGGCCGCCCTTTCTTTCTGACGCCCTTCCCCCCACCTCCCCCCGAAAATAAACAGATGACCCAATGTTGCTTAAGTTAGAACAGGCACCGCGTGTGCCCAGGCTCCAGTACGCGGATTGGCGTGCGTGGGGGATTTCTAAAGAGAAACACGGCCACTAATTTAAAAATTCATCCCCTATTCTATGGTAGTGGGAGTAACAATGGACTGCAAAGTAAACCTATTTATAATGAGAAAACGGAAGGACGCTTGGCCATCTCTTGCTAAAAGGGAGAGGAAAATTTAAATACTCTCTGCCTGTGTCTATTGAAGTATCACTACCTAACTGGAGATGATAGTGAAACTAGACTGTAATTTTTTAAAATAATTTTAATTTTATAAAAACTTCTAAAACATGAGTACTAACATAAAACGAGTCAGTGAATAAAAGAATATTGGCAGTTGCAGTTAAATGGGTCTCTCACTTCTCTTGGCTACAGTTCCTTGGATCTAAAATGAGAGTAGCCTAAATGATTTCCAGATCTCTCTCCAGATACACATCAAATGCATCTGTACCTTAAGATCACCACACCTTGAGTTTGTATGGCTGAAATACAATTAGAAGGTGACTGAGCTTTTTCAAAGTGTGCTTTATAAAAATTTGTTAGCTGGGCAAACCATAAAACTAGATAATGTGGTCAATGCATGATGAAAAAGTGTGATTTCTGTCATAGGCTTAAAACAAATACAGCTATAAAACTAACAGTATTGCTGGGCACATGGGATTAATCTCTAATCCTATAGGAGAGAAAGATTAATTTTGCCTCCAGAGAAGATCTTGCTTAAGTTAGGTGTTAATTAGCAGTAGCTCAATGCTATGTGGAACCAGCCCTTATAAAAATATAAGACTCACATTTACAAATTATTGTAAATTTGGAAAATGTCCTTGCAATAAGTATTAGTAAGAATCACTGGTATTACATACAAATCAATCCTATAAACTCAATAGAAAACACTGTTTTGCTTATAAAAAGAAATATCATACACAGGAATTCTATCATTCTTTTTAGTGCAGGTTTTGTACATGATATGGTATTGGTAGAAAAACATCTTTAAAACAGATTCTGTATTAAGAAATAACTATTAATTTTGTTGGGTGCGATAATGGTCTTATAACTATTTTTAAAAATTCTTTATGGCTTGGGGCGCCTGGGTGGCTCAGTGAGTTAGGGCCTCTGCCTTCTGCTCAGGTCGTGATCTCGGAGTCCTGGTATCAAGCCCACCGTTGGCTCTCTGCTCAGCGGGAAGCCTGCTTCCCCCTCTCTCTCTGCCTGCCTCTCTGCCTGCTTGTGGTCTTTCTCTCTGTGTCAAATAAATAAATATTTTTTAGGGGCGCCTAGGTGGCTCAGTTGGTTGAGCAACTGCCTTCGGCTCGGGTCATGATCCCGGAGTCCTGGGATCCAGTCCCACATCGGGCTTCCAGCTCCACGGGGAGTCTGCTTCTCCCTCTGACCTTCTCCCCTCTCATGCTCTCTCTCACTGTCTCTATCTCAAATAAATAAATAAAATCTTAAAAATAAATAAATAAATAAATATTTTTTAAAAAGTCTTTATGGCTATGGAGAGTAAAATATTTATGTGTCAAATAATACGGTATCTAGAATTCACTTGATAATACTCCAGAAATAAAATTTGGGGGGGTGCAAAGAGGATGGATACACATAGTGACAGAACGTCAATCAGTGCTGAGGCTAAGTTCATTTTCACTTTTCTCTACTTCTGTATGTGCTGGAAAATTTGTAAAATGAAGAGTTAAATAGAGAGTTTATCTGAGGCACAACGGAAACCCATTGCTGAGGCTCTTCCTCTTTCTAACCCAAAATGTGTGTTCAAGGATCGCATTTCCTGGCCTTCAAAGTAAGGTCAGTAGGAAGGAACATAGCAAGAACGTATGGGGGCAAATGAGCAGTATGAAGGCATAGAGCCAGGTAAGGGGGCAATTGCTGTTCAATGATCAGTATCTGAGCTGTAACACTTCTTACCTATGTGACTTGGGGCTAAAACGAGTTCACACCAAGTTTCCGTTGAAATGCAGGAAATAATAGAACCTACTTCGTAAGAGGCTGTGAAGATTAAATGGGTAAATACAATGCCTAGCACATGGTATGATTAAATAAGCTTATGTGTTATTATCTGGAGACAACAACATGCTATAATGCTTCTAAGAGTCTCTATTTTTCCTAGATTAAAGTCAAACTTGCTTTTCATTTTCATGGTACACAAAACCCTTCACAATCCAGCTTCGGTTTTGCCCACTTTCCATGCTGCCATTCCCACAATCCCCTATACTCCAGTGACTCTACTCCCCATTCCCCAAGTGCATTAGGAACCCCAGTGAAGTCTTTGAGAGTATGACTTGAAGTCAGGTTGACAATTGGTCCTGCCCTGCTTCCCCTTTTTCTCTAGGGTTGAAAAGGGAGTTAAAAGCCAAATGTCCCTTTTCCTCTATTCCCAGATCTGCATGTTTCTCACGGACACATCACATGTGGTAGAGGTATACCAGTGCCCTTCTCTTTCCCACCCCACAAAGGAGTATGCTTCTGCACCCCCTGTGAAGTTAAGCCAACAATGTAGAAGTTCAACAAGCAGAAAGCATCTCTATGTACCACTTGCAGATCAAAGCTTTTAATCACGGATGTGAGACCCTCCAGTAGAAGCAGGAAGGCAAGTTCCTACTATGAAACTTTTATTGAAAAGACATGATCTAGGATTATACAACACAAGAGAGAAGGCTAGGTTGCTAAGATGTCTCATGGAGAATAGTTGCCCTAGATGGTCCCCTGGATTTTCAGTGGTTTTGCCTAGGCAGGATATACATTTTCATGATGATAAACCTATTCAGGTTAGATTCTACTACATAACTACCGGAATAGGTCTCATGGTTCTGGGGGCTGACGGGCTTGGCTGGGTTGGGTGGGTTTTGCTTGGATTCCTGCATATAGTGGAAGACATTTGTCATATCGCTACCTTCTACTGGTTAAACAAATCACTAAAGGCCAGACCAGATTAAAGGGAAGAGAAATTAGACTTTATCCCTTAACAAGAAACAGCCAAAATAAATCATTTATCTATCAAAAAGTCACCCTGAAAATTTGGAATTGTTTGTCACTGAAGGATCATCTAACCCATTCTTACTAACCCAGTATTTTCTTTTTATGACTTTGTCAAGAATAGCTTAGTTGTTGTTTTGGGGTGACATTTCCAGAAAGCAGTGTGGGAACTACCTCTCCCCTCTTACCTTTTGTGGGTGGACCTGCCCTATGAGGTGCTTGTTTGGGCAAAAAGTACTGGGAAAAATGGTATTCAAACCTTTGGGAAGTTACATGCTTTGATGCCATAGTATTTAAGGACTCAAGGGACTTCATAGGATTTTTGTTAAACTTATTCCAAAAAGACTTTTTAAAATGTGGCAAGATTTATATAAATGTACTCATAAGGATGAGATATCTTTTGTACTTTGAACACTTTTTACACATTGAATAATGAATTTAAGAAAAAAAAATAAGAACATATATTCCAATCCATATATTCCATATATTTAGAAACTTTTAACACATAGTAACAAGCAAAGACCTTGCTAAAATTGGTAACTCGGGACTTGGTATTAAGAGGATAATCAATCAGAGGTAAAGAGATTATATTCAGATTACAAATTCCGTAGTAAGAGGGTAAATAAACAATATGCAACAGTTTTCCTATTGAGGATGGTGAAACCAATACAGAAATGTTAAATAAGCTAGGTAGTGCTGTAAAATTAGTCCATAGAGTAATAATAGTACAGGAATTTAATTACACAAACAGATTTGCTAAATGCCTTACAGGAATAAGAGGTGGAGGGAGAATTTAAATAGGACACTTCCTAGAACAGATGGTAGGAGAAACCATGAAGAATGGAAATACACTGAATTGTCCCAGGCTAGTGACTAGATATGAATTCAGAAGAAGGATTAATTCTCTACAAAATAACAATCCTAGGACTGCCTCTTGGAAAAAGAGAATCAACCAATTCTTTTCAAAACTAGGGAGCTCAGGAAGGCTATATAGAAGAAAAATATACACATACCAATTCTGTTCCTATACAACAGTAAGAATAATTTTTTTTAAAGATTTATTTTTTATTTATTTGACACAGAGAGAGAGAGCATGAGAGGGGAGAGGTCAGAGGGAGAAGTAGGCTCCCTGCAGAGCAGGGAGCCCAACGTGGGACTCGATCCTGAGACTCCAGGATCATGACCTGAGCCGAAGGCAGTTGCTTAATCAACTGAGCCACTCAGGCGCCCAGCAGTAAGAATAATTTTAAAATGTAATATGGGCAAAGATCTTATTGAAGAACAACAAAAACTATCAGAAAGGAAAAAAAAAAAGAAAAGCTGAAGGAACATGCAAGACATAAGGAAAAAGCAGGATAGCCTTATATGGTGATGATGTCAATTTTCCCAAATTAATCTATAAATTTAATGCAATACGATTCAAAGTACAGCCAAGATCCTTTATACAGAATTCTAAAAATCTGTCTTAAAAAGTTAATGCTTATGACTAGGGAACAGGATTTTGAAAAAGATCAATGATGTGATTCTTGCCCCCTCATGCACTAAAATATGCTATACAGTTACAATAAAATGGAGGAATTAGTACAAGCAAATAGGTAAATGGATCTGAGCCAAGATTCAAGAAACAAAACCACATGTTTATGTATAAGTATGAGAAAGGTGGTATATTAGTCAGGAAAAGGTAGATTTAGGCTGCAGTAACAAACAACCCTGCAAATCTCAAAGGCTTAACTCAGAAAGCTCCTGTCTCCACTATGCAAATTCCACATTGGATCTAGGAGACCCTAGACAAGCTGAAGGCTGGGGAGGGGCTACACAATACAGGCTGCTTCAGTCTTACGGTTCTTCCATGTCAACACAAGGCCTCCTTCATCATCATTGCAGAGAAAGAGAAAAGTGAAAGGTTTCAAGAAGATTTTTTTGGCTTCCTGGGGTTCCTGGCTGGTTTAGTCGGTAGAGCAAGAGATTCTTGATCTCGGGGTTGTAAATTTAAGCCCCAACTTGGTTGTAGAGATTACTTGAAAATAAAATCTTTTTAAAATTTTTTATTTATTCCCCAAACTACTAGAACTCATACAGCAATTCAGTAATGTGTCAGGATACAAAATCAATGCACAAAAATCAATTGCTTTCCTATACACTAACAATGAAAATATGGAAAGGGAAATTAGAGAATCGATTCCATTTACTGTGGCACCAAGAACCATAAAATACCTGGGAATAAACCTAACTAAAGAGATAAAGGATCTGTACTCGAGGAACTATAGAATACTCATGAAAGAAATTGAAGAAGACACAAAAAGGTGGAAAAGCATTCCATGCTCATGGATCGGAAGAATAAACATTGTTAAAATGTCTATACTGCCCAGAGCAAT
>CM052811.1:91986536-92021829 GCA_028533885.1 Nasua narica | reverse complement strand
GGAGTATAAAGAAAATCATGGAGGGCATCGTGAGAAGGAAGGGAAGGGTGAATGGGGGGAAATTGGAGGAGGTGATGAACCAGGAGAGACTGTGGACTCTGAGCAACAAACTGAGGGTTTTGGAGGGGAGGGGGTGGGGGGGGTGGGTGAGCCTGGTGGTGGGTATTGAGGAGGGCACATATTGCATGGAGCACTGGGTGTGGTGCATGAACAATCAATCTTGTAACACTGAAAAATTAAAATAAACATATTTGGGGAGAATAAATAAATAAATAAATACTTCTGAAATTATTAAACGAAAAAAATTTTTTTTATTTATTCATTTGAGACAGACAGATACAGAAAGAGAGAGAGCATGAGCAGAGGAGAGGGAGAGGGAGAGGGAGAAGCAGGCTCCCCGCCGAGCCTGGAGTCCGACGTGGGGCTCGATCCCCAGACTCTGGGATCATGACCTGAACCAAAGGCAGACGCTTAACTGACTGAGCCACCCAGGTACCCACTGAAAATAAAACCTTAAAGGAAAAAAAAAAGCAGCTCTTTTTGCTTCTTAGTCCAGAAGTAGTGCATACCAGATCAGCTCATAGTCCGTTGGCCAGAACAAATCTTAAGACAGTCCATTTTCTAGGGATGGAGGTTGTCTTTAGGGACTAACGATTGATGTACATTTACAATACCCAGCAGTGTTAGGACAATTACCTCTTCACCAAGAAAAAATATATGTATCTCTACCTTAATCTATACACCAAATAGATTGCAAATGAAAAAAAGCACAAAATAATAAATGCTCTTTAAAAAGCTTTGGGAGAGTGGGGCGCCTGGGTGGCTCAGTGGATTGAGCCTCTGCCTTTGGCTTAGGTCATGATCCCAGGGTCCTGGGATCAAGCCCTGCATCGGGCTCTCTGCTCAGCGAGGAGGCTGAAGGAGCAGCCCTAACCCCCACCCCCCCCCCCGCCTGCCTTTCTGCCTACTTGTGATCTCTCTCTCTCTCTGTCAAATAAATAAATTAAAAAAAAAAAAATCTTAAAAAAAAAAAGTTTGGGAGAATACCTTTATAAACATCAGGCAGGCGAAACTTTTTAAGTAACACATGAAACACTGAGACCATAAAAGAATTCTGGTAAGTTTGTGACACAGTGAAAATAAAATTAAGCCAAACTGGAGAAAATGATCTGAAATTTACATGATGCCCAAAGCTTTCATATCCCTAAAATTCGAAGTTCTACTAATTAAGAAAAAGACATACAACCCCATAGGGACATAGAAAAGGTTATAAATATCCATAGAATAAGAAATAAAAATGGTAGATGAACATAAAAATTTGTTTCAGTATAATGCTAATCAGGAAAGTATACTTAATAGTTACAAATACAGTTTATTTGATGACTTTCTATGAATCCCCCTTTGGGCTCAACCAACTGTGATTAGGACAAGCCACCTCAATTTCATAAAATCCTCAGTGGACACTAAATACAAGAGCTTCCTTCTGTAATTACTTGCCCCCCTCACTTTTTGATTATATTCTCTGATTAGAGGATATTCAGGAACCTGGCATGTACGTGTAAATTTTAAAGTAGGATTAAACGAAAACTGGAAAAGAGGGAGTCATAAATTTTATTCTATAGCAATTGTGTACCACAAACCTAGCAAATTGTACACAAAGGGAAAAAATGCTTTAATGAATCCAAGTATAAAAATTACCTATAATGTTTGGCTCCCAGGCCCTGGAGATTGAAGTATATCAGCTGGTGTCTTCATTTCATTCAACAAATTTCATGGAGTGGATATTGTGTGCATGCCTTGTGCTAGATTCTTTGAGAGCAAGAGAGGCAAGACTTTCTGTTTTTAATGTGCAAGGCATTGGCTGGTAACACATTAAATAATAAAATTTAAATAATGTTCAGAAATACTAAGCATTGGACATTCTAGAGTATTTCGGACTAGGAAGGCTGAGAATACACCAAGGAAGACAATGAGCTTTAGTGCTACTCTGAAATGGACGTAGGAATAGAAAAGATGACAAAGAGGGCCATATTGAGAAAATGACACAACCTGAAAGTCTAAGAACCTCAAAGTTCAACTCTCAACCTTAAAAAAAAAGATCTGGAGATGCCTGGGTGGTTCAGTCGGTTAAGCAGCTGCCTTCTGCTCAGGTCATGATCCCAGGGTTCTAGGATGGAGTTCCTCATCAGGCTCCCTGCTCAGTGGGGAGCCTGCTCCTCCCTCTCTCACTCCCCCTGCTTGTGTTCCCTCTCTCGTTGTATCTCTCTGTAAAATAAAATAAATAAAATAAATCCAAACAATGTTTATTATGAACAAATATCTGTTTTGTTTTGGCATTTGAAGGTTGGGAAATCAGGAACTGCATTGACATCCTTGACACATTAGGTCAGGATTTATTTTTACTGTAGAGAAGAAACTGAGAGGAACAAAGATGTCCATTGAGTTTATTGTTCTGTTCCAAGGCAGAAAACATGTTAACTAAACTGTTAGTGCTTGTGTATCTATACAAGAATTCACTTTACGTATCTCATTTTAGTAAACATTTCTTGATATGTGAACCAAATATTTCCCAAGGTTCTTCAATCATGATTTTTAAGAAAAATTTTGTTTTGTTTGCATGTCGGTGAAGGTGGAAAACAACTGTTCACCATTAATAAATTTAATTTTATACTGCTAATGTTTAATCTTAGTCCCTATTTCAAGCTCCTCTTCCTCTGTCATCATATGAAATTTTGAAATCCAAAAGTGGACAGAGGTAAGCATTGTAATATTAGATATGCAGGCCAAAAATTCATTATCTAGCATTTTACCCAATAAGGTGCTTTGGGAAAATTGCTAGGCAGTAATTTATATGTTCCTGATAGGAACTGGAAAAAATAGTCAAGGTCTGTTGTGTAAAAGAAAATGTAACCAAAATGTAACTAAAACGAAAGTCCATATTTCACATAAATCACTAATACAATTTACTAGTAAAGAATAAACAGAATACTTTAAAATTATAAATACAGTAAGATAGCCTTTTAGGCTAAACTCAGTGGTATGGTGGTAGATGTTTAGTAACCCATATCCCTGACGATGGGAAGCCTTGATTTGTTGAGTTTGCTAATTTCTGTGTTCTATATTCTGCCACCACATCTAATTTCAGATTGCCCAGTTGATGCCCACCAGCTGGTAAAATTTCAGAAAACATATTATTTGTTTTGTAAAATCTGATACAAAATGACTCGAGAACCCCACTGCAAACACTAATAAATAATACACTCCTACCACTTAATAAAATGTGTCCCTTTAACTTAATATTCTAAAACTAGAGACAAGATCTAAAAACTCTAAAATACTTTAAAAATATGACTGTAAGTGGCCGTATATGTGTTTTGCGTATTTATGAACTTAAAATACCACACTTGATTTAATCCTATGCTTTTAGGCACTTACTAAATTTCTTTTGTTTAAAGCTTTAAAAAAAAAAATTGACCAAAGGATATATATGCTTTTAAGTGAATTCTTTTTTTTTTAAAGATTTTATTTATTATTTGACACAGAAAAAGAGATCACAAGTAGGCAGAGAGGCAGGCAGAGGGAGAGAGGGAAGCAGGCTCCCCACTGAGCAGAGAGCCCAATGGTCCAGGATCCTGAGATCCCAGGCCCTGAGATCATGACCTGAGCCGAAGGCAGAGGCTTTAACTCACTGAGCCACCCACGCGCCCCTTTTAAGTGAATTCTTTCTTACAAGTGTAACTGGTGTTGAAACTGTTTGCGTCTTGCTGCACGCACGCACGCACGCACGCCCTTGAGTTTTGAAATGGGTGGATTTAATACAGGTGGTTGGGTTGCGGCAACAATCCTCTTTCCAACATAAGTAAGCTTTTCTTATGTTCCATGACAGATTTATGACACTGCCTAAACCCTAGTGAATTACAACATTAATTTTTTTCTCAAAATACACTCATATAAAAGACAACACATACATGAAAACATCTGTAATACAAAACATGCACTGTTGTCAAGTTTTCAGCTTCTACCTTTTTTTACCAATGAAAATGGAAATAAATCTAAGTAACACTTAAGAATGCTTGTTTTTCCCATACTAATGGGCCAGAAATAGTGAACTAGTTTTATTTTTAGATGTTTAATTTGAAAGTATAAGACTTACTCCATTGATCTTACTCTGTTCCACAAAGAGAGAATGACATCACGCCATTGAAGGTCATTAAAAAGTCCTCTTCAGAATGCAAATCAGTATAACCCCTGTGGAAAACTGTATGGAGGAGGTTCCTCAAAAAGTTAAAAACAGAACTAACCTATGATCCAGTAGTCGCACTAGTAAATATTCTGAGTATTTACTCAGAAAAATACAAAACACTAATTCAAAAGAATACATGCATCCTTATATTTAAAGCAGCATTATTTACCATAGCCAAAATATGGAAGCAGTGCAAGAGCCCATCCATTGATGAATGGATGAAGATGTGGTATATATATGCAGATGTGGTATATATATACAGATGTGGTAGATTATTCAGCCATAAAAAAAGATTGAAACCTCACCATTTGCAACAACGTGGTTGGAGCTAGAGTATAATGCTAGTTGAAACAAATCAGTCAGAGAAAGACAAATACCATATGATTTCACTCATATGTGGAATTTAAGAAACAAAGCAAAGGGAAAAACAGAGGGAAGAACCAAGAATCAGACTCTTGACTGTAAGAATAAACTGATGGTTACCAAAGGAGACAGGGTGGGGGGCGGGTGGTGGTTAAACAACTGATGGGGATTAAGGAGTGCACCTGTCACAATGAGCACAGGTAGTGGATGGAATTGTTTAATTACTATATTGTAGCCCTGAAACTAGTATAACACTGTGTGTTACCTATACTGGAATTTTAAAAAATAAAAAATAAAAAGTCCTAGTCTATGAACTACAGGATAAAGAAACGAAGAAATAAAAGCAGCCTCAAACCCAGGATTTGGAAAAGTGACAGAAAATACTCCTCCTGGGAGAAGGCACAACAAACACCCCACCACTTTTCACTTGGGTTGAAAGGGGGCTGGTTCAAGTAAAAATTGTGTGGGCTATTATGAAGGAATAAACACGCATTCTTCTGTTAGGGGAGATTTTTACTAGAAAATCACTAGAATAGTGGTTGTCCATGGAGAATGGAGGTGACTCTGTCCCCTAGAGGACATTAGGCAATGTCTGGAGACACGCTTTTCACCACTTGGAGGGGAGGATGTTACTGGTACCTAGTGGGCAAAAAAGACCAGGGCTGCTGCTAAATATTCTACAATGCACAGGACAGCCTCCCACAATAAAGACCCAAAATGTCATGGAAACCTTTCACTATACCCCAAAGATTTACACACATATAAATGCACCCGGGTGAGGAAACGGAACATCACCAGTACCTACTTCAATCTTAATTTGAGAAATAGAGTATATTTTATTGATTTAAAACTTTCAGTGGCACCTGCGTGGCTCAGTCGGTTAAGCGTCTGCCTTCAGCTCAGGTCATGATCCCATGGGATTGAGCCCCACATCGGGCTCCCTGCTCAGTAGGGATACTCTTTCTCCGTCAACCTTCTGCCCCTTGCAACCCCCTGCTAATGTGCTCTCTCTCTCTCTCTCAAATAAATGAAATCTTTAAACAAACAAACTTTCAGTCAAGATCCAAGAGAAAGAATTCATACAGTATAGTATTTCATATGCACTATATCTTGGATGATATGACAAATATACGCTAAATTTAAATATTAAATTGGCAAAGATTTGTTAGTTAATGCTACATATATAATAAAGCTCAGCTTTCGCATGTATGATTTATATAAAGGTATAAACCACATGGTTCATGTATGAAGCAAGAGCACAGTGCCAAGCTTAAAAGTAATGTCAAAATAACCTTGTTCGTATTTCTCAAGTCTTATGAAAGGGAAACTTAAGACACATAGTGCTTCTTAGAAAAGTAAAAATAAAAATAACATTTGATATCTCCTCCCACCCAATTTCTCATACATCAAGAGTTGCTCCCAAGTCTTTCTCTGGCACACATACGTACTTGAAAGACAAATCTTCCTTTCTTAGATTCAGCCCCTTTCCCTGTCTTCCTTCACAAGAGTCCGTAAAGTTATGGACTCAATCAAGGATGAGAGAGAAAACAAGACAGGAAAAGACAAGCCCAGCTTCGCCTCAGCAGGCAGGGAGAAGGTTGGAACCTCTCTGACAGCCATGGGCTCCTTGGGCTTTCTCCTACACACTGACAGACCACAGCAGTAATAAACAATTACAGCATGCTAACAAGAGCACTTGCATGTACCTATTTGGTAATTATCGCTTGTATTTGTGAATATAATTACTTATATTTGAGAAGATCTTCTAGGAAAAAAATTTCCTTATGTTCGATTTTTCTTTCAATAATACACATATATTAATAGAACACTAGATTTTCAATAAATACGATTTTCACCACTGGTTTTTAAAGCATCTTTTAGTATTGAAATATCTTCCTTAATTGCTTCTTTCACATGGCCATCTTTACAGTGATTTACATATGTCCCTGTTGAAAGCATATTCGATGACAAAGCTGGTAGATGATAGCTTGATATATTAATTCCTTAAAGACTTTTACCACTTGTAGCCATGTGAGTTTATATAAATAGTTTCAGCTTCAGATGTATTATCCCATCATAGACCCTTCACAAGGTCAAATTTGTAAATGATCTGGTGATGTTTTAGCAAGAAGGCCACTGCAAAATGCATTTCAGTTGATTCGTGGTCAGAAATTAAAGTCAAAACTGGCCCTATATTTCTAACGGAACCTATTTTGAGATCTCTGAAATACCAAGTTTATAATATACAGATAAGGCGTCCATTTGTTAAAACAAGATTTTATTTATTTATTTGTTTGTTTATTTTTAGGTTTGTATTTATTTGACAGAGAGAGACACAGTGAGAGAGGAAACACAAGCAGGGGGAGTGGGAGAGGGAGAAGCAGGCTTCCCACCGTTATTTTTCCAACAGCTTATTATGAAAAGTTTCAAAGGGGCATTACTGCTGTACCAGATCATATAGAAAGCCCGCAACCACATCGACCCATTTACCTCATTCTTGGCTCCATAGTAGTTCCATGTTAATTATATCTACACGCATTCTGAACTCGACGAGATAGTGTCGTCATTATTTTGCTTTCAAAAATATTATGCATTTTTAAGAAATTAAGAAAACCATTTTATTTTATTATTTTTTATTTTTATTTTTTTTAAAGATTTTATTTATTTATTTGACAGAGAGAGAGAGATCACAAGTAGGCAGAGAGGCAGGTAGAGAGAGGGGGGGAGGCAGGCTCCCCGCTGAGCAGAGAGCCCTATGTGGGGCTTGATCCCAAGACCCTGAGATCATGACCTAAACTGAAGGCAGAGCTTAACGACTGAGCCACCCAGGCGTCCCTAAAATGAGATTTTATTCCAAAAAGGCTACGAATTCATCAACAAATCAGGTAGAGATTGCCACTGGTGTTCAGAAGTGGGTTTGTTCATCTGGGGATAACTCACTGAACTCACGGTTTGTGTGCTTTTCCATATGGGCGTGTTACTTGAATTAAAGCACTCGAAAATGCCATATTCCTGAAGTTTACTTAACAGAAATTAATGCTGATTATATTAGAAAACGTAATAAAGGGGCGCCTGGGTGGCTCAGTGGGTTAAAGCCTCTGCCTTCGGCTCAGGTCGTGATCTCAGGGTCCTGTGATGGAGCCCCGCATCGGGCTCTCTGCTCACCCGGGAGCCTGCTTCCGCCTCTCTCTCTGCCTGCCTCTCTCTGCCTACTTGTAATCACCCTCTCTCTGTCAAATAAATAAAAATAAAATCTTAAAAAAATGTAATAAGTAAGATAGGTTATAAAATAGCACACGGAGTAGAGTATCGTATTGGAAAAAAATAAATGTGTGGTCATGCACACACACACATAACCCTTAAGATATATATCTTATGGACTGGTAGGAAATTGTTGATATAATACCAACAATTATTTTATATATATATATATATATGTACATATATATATATCTCTCTCAACAATTTCCTAGCAGTCCATAAAGAAGTGTTGCCGTCTGTGGCTGTCACTAATATAGTTTATAGATAACGCTGGAGCAGCCTACAAAGTGCTTCCTCATTTTTTTTTACAGCTTCAGTATTATGCAAATTTAATCGGTTTTCTGTTGATGGCATTTAGATTGTTTCTAAACTTACTTTCTTAAACCGTGTTGCCATGAGTAATCTTGTACCCATAATGTACTGCATATATGCAAGTACATCTGTACTCTGGCTAGAAGCCGAAATGCTGACTTAAAGGAAATCTGTGTTTGTGACTTTGATAGTCGCGGCCCGAAGGTCCTTCACAGAGATTGTCTCAGCTTATGCTCCCCTAAGTGGTGTATGAAAACACCTGTTTCCACCCGCCCCTGTCAACACAGCTTGTGTTTACTCCATTCTGTTCCCCAAGACTTGCTTGATGCAGAAAATGCAAAAAAACACACACAACCAACAGATTTCGGTGCTGTTATGTGATCCCCTCCCCTTTTGTCGTTGTTTTTGGGTTTTTTTGTTTGTTGCTTTGTTTTTTTTTTTTTCTTTTTTCAAATTAACAGAAAAACTTAAGTTACAGAACAGTATGTATCATATAGAAGTACAAAATGTTCGAATGGAAGTATGTATTATAAGTATGCATAGAAGTTCTTTAGAAGGTGCAGTAACCTACAGACGGCCCTGAATCGCAGATGGGTTTCTCAGCATCAAACTTTAGTACAAAGGGCAGGGCGGGGCAGCAGGGGGGAGGGGGGGTTGGTTGGTGGTGCCTGGGTGGCTCAGTCAGTTAAGCCTGGGACTTGATTGCAGCTCAGGTCATAGGATCCAGCCCTGAGTTGGCCCCTGAACCCAGTGAAGAGTCTGCTTGGATTCCCCCGCAACATGTGTTCTCTCTCTCTCTCAAATAAAAAAATAAGTAAATCCTAAAAAAAAAAAAAAAAAGAATGGCAAGGACCCACACAACCAAAATGCTCAGATAAGTGGAGAGAGAGGTCTGTGAAGTCAGGGAGGCTGACACCCCGTCATCCAGAAATGCTCTCTCTATGTATGGTTTACCGAATCCCCTCCCACAGTGGGAGTATTTAATTATGAAACATCTCTATTTTATACCCAGGTATAGCCTACCTGACATTCTCCCCGTTGACCTACCTCAGTGGGCTCTGCTTCCTATAGGCTGTCCTTAGCCAGGGACTACCCTCTAAGAACCTTTTTGAGACAATGCCTCTTCTTCCTAAAAATATCAGTAGGTCTATTTATGTGCAGGTCCAGATGATGGAAGTTAGACTTGGTCCCTGGCCTTTCTCATGTCCTCTGTAAAAGACTAAGAAGATTTCAAGCAGTTAATTTAACTTCTTCCTCCCAGAAGGACCCACTACAGTGTCTTAGGGAAGTTAGATAGCTGGGAATGGAGTAAGATGGAGATTTTAAATTGAATGTCCTTTTGGTCCATATGAATGTATCACTGATTAAAAATGATTATATAAACACAAATAGCAAAAATGATAAATGAGAAGCATGCAATTTATAACAAGTACAATATAATATATTTGGATTCTTATTTTGTCCACAATCATAGAAAAATGCTTTTACGCTATACTTAAACATTGCCAGTTTAATTCTGGTAATGGAATATTTGGCACAGGGAAGATTGGGAGCCGGCGAGAGAGTGTAACAAGATTAAAACCCTTTGGCGAAGAACAGTACAGATCCTTGTGTTTGGTTTTGGAGTTCTGCCTAATAACAGCCTATTTTCTTTTTCCTTCTGAGACATATTAGTGGATTTTATGTTCTTTCTGAATGTATTAATGACTTTTTCCATTTTTAAGTTCAACCATTGTATTTTACTGTGCTTTCTGGAATGATGTCTAGGTTTCAGGACATTATCATACTAGGCCTGGCTTTGTCAATTTACTGCCTTTGCAAGACGTAACTAATTTGTCTTCGATGCAGATGTAGTATGTTACAGGCCTAGCATTTGGGCTGGACTTGGCCTGCCACTTGCTGTTCATGTGACTTCGAAGTTGTTCAACATCTCTGAGTTCTACTGCTATTATCCTCATCTGTAAAATGGGAATATCAGTGCCAAGCATTTCAGCCCAGATTCCCTAGAAAACAGAGCCTGAGGCCAGGATGAAGGCAATGATACTGAATTTGGGGGTCGAGGAAAGTTCCAGTATTCATGGGACAAGTGACTGTCAGCCCCGGAAAGGGGGCATGAACTGGAGCAGACTTGGGATTATGTAGAAAGTACCCGAGGTTCCTGGAGATAAAGCTCATACATCTATTTGTGCTGACAGCAGGGTCCTTTCATTTTTGCACAAGAAGCAGACAATGACCCATGTGATACAACGTAGGGACATTAAACAAGGTGCTTTAACCTATCATAGTGCCTGAAATTCTAACATTAGTTTCTCATTTGTTTGGTCTTAAAGGGATTTTGGTCTTCAAGTTTCTCAAATTAAAATTCAAATACTCCTATGTGATAAAATATCTTGGGACATCACCAAAGAACACACACCTATTTCTTTAGGATATTATTTATTTATTTGTCGAACAGAGAGAGAGAGAGAACACAGCAGGGGGAGCAGCAGGCAGAGGGAGAAGCAGGTCCCCATCTGAGCAAGGAGCCAATGCAGGACTCGATCCCAGGACCCTAGGATCATGACCTGAGCTGAAGGCAGCCACTTAACTGACTGAGCCACCCAGGCATCCCCACACATATATTTTTTTAATCACAAATTATTTTTATTGGAGATATGTATTTCAGGCTTGGGGCATTGAGCCATATAAGATATGGAATTCAATCTTTTATAAAATATTATTTGATTATACCAAGAAAACCATCTATAGTTTCACCATCATAATTATAACCAATATCTATCCATTTCCCCCTTGCAGCTATGCTCTATAAAAACAGTAAGGTATCAAATTAAAAATGAAGATGTCTTCCAAATTTTTTCATAAGTCTTTGATGTAGTTCTTTCAATTATTCCTCTATTAACTTAATTACTTCTAAAGGATAAGAAAGGTCTGCCTTTGTTTTTAAATATTAAAATTATTTAAAAATAATAATTCCCAGAAATTCATAAATGCTTTGATGTATTTGCAGATGACATTGAAATAACCAATTGTGTACACATTTTCCTTATTTCTGTAAAATATATTCATCTCATAAGACTGCTTAAAGTGTTTTCTGTGTGTGTGTATAATATATATATTATATATAGTGTGTATAATATATATTATACAGTATGTGTGTAAAATAAATAAGTATTCATATGACCGAGCAATTACACTCATAGGTATATACCCCAAAGAATTTAAAACAGGGACTAAAACAGACACTTGTGTATGAATGTTCACAAAAATATGATTCAAATAGCCAAAAGGTGGAAACAGCCCAACTATCCATTTATAGATGAATGGATAAGCACAATGTGATATATCCACATTTATTATTCAGCCATAAAAGGAACGAAGTTCTGATACATGGAACAGATAGATGGACCTTGAAAACATTAGCCTAAGGGAAATAAGCCAGACACAAAAGGACAAATATTGTAAGATTCCACTTTTATGAAATATGCACAAGAGGCAAATTTGTAGGAACAGAAAGTAAATTAGAGGTTACGAGGGCCTGGGGAGAGAGGGGTGGATGTTATTATTTAATGGGTAGAGTTTCTGGTTGGGGATGACAGAAAAATTTTGGCTGAAGATAATGGGGATGTTTGCATAGCCTTGCGGGTGTCTTGAATGGCACTGAGTCATACACTTTAAAATGATTAAAAAGGGGAACGTTGGTTATGTATATCTCACCACAATTAAAAAATGAATGTTAAAAACAACAAACAAGTGCCCTTACTGAGATTTTAAAAATCAGTTTAAGGAAGTGGGAAGGAATCTGTGAGTCCTCTAAACTTTCCTGGGCTGTGAGGCTACTCGGGCTATCAAAATGGCGCCCAGAGGAAGGAGGGGAAGGGACTATGGGAACTGCTCGCCGGTTTCTGATGATGTTGAATCTGAGGTGGTTAATAGGATTCCGAACGGTGGGGAAATACATTTGGAAATTATTTGCATTTAGTGGGACTGAAAAAAGATGGTATGATGAAAATCAAAACGAGGCAATTTTAGGAAAATTTAGGTTCCTCTTCCCATCTAATAAATACAGCTGTATTATATTTACAACAAAATAGAACAGAAAATAGCTTCCTTTTTAATAGTCGTCATAATTCCTTTCTTGACTTTTCTTAAAATGGAAAAATCAAAGAGTAAACATTGTTGTGCCCCTTCATAACAACAACCTGATTTGATTTTCTTTTGCTCACTGCCAAAAATTTAATTAGATACATAATTCAGGGTCATTAATAGTTTCTCTATTTACTCCAGAGGACAGTGGACTGGGAAAGCTAGTTCTGAGAATCAGCTAACTTACTTATTTGCCCCCGAGTTTTCTGTGGGAGCATGGATCATGGCTAAGACCCCTAGCTGCATGAATTTGGATATTACCAGACAAGATTAATGGGGTCTACACTGGAATGACCTCACTGTGATAGCATCCCAAACCAAGGTTCAAATGGGGCAATACATGGGAAAAGCTTGATATCATTTAAAGCTCTATATAAATATTATTTATTATAATTGTTATGGGGAAATAAGGCTAAGTCAATGGATCAGCTTGCATTATCAACGCAAACATGTTAAAAGGAAAGTTAGCAGCGTGGTGATGTGTGTGTGTGTGTGTGTGTGTGTGTGTGTGTCTGTGTGTCTGTGTGATATTAGATACTAGCTAGTTTAGGACTACTGAACTCTGATACAGTTCTTTACCTAGTCCCTAAAAACAAACAAACCTGTGTCATTAGGGTATTCAACAATACTGATATTTTGGACCAGTTGATCCTTTTTGTGGGGACATGTCCTGTGCATTGTACGAAGTTTATCAATGTCCCTGGTCTCTTCCGACTAGATGTGGGTACCATCTCCTCAGTACTGACAATCAAAAATATCTCCAAATACTGTCAAATGCTCCCTGTGGCGGGGCAGGGGCTGGTGGACAAAATTGCTCAGGCGGAGAAGCTCTTCGGGTAAATATGTAGGTATTTACATCTTGACTCATTTAGAGCAGAGAAAAATAGTACTCGAGAGCAGTGGTCTGACTGTCACCTAGTTGGACTGCTGCCCTCAGGAGATGCTAAGTGAGAGATGTTTCACTATTCATTCAGTCAAAGCACAATAGTAAGTACCAGAACCGAAGAGTGCAGAGGGCCTTGGGAGCAGCCCAGAGGAGCTCCCAAGTAGGATGATTAGGTGAAGACTTCCCACCCCTGACCCAGAGGCTTCCGCCTTCGCTTCAATTCGTGTTTCGGTCTCTTAGTCCCATCCTCTCCCAACCCAGTCCCTGACCAACAGCACCACCGTCACAGGATGGAACCCTCCAGGGAAAGCCTAGGGTTCTCCCCATGTAGGGAGGCATGGGTAATGTGTTTCATTATTTTTTAAATCCGGTTTTGGAGAAATTGATAGAACATCAAGGCAGCCATAAAAACTTTAAACCATAACCTCCCTCTTTGTTCTGTGGTATGGGCGGGAAAAGAAGCTACACGTTTATAGATAACCCATATTTAGAAGGTCTCAGTGTTTTCTTGCCGTGTTATGAAAGTACAAATGTGGAGCTTAGCTTAAGAGGCATGAAAAACTGAGGAGGCTTTTCCTTCCTGGTAAGTAGAAATAATGAGAGCTAACACAAGTACACGATGCAACTCTAAGTGAAAGAAAACTAAGGTTTGATACATACACATACTTACATATGCTTATAAATACAAACTTTTTATTTTGAAATAATTTTAGATTTATAGAAACATTATAAAAATAATACAGAGATCTCTCATTTGCGCCCCTCACTCAGATTTTCCTAATGTTGACTGTTAAAATTACCAAGAGCACCATGGGAGTCTTGATACAGTGTTATTAACTAAGCTGCCTCATTCAAAGTAGAGCAGCATTTCTACTAATGTCCATTTTTTTGGTTCCAAGATCTAAATCAAGGTCCTACATGGCATTTAGCTGTCATGTCTGCTTGGTCTCCTTCAGCCTGTAACAGTACCTGAGGCTTTCCTTGTTTTCTATAACCCTGGCAGGTAGACTATTCTTCAATTTGAGCTGGTGCGATGTTTTCTGATGATAGGACCAAGATTCCACATTTTTGGCAAGAACATCCCACAAGTGATGCCATGCCCTTCTCAGAGCTTCCTATCAGGTGGTTTGTGATGAGAATATGTTCTGCGGTTAAGGTGATATCTGCCAGGTTTCTGCTCCATAAAATTACTGTTTTCCCTCTTACAATTAATTAATACCTTGGGGCAAGCACTTTGAGACGGTGTAGAAACCCGCTTCTTAAACTTTCACCTTCTACTTCTAGCATGTCTCCGTGGTTCCTGCCTGCAAGGCTTTTTGCCTTGTCATGATTTTCTATTCCCTTGTTTCCTCTACATTTATTAATTAGAATTCTCCTCTAGGTAAAGCTTTCCATTCTCCCTCACCAATTCATTTTATTCAACTATTTTTCTACCCGTGTGAATGGAGATGTCATATTCTATGGGTTATAATCTAGTACTGTAACTCTTTATTTATTTGCTCTAAAGGACTGAGCTTTGGCCATTGGGAGCCTCTTCAAGTTGGTGCCTGTGTCTTTTCAACATGCCCACATCCGCCTTTGGGCATTTCCTTACTTTTTGGTGCCTTACAAGAGATGCCAGGCACATTCCATATTTTAAAAAATTAATTCTTCTCTTTTTTTTCTCATTTAAAAATGGAGGTTGAAAAGGATTTTTCATGCAGTTAATAAAAAAAAAAAGGACTAGGATTTACAAGAGCCAAATAGTTATCCTAAAGGAGAAAAGACTTAATCTCTTAAGATTGAAAAAGATTTTTCATATTAAGATTCATCTTTTTTAAAGATTTAATCTCTTAAGGTAGACAGTAGATTTTGAGAGGAAAATATGAAAGGCCCATGACAGAAGAACAACAGAAAGAACATTTAAAGGGAACGAGTGCGTTTGAGAAGAGAAACAAAGGAAGCAGGAGCAGGGAGAAAAATTTGCTTAATTTTAACGTTTCTAAAGCACGGTAAATGGAAAAATGAAAAGTCATGGAAAAAGAGAAGTGCATTGAAGATTTTCAATGAAGAGTAATTCACATTTGAGTTTACATGACATCTAGACACTTTATAATATTAAAACTAAATACTGCACTTGTACTATAAAATACTTGTGAAAATCTGAGAACTATAAAAATGCTCAAATTTCTATTGCTTGTATTCTTTGGGTTACAGAATTTGTTAAATTAATAGATGGCTCCCTTCTCTGAAATAGAACATACTTTTATTGCTTCTTTTTTCAAATGATGAAAGAGACATATTGATCCTAGGATCTCATAAGCCCTTTATTATCAATTGCAAAGCCAAGCATTGGTCCGCCTCCACCTGTTCTGCTTTTGGTCCTCTCCCTAAAGGAAGTAATCTTCACTTCTAGCTCTGGGGTCCAGAGCTGGTGTTGATCCCCTGGTCATTGAGAACTGATGGCACAGGGAATGAATTTGCCTCCCAGCTTTGAGTCTACTGCCTGTCTGCTCTAGACCAGACTTTTCTCCACAGGGTAGCAGCTCTGGGCTGTAGGTGTGATACAATCCCATCTTCTTTCTGCATCACTTGGAATATAAAAGGACAGGGTCCTCTCTACTCTACTCAGAGAGAAAACATATTAAGAATCATCAAAGTAGCAAAACCTACTGGCTCCATTCTCCAACTCAGACCTGGGCATGGCAGAGAACAAGACCGATGGATCTGAAAAACTGACCTCGCATCTCAGAAATCTCTGAAATAAACAAAGCACATCAGTTGTCTTTTGGTATGTAACAAACAACTGTTTATTATTATTTGTGAGTATGTGGGTCAGTTGGAAGATTCTGGAATCTTTTGCTGGTCAGCTCGGGTTGGCCTACCATTGCCTCATCTGACTACGGGTGTTGGCAGTCTGTGGAAGCAATGGGGGTGAGGTGGCTAAATGCTTCTCATTGTCCAGCAGGCTTCTAAATTGATACATGTCTGGAAAAAATACAGAATGCCAAAATTAGCACAAATAGAAAATTTGCTAGAAAAAATAACTGAGAAGCATTGAATATGCCCCATGGCTTTCAGATGAGTTGTATGCATTCTGAGTGCAGAGATAATGTCTTTCTTAAAAAACAAACAAACAAAAAACCCCTAAAGCTCAATATTTTCTAAACGTTCATCTCTCCTGACTTACTCTAAAATCTCAGAGAAATGCCAATCAAATCCCCACTGATTATTTTAAGAAACTAAAAAACTTAGTCTTAAATTTACATGAGAAAATTGACACACACAAACGATTATGTAGATTTTGAAAAAGAAGAGCTAAGAGGGAGGACACACCTAACTTTGAGCCCTCTGCTGCCTCAAAAGGGCCTTTGTTCTATACAAGAACTCTCCCAAGGGCAAGAACCCTAGGCTTTAGGTGAAATTACATTTCACCAGATATAAAGACATGTTAGAAAGCCATAATAATAAGAACAATGTCCTGGAGCCATATTGAAATCTCAAAAAACAGACTTGTGTATATATGAGAATGTGGCTTAGGATAGGGGTGGCATCTCAAATCAGTAGGGAAATGATTTGTTTATTAGAAGGTATAGTGTTAGGAAAAATGGATAAACATGTGGAAATCAAGTTGGATTCCTTCCTTACGCTACATCTTCAAGTCTGGTGTAGGACATCATAGACAAAATTTGGGAGAAATTTAAATGCCCTGTCAAAAATCTGTAAGATCCTAATATCAATAATATAAAAGGACATAAAGGAAAGAGTGGACAATCAATAGCAAAATAGGCAAGATATATGAGTAAACCATCCATACATAAAACAGAGCAGCTAGCAAAGATACGAAGCAATACTTTACTACACTAGAAGTCAGATTAATGGCGTGCAACCATAATGACCCTACCCTTTGGAAAAAACAAAACAAAACAACATAACCAAGCAGTGGTATTATACCACCTTTAGCAAGACTCTGGGGAAATGGGAAATTTCATGTACTACAGATACGAGTTTGAAGAGTGGAACATCCAAAAGAGAAATGATTCATTATATTATGAAATTGTATCTGTAAAATCCTTATAAATTATGCCTGAGAATATAAACCAGGGACAGGGACAGGAGGCCTGTGTGGCTCATTCAGTTAAGTGTCTGTCTTCTGCTCTGGTCATGATCTCAGGGTCTTGGGATCAAGTTCCACATCCTGGAGCAGGGAACCTGCTTCTCCCTCTGCCTGCTGATCCCCCTGTTTGCACCCTCTCTTCCTCTGACAAATAAATAAATAAAATCTTAAAAAAAAAAAAAGGAAATTTCTGCCTGAGGGTCATAGGCAAGTGTGGGTATCTAAGTATAACCTGTGGTGCCAAGAGTAAAGGGGAACCTGATGGTCGGTCTATCACTAAGAAAAAAATGGAAACCGAAAAGATGATGGACACTGTGTGGTATTAGATGCAAAAAGCTAGAAGTAGAAGCAGCAAAGGGAGGGTCCTGAAGAGAGTTTGGGGTTAAAATAAGTGGAAGGAGATCTAGAGCAAAATACTGACCACGATGGGGATAGGGAGGGTGGATAAAGGAAGACGAAATAAGAGAGGGGCTTTGTACAAAATCGTGAGTGTCCCCAAAATCGGGTATGTGTGATTATTTTATTTCTGCATCCAGCTGAACCAAACCAAGCTAAACATTTCTGCATTTTTGTCCATGGCAGATAGTCCACATGTCTTATCTAACCTACCCTTGAGTCCAGTATTTACATAATAGATGAACATTAAGGCCAAGGCCAAAACAAGTTTCTATCCTATACATCTGTTTTTATACTCAGAAAAAATTTTAAGCCATTTTTAATTAAAATCATCAACACACATGTTTGTAATTTTAACTTAAGAAACCCAAGTACAAACATATTTATTCATTTGTGTACATGGCCAGACCTACAACACTGAATTGTAGGTCTTCTAAAGCTTAATTGATGTGTTTTCTTTATATTATGTCAAAATTGCCTTTAAAAAAAAAAGTTTACCACTCCTTTATTTTTTAGGTCAATGATTTTCAGTGACTCTAATGATCATTTTTCTAATTGCTATCAAAATCAGGAAAACGACGCTTAGAAAAAAGGTTCTATACCTTCAAATAGTTTAAATAAAAGTCGTTGACAGTTTTCATATAAAAGAAAATATTGTAAGCGTTACTTCTGAAGCTACTAAGAGCCTTCGTGTGCTAAGAGGAAAATCGAGTTTTCCTGAAATGGTAACAGTTTTTTTCACCATGTGAAACAATACAAAGACACAGTGACATGATTTCCTTCCACAACCTTCTTTTAGAGTCTAAATAAGGAAGCTTACGACGAATATGAACACCCCACACCACTCACTCTACTGCATACTGGCCACGAACAAAGAGAGAAAATCACATTCTGTGGCATTTGCTTCCAGAGAATGAAAGAAGCTGAAGGCGCTCAGGCAGGTGGGGTTTAGGACTGCTCTGCTGAATGGTTCAACTGATTTTTAAGATTTGTGCCACTAGGTGGCAATAGAGATCGTAACTAGGCAGCCAGTTGTAGGCTGTGGGATCTTTCCAGGGCTCCACCATTGATGCGTTTGATCTATTTAAATTCTTTATTATATAGATATGATTATTGCTCAGATAACTGAAAGGTAGTACGAGTTTGTAGAGCCTTGTTTCAATTTTTTGTGTAACCTTTAATACCTGAGGTATTATAGATATTTTAAATGATATATATCTAACATATACAATGTATAAATAAAAATACAATATAAAGTTCAGTGTTAAACAGCAACAGATGCACCTTTCTTCACAGCCTTGTAACGTTTGATCCCAGGACTTGCTGACCTTCACACATAAAGAAGCAATTTTTAGTTTATCATTCAGTAGAGTCTGACAAACAGCAAGAACCTAATAAACATTTGTCAAATGAAGAGATGCAGTCACTTGGCTCTTGTCTTCTCCTCCATTCTGCTTTAGCTAATAATCATCATTTCAAAAATATCCTATTTCTTTAAAATCAGAATTAAATGACTTGAATTTGACAGTTGTAACAGTATCAAATTCAACTCTTGCACTGAATTGAAACTTTGTTGCATCTGCTAAAAGAAGCCTATTTTCCTACACTTATTTTGAAAGTTGCCCTGTCATCGTCATCAAACACACAGGGAAAAGAAAAGAAACTATAGTTCTTCAAGTGTCTAACATCAGATGAAACTGATTTGGACATGTAATTTTAAATGAGAGGCAAAGTTAATTCCACATCTGCTTGGCTCTTGTGACTTCCTGTGTAACTTGGAAAAGTCACTCAACATTACTTAATAATCATATAACAAAAGAGGCTTTCTTAATTACATGAGGGGTGTATAGAATACACTTCCCATATTGTCCTCTCCTTCCCAGAGGGTAAGCTATTTCTCACCTAGTCTGGAATTTTGTAGTGAATTTTTACTACATGCCTAAATTCCTCTCACTCCGAGGGGCCCTTCCTCTGAGCCCAGAGACACCAGCATCAGCTGCCATGGTCCTCCTTAGAGGTCTGGATGCCAGCCCCCCTCCTCCAGCTCCTGTCATCTAAGTCCATCTGTCCAGAACCCCTCTGTAGAGGTCTGAGGTTCACCTCCACAGAGTCCTTCTCTAAAGTGCTCATTTTAATGAGTCCAACACTTTCCCTTTGTGCCATTAGCCCCTCTTTGGCCAGTTGCTTCCTGCAATTCCTAATTCAATGATATATTTTTTTTAACATATTATTTCTTTAATGCTGAGGTTAATAATTCTTTGTATTGAATTCTCCTTGTCCACAGAACTGGTGTGGTTTCTCTCCTCTGAGTAGACACAGACTGATAAACGCTTCCTTCTCTTGGCTTAAGTGCTCTTAGAATTCTTCTGTTAAAATCTTGGTAAGTTTCTCAGCCAGGAGAATAAGAAGTGAACTAAGACTTAGTAAACACTCATCTTTCTTCTGAAATTAAAAATAAGAAAGGCTCCTAGTGACAGGATAGAAAAACATGAAGGGAGATTGCACAAGCATGCCGGTTATTTTGGCAAAGAATATACCTTGATTCTACAGTAAAGATATATTGTTACGAATGTTATTGCTTAAACTGACTGGAAAAATACCATTCCACAACTTCAAAAATGGGGAGACACTTTGACCCTGAAACATCGGTATCCCATAAAATCGTGAAAGAAAACAGGATATGTTTAAGGAATTCTATTACATTGTCTATAAAGTTAGCAAGAACTTGTGTTTTATAGGACTCCTTGCTCAGAGAAGAAGGAAACCGTTTGGACATTTCATTCTCATGCAAAAGCATGCTTTTCTCAAAGAGTAGTGGTGGTTTAATTGGGAAGGGGTTCTGTCAGAGGAAAATTAAATTAGCTGAGATTAAGATTCAAGGATTATGATTTCTTATCTACTTTGATAGCTTCTGTTTATCTGTAACATTTCCCAGATAATGGACCAGGAGAGATGGCTCAGTTTTATTTTTTGTTTTGTTTAATGAGATGTCCTAGCTTGCGTTTCTTATTACAGAATATGTTACCATGGCTACTGTACTTTTGAGGATTCAACTTTTTTCACATGATGAACATACCTTTATTGAGTTTTTCCCTCCAGATTATAAAAATAATGCTTGCTTTAAAAAAAATCAGAAGATAAATCAAACTATATGGAGGAAAGTAAAAATCACCTGAATTCTCACCACACTCTCACCATGAATTCACATTAATTGACATACCTTTATGTAAAATTCTAGCATAGGAACTACTTATATACTGCTCTGTAAAGCTCTTTGGCGTTATCTTTTTTTTTTTTTTTTGAAGGTTTTATTTATTTATTTGACACAGAGAAAGGGAGAGAGAGTTCCTATGCACAAGCAGGGGGAGGAGCAGAGGCCAAAGGAGAAGCAGGCTCCCTGCTGAGCAGGGAGCCTGAGGCGGGGCTGCTGGATCCCAGGACCCCAGGCTCCCTACCTGAGCAGAAGGCAGACGCTTAATGGACTGAGCAGCTCAGGTGCCCCTGGCATTATCTTATAAAGCTAATGATAATGATAATCATAGGCTGCCCCTCAGCAATTCCAGCCCTAGGTATATGCATCAGAAAAACTCTTGCTCACTGGCCTTGGGAGACATATAAGGATATTCTCAAAGGGTGTACAACACATCTGTCCATCAACAGGAGTGGAGGTAATAAATTGTGGTATAATCATAACCAGAGCATTATCCAGCAGTGAAAATGAATAAACTACTCTGTCCATTAACTTGTGTGAATCTTGGACCATAATTTTTGAAGGAAAAAAAGTTGCAAAGAATTACATATAATTCCATTTTTATGAAGATGATCCACAAGTGAAACTTAGTTTTGTCAAGGGATATGTGGTTAATCTACATATTGTTACCTCAACCTTCCCCCACACCCTCTAGTCTCATCTTTACTCCCCAAACACCTTGGCATACATACTGCCATGAAAATGCACTCTTTGGATTTCCCTTCAAAAAGAACTCACCATTCACCTGAAAGGAATGCAGTTAGCTGATGGCCTTCAGTGATTAGGGCCTTTGTCTACCCTTTTCTGGGAGTAGACCTCAGCCTATGACTGGCCCTTTGTGCTCAATGTGGGACTCCTCCAGCAGGCAGTCTTTGCTCTGAAACTTCCCCTTGGGTTGGCCAAGACTTGGCCAGAGCCGAGGCATGATCTATGGCTTCTTGCAATCTACTTGCCTCTCCCCTTTTATCTTTCATGGGTACTAGTCGCTCCATGCCCCCCCCCCAAACTTCTTGCACTCTTAAGCCCATGTAAACACAAGCCCCTGCTCCCCAGGGGACCCATCCGAAACACCTTTCTCCAATTGACCTAATTATATGCAAATGAACACATTAGAAGATTTAACATTGTTCACTTTACATGATAATGTCACATAAGATTCCATTCGTTTCTGCTTTTGTCCCTTAAGATAGTGTGGTTCTGGCTCCTGGGCCACCTTAGAGATTTAACTTACAGTTTTAATAGTTACTGATGTCCCTAGGTTTGTCAGGTTCCCCATGGATAAGAATATTTGTTTTTGATCTTGTTTACATTTCAGATGATGCTGCGGTAAACGCACTTGTGCTTATATTCTTATGCACTAGTTTTTTTTATTATTTCAACGGGATAGATTTTCAAAAGTAGGATTTCAGGAGCTACGAATATGTGTAGTTTGAATTTGAATAAACATTGGCAGATTGCATTCCAAAAGGCCCTAAACAGTACACATCCACATCAGCCAAGTGAGAGGACACCCTTTCTCCTCACCCCTGCCTGTAGCAGGTGTAATCACACTCACATATTTTATAGTCTGAGAGTAATAAAGTGGTGCCACTGTCACCTATATTCCAATTCCTTAACTGTTGGAATAACTGAGCATTTATTTATTGAGTGTTCATTGTTTGCTTGTACTTGCTCTCCTGTAGATTGCCTCTTTATATCTCCAGTCTATTTTTCCTATGAATTGTTTATTAATTTGTAAGAGCTCTTTGAATATTATGTAGTATAATTACATGGATTTTAAATTGGTATATAGTCAAATAAATTTATCTTTTCTTCTATAGCTCCTCGGGTTTCCTATTTAAAATTTTTGCATTTATTTTAATATGGGATTTTAAATCAATCAACTGGGATTGATTAGGCTACATAATGTGAGGTTGAAGTTTACTCTATCATTTCTCAGATATATTAATAAATATCACATGATCATAATTTAAAAGCACCATGCTCCCCCCATTAGTTTCAATATCACCTTTGTCATTTATCAAATTCTTAGGAATATAGTGATATATTTGGGAGATTTCCATCCTATCCTAATCTATATGTTATTTTGATTATAGTGGCTTTGGAGTAGGTTTTCTTATTTGGTGAATCACATTTTTAATCATTGGGTTTTTTTTGTAGTGTCCTGTCATGTTAATATTCATTCTGTCACATGAATTTATAGCTTCCAATATGATTTCATAGTTTTCTTCACACATGTCCTTTACCTTTCTTTTCAAAATTTTTTATAAGTATTTTATTGATTTTTGCCCCTAATATGCACGTGGCATTTTCCTCACTTCTATTTCTGGTTGGCTATTTCTATTGATTATCATATATTGATCTTCTAATTAGCTCTCTAATTTCTTTAGTACTCCTGTTAATTTTTAATAAGATCTCTTTTGCTTTGTAGATAAGAAGAAATCACTGCATATATATATATATATTTAAGATTTTATTTATTTGAGAAAGAGAGAGCAAACAAGAGAGAGAGAGAGAGAAAGAGACAGAGAGAGAGAGAGAGAAAGAAAGAGAGAACCAGCAGGCGAGGAGCAGAGACAGAGGGAGAAGTTCCCTTATCAGGGACCCTGACACGGGTCTCAATCCCAGGACCCTTGCATCGCAACCTAAGCTGAGGGTAGACACTTAACTGACTGAGTCACCCAGGTGCCCTTCATTGTACATATTTTTTAAAATAACATCTTAGTTTATTGCTTTTCTGAATTAACTGGAATTCTCAAGCAATGATGAATAATGACAGCACAGCCATTTCTGTCTTATTATTTTAATAGTGATGAATTTAGTGCTTCATTAATCAGAACAGTGGCTATTTGTTTTTGAAGTTTGAGAGTACTCGCTTCTTTTTCTATTTAAATTTTATTATCGACGGCTGCTGAATTTTCTCAAATCTCTTTTTAATATCTATGTGATATGTTTGTGCTTTCTCTTTAATTTGTTGATTTAATATAATAAATGGAGAGATTTTTATGATACTGTACTGTCCAAGTATTCCTGAAACCCACCCTATTTTTTGTTAGTGTATTATTTTTGATGTCCTAACTTCATACAATGAAGAGGGGTAGTTTTCAAGATTTTTCCTCTACTAAGGAGTTAACATAAAAATTTTTCTGAAGAGCAGAGCACTCATTTAGTTTTGGTATTATTTTCATGTTTTTCAAAGAACAATTTCATTTTGATCTCTCCTTAGGCTCCTCATCTCTATGTGTTTTACACATTTGGGGAATCAATTTCAGTAATTTTCATTTCCCTAAGAAAGCATGAATTTTCTACAAATTTTCAAATTTTTTATCACAAAATTACATATGATCATTTCTTTCCATTTATTTCATCTCTTCACACCTACATACCTTCTTTATTGTACTTATCGGCGAATTTTTTCACTTCCTGTTTATCTACTAATCATATTTATTTTACATATTTTCAATATTTCATAGATATTAAAGTTGAAAATATATGTATATTTTCAATACTTTAGGTCTAAGATTTGTTTATTCATTCTACTATATTTCTTATTTTCTATTTTTTAAATTTCACTTTATATCTCTTTTCATCACCTCTTTCCATTTTCATTGATGTCTGTGCTTTTCCAAAAAAAAATTTTTATTGTAATTCCAGTGTAGATAATGCACAGCGTTATATTAATTTCAGGTGTACAATATGGCGACTCAATAGTTCCATACACCCAATGCTTATCATGACAGGTGCATCCTTCATCCCCATCACCTATTTCCCCCATGCCCCCACCCGCCTTCCCTCTGGTACCCATCAGTTTGTTCTCTATGTTTAAAAGCCTGTTTTTTGGTTTGTCTCTTTTTTCCTTCATTTGTCTTGTTTCTTAAAGTTCACACATGAGTGAAATCACGTGGTATTTTGTCTTTCTCTGATTGACTTATTTCACTTGCCATTCTACACTCTTGACCCCATCCATGGTGTTGCAAATGGCAAGATTTCATTCTTTTTGATGGCTGAGTTAGGTGTTCTTCCAGTTTCTTTTTTTTTCTTTTTTTTTAAAGATTTTATTTATTCATTTGAGAGAAAGAGAGAGAGAGAGAGAATGAGAGAGAGGGAGAGGTCAGATGGAAAAGCAGACTCCCCAGTGAGGTGGGAGCCTGATGCGGGACTCGATCCCGGGACTCTGGGACCATGACCTGAGCTGAAGGCAGTTGCTTAACAACTGAGCCACCCAGGGGTCCCGTTCTTCCAGCTTCTTAAGATGAATTTAACATAGTGGGTGAGAGTGTATATTGGAACCAGACTTTGCTGGTTTTAAACACTGATGTCACCACTTGCTAGCTATGTGTATATTCGTCAAGCTGTTTAACCATTCGGAGCTTTGGTTTCCTCATCTAAGGAATAGGGATAATAATATTTACCTAATAGGATTTTTGTGAGAATTGAATAATTTAATATACATAAACAACACAAAACATTATCTAGCATACACTAAGCGTTCTGAAGTACAGAATTTTTTTCTTTGTCCTCTTCTTCTTTTGCTAATGAAAGCCTTTCAGAATATATGTTTTCTTCTGGTTATTCTTCTGTTATGTATCAATCAATGTGACATATTCTTTTTATAGTCCTTTACATGTTAATTTTCATGCTTTGTTTTCCTATTTAACTCAAAGTTCATTTGGTATTATGTTTAATAATTTTAATTATTCAGTTTTTGAACTTTTTTGTGCTTAAAGATCAGAAGATGTGGTTTATAAAATTGATTTTTTCAGTTTATGATTATATGATTAATTTTTTTGGTTTGAACTCAGGATGCTGAGTTCAATTCAATGATAAGTTCTGTCAACTCTATGATTAATTTTTTTGCCTGAACTCAGGATGCTGAGATCAAGACCTGAACTGAGATCAAGAGTCAGGCATTAAACTGACTGAGCTACCTAGGCTTCCCCATATGACTAATTTTTATAAATATCCCATACATATGAAAACATTGTATATGCACTACCTATAAATATTTGCTGTATCATGAAATGAGTTTTTTTCATGAAATCAATTTTTGATTGTGTTACTCACTTCCGCTCAAGGACTTACTGATTCTTAAAGCAGTATTTATAACATCTCACCATAGTTCTACTTTTTATTACAGTCTTCTTGCATTTCTAATTGTTTTTGTTTTGCATAGTCAGCTGCCATATTCATTGATTTATAATCTTTATATCTTCCTCAGTAATTGTGCCTTTTTTCTTACATGATATTACTTTATTCTGTTAATGCTTTCAATCTTAAACTTCCTTCTTTACATTGATATTGTAAAACTATATTCCTTATATTTTTGTTTGCCTTGAAGCTACAGTGCCAAAATGACTTTCATGTTCTTAGAAGAATAATTTCTTGGGGCTCCTGGGTGGCTCATTTGGTTGGGCATCCAGCTTCTGGTTTCAGCTCAGGTCATGACCTCAGGGTCCTGGTATCAAGCCCCCTGACAGGCACCATGCTGGATGTACTCTGCTTGAGGATTTCTCATCCCCTCCCTCTGCCCCTCCACTCTGCTCACACACTCTCTCTCTCTCTCTCTTTCTAAAATAAATAAATAAATCCTTGTTTTTAAAAGATGATATTTTCTTCCATTATTAAGTCTTATATGAATTGCTATAAATTGCTATTTATTTTTGAAATCTGGGAATTTTACCAGGGTATATACCACGTCTCATTTAGCTCTGTCCTTTGACTATAACTCTGTCCTTTAACCCATTCAGTCCTTTAACTATGAAGACTTTCTCTTCTTACACTCACAGTACATTTTTTTCATTATTTAATGATTACCTCTCTTCTCTCTGTTTATCTCTATTTGGAGTTCTTACTAATGGCATATTAGAATTCCTGGAGTTGTACTCAAATTGCTTTTGGTTTGCTTCGTGATTTCAAAATCTCTGTAATTTTGTTTTCTGTTTATCCATGTTTATGACTCCAGGTCTTCCTGCCTAACGTATCAGGGCTTCGCCATGTCTACCCTCCATTATCTGTATCTCTCCTGAGTCATAAAATTTGAAATTTATTTGTTTTTGTTCCCCAAAGATTATTATGTCTTTTTTTGAAGATTTTATTTATTTATTTGACAAGAGAGAGAGAGAGATCACAAGTAGGCAGAGAGGCAGGCAGAGAGAGAGGGGGAAGCAGGCTCCCTGCTGAGCTTAGAGCCTGATGGGGGGCTCAAACCCAGGACCCTGAGATCATGACCTGAGCCAAAGGCAGAGGCTTCAACCCACTGAGCCACCCAGGTGCCCCAGGTTATTATGTCTTATTACTGAATCCTTTTACTTCTCTTTGTTTATTTAGTTAGTTAGCTAGTTAGTTAAAGTTGCCATCTGTTTCCTGCCATAGTTCTTTTTGGCTAGAAGCCAGAGATTCTGGGCAGTCAGATTCATCACCCTCTCTCTGACTTCTGGGTTCATTTCACTTTATTGTTATTTTAACACTTACTCAAGGATGATTTATCCTTAAGGCTCAGCCTTAAATAGATATTTAGTATCTACCAGAAACTTCCAGCAAAAATAATATCCATTGGTAAAATATAAGAGGAATTCCTATGAAAGTCTTAATCAATGCAAGGTGGCCACTATCCTGGTCATGGTGTAATGTGATAAAACATGGCCAGTGTAATAAAACAAGAAAGAAATCAAATATGATGATTAGAAAAGAAAGGACAAAACTGGCATTATTTGAACATGATATCATCTGCCCAGAAGACCTAATAGTATAAATTAAAATGTTATTAAAACTCACAGGGAAAAAAAAAACTCACAGGGGAATTTATCAAAGTCAGATGTAAGATTAACCTACGAATCTCAAATACTTTTCATAAGTAGTAATAAGGGCTCTAAAATTTCTAGAAACAAGCCTACCAAGGAATAAGTGTAATATATATAAGAAAACTCTATAAAGAGGAAAATAATGTATGAGCATATAAAGGAATATTCAAATTCTTAGATCTGAGAATTCAATATTGTAAATATTTCAGTTCTCCACAGATTATTCCTTAAATTCAATGCAATAATAAATAAAATCCACATTCAAATTTTTGTATGAATTTTTATATGAACTCAAGAAAATATATTTAAATTTCACCTTGAAGAGGAAAAGTAAAAACATATATAAACAAAAGAATAGTCAATTTACTTTTTATTTAAAAAAATAATCATGAGCAACTCGCTTAGCCTGATAACAGAATTTGTTCTGAATCTACAGAGTTAAAGAGTGTGGAAATAATTTCAGAAAATATAATTGAAGAGTCAGGTAGGCTGAATAGACCAAAAACAGACCTTTGTTCAATGGAAAAGTCAGTATATGATAAAGGTGACATTTTAAATTGAAAGGATTAATTGTTCAGCAAAAGGTACTGAGACTGTGAATTCTGCACTTGGCAGAAAAATAGACTCCAGTTAACTACTTCAAATATCTTGCAAATCAGGTTCCCCAGGAAACAGTTTTTGAGACAGAGATTGGTTGACAGGAAGTTTAGTAGATTAACCCCCGAGGAAGATGTGAAGCAAGTATCAATGGACAGAAGTACAAGTTGGGTTGCAATCTAGTCTCAGTGGCCTCAGCCAGTCTGAAGGGGAACTCTGAAACTGGAGTATCCTTTAGAGCTATCAGCCTTGGGGTCAGGGAGCTGGCATGTTCTAGTCCCACATGGATCAGTCACTGGATGTGCGCTGCCCCTGGGGCAAGAGATATGACCTTGAGAGAGGCAGCTCTTCCCAGCTGAGGGCAATTTTCCAGAGAGGCTTGACACCACAACAATATGCACAAAATGAATTCCAGATGCATCTAAAAACCAGTTGTAGGAGACTAAAATATGGGATATGAGTTTAAAAAGAAATGAACATATTTATAATCTTAGGGTAAGAAGGACCTTCTGATAACAGATGAATTTGATGACTTAGAGTTGAGAAGGTCTATAAACATATTATAATATAAAGAAAGTCCAACATATTACGGCATAAAGAAAGCAGAGACAGGAAAAAATATCTGCAATGTGCTTTAACCTATGCTTGATGCTTGGAACATAACAAAAAGTAACTTTACTGACATTCTACAAATTATTTAAATGGGAGAAGCGTCAATAGGCCCCATGGCTTTTCTGTGCTAAGTTCACATTAAGTCAAAAACATACCTTTTTTTCAGTCCAAGATATTAATCAACACTTCAAACTTCATTCTAAGATAAGATTTTTCCTCCTCCTCTCCAACTCTGTGCTGTATTTTGCGGGTCCCTAACCTTTAGGGAAGGGGATATGGTTGGCTTCCTTCCATTCTTCATCTCTTCTCACTTTCTATCCTTTTGCTGGCTGTGGGTTTAGACTCTGCTTGGTGGTTAGAGGTGGGGAGAAAGAAGGAGAGGTAAAAAGATAAAGCAGGAAGATCCTGCTTAGCTGGGGCTGGCCTTTGTCACACTTGACTTCTTGTCTCCTGGGCCTGGCTACTGTTTGAAGGTGACCTTCATGAAAAATTCAGTAAGGTCTTTAGAGACTTAGATGATCCGTCTCAAACTTACCCATAGCGTCCATGCCTGTCTGGGTCATGCTTCTGATAACTGGTGAACCATTCCTCAGACTTTCACTGTTAGAGTTCCCACATCCTCCTAGATGGTTTGAGGACACAGTTAGGAAAGACACCGCATTCCTGGACCGAAGAGTGAGAAAATAGTTACTTCCCAAATGCAACCATTAACCCTCTTTTCCTAGTCTGTCACCTTCTCTACATCTCGAGCAAGAGACAATCAGTAGTCCACATTTCCCCATCCTCATGGAGCACGCAGTTCAGTAGGCGTGAGCGAGGGGAGGTACACTCCACCTGGGACAGCAATGGGGCAGGGAAGGCACCCACACTGCTTAGAGGCTCTCTTCAAGAATCCCTTATAAATCCCTGCCCCTCCTCTGTAGGCCTTGTGGACAAGATTGTTCATTTGGGGTTTTTAAGGTTGAAATACATCTTTTTTGAAAACATTGCATCGCAATATATAACAAAAAAAGATGACTATCTCGAACATTTAAAGAACTTCTACAAATCACTACATTCATTTCACAGGAAACAAATACGAAAGGATAATTAAACAGAGTTTGATGCTCAAATTCATTGATAATCACCACAGTAGACTTTAACTCAAGTGACATTGGGATGATGGTAAGAAAGAGGTTCGAGCCATCTAGTCTGACAAAGATGTGAGGAGGTGATGTTCTCATTTATTGCAAGTGGGAGCGTGAATTGGTAATTTAACAAGGACTATTAAAATGTTGGAAGGTAATTTGGCTATATAATTAAAATTTTAAACCCTTACACTTTTCAATCCAGCAATTCTACCCGAAGTAACTATATTAAGTTTTCCAGTGATGAGTGAAAATGGATCATCAGAGACCAGGAAAATATGCACAGTGGTAAAATAGAGATTTATTTTTGTACACATCTGATCTGTGACTATCAAATATATATCTGCAGCATATGCCTTACTGGAATTTTTACAAGAATATATTCCTATTTTTATAAGAATATATTGTGCACTTAAAATATTTTTAAGAGATCGTTCCAGTTTATTATTGTTTTACAATAACTTAGTTCCACAAATACATTTGCTTCATAAGACATAAAATGATATCACCAATACACTCTTTTGTCCTTTTTCAGGCTACTAAGCTTCAGGGAAGATAAGCAACACTTTCTAAACAACCATTTTATTGCAAGGGGAATAATTAAAAATTGGCAGAATTAGAAGGGCAAGAAAATTCCTTCCAGCCCTGGTTTCCCAATTTCACCAGGTCATCTCTTCAGACTATAAACATCAGATAAAATTCTAATTTTCACAATTAAAAACGTTTCCACGGCCCTGAAATTAAAATAATTCTATTTCCACAGTTGATCTACGTTAAAGTTATCTTTTAATTAAGAAGGAGTCTGCAGAGCCCATTTCCCCTCTTTTAGGGCTGTTTTTTCTAAGAGACGGATGGGTGGGGAGGGGGGTCTCCACAACTGTCTTTCTACAGCAGAACTCTGTTTCAACTGGTTTCTGAAGCTGATAGGGTCTGAGTTTCCACAGGACCCCCGATCAGATCAGACTATCATTCCCTGGTATTTAGGAATGAGAATGAGAGACACGAAAGCATCTGGACCGGGTGCTTGAACAGAAGATGGCAGAAATGTGAGAGGGACAGCAATGTTAGACAGGTGCATTCAGAAGGAGGGCAAACTATCCTGCAAAGTCGGGGAGGGGAAGCAGATTAAAGCAGATACACAGAGAGAAGCTGAGAGGGAGATGGGGGGCAGGCAGTTGCTTGGGTTCATAATGGTTTTTTCTTGTGTTGGAAATAATCACTATAGTAATTTCACTTATCGAGCGTTTCCACCCACATATGATATACTATTTCTTTCAATCTCTGTAACAGTCAAATGACTAAATACTCTTAGTGACCCTAAATACGGAGAGTTTAACTACCTATGGTCTCAGACCTAGTGATGAGAAGAGCAACAATTCAAACCCAGGCAGAATAACTCCGGAGCTGAAGTTTCCTCACTCCTTCTCCCTCTCTTTTTAATTTTTATTTTGACTTTGTTTCTTTTTTTTTTTTTCCAGCAAGTTTTTATTTTGAGATGTCTCTCTTTGTCCCTACTATTTTCTTTAGAGTGATTTTTGGCCTTCCAGGATGCAATCAAGATCACGGATTGCATTTCGTTGTCAGGTTTCTTTGGTCTCCTTTATTCTAAAATAAGCCCTGATTCTGTTGTCGTTGTTGTTGCGGTTGTTGTTGTTTGTCTTCGTGTGGTTTGGTTCTTGGCTTTTTGTCCGTGCCTGTTCATAGCTGTCCGCTGTTGCCTAGCAAACTACCCTATACCTTAGTAACTTAATGCCATTAAGCAGCCGCCATTTTATTATGATCTGAGATACCGTAGATCAGAAAAAAATGGACAGGACACAGTGTGTTTGCTCCAGGATGCCTGATGCCTCAACACTTAAATGGCCGGGGGTTGGAATCACCTAAAGGCTTCTTCACACTCATAGCTGTTGCCTGAGCTGGGAGGACTCCGACGGTGGACTCAGGAGTGATTGTCCACTGGTGCACCTATCCATGGCCATCCCATGTGGCTTAGGCTTCCTCACAACATGTCAGCCTCGAGCTCCATGACTGAGGGTTCTGGCACTACATGGTAGAAGCTGCAAGACCTTTACCGACCTTACCTCAGAAGTCACACAGCATCACTTCTGCTCGATTGTACAGATCAAAGGAGTCATAGAAGAGGGGACACAGACCACCCACCTTTTAATGGGAATAGCGTCAAGGAATTTACACTATGTTTTTAAACCGCTGGACTCTCATTGGTTTCTTTGGAGAATCCAGGCCGATTAAATAGGTTTCTCACCATCATGCGCTCTTGTGGCTGTGAGGAGTTACCCTATTAGCTTTACAATTTTCCCCCGTAGCTCTAGTTTGAAGGAGATTTCCTTCAGTTAAACCTAAAAGATCTCTAAACTGTAAGGAACTATTTCAAAAATTTTAACTATACTGAGTTATGTTGTGTTGGTAATAAGCAGGTGGGTCTTCCACAAAAAGTCCTTTATTATTGCAGAGAAAGGCTGTGACCTTCACTTCCTCTTGTGTCGCCAAGTCGAAGCAACATGTAACATCTGTAACTCAGAAGGAACACTGGGCCGTAGGGCCTCATAGCAGGCATTGCAGTGTATTTCAGGAAGAAAAATGAGATCGGTGCACTGTTCTTTTAACCAAAGTTGGAAGGCAATGTCATTTTCACCAAGAGCAATTTTTTTTAAAGATTTTATTTATTTATTTGACAGAGAAAGAGAGAGAGAGATCACAAGTAGGCAGAGAGGCAGGCAGGCAGAGAGGGGGAAGCAGGCTCCCTGCTGAGCCGAGAGCCTGATGTGGGGCTCGATCCCAGGACTCTGAGATCATGACCTGAGCTGAAGGCAGAGGCTTTAACCCACTGAGCCACCCAGCGCCCCTCCAAGAGCAATTTTTAAAATAAAGTTTATTGGTGTGTGGTTTACATATAGTAAAATTCACCCTTTTTTGGGTATGCCATTCTAAGAGTTTTGACAAAAGAGAGCCTATAGTTATAGAAATGTGAGCTACCCACAATTTATTTTTTTTAAGATTTTATTTATTTATTTATTTGAGAGAGAGTGAAAGCGAGAGAGATCGCAGAGGGAGAGGGAGAAGCCAACTCCCTGCTGAGCAGGGAGCCCGATGGGGGACTCGATCCCAGGACCCTGAGATCATGACCCGAGCCAAAGGCCAACGCCGAACCGACAGAGCCACCCAGGCGCCCTTCCCCACAATTTAGATAGAGAACAATTCCATCACTTTGAGTAATTCCCTACTACGTCTTTAGAGTCAATTCTCTTCACCCATTTCCAGTCTTTGGCAACTACTGATCTCATTTTGTCCCTAGAGTTTCGAATTTCCTTGATCATGTACGTAGAATCATACAATGTACAGCTGTATCCTCCGCAATGCACTTGAGATTCATCCCTCCTGCTTCTTTGATGAGCAGCTCATCCTTTAGTGCTCACTGATCAAGAAGAAAGTAAACGTGACACGATAGTCTTGCTTCTAACTTCCTCATTCCGTCTCTGAATTTTATCAGTGGATAATTCCAGAGGTTGCATTCTGTTTCAATATTTTCCATCTCTCTCTCTCTCTCCCTTTGTCTTTAAATATCTGCCTAGATATTTAAGCAAGATCTGCATAACTTACCTCTTGAGACAGTTTTGCTTTGCCCTTCCTTAACAGTCAGATAGAATTTGTCAGTCAGTCCGTGTGCTGTTTAAGTTTTTACAATATATTACTAAATAAAATTGACATTCCAATTTTTAAATCCATTATTCACCCAATGTGGGAAGTTTGTGTTGATTTCAACACACAACATTTTTAAAATAGCAGAAAAAGATAAAAATGAATCTTGCCATTTATGTTTAACTAACTTCCTATTTTCAGATCATCTTGCATTGCTTACTAGCCAAAGTTAGAAATCATCGGTCTGATGCGAATCGTACAGTTTGGGGGGAGAGCAGTGGTCACTTCATAATCAATCATTTTCCCACTGAATTCTTTCTGATTTGATGCAATTGCTCCTGTTTCTCAACCAGTATGTTTATGGAGCGAGTTCAAGTGGATTAAGTTCCAATGGGTAACATCTGGCCTCATAGCAATGGGATGACAAAAGGATTATCCAAGTGCATAACTTGTGAAAATCAGGCCAGGAGCTGGGTTAGAGGATAGAGCACCCTCTTAGGATGACTTCTGGAGTTCAGCACCTCAGTGACGCTGTCCATTAGGCAATCACTGCAGAATGGAGAGTAAACAGGCCAGGGCAGTGGGAGGCTCCATGAAGAATGAACTTGAATATTTCTGCTTTTTCCATTATCTAGCTCCTTCTCAGCAATAACTCAGAGCGAGTCATTGCACAGGCTGTGCAAGATTTCAATAGGTTAGAAACTAATTTTAAATCCATTAAAAAACGAGCCCATATCAGCATTGTCTCTGTGACCCCTTGCTTTTAAAACAACGGAGAACAATGCTACCTTGCTGATTTTCTCATGCTATTGTATCATTTGCATAAAACAGGTGTGCCGCCGACATTTCACTGCCAACTCCACATAATGCACCCGCGCCGTTCTCTAATTTCACTGTCAATGCAGTAATCTCTCCTCCTTTGTTAAGAGGCTTTCAGAAACACTGTAAGTAATGCCAATGCATGCTGAATTTAAGTCAAATAATGCATTTGCCTTTCCCGGCTAACTTTGAATCCTCAAAAAGCAAGATCATGAAGGAGATGGGTCCTGGAGTGAGTCACTGAGTTCTAAATTTCGCTGGTTTTGTGACAGCCAATATTTCTTTTTTTTTTTTTTAATTTTTTTATTAACATATAATGTATTATTTACCCCAGGGTACAAGTCTGTGAATCATCAGGCTTACACATTTCACATCATTTGCCATAGCACATACCCTCCCCAGTGTCCATATCCCTATCCACCCCCCCACCTCCCAGCAACCCTTAGTTTGTTTTTGTGAGTTTAGGAGTCTCTTTTGATTTGTCTCCTTCCCCATCCCATCTTGTTTCATTTCTCTTCCCCACCCCCCCATAACCCCCTGCCCTGCCTCTCAAATTCTTCATATCAGAGCGATCATGTGATAATTGTCTTTCTCTGACTGACTTATTTCGCTCAGCATAATACCCTCTAGTTCCATCCACGTTGTTGCAAATGGCAAGATTTCGTTTCTCTTGATGGCTGCATAGTATTCCATTGAATATATATACCACATCTTCTTGATCCATTCATCTG
>CM052811.1:91523629-91986036 GCA_028533885.1 Nasua narica | reverse complement strand
TCTGAGTACAGATTCTTTGCCTCTTTGGTTAGGTTTATTCCTAGATATCTTATGGTTTTGGGTGCAATTGTAAATGGAATCGACTCCTTAATTTCTCTTTCTTCTGTTTTGCTGTTCGTGTATAGGAATGCAACTGATTTCTGTGACAGCCAATATTTCTAAAAAAGAAGAAAAATAATAGGAAAAGAAAAGTTCTGCATCATGCTTGAAGCTTCAACTTACAAGTTTTTGGTATTTATTTCCAGTCCCTTTCATTTTATAATAGTCCTTTCCTTTGAGGAGTTTCCATCAAAAAATAAAATGAGTATCAACTTAGAGTTACAAGCCAGCCATCTGTCTTCCTTCCCCCCCTCCCAGCTAGCTCCCCACTCGTGCTGCTTCCTTAGTAACCAGTGTCCTGATTATACACGACTAGACTAGACACCTAGAGAGTTATGTACAGATACTTCAACCAGGATCACAAAATACGCGCTTATTCGCCTACACTGTTTACTTGTGCAGAGTGACTGGGAACGAAAATGGATTCCATTATTTTCATCCCCTGTTAAGCTGGTAGGTATAAATAAATGCATAAATTAATGTCGAAATAATTATCTAAATAAATATCCTTAGGAAGTGTGTATCTAATAAATACGTACATACATACAGACATGTGTACATACCATGCATATATACCTTTTAAAATGAAAGCAGGCTCATGGAATTCCCACGACTAAAGCCCAGTGACATTCCACCCATTGCTCCATCCTTTACGCTTCTTCCCTTGCCTTTGTCTTCCCACTCCAACCCCGCGGGCTTCTTAGTTTCTTAAACACACAAAGGAATTCTTACATCTTGGTCTCTGTCTCGGATGTTCTCTTGGCCCCCCGGAAGCTCTTCCCTGAGGCAAGCAGGGCTGGGAGGCTCTTATCTTGCACATCACAGACCCAGAATGACCTTTGTTGGCCCATTGAACCGTTGCTACCCTGCCCTTCCAATTCTCGCATATTCTTGGCTTCTCCTTTGTGCCTCATTGGTGTACTGTCTCTACTGCTGCGAAGGGGGGGGATGTGCCTCTCTACTCGTCCCTCCTTCCCTGGGTCCCTGGAGGGTGGGTGGCTCGCACACAATCCTGTTTGTCTGTGGGCTTCCTCGGGCCCCAGGAGCGCACTCAGCCTGCGTGAGTGAGAAGGCCAAAGCACAAGTGAGTTCACGTCCCAGGAACAGCCCTCTGGCAATGATGGCTGAAATTTGATGAATCCTCCCGTGGAATAACCCTGGGATGTATTTTGTAAACATCCCAGCAATCCAGAGTAGCACTGAGCCCCCACTGCCCATTGCATTAACTCTTTAACACACTCGCATAATCTTCCCTCTCCTCCCTACTTCCCTTCCCCTCCCGACTCTCCCCGTCATCTCCCAAGTTAACCATTCGTGCTGATATACTTGTTCCTGAAGAAATCTGACTTCAGACACTCTTTCAACTAGAACACGAGCTCCACTAAAAGCAGGAAACATCTGACCTATTCATCCTTATATTCCCTTCCCCTCCCCCGAGTGCTGGGCACATGCTAAGCACATGATAGGATGAATATCAATTTCCAAATTTTGTTGTCAAAGTTTATCTTTATCAAACTTTGTTTACTGAGCACTGTATGCGTATATATGTGAGAGGACATAATTTGGATATCTTGAGAGATCCTGCCCTTGACCCTAAGACTGGCCCATCTCCCAGGATAGGAAAACTCTTTATTGCCTTGGGGTCCAAGTATCAAAGTGATAACACAAAACCATACAGAGGAAGTGAAGAGAGGATTTAGGACTTTGGGGGTTTTTAAAGTGACGCGTAAAACTGCATCTTAAGGTTGAGGATCTTATTTTTGGATGAATTTTTTGAGAGAGAAGAGACCATCTAGACCTTCACATTGTGAGAGAAGTTTCGCATTGACTTACAGGGAGTGAGGTCGGTGGGTCAGGGGATCCTTAGACCCTCCCACCTGGCAGCTGAGTGGCTGTATTTTCAATGTAGCAGAAAAGGGGCCGGTCAGATGTCCTGGAAATTGCGGGTGGCTTTGATAAAGTCATATTGTCAACATCATCCAATCAAAAATAGCTGTCATTTGTCTGTCTTGTGTCTACGTCCCAAGAATTTTGAAAGCATTGAGGTTATCGTCAGGAACTAAACAGCACAAAACCCTTCCCCCAACAGCTTGTGTCTGGGTGGACAGAAGCAGTTCAATGAGCAAATTTAAAAAATGGCACAGGTAAGAATATCAATGGTGAAAATAAAGATAAGGGCATGGAGAGAAATGCTGTCCTTTTATAGGTGGAGGTGAGGGCGGGCCTCTCTGGTGAGACGACAGTTGAGCAGAAGCAGAAAGGAATCCGCAAGCTCTGTGGATATCTCTGGAGGGAGAGCGTTCGAAGCAGACGAAATCGTACAGGGGAGAAGCTATCAGGCAGGAGCATGCTTGACCAGTTTGAGCAGCTGCAGGGACACTGAGGCTAAGCCAGGTGAGGGAGGGACCAGAGACATGGCAAGGTCCCTCTCTGGTGAGCAGTTGGAATTCTCCGTATTTCCAAATCATCCTATGTGACTTTAAGCCAATCACTCTGACAATCCTTTGCTAACTGAGGAGCCGTTGTGTGATGAAGTTGCTTCCAGGTCAGAGGGTGGCTATTGTCCTCCAGCTTCAGGCCACAGCTCTGGGCAAAATAGCAAGCGTTTACTTTCATATGGACAATTTCGATTGAAGAATAACGTGCATGTGGGAAAATACAAAAATCCTAAGTGCGCCACTCGATGCATTTTCACAAATGGAACACATCCATGGAACTAACACCCAGATCAGGAAATCAAACATTACTCAGCTTCCCTGCGGGGGCCCGTTATTCTAACTTTTACCCCCATATAGGGTTGGCCTCTTTTTGAAGCCTACGTTAAAAAACTCGGATAGTAGGTATTCTTTAGCATCTTTTGCTCAACGTCATGATTATAAGACATTGCGTGTAGTTGTTGTGTTGCATGTAGTTGTATTTTGCTGATTCTCTTTGTTGTGCATGAGTTATTTTAGGTGACTATACTACAATTTATTTATCCATTCTGATATTGAAGGACAGTAGTATTTTTCAGTTTGAGCTACAAATAGTGCCATTATGAACATCCTTGTCCCTGACTTTTGGTGCAGTTTTTGAGGGCATTTAACTAAGAGTTTATTGCTGGGTCATATCTTTTTAGCTTTAGTAGATTCTGCCAAACAGCTTTCCAGAGTGATTGACCAATTTTTCCTCCCTTCTGCAATGTGTTAGAATTTCAGGTGGTCCATTTCAGACAACTGGTATTCCCTATCTTTTTCACTGTAGCCATTCTAAGTGGAAATATTGGATTGTAGTTTTAATTTATACTTTTAATTTAATTTACATAATTTAACTTATATTAAATTTATATAATTTAATGAAGCTTAACACTCTATATTTTTGCTGAGAATTAAATGTTTATATTTTAAAAGCAGCTTATAAGTCATTTCAAAAGTAGTTACGGGAATTATAAAAGATAATAATAGTACCCACATCACAGGGTGGGAAATAATTGCGTGAAAGGATCTATGAGCAAACCCTCAATAGGATGCCTGGCAGAGAGTAAAAGCACAATTAATATATGTACTATTATCATTGCTATTTTATGTGATAAATTAAGACAGCCTAAAAATGTGATGATCTTTGCTACTAACTATTCCATTTGAAGACAAAATCCTGTGGCACTGCTGAGTGAAAATGAAGAAAAGATGAATCACTTTCACAGAGCGAATAGGAAAAAAAAGGGCCCTGGGACAGAAATAAACTAATCAAAGTAACTTCAGAAGCTGCACTATTTTCGTTTCAATGATAAATACAGTCAAACATCAAAGTGAGGGTCAAAATAATGACATTTAAAGGCTTCATCTTTAACAGCTTGTATGTATTTTAGGCTTGATTATTGACACATTTCATTGAGCTAGATAATTTCATCTTTGGCCTGTGAATTGATATTCTTTGAAGATCTACAAAATGCATTTGGTTATATTCAGCACAAATCCGAGAGTTATTTTCACAAACATCACCCTTAAGTATCAGTTGAGTCATTAAGGGGAGTCTGAACTGACTTAGGGGCCAACCTAATGCATAGGTAGAAGAACTAGAAATCAACAAGGTAGAATATGAATACTGAGCTAACATCTGATCTCAGCCTTAAAGGATGAGTAGGATTTGTTGGAATCGAAGACAAGAAGGACATGTCAAACCATTAAAATAAGAGCAACAAAAGACCAAGCAAAATATTGTACATGAGATATTCGGAAGATCACGAGGTCTGGAGACCCAGAGATGCAGTTGGTCAGCAAAGAAGTGTACGCTACCTAGATTACGTTGGATCTTGACAATCGTGCTAGATTTGGTTCTGCAAGCTTTAAGAACCTGTGAGATGACTCTGAATTGAGAAATGACATCCCCGTATTCTGGGAACATAATTTAAGAAGTTTGAGAGGAATGAATGAAGTGACATTAGGTTTGGGAGTAACCACACCCTAGCGACTTTTGGAGAGAAGTGTTTGTATCTGAGGAGAGATTGACAGTAGGTGATTAACAGAGAAAAGGCAAAAGAGGGGATTCATTTGAAATAAAAATATTTGAAACGAACTCTATTAAACTCGATGACCTATTGGATGAAGAGGATTGGAGAGAGTGGCCTAAGGTGATATTGAGAAACCTGGGTAATTACTAATGCTTTCTAACACTATAAAGTCTTCATAGGACTGGATAGAGACCAAATTTAGAAAGAAAGTAGTGAGTTTAGTTCGGAAGTTTTGATGCTGATAATTTAATTCATTTGTATTTGTTAATGTAATGGAAATAGTATTAAAACGCATGGAAAATCAAAGATGGAAGCACTTGTGGGGGAAAGGAAATTAAAGGAGGCAGAAGCAAGGAAAAAAGTAACATCCATGGGGTAAATTAATGAAACAAACAAATTAATGGAGTAAATTTATTTCATTGACCAATGAAATAAAAATTGAAATTCTATAAAGATGATATGATTTACGATAGGAGTCTAAAACAGGACAGATTTTCTTAGAATACATAGGTTCTCATTCTTGATATTGTCACTCCAACCTAATCTGAATGGGGAGTCATTAGCACTGTAATGAGAGTAATAAAGAGAAATCACAGTAGTTAGCATCCATATTTTAAAAACTCTTAAAATTGGCGATCTTCCAAATGTGTTGTCTATTTAAATGTTTCTTCTAGCAATCCTTTACATTGATATCATTCATTTATCCAAAATATTAAAAAAAAATTTTTTTTACTATATTTCAAACATAAACACTGGGATATTAATGGCCAATAAATTAACCCCAAATCTCAGTCTTCTAGGAACTTTTAACAGTTACCCAGAAAGCGATTTCCCTCCCAAAATTCACAGCAACTTCTGCATTAATTTACTTTCATCCTCCCCCCATCAAAAGCAGCGAGAGGGGAACACACCCATGATTGTGATATACAACCAGCATTAGACTTGGCAGTTGCATTGGGCCTAGCGACATCTGTCTAATAAAGATAAGTGGATATTGTGATTTCAGCACAAGTATGCTTACTGTAAAATGCTAAATAAACATTTAATGTGCCTCCTGTAATTCAGTAAGTGAAGCCAATATTTTATGAATAGATATTAATCCATGTTCATGACTGTTCTAATTTTTCATATCATGAGAGCTTTTGACATTACACAGTTCATCTTCCCAGAAAGGACATTGAGTCCTTAAAATAATTATTTAACTAACCTCTGAGTGAACTAGCTCTGCTGTCACTGTGAAAATTTGGATGTACTCATTGTATTAATAGGCTTTGGCTCATTTCTGCTTTTTTACTTCCATTCTCTAAGAATGGATCTTGTTCTCAGTGGTCTGCATTGTGAAAAGATAAAAGGCATATTTTAAATAAACCTTACTGTTGCTTTTAACTATTATTCCCCTTAGAATTTGATTCTGGAATCCCACATAGTTAAATCATAAAATGGAAGGCATTGGGGCACTTCATCATTGTGAGAAACTCTCTTATATAATGTAGGCTCACACTGTTAAGACCGGCTGATATTTTATCTTAGTCCCAGAAAAGTTCTCAGGATTTGAAAATAAATATATGCTTTTCCCCAATTGTCATTAAAAATCAAAATATTTGCTACTGACATGCTAGTAAACAGTTATTTTAAAATCACGTTTGGTGCTCGCTTCGGCAGCACATATATTAAAATCACGTTTGGACATATTTTATCCTATTTGAACTACGGCCTTTGTATTCTAAGTCTTGCTTTGAAAATTTATTGTTATTGTTACTTATTTTTTGCTGCTTCTATTAACACAACTCAAGACTTAACAGATGTACAAGTTGCTTGCAATACTAAAATTTCACTGGAATGAAGCAAAACACCTCAAAATAACCATCTGGAAGAAATCCAGAATTTAGGAAGATACTCTCACCTTGAGTGAACATCATTTTTATTCAATAAGGCTCTGTTCCATTATATTTATAGATTTTATAGATGCCTCAAAATATGTGTTTTTCTTCTAAGAGACTATGAAGAAATCTAAATATCTACAAGAATTCCTGAGACAGTATGTTTTAAATAAAACTATACAAAGAAGGAATGAATAGATTTTTATTTCTCCTAACACCGAGTAGTTTCTCTTAAAAAGTTTCCAGTAGGGGAAATCATAAAATAAAATTATAAATAAGGTAGCTTGCTAAAATTATTATGAATGAAAAACTTCCTCTATAGTGTGTTCTAAGATGAAAGGAATTTGTATCCACATTTCCGTGTTAGTCATACATTCACTACATAATCTGTTCCATTTCATTATGTATTCGACAATCATCAGATTAGATATTGAATCTTTTTATACACAATACCTCCAAGATTTTATTTGAGGTATTGGTTTAATTTTTCAAAACACATGATTTGGTTTGCATGCACTTTTATTTTTAATACCATACCGTATATATCATTATAAACTTACCATGTCTGTATATGATAGTTGCATGAAAAAGGTTGCATGGTCTTGATTAAAGCAATGGCACACAGATGCTGTCTCTTATGCTACTGAAGTTCAAAGTTATTTCTCACTTTGCTGGAGTTCTGAATTTATTTCTCACTTTACTAACGATTGCAAGCCATAAACAAATCTTTTTATTTTTTTAAAAGATTTTATTTACTTATTTGACAGAGGGAGAGTGAAAGAACAGACTCTGAGATCATGAGCTGAGCCGAGGGCAGAGGCTTAACCCACTGAGCCACCCAGAGGCACCTTAACAAATATTTTTAAAAATAAACCACGAAGATTGCCATGGAGATGAGCAGCACTGTGGTAGTTCTCTGAGTGGAGGTCAACCAGATGACTAGAATTTCCACGGTCTTTAAAAACAGGCTGATTGCATGTGTTGTTCAAAGTATCTGAAAAATATTGAAGCATGTACTCTTTGTCTTTGCCTTTGGATTTTAAGAGTGAGCTAAAACCATCCTGATCATGTAAACCATCACGTTGGTGGCCTAAAGGGGCTGGGAAGGTGTTCTACTATCTGTGGCTCCTGCAAGGCCACCATATTTCAAGGCTGCAAGACGTAGGTCAGTAACAATCCAGTTACTTGTTTCCACAAGGAGAAAATCACAGGCTTTCAGCTGGGTGTGGGACGTGGGTGGGTGGGGAGGTCTTTTTTCACTTTTCTTCTGAAAGCTATAATGTGGCATTTTCAACTGCATCAGAATAGATAGAAACTCTCAGGCCTGCTTTTTACCAGCGTGGGGAAACTGAAGCAAGAAAGCCATAAAATGATATCGTAACTAAGGAAGACGATTTTAGAGTGAAAGATTTTATTCCATTGGGATGTAAAATTTTAGAAGAAATAAATTTAAGTATAAAAGATAACATTTTCAGTTTTTAGCTGGCTACGTAAACAGGTAAAATTCAGCCAGTGGTTGAGATGCATTATTTTGCAAGCTTTTCTTTTTTTTTTTTTTAAGATTTTATTATTTATTTGAGAGAAAGAGAGGGAGCATGAGTGGAGGGGAGGGGCAGAGGGAGAAGCAAGTTGAGCAGGGAGCCTGATACGGGGCTGGATCCCAGGGTCCCTGGATCATGACCTGAGCCAAAGGCAGATGCTTAACTGACTAAGCCATCCAGGTACCACTAGAAGCTTTAAATAAATAATGTATAGCTCAAAAATATATTTGTGCATTCTTAACTTTTGAAACGCTTTTATTTTTTGTAGAAAAATTTATAGATCTGTTATTTATCGTTCATTTTATATTGGCTCTCTTTGTATTTTCTAAGGACTCGACTCTTTTTATAAAAATTACGAACAAGTAAATCCGTAATCATTATATGTTAAACTTTAGGAATCAACTATTTCCTTTATTTGCCGTAAGATAAGCAAAATGTTTTTGGATGTCCGCTAAGTGCTAGGCACTGGGATGTGAAAGTATATATCAAAATGTGAATAAGTGGGAGGCACCTGGGTGGCTCAGTCAGTTAAGCATTTGCCTTCAGCTCAGGTCATGATCCCAGGGTCCTGGGATTGAACCCCAAGCGGGAGTCTGCTTCTTCCTCTTCTTCTGCTCTCCCACCCCCTGCTCACGTTCTCTCTCTCTTTCTCCCTCTGACAAAGAAATAAAATCTTTTTAAAAATGTGAAAAAACGAGTGCATAAATATAGAAATAATATTACAAAGTGGGCCCAAGACATGATTATTGCAAATAACTAATGTGGACAAGAAATACTAGGCAGCTTTAAAGGAGACAGATTTCTTGAGGCCAGGCAGTCAAGGAAGTTTTATGGAAAGGTAGAAAAAGAAGGTAACTGAAAAGAAAACAAATAAGAAAGTTTGTGATAATTCTTTGTGATAGAGATACATGTAAGGGTTTTGGCGTCACTAATTGGAAAAGATTCAATTTTTAGCGAACCATATTACTCCTCACTGTACTTATTCTAGGGTATCATAAGACACAACTGTTTGGATTGTAGAGTGAATACCATTAGGATTCTGTCTATACCCTTCAGGTATTACCACTTCTGAGCCTACTGGTCTACTTTCAAGTTATCGTGTCACTGTGCTTGAGAGTTTTCTCTGAAGCTGCTGATATCCTTTCTACTCACTGCCATGCACATGGCGGGCTGGAAATGATAGAGAATTTCCCCTTGGGAGCAGCCCTCAGCCAATGACTGAGTGAACTGGTATATATAGAGATAACTCTCTTGTGTGTGTTCCGCATGATCTCTCATAGTCTCCCGAGAAGATGGAGCTTCAAAAAACCCACAGTGGTGGCTTACCTTCTTGCTAGCACACCTTTTATTGGCTTCTTTCTCTTCCCTGTCTCCTTCCCCACTCCCCTGCTGATACTTTCTGGATCACCTCCCAAATAAGCTTCTCACACTCTAATCTTTAAGAGTCTGCTGATGCAGGAACCCAAATGAAGATAGCTGGGATATGTTTAATTGAATTAGCATTAGCCAATGGAGTCATGTTTGAGTAGCACTGAAAACAGTGTTGTGTATGCACGTAAGTGGTAGGAATGACTAGAGAACAGCGTACCAAAATGCCAAAGCCTTGTGGAGTCACACTTTTATCAATTTTCTCTCTTATGATGCTTAGGGCTCTGCTTTATCTTCATGAATATAGTAGAATAATGTTATACTTTATGGTCATTGATACTCCATTGTAGCTCATTCTCATAAAATCCGAGCCCACTAAGAGTGATTTTTAAATGTAGAGAGATGTATTCTGAAAAAACACAATTTACTTTGTATTGCTTTTGTGCAGGCATTACCAAGCTGAGGGTAGGATATGGTGGCTGAAAGAGATCTATTCAATAATTGGTAATGAGGGATGTTTGAGCAGCTCAGTCGGTTGTGTCCAACTCTTGACTTTGGCTCAAGTCATGATCTAAAGGTCGTGGGATTAAGCCCTGTGTTGGGCTCTGTACTGAGCCTGGAGACTGCTTGTCCCTCTCCTTCTGTGCCTCCCCCCCATCTTATCTCTTAAATAAATAAATAAAATATTTTTTTAAATAAAAAAAATGGTGACGAGAGAGAGCTATTAGTGTGAGTAAAAGTTCATTTCCATGTATTTATGTATTTGACTCATTTTGTGGTCTTTCTCTTTCAGCCAGTGAATTTCTGGACAAGCAAGCATTTACCTGATTACATAAGAATGTTCTCAGATTCCACTTAGTAATACTACTATATATATATATATACATACACACACACACACACACACACACACTTGTGAGATGATGGTAATTCCCTCATCTCATGTTAAAATTAGGAGAAAAGAAACAGAATTAAAGACAGAAGTTACTGTAGGGGCAGATCTGAGAAGGCATAGTCAATGGTCATAGTTAAGTATAACCTATGAAGTCAAGATTTTGTAACTGATAGAAAACAGACTTTTAGCCCAAGAATTAAGCCCATCGAATTATATTCCCAAATTACATTTACTTACTGAATGAAGCTCGTGTTTATTTCAAGTCACTTATTACCAGCACTTTGCAGATCCTTTACACAAGCACACATAAAAGTAATGGGTAATGAGCAGACCTACTAAGTGCTGGAAAACAGACTGCTCATTACAATGACTAAGATGATAAGAGAGTATGGCTCCTGTCCTCAAAGGAAGGAGTAAAATGATGATCCATAAAAAGTTCGATGACTTCCTTTCTATCCCAGGAACATCAGGAGTACTCCCGTCAAAAATTGGATTAGGGCCCCTGGGTGGCGCAGTTGGTTGAGCGACTGCCTTCGGCTCAGGTCATGATCCCGGAGTCCCGGGATCGAGTCCCACATCGGGCTCCCAGCTCCATGGGGAGTCCGCTTCTCACTCTGACCTTCTCTCTCTCACTCTCTCTCTTTCCTAATAAATAAATAAGTAAAATCTTAAAAAAAAAAAAAAAAAGAGTATAAAAAAAAATTGGATTAGTGTCTTCCTTAGCTGTTAAATGTCATGCCTACACCAAATCAAATTGTGAGAACAATTTGCAAATATTAGTAATTCATATATAGCATAACCTAATAAAACAAAATTACCTTTTGAAGTAAGCAGTGTCTGTGAGAGGTCTAATTTTTAAAGGTGCTATAAGAAGTTTCATTTTGCAGAAAATTGAGAAGTTAAGAAAGTTGCCCCAAATCTCAAAGCTGGATCTAGAAACTGCCCTTTACCATTTGGGCTATAGCTAAGGAGAGAGAGGACCCAGGACAAAAATGACCTAAGATCTGGTCATTTGGAAAAAGTGATTGGGAGCATGAACTCCTGGACTCGTAGGCTGTTGCAAGTCTTGTGAACGGAGAAGAAACTAGTCTTAATTTCATTAGATTATTCATAATTTACGTACCATTCTCAAATTTATGAAAAGGATAAAAATTCAAACAGACATTGTTATCAGCCTTTGACATTATAAGAAGCATTTTTACTTCATTTACCCTCTCTTTGTTCTATGGCCAATTTTATATGTTTAGTGGGAAACCCAAACAAATGAGGACCATCTCATTCCGGAAATGTCCTGCTCAGATCTTTCTCAACCTTTCATTACTTCAGGTCACTTCTTGAAAGCGAAATGTCATCTGATCATATGGGAGTTTTTACACTAATGAATTGACTGTGATAATATCTAAGAATATTATCAAAGAGGACAGTAGCTCATACTTTTATTTAGTTCCATTCTTCTTCTTCTACCATTGTTTACTTGGCTCTATCTTTGAAAGATAAGTAAGTGGGAAGAAACATAAGGCATGAATGCATTGCAAATCTTTTAGTGATATTTTCCATCCCTGTAGAAAGCAAGAGACTGTAGTCATGTTGTGCCATATCTACTGATTAAGCTATAACAAAATTTTAATAAATTTAGTTAACTTTATCTAGTTGTAGCTAGACACCAAAGAATGAAAAATTTTCAAATCTTTGAAACAGAAATTATTTCCTAGATCTTCTCTCCTGTACCATTTTTTCCCCTAGTGACAGGAAGACCAATCACAAAAGTCCTTGTATTTCAGCCTTTATCAAGAATACATCTCAGAGGGATGTGTGGGGAGCTCAGTCCGTTAAGTGTATGCCTTCAGCTCAGGTCACGATCCCAGGGTCCCGGGATTGAGCCTGCATTAGGCTCCCTGCTTGGTGGGGAGCCAGCTTCTCCCTCTGCCTGATGCTCCCCTTTCTTGCATGCTCTCTTTCTCTGACAGATAAGTAAAAATCCTAAAAAAAAAAAAAAAAGAGAGAGAATACATCTCAGATAAAGCCATGTTATCAACAAATAACAGAGGGCCAAAAACCTGGGCACGGATACTGAATCCTATTAGTTAATGACACTTGACATATTACATAGTGTCTTAGATTGTCTTCTCCAGGAGCATCCCTAAGACCAGTATACATATGCAAAGGACTGATTAAGTAGCCATTGGCAGGGGAAGCTAGTAAGACCGTGGTAGAAACAGAGTAAAGAAGGGAAGAAACCTAAGCAATGGTATGTGTTCAGGTGAAGTCTTGTTCTTGGCCTGATCCCATGAGGAGCTCGGGAGTGAGTCACACGTTCTTCCCAGGGAAGAAGCAGAGTTCTTCCCTGCTCAAGACAAAGGGAGCGGTTTTTGTATTCCTGTGTCAGTCGGTCAGTGTCTAGAGATTGCCTCTAGGGAGTCATGAAAACCCAATTATTTCTGGCTCTCCAAGAACCCAGTGAAATAGCCCAACAGTGGTCCTTTGAGGCAAGTTGCAGGTATGAGTTGTTGGAACAGAACACCAAATCAAAAGCATGGGCATCCCGAAGCAGTACAGGCAATCTGAACATTTAGGGGTGGGGACAGCAACAACTCTTATTACACATACTAGTATGTAATTCTAGCATGTTGGACATGATAATACTCGCCCCTCTGTCCATTCATAGTTGGGGCTAGTTGTGCTACATTGACTGGCTGTCTCGGTTAAATATGAAACCCAATTTGACTATCTGGATTCGGACCATGCTCCCTGATGAAGGTAAATGGCATAAAATAGACTCTCGGTACAAGTGTGCAGCTGTTAATATTGATCAGGATTTTCTGCCTAAGCTGAAACAAAGCATTCAGTTTCATTTTAATTTCAGGTTCATTGTCATAAATTGACAATTTAACCCTCATTGCTAGGGTGTCCCCCATGGCACCAGAAGTAGAAATTCGTAAAAGTCAAAGGAGCCCTTTTATTTTTTCCCTAAAGTTTTATGTTCTCACTCACTTGCATTTCTCTGCACTCTCAACAGGACACTTTTTTAGGAAAAAGAAAGCTTTGGAATCAAACTGGATAGAGAACCAGGATTAATCACACATTCCCAATGCAGTACTGTTTCTCATTGTTAACGCATGTTGTAAATCCCCAAATTGGGTGGTACTAAATACAAAATTACCGTCCTGAAGAGATTGTGCAATCCTTATTGTGTGGGGCATCTTCAGAGACTAATATCCATGGGTACATTTTGATGAATGCTGTTATGAATGTTTAATATAGAAAATCTACAGACCCATTTGGCTCATGATTATAGATGCAAATATCCTAAACAAAATGTATGCAAATTGAATTGATATATAAAAAATGATAATATGCCATGACCAAGAAGAATGTAAACTATAACAATACCATCACATTAAGAGAATACAATCATCTGATAGTTGTTGAATAAGCACTCACAAAATATATACCCATTCATGATTAAAAAAAAAAAACACTCACTAAAGCAGGAGTAGAAGGAAAGTTTAAGTTCTGTCAAACAAAAACAAACTAGATCAAACATCATTCAAAATGGAGGAACATGTGAAAACCCTCTTTAAAATTAAACTAAAATTAAATTAAACAATTTTAATTATAATTAAATTATAAGAATATGATTAAAATTATAAACATCTCTACTATCATTATTTTTACATGAATTATAATGGCTGGTGCAGTAAAAAAAGAGAAAATAATTTTTTAGGAAGAATTTCTCAATAATTATGACAGATTATTTTCTTATTCATGTTTGCTCACTATTCTTAGAAAGCTTTTTCACATTGTATTTTATATTAAAATAAGTAAATTGTGTTAAAAACCTAAAAAAAACTATAGGTAAATATCTTCCAGATATCGGGTCAGACAGAGGAAACTAAAGGAAATTACAAATATGGTATATAGGATAAGGTTTATCTGTAGTGATGAGAGGTAAGAGTGGGATGAAAAGGGTCATATTGAGACGGGTTATTATCAAAACCCATCAGCTACCTAGGTAACGAATAACTGATGAGTACATGACATATTTTTAAACAAATTAAGTAAATAACATAGCCACAAAGGTAGGCTACCCATGAGAGTGTCACTATCCAATTTTGTACACCTAACGTCCTAATACAAAAAATAATAATAAATATATTTATTTATTTAGAATTCAGAATATATGAGCAAAAGAAACATTATAACACAATAGTTATACTCATGGACCTCAGAGTCAGGGAGACATGGGTTTACATCCCGACTTTACCCCTTAAATTTAAACCCTGTGCAAATTTGGTAATGGCTTTAAAGCCTCAGTTTCCTCCTCTGTAAAAAGAGTGAGAACACTTTGAGTTGATTTGACATTTTTGGATTAAGAACGTGAAATCATTGATGCCAGTGATTCACAAATACTTTGCAAACATTTTCCAAATAGAAGGGGAGAGTGAATAGGTATTTCTGAGCAGAAGCAAAAACAATCTTCCACAAGCATGAACTTTCTTTGGACGCTGGCCTATTGTCTCTAACATTTCATGCTAATTTTGACGATTTTTAGGTTCTCCTTATAAAATGTTTCAAATCACTTATCATTAGTGGGAATGGGGAAAAATAAAACGGTTGACAGAAGACCCAGGGAGAATTCAATCTGTGAGAGAGATAGAGAGAGAGAGAGAGAGAGAGAGAGAGAGTGTGTGTGTGTGTTATAGCAGGGTGATCCCATGCTTGGCTCTGGGCGTGAGGAGCCAAATGCTGAGATGGGGAAAGGTGAATTATCAAGAACGAGGGAAGCTTCTAGAAAGATGGACAAGTCTTTAGCATATCTAAAGTCAGGGTCCACTTGGGCCATCAAATGTTTGATGTTCGATGGAAATCTCATAAACTCTCACAGGGCCTAAAAAGGGAAAGTGGTATCAATTTTCCTTATCTCCCCATAACAGATAGGGGGAAAGGTTTTGGAATTTCCTTTTTTTTTTTTTTTTTTTAAGATTTATTTATTTATTTGAGAGAGAGGGGTGGAGGAGGGGCAGAGAGAGAGTAGAACCTGACTCAGGGCTCCATCTCATGACCCTGAGATCAGAAACTGAGCCTAAATCAAGAGTCCAACTTAACGGACTGAACCACCCCCACACCGCTGTTTTAGAAATCCTTTTTTTTTTTAAAGATTTTATTTCTTTTTTGGCACAGAGAGAAAGAGGGAGAGAGATTACAAGCGGAAGCAGAGGAAGAGGGAGAAGCAGGCTCCCCCACTCAGCAGGGAGTCCAACTCAGGACTCAGTCCCTGGATCCTGGGATCATGATCTGAGCCAAAGGCAGATGTTTAACAAAGACTGAACAACCCAGACTCCCTTAGAATTTCTAAGAGGCAGGTAAAGGCAGCTAATTGCTTCTGCAGGGACACGACCTTTGAGGAGAAGGACTTGATGTTACGGGTTGAGTCCTTGGAGGTCTAAGCTAAGGGCTTAGCTTATATTATATATTGATTATAGTCAATCGGAGAATGGCAAGAGATAAGCCATTGCAGGGCCAAGGCAATCCCAACACAGCACGGCCTAGCAGAATCAGCGAGAGAAGAGATCTCACAAATGAGTGCATTTTTTCATCAAGGAGAAATAATAGCATGAAGAGCCAAATGAGAGTTTAAGACATTAATATTTTTGTCCATGAAGGAGTGCACGTCTGAGATCCATGGGTCTGGAATCCTCAGATGTGGTGGTGGGGGGGCAGCATGAAGCCACAAGAATTGGACACTGGCTCTCTGTTAAAGAAGGCCTACACAGATTCTAATTTAATCTTAGCAATAAATTAAAGTGATACTCCTTGCACTCCTATTTTCATGGAATAATTCTTATCTGTTTCTGCCAAGTTAATAGGAGAGATTCGGTTGAATCAGTATTTTCATACCAGAAAATTGGGCTAAATTGAAGAGATTTGATACCTTACACAGGCAATGTCTTTTTCCCGTTCTTGCAACCCAATATTGTGAGAACCCAGACTTACCCAAATAGAGGATTGGAACCAATTATAAATATATTTATTTTAAAGATATAATTCAGAGTGGAAACAAAACTGCTAGGTACCTAGTAATAAATTTGAAAAAAAAAAGAAGCTGTGTAAGCCATTTTTGGGGAAAATTTGTTTTAAGAAATGATTAAAGAACCGAAAGAAAGGCATGATTAGATGGTGAGATATATCATGTTCTGGATAAAAGAATTCAATATAAAAAATGTCTGTTCTCTCCTTTCTAGCCATACCAGGGAATACAGCCAATCCCAATAAAATAGTACACAAAATTTATCAAAGAATTTGACAAACTCATTCTAAAGCTTGCATAGAAGAGGAAAAGTATAGAAATAACCAAGACCATTTTCAAAAAGGAGAAGAAAGATGACCTGCCTGTTTATTATCAAGATTCCTAATAAAGAATGATTTTTAAAAATAGCATAGTGATGGTGCCTAAATAAATAGACTAACAGAATAAAGCAAAAGAAGATAAAAGCATACATGAGGCACTGATACCAGAAAAGAAAAAGGATTTGAAGTAAAATAAAAAGGATTTGTGAGGGAATATTGGTGATATATGGGATATATATGGGATATGATATTGGGATATTTGGTTTTCTATGTGGAAAAAAATAACCCATAATTCACATCATAAAATACAACAAAACTAAGTAAATATGAGCTTTACAAAAAAAGTAAAACTACGGGCGCCTGGGTGGGTCAGTGGGTTAAACCACTGCCTTCGGCTCAGGTCATGATCTCAGGGTCCTGGGATCGAGCCTTGCATCCAGCTCTCTGCTCAGCAGGGAGCCTACTTCGCCCCCTCTCTCCTGCCTGCCTCTCTGCCTACTTGTGATCTCTCTCTCTCTCTCTCTGTGTCAAATAAATAAATAAAATTTTTTAAAAAAGTAAAACTATAAGATAAAAGTATAGCCTTTACTACCTCAGAATATAGAACAATTTTTTAATAAAGAGATAAAGAAAAATGTAAAACCATAAACATATGTTGTTATCAGAATTAATGATGGACACATTGAATTGCACCATGATTAAAAGCTTAAAACAACCACCACTTGGTCTTCTTATGGGTGGATGGCTCACCGTAGTAGTTCTGCTGATCTCGCTCAGGCTCCTGCCTGTGTCTGCTGTCAACTTCTGGGTTGGCGGGGGGCCGCATGATCTAGCAGAGCTCCAGTAGGACAACTCAGATCCAGTCCACATACCTTATGCTTCCGCAGGCTCAGCCGATTACATTCTTGTGGAAGGGGCAGTGGCCCAGGAAAGACAGTGAAAATACCCAAGTGCTTTTTCAAAGCTCTGCTGGGATCAAAATCACCTGTACACAGTCAGAATCAGTGTAGGAAAACACTCCCAAAGGGTGTGCCTGCCAGGAAGTGTGAAAAAATTTGCAACATTAATGGAACTCATCTACCATACAGGCTTATAAGTAGTCACAGTTTTTCTTGTAACTCTTTTGATGAAATTTACTAACCTGGTCAATTTAAAAAACAACAACAACAATAATAAACCAACCCCTATATTATTATTAAGTTGGCAACTCTATATTATTTGTGGCATAAAGTACATTCTTCAGTCAGTCCTTAGACTATTGTATTTTATTCCCCAGTTGTCAATGATAGAAGTTCTGAAGGTGACTTCACTCCCCTTCACAGCCCCGGACCACTCTGTTGGAGACCAGAGATTTGTAAGTGTTCATAACTATAGAACAGAGCAATGCAGTGCATTTGGCCTTGCAATATTGGGGGGGGGGGGTCTGCCTGTCAATAGAGGCTACTATCTCCTCATCTTGAAGCAACCATGAGTGGGGGGGGGGCGCGACATCTTGACTGATACTAGATTTTGCTCAAGGTAGAACTGACCTCGGGAGGGAGAGCTAGTGTTCTCTTAGCCTCTTACCCAAACACTCTTTTCTGGGCCATTAGCCCCAGAGTGATGGAAAGACAGATGTGCTATTGACTGCTCTTTGACGGACATTGAGTTTGCCTTGGAACAACTTCTGGGGTCCACTGTGGCTTCTGCTGATAGTCTCTGCAGAAGAAGGTTTTGTAGGCAAGTGAGACGCTATTCACACTGGTGAAAGGGTTCTTGCTGGATGGGGACAAACGCACTCAGGAGAGACCCCTGTTCTGCTACTACCATCAAAGCCATAGCTGAGAACATTCTTGGCTTGGCCGGATCAGTTGAAAAGAGATAAATTCTGGCTATTATAAATTCTCAGGGATTAGCCCTGTCAGTTTTCGCACAGTGGTTTCTTCCAGCTTGAGGAAGACCCAAGTCTGTACTTTAAAGTAACTCTCAGCCCACAATCACAGAGTCCCCCACCAATCCCCTGCTAGATTCTCATGTTGGAGCTGAACTTTGAATCCATTTCTCTGCAGGCTTATAACTTCCAACTTTTCTGTAGCCCTTCCTTGCTCCAGTTGCTAAATGGTTGTGACTGTGATTCAGATTTGTGAATGAACTTCTCTAATTTTGGACCTCGCTCACCGGGAAATAGTTGGATTCCTTCCTCCCAGGAGATCCAGGACTCCTTATATAAATTGGTTTACCTCCTCCATCTATGACTGGCTCCAACAATAAAGCAATTCCCTTCTTGCAGCAACTTCGTTTGACTGAGCATTAAAAATTTATCTAAATGATCAGTATTTAAAACAAGCCTTAAAAAATAAAACCATTATTACCACCCCAAGCTTTGGATTGGCAGAGAAAAGCAAGTGGCAGGCTCAATTAGTTAGTTGTATAACCTGCAGAGGGTTGAAAAGGTTTGGTTCAGGTTGCAGAGTTAGCCCCACTGTAGATGGGGCCCTACATTTCCACCCATAAATCTGAGTTTCTCCTACATTCACTAAAAAACAGACATTGCGCATAATAATACATTTACACGAATACATACAAATAATGCATCGTCAAGATTAATGCATTCATGAACAGTCCTTTGCTCAGTACCCACCTCGTGTCAGGCACAGTGCCAAGTCCTGGGGACAGGAAGACAAACATGATAGGACTGTTGTTCTTGACATCTTGTACAATTTTAGGCAGGAAAGGCTATAGAATAAAAATGTGAATTCTGCCATGAGTATATTGTTTCTAATTTTACACAAATATAAGCACGCATTGTTTATCATGGGAGCTCAGAATAAGAACATGGGTAATTTGTGTGTAATTCACAAAGCTAACACAGTTTGTAGACCTGCAGGGATTTTTTTTTAAATAAAAGCTTCAGAACGGAATTTATCAGGAGCAGGCCTATTGCATACTTGGAAGAGATAACCAAGGTTAGTCAGTTCCTGGCTTTTTCTTTTGATATAACTCAGATGACTGTGATTTTGCCAAAGTTATAAATAGCCGACAGCCTTGAAACACATTTTCTTTATCATGAAGTGTAAGTTTTATATCTTCTACTTTGGTAAACTTGATAAATACCAACTAGAAGCAGCCATTTTGGAGAAAAGGCATGTACCCAAGTTTTGCAGAGATGCTTGCCTCTGGGTCCTCACTGATTGTGCCTTCTCTAAGTTTTATTTCTGGAAATTATCCTTACACATAATTATTAATTAATGCAATGTCCTTTCAACCGATGTTTACATTCAGAACTAAAATGATTATTGTATAATTTCTCCCCCTTTTGTCCCCTTAATGATTTTACTCTGAGCACGCTTGGCAACTATAGAAACAATTGGGCATTAGTACATCATCTCACTTTCAATAATTTGAAATATAGGGTGATACCAATTTCTATAATTCATACTCAGACCTAAAGTAAAAAAGTCAGAGGCAGGGTAAGAGAGAAAGAAATTGAAAGAGAGAGAGAGAAGGAAAAAACGAATTTCCTATCTAGATTCCAAAGGTAAGAAGAGACTTAAATCTTTGGTGATATTATTAGGAAATAACTTTTCTTCCCACACACTAAAGTGACCCTTGATGTATGGAAAGAATCCATTATCATTATTTTAAAGAACTGAAGCACAACAGTATATTTAAAAGCATATATCTAACACATGTAGAAAGTATGAGACATTACAAAAGAATGCAACTCAGAAAACAATATTTCGGGCCCCTGGGTGGCGCAGTTGGTTGAGCGACTGCCTTCGGCTCGGGTCATGGTCCCGGAGTCCCGGGATCGAGTCCCACATCGGGCTCCCAGCTCCATGGGGAGTCCGCTTCTCACTCTGACCTGCTCTCTCTCACTCTCTCTCTTTCCTAATAAATAAATAAATAAAATCTTTAAAAAAAAAAAGAAAAGAAAACAATATTTAAGGAATAGATTTCAAACATCTAAAGAATTGAGAACTGGTATCAACCAGTTCCCAACATTGATAATGCACTTGGCAAAAAAAATGGTTAAAAACAAAACAAAACACAAAACAAACAAGGCTGAGGTTACCCAACCATGGGCAACTACCTTGGTCAAGAGGAGCAGTGACTTTTAGGATGCTAAGTAGCAGCTCTGGCCGACATTTTTAGAGGGGTTTTGAATACATCATTTGATATTTCAAGCAAAGGCCTTTAAAAATGCATGTGATAATTTTCCAGGATGAAAATAAAGGTTATCACTGATTGTTTTTATGTTTATCCTAGTAAGCAATAAGATTACTGGGAATTAAGTCGTTACCCAGGATAAATTTTTGTCATCGGAAGACATTCCTTTATCATACAAAGATGTAAAAATAGACCTTCCACTGAAAAAACGGCGTTCTAGGTCCACTTTTGAAAGCTGTCAATTTTCTCATTAATTACCAGGCCATGTTTGTTCTGCTGGAGGACACTGGTCATGAACTCCTTTCGATTCTCAGAAAAGTCAAGCTGCTGCATTTTTGTGTCTGTCCAGCCCCAGGAGACCACTAACATCAGTCAGAATCATGAACGGAGAGTTATCGGGAGCCTTAAACACTAGGGGGAGAAAAAATCTGATGTCATGAGCATACATATCTTTCCTGCTTTCTGGAAATGCCTGTCTGATCTCCCACGGGCAAAGCCTCAGAGGAATATGAGTAATAGGGATATTCAAATTTCTTTAGTAGAAGTAACACTTCCAATTAATTTAGTCATTTATATTCCCCTGTGGCTTTGAAATTAATTTAATTTTATTCATTTTTATTATATGGATTAATGCATGGATTCTATTGCCAAATTTTGTGATTAAGATAGCAAACAAAACAAAAGCAAATATTTTTTTCTTTTGAATAGAGTATTGGAAAAACCCCCTCAGTCTTCCCTTCTATAATGTCTCCTGTTTTAAACTGCTGACACTTCACTTCTGACACTTCCGGTCACAAATATATGGCGGTCTTTCCACATGCAGAGCAATTCTCCACAACATCAGCTGGTGTCCTACAGTTTAACTCCATTATGACACTATCTACCTGGAGATAAGGGCTCAGTCCCCCAAGACTGCTCCCATCCTCCCCCAGATGCCAATCATACATAGTAGGTCCCCAGGCTACCCAAAACTTCTGGCTGATTTGGCTACAAATAGGAGGTTCTCAAGACCTCCTCCCCTCCCCCATTGGGTTTGATTAATTTGCTAGAGTGGCTCCCAGAACTCAGGGAAACACTTACACTTATGAGTTTATTAAAGGACATGATAAAGGATACGGATGAACACCTAGATGAAGAGATACATAAAGCAAGGTCTGGGAGGATCCTGAGCTAAGGAGCTCCGAACACCATAATATTGGGATTTCAAGGAAGCATCCTCGTGTAGGCATGATCGATTATTAACTCTTATTTCCAGACCTTCTCCCTTCTCAAGAGAATAGGAAGCAGGGCTGAAAATTTCAAGCTTTTAAGAATGGTGTTTTCTTTCCAGTGACCGTCCCTTATCCAAGACTATCCAGGAGCCCACCCAGAGCTGCCTCACTAAAACAAAAGACATTCCTATCACCTACGAACTTACGAAGATTTTGGGAACCCGGGGTGAAAGGCCAAATATTCAAACAAAATGCTCCTAGTGCTCTTATCACTTAGGAATTTACAAGGGTTTTAAGAGCTCTGTGTCAGAAACTGAGGGCAGAGACCAATATAATATTACATACATAGTTGTATATATATTGTTATTATTATAAATCACAATATCACAAATAGCCACCAATCCCAGCCCCTTCACAGTATATCCCGACATCTCTTTTGTTTTGTGTATATATGGGCGTGAGAATGTGTGTGGATACAAAAGTATAGGTAATGAGAGCAGTGTAACATATTTTCATATAGTTATTGGCCATTTGCATTTCCTCTTCTCTAAATTTCCTAAGAACTTATAGAAATTCAGACTGGGAAGTATATGGGATCTTCAGTATAAGAAGAGTTTCATAAGGTTGTATTACCACTGTATGTGTCATGTAGACATGTTTTAGACCTTTCCCTGTCAGACTATACATAACCACTAATTTCTTTTTAACTACCAAATACAGTTATTCCATAGGAGAGATTCAACTGGTTTTATTTAACCATTCCTTTTATGTGTCTCTCTGCACAACTGTCATGTTTTTGGTTTTTTTTTTTTTTTTTCCAGCATAACCAGAAGCAGAATTGTTCAGCTAAAGGGGATACAAATCTTAATTTTTAGGAAACTCTGCCAAATTCTCCTCCAAAATGGCTGTGCGAAATTATTCTCACCAGTCATGCATGAAAGTTAACGTATCTCCCACCCTTGCCAACACTTGGGGTTAACAAGCATTTCAATTTTTGCCAAGTCGATACAAATCATTGCATCAAATTTGTTTGAATTGTCAGTGCCCTGGGTAATGAGTGCAGCTGAACATATTTTCCATGTAGTTATTGGTCAGTTCTACTTCCTGCCTTTGAGTTTTATGTTTACGAAAGAAGAAATGTAGTGGTTTTGTTGAAGTTTATTAAAGTGTTTATCTTTTAGCTACATGTTAAAAAGTGTTTTCTTGCTGAATTTAAAGTTATTTGTCTATCCTGGATATCTATTGAATTCGTGTTATAAGTGGTTCCGTCTGTTCTATTACTTGTCTTTTAACTTTAATAATCACGTCTCTTATAATTATTTTAATAATTAACTTTAAAATTATATGATTAAAATTTATCAACTTTTTTTCTCTGTAACATTTTCAGGACTTTCCCAAAGTCATAAACATACTGTCTCATTTTCGTTTATATATTTAGATTTTAATCCATCTGGAATTAATTTTTGTGCATGGTGGGTGGGAGATAAGTTTTGAACTTTATTTTTTCTGGTGGGAAAATCTATTGTCCCAATGTCATTTAGTGAATGTTTCATTTCTTCACTGATAAGAGATGCCTCCTGATTTATATATGGAATTGTCATAGATTGACATAGTATGAGGTCTTGTCTCTCTAGTTTGTCACATCTAAATTTAAAAAATTATGCCACTTAGAGGGGTGGCTGGTCAGAAAAGCACACAGCTCTTGATCTTGGGGTTGTAAGTCCGAGCCCCACGTTGAGTGGAGAGATCACTAGAAAAATAAATAAATAAACTTAAAAAAAGTAAAAGTAGGTGCGCCTAGGTGGCTCAGTCAATTAAGCGGCCAACTCTTGGTTTTGGCTCAGGTTGTGATCTCAGGGTCCTGGGATCCAGCCACCCCATGTTTGGCTCTGTGCTCAGCAGGGAGTCTGCTTGCAGATTCTCCCTCTCCCTCTGCCTCTGCCTCTCCCCCGGCTGGTGCCCCCCTCAAATAAATAAATAACTCTTTTTAAAAAGTAAAAATAATAAAAATTATGTCCCTTACAAATATCAGGAATTTATTATTGGCAACAACAAATGATCTTCATTTATCTAACAATGTTTATTGAGGGCCGATAATGTGCTAGTCATACCATTCTAGGCCCTGGGAGAGAGCAGTGAACCAAACAGCGTAAGTCTCTGCACTCGTGGCTATTCTGTTCCAGGTTGGGCACTCTTGATCAAGGAAGTTTATCATTTCCTTAGGTCAGTTTTACTGAAATGAAAAAAAAAGAAGTCTGTGTCATTACAGAATAGACTGAAAAGGCACTATAGAGAGAGCTCCACGGGGGCTTTAAGTAACTAAAAATTTTGATTGTATATGTGGGGTCTCTCAATCGGGTGGCAGGGGCCACCAAATGTGGGGTGACCCCATGGGGAGGAGGGTGGTGGTGCGGCAGGTGAAAGGATTCACCCAGGGCAGATCAAAGGGGATAGAAGTTTATTGAATACACTGCAAGGGAGTGATGGGTGGGACAGCAAAGCAGAGACTGTCTGCCATGAGCTGTCATTTAAGGGGGGAAGGAAGGTGAGGAGGTATGGGAATATATAGACAGGTACATAAAAGGTACCTGTGTCTGGGTGTAAGTAGCACATTGGTCAGCTAGGGCTTATGGATGTTTTGAGGTGGGTCACCTAATGGGCCTGTTGTATTCGGCCAGGGCGTTGGGAGTCGCCATGGCCCCTTCTACCTTACTCCGGTTTCCATTATTCAAGTTGGTTGCCTAAAATTGGCCACTACATTATATGCATCGATGGAAGGCAACTTTTAAGCGAAAGATGGACATGGTCAATGTATGGTTTCAAAAAACTGATGCTCCTGGAAACCCCAAAGGCAGGACTGCCCTAGACAAAACTCTGTCTTCCTTACTTCAGTGTTCCTTGTGGAGTTACCTCTTCTCCCCAAGTACTCAGTGCCAGTGTTGACCTTTTCTCCTGTGGTAACGCCCTTTTGTATTCTGGATACCTCAGAAATACTAAATATTCTTCTCTACTCTTCAACCCCCAAGGAAAAATGAAATAGCCTTTACCACATGCTCATTGAATCTAAAGATGATTTATATTCCTGGATTATCACGGCTGTTCCGGAACAGAATTCTCCTGTGAAACACATTTGCATTTAACATACTTTGCTGGAGTGGATCAGGAGATGGAACGCCCTTTACTAGAAAGTATGTGAAAATTTAAGATTCTGGGGCAATGTAGGAAAAACTGTGCTTTGTTTCAGGAAAAGTTTCAGGTTCATGTTCTAGCTTCTAAAATAACTCCCAGAGCCTGGGTGGCTCAGATGGTTAAGGGTCTGCCTTCGGGGGCACCTGGGTGGCTTAGTCGTTGGGCATCTGCCTTCAGCTCAGGTCATGATCCCGAGGTCCTGGGATGGAGCCCCGAATCGGCTCCCTGCTCAGTGGGAAGCCTGCTTCTTCCTCTCCCACCACTCCCCACCCCCCGCCCCTGCTTGTGTTCCCTCTCTTGCCATGTTTCTCTCTTTCAAATAAATAAATAAAATATTAAAAAAAAGGGGGGGTTGGCCTTTGGCTCCGGTCATGATCCTAGGGTTTTGGGCCAAGCCCAGAGGGGGTGGGGTGTCCCTGCTCAGCAGGGAGTCTACTTCTCTCTCTCTCCCTCTGCCTGTCCCCCTGTTTGTGCTCTATCTGTCTCTCTCTCAAATGAACAAATTAAAAAAAAAATCTTTAAAATGGCTCCCAATGGTCCCCTTCCACTCTGGGTTTCCATGCCTTATGTAATCACCTTATTTTTGAGTGTAGGCTGGACTTAATGACTTGCTTCCAGAAAACAGGATATGGCAAAGGTGATGGGGTATTACTTCCAAGATTAGGTTACAAAAGACTGGCTTTCCTCTTGCTTGTTCTCTCTGCCTCTCTTTTGTTCACTTTAATGCAAGCCAATGCCACGTTCTAAACCGCCCAATGGAGAGGCCACATGACCAAGAACTCAAGGAGACCTCTTAGTCCAGCAGCCTATGAAGAAGTGAATCCTGTCCACAATCACGTGGGCAAACTCTCCTCCAGTGGAGTCTTGAGTTGACTCCAGCCTAACACCATCACAGCAGCCTTGGGGGAAACCTTGAGACAGAAGACCCCAGCTAAGTCACATCTAGTTTCCTGACCTACAGCATCTGTGAGGTCATCATGTTGGTTGTTTTAAGCTACTAAATTTGGGGTAATTTGTTATGTTGCATAGATAACTAATATAGGCCACCTCGCAACAGATCATGCTGTGATTATTATAAGGAATCTCAGAGTCTTAGAATTGGGAGAGATTTGACAAGCAACTAGCTCCATATCCCATTAGATGTTTGAGACCCTCCTAGTATTCCTGCTAGTGATAGTCAAGTCAAACTTGAGCACCTCCCATATTCTCAACATTTTAAATACAGCTCATTTTCAGTTGGGTGTGGAAATTCCTCCCGTGATAGTCACTTGAGAATGATGAACTTTCATGTTTCTGTGACTAGCTATCATTAATACAGATTGCTCCTTTGGAAATAAGGAAAATTACGCTATTGGCCAAGACTGATGAAAAAAAGAAAAAGTATGTTATTCAGGAAAAGATCACGTGTTTGTTCTGATGAGTCTTTCTGTAGTCAAGTCCCCCTTATAAAGCCTGTCATCTCAGAAAATTTAAATGGAAGATGGGCAGGCGTACAATAGTGCTCAGGAACTGTAACAAAGAGTGAAAAATAAGTTATCAACAGAGTTGTCCTAAATACTCAGGGACTATTTTTTTTTAAGATAAAACACGGGACAGGGGTACCTGGGTGGCTCAGTGTGTTAAAGCCTCTGCCTTCAGCTTAGGTCGTGATCTTGGGGTCCTGGGATCGAGCCCCACATCGGGCTCTCTGCTCAGCGGGGAGCCTACTTCCTCCTCTCTGTCTGCCTCTCTGCCTACTTGTGATCTCTCTCTCTGTCAAATAAATTAATTAAATCTTTAAAAAACAAAACAAAACACGGGACAAATTGCATAGGTACTTCAATGCTTTGGTTTCTTTGGGAAGGAAATCTGTACAGTGATAATACAACTCATAAAATACTTTATGAACTTCTCTTCATTAATAACAAGACTGGCACAGTTCACAGTATTTCCCAATGACGGCCCTAACAAATGGAAGTCATACTCCCCAAAATGGTGAAGCAATACATTCAATTGCATCTGTGACAGACTCTAAAGATAGTTTAACTGGCAATGAAAATCAAAAAAAGGCTGCATTCCTGCATGATTTATGCAACCATAGCTGTAGAGAGCATGCTCTAATCCCCTTGGGACTCACCCCTGCATTGTGAAGGCTGCTTATTGCAAACACCTGCTGCTCTCTGCCTGCGAGCTTGAATTCTGACCCATGCCCAGAGCAAAGTGAAAATGCCAGAGGGAGGAAAATGTTCTGGATGCAAACTCCAACCAAAGTCAGAGCAGAGGTTGAACCACAGAGACCGACTCTGTTGGCATAACTTGTATGCGTGTTCTACGTCATCTCCCAGAGCTCGCCAGCCGAATTTAAGCTGCAGATGGACTATACTTGTAACTTGCTTGATAATGTAACCTGAAGGGTTTGATTTCTCTTTCCTAGGTTAGTTTCCTACTCCACCACTAGTGTTTCCTGAGATCACTTTTTTTAATTCAGTTAATTAATATATGGTATGTTATTAGTTTCAGAGGTAGAGTTCAGTGATGCATCAGTCTCATATAATACCCAGTGCTCATTACATCACCACCCTCCTTAATGTCCATTACCCTGTTACCCCATCCCCTCAACCCTCCTCCCCTCCAGCAGCCCTCGGTTTGTCTCCTAGGATTAAGAATCTCTTATAGTTTGTCTCCTCCTCTGATTTCCTCTTGTTTTATTTTTCCCTCCCTTCCCCTATGCTCCTCTCTCTTGTTTCTTAATTCCACGTACGGGTGAGATCATATGATAATTGTCTTTCTCTGACTGACTTATTTAGCTTAGCATAATACCCTATAGTTCCATTCACATCATTGCATATGGCAGGATTTCATTTTTGATGGCTGAGTAATATTCCATTGTGTATACTACATATATATGTATCTTTATCCATTCATCTGTTGATGGACATCTATGCTTTTTCCATAGTTTGGCTATTGCAGACATTGCTGCTTTAAACAATGGAGTGCATGTGCCCTTTCAGATCACTACATTTGTATCTTTGGGGTAAATCCTGAGATCATTCTAAAAACTACCAGTGCCTCAGGAGTCACCCAAACAAAGTATCTGGACTCGAATCCATGTCTCAGTTCGGTTACTAGTTGCATTCAAGTTGTGTCTGAGAAATCCAACCTCAGACAACTTACTTGGCAGTTGCGCATTTTAATCAGGTTTTACACATTGAAAGAATTTGGGGGAGTTTTTTTAGTCACTGAAATGCTTAACACTAGAACACACAAAATCCAGTAAGTTTCCTAGATTTAAGAACCAAAACCAGACATGGGGCATCATCTTAATGTTTTTATCTACTGTTGTCACATTTTCTCTTCCCTATCTACAATTTTGTAGTCTATCTGCTTTTAAAAGTCTGCTTTATTAAAAGTCTATCTGCTTTTATTACAACAGAGATTTCCAACATGTTCTCCAAACTTTCATGAAATAGAAGATAAAATATAGTATTCCTCAAACCAAGAAAAGACTATGGATTCATAAAGAAAGATTCACAGTACAATAATCATAACTTACAAATATTTAGTATGTGTCAGGAAATGTGCTCTATGTTCAAAATAACCTTAAAATTTAAGTATTGTTCTTATTGTAATTTTTCGTTTCTTCTAACATAAAAACTGCACATATTTACAGTATTCTTTTTATAATTCTGGATCTATGTATACACCTATGAAACCATAACCACAATCCAAGGAGTGAATATCATGTTCATAACCCTCAGAAGTTTTCTCATGATTTTTTATAACCCTTCTCTATTCCTTACTTTTTCTCCCCTTGCCTTCCTCAGGAAACCGTCACTATAGATGAGTTTGCCTTTCCTGGAATCCTACGTAAATGAAATAATACCTTTATTCTTTTATCGTCTGGTTTCTTTCACTCGTAATTATTTTGAGCTACATTTATATTGTGTACATCTATAATTCATTCCCTTTTACTGGTAACTTTATTCCATTGTACGGACATTCTACAATTTGTTTATCCATTCATCTGTTGAAAGATGTTTGCTTTCTTTCCAGCTTTTGACTACTACAAATGTAAACATTCATGTGTAATACCTTGTATGGACATATGCTTTCATTTCTCTTAAGTAAATACTTTGGAGTGGAATGACTGGATTCCACTCCAAAGTATTTGTCAAAAAATGTAAGTCACATTTTAAGAAATGGCTATTGTACCACTTTATATTCCACCAGCAATGAATGAGAATTTTAGTTTTTCCACATCCTTACCAGCATTTGGTACAGTTATTTTTATTTTTAGAAATTCTTAAAAGCATGGTGCTTGGCTATTTGTCAGAGAAAGAGAGAGAGAGAGAGAGTGCGCACAGGCAGGGGGAATGAGAGGCAGAGGAAGAAGCAGGCTCCCCACTGATCAAGGAGCCCAATGTGGGACTCAATCTCAGGACCCTGGGATCCTGACCTGAGCCAAAGGCGTTCTTGTGAGATGCTCAACCAACTGAGGCACCGAGGCATTCTTGTGGCGCTGGAGTTTTAATTTGCATTTCTCTAATGACTAATGATATTGAGCATCTTTTCATGTGCTTATTTGCCCTCTGTATATCTTCTCTGGTGAAGGGTTTATTTAAATAATTTCCCTTCTTTTATTTGGTTTGGTGTTTTCTTTTTGAGTTTGAGTTATTTACCTATTCTGGATACAAATCCTTCATCAGATATATGCAATTGGCAAAGATTTTCTGACAGTTTATAGTTCATCTTTTCATTCCCTTAACACTGTCTTTTAAACAAAATAATTCTTAATTTTGATGAAATCTATCAATGTTTTCTTTTATGAATTATGCTTTAAGCATTTTATGTAAAAATTCTTTGCTAATATAAAATCACAAACATTTTCTCCTAGAAGTTGTAATGCTTTAAGTTTACCACTGACGTCTATGGTTCATTTTGTGTTAATGTTCATATATGGTAAGAAAACACATCAAAGTTTATTCTTTGCTTGTATATCTAATTGAACCAGCACCATTCATTAAAAAGACATAATTTGGTTCTGCCATTTGCCCCCCACTGTTCTATCAGTTTTCACTCATGTATGTATATTCAAACTCTTATTACTGAGTGCATAAACAATTAAGGTTATTATGTCCTCTTGATGGACTGACCTTTTTATTATTATAAAATGATCTTTATACCTGTAATATTATTTACTCTAAAATCTCCTTTGTCTGAATTAATATAGACTCTCCAGTTTTCTTTTGCTTAGGATTGGCAAGGTATATTCCTTGTCATCCTTCTACTTTAAATTTGTTATTTCATATTAAATTATATTTTGTTTCCTGTATACAACACATAGTTGAGTTTTGATTTTTTTCAGTCTAATGCTCTTTGCCTCTACACTAGAGTTTTTAAATAATTTGCATTTAGGGGTACCTGGGTGGCTCAGTGGTTAAGCATCTGCTTTCGGCTCAGATCATGATCCCAGGCTCCTGGGTTCGAGCTCCACATTGGGTTCCCTGCACCGTGGGAAACCTGCTTCTCCTTCTCCCACTCCCCCTGCTTGAGTTCCTTCTCTCACTGTGTATCTCTCTGTCAAATAAACAAATAAAAATAAAAATAAATAATTTGCATTTAATGTAATGACTGGTATACCTTGTTATACAACTATCATCTAGCTATTTGTTTTCCATTTGTCTCTTCTGTTCTTTGTTCTCTTTTTTCTCCCCTTTGTTTGGATAAATTGAGCATTTATTTTTTTTACTGTGTTTTATCTACTTTGTTGGCTTATCATTTATAACTTTTTGTTTTGTTTGCTTAGTAATCTCTTTCTGGTTTATAGCATGAATCTTCAAAGTGTCTTATTCTGCTATCAATTGTTATTATGCCACTTAGAAAGTTTAAGAATCTTAAAATAGTATGATTCCATTTCTCCACTGCCAGATTTTATGACAGCATATTTATTTATGCATACATATGTTGTAAACCTTATATTACATTGTAATTATTTTTGCCTAAACAGTAAATGATATTTTAAAGAAATTTCAATTATAAAGCAAAATGATCCCTATCTATTTACCCATGTAGTTACTATTTCTAGTGCTCTTTATTCCTTTGTGTAGATCTAGATTTCTGACTGGTATCATTTTTCATTTTTTCAAAGGAATTCCACTAAGATTTCTTATGGTGTGGGTCTGTTGGAGGTGAATTCTTTCAGCTTTTGTATATTTAAAGAAACAGGGAGTCTCTTTATCAGTTTGTCTTCTGTATATATAAAAGTATGTACTGAACTAGTCTATATATTTCCCAATCCACAAAAGGCTGATAAACCCAGAAGTGACATCTTACAATCTTTTCCAGCCCTATGATTCTATCTAATGAATTCTAACCATTTCTCATGGATTGTAGTAGCTGGGAGGTAATACTCTGCATTTGGCAGCTGAGAAAATGATGTTTATTGCAAACCTTGAAGTGGGAAAAAATACTGAAATGGTTTCCCTTCTTCCTCCATATCTGCCTCTATCCTGCTAGAGAGTCTGGCCTAGTGCCTACTAAGGAGTAGTTGCCTAATAAATTGGCACCTTGTTTCTATGAATGGAAACTCTTTGGGGATAAAAATATTATTGAGGGAGAGAATAATGTGGAATTTGAGAGAAAGGAAAAAAAAAGGAATGAGGGAGGACGGTGTGGCGTGGCACTCAGAATAGTTTTCATCCACTCGGGAATTGGAAGATAGGTATAAGGTATGGATAATACAATGAAGAACATAAGCCATCACATTTTCTTGCAGATCAAGTTCAAGTTAACAACTTCTCCAAAGGCTCTAAAAATGACAAAAGGCTCATTAAGTGCCGTTTACCACCATTTCAATTGACACATTGGAATAACCTCTACTTTCAAGGAGGGTTTTGAAGCTATGAATCAAGAATAAAAATGCAGGTCTGAAGGTTTCCGCAAGATTGGGGGATAAAGGAGAATGGAAATATATGTTAAATGTAAATATTTGAGGATAAATAAGTCAGGCTTGGAAGACAAATGCCTCCCCCACTATAATGTTTCCTCATTTTTGGTAATTCCGTGCTGACTCTAGTGGCTTTATTCTAATTTACTTGCTAATGCTTCAAACTTAAAAAAAAATACTTTGCCGGGGTTCCTGGGTGGCTCAGTCAGTTAAACATCTGCCAGCGGCTCAGGTCATGATCCCAGGGTCCTGAGATCAAGTCCCACATAGGGCTCCTTATTCAGCAGGGAGTCTGCTTCTCCCTCTGCCCCCTCTGCTACCCCCCTCCACTATCCCCCTCAAGCTTGCTCACGTGTTCTCTCTCTCTCTGAAATAAACAAATAAAAATTTTTTTTAAAAAAACTTTGCCTATTTAATGTCATTGAAACAGGAATTGGGTCTATAAAAAGCTACAAATATTCAATGAACTATTTACATGCTTAATCATGTAATTTTATACAGTGAATATAAACCTCCTATTACTTTATCCTTTCAAAAAAATCTACCTCCCAATATCCCATATAATCACCTCTCATGAAATTATTCAGTTAACATGTGCTCCTCTCTTTTGCAATTTATTAGTAGTTTTGTGTCCAAGCCCACCGTACTGCATTGATTTTCACTCACTTCTGTCGTCCCCTTGTGTTTTTTCGTCACTTTTCATACAATAGCCATATGATTATTGCAAGTGATGGGTTGTTATCTGCAACTCCCAGAAGACAGTTCCTTAAACATTCTTCATATTTCATCACAGGCCACAGCAATGTACATTTAGGAATGAAATAGAAAGAATTGAGTGTCCACTTGTGCAGGTTATTTCTGTGGTTGCAAAAATTATTCTGGAGAAATTATGTTTTTCCTCCTCCTTCTTATCATTTAATAGCATGCTTTGAAGTGCATACACCTTCAGGGAGATATGCTATCTCTCCAATGAGGTTGCTGACCCTTTTCATCAAACCCTCACGGACCCTTTCTCTAGACCTAGTTCTTTTTTTTATATACATGTATTTAGCTCTGAATTGGAAAATAAATGGTATCCAGGGCTTGATTGACTTAGCAAACAAATGATGCATGGAAATTGCATAGCCATCTACTCTCTTGCATCATCTTACAAAATTGGCTTAATGAGATGGAGAAGATAATTAACTTTTCCCAACGATCATTTCTCTGATTCAACATTCAGTTGCTGAGTGTCAAAGAGAGCTCCACAAATCATCCAGGGGTCAACAATTAAATGCCGTGACCAGGGTTTTAATGATCTCACTTTCTGTTTTTGAAATGAATTTCGATGTTCATTTAACATGCCTTCTTCCATTTCAAAACATCAGCCTGTGGGAAGTGCCTCTCCTTTGTGACAAAAACACAGGGGAAAATCTCTTTTCAAAATCTGAGGGCTTCAGTGAACTTCTTTATCTTTATCTAGACCAGGAAAACCACAGCCGAATAACATAGCGTGGGGATCAAGAAAAACTGGATCTGAATTTCGGTTCTTCCCTACCTAGCTGTAGAATATTAGGCAAATTGCATAGTCTCTGGTCTTTTCCTGTAAAAGGGGAATAATATTAGCTATTTTTTCAATAGAATGGGAAAGAAGGTCAAATGGATTAAAGTATGTAAACTGTCTGACAGCAAATATCAGTTCCTTGTTTTCATTTGAAAACACAATGCTGCGAGTTTGCATCTTGCTCGTTGCCAGAGGTAGAAGAATCAGGGAAATGTCAAAATTCATCCTCCAGGAATCATGGCTTGCAGTGATGTGGGGACCAACTTAATATTATAAATAATCGTGCTCTCTCTCAGCAGATATTTTCCCCAAGAAACTTGCAAAATTCATCTTAGTATTTCTCAACTCATCACAGTCCTAAAGGCAACTAACTCTGGGAGACACGTAGGAAAACTTAATGGCTTATCCAGAGCCCAGTAGATACTTTGACTCTGCCAGCCTACCCTAGAGGTGTGCTCTGATTCAACTCTCCTTTAGTTTGTGGCTGAAACAACACCTGAAACAAAGCTGTAATATCCAACGCTGTGTTCCTCGAGTGCTCATCAGTAAAAATAATTATGTATACCATCTTTAAAATACACTGACAAACGATATGTATGCACTTTCATATGAGTGCAGTTCACACATTTGAAAACACGGATGAAAATGAATGGAAACACAAGTTCTAATATGGTCTTGCCTTGTTCCAAAAGATCATCTTGCACAGAGCATGGTGTGCATTCCCTTGGAGACTGGCTGTCTTTCCTGTTGGAACTTGTGTGATTTTAGGGAATGAAGGAGGCAGAGCAGTTGATGCTAGAGACTATCATTGCTTTGTGTTGGCCGTATTTGTGGTGTGACAGATTCTCCTGATCTCATTTTATGGGCGGCTGAGTCAGCTTCCTTTACTTTGCCAACAAGGACCGGAGGAAACTGGACTCTTGGCTGAGGGCCAGCCAACACTTTTGCTAGCTTTATGCTTTCATAACCAAACATTACATTGTGTCCTTTGAGATTTACAAAATTGGCTTGAATCCCTACCCGGAGTCCTGTGCAAATTTTCTTGCCCACTCTAAGATTGCCCCAAGTTCCAGGAAGGGTTTACATCCATAGTTACCTCTCTCGCTCCCTTACTCTTGTAAAATTCTCTATCTGGTTTATTCTTGCCATCCTGCAGCGGTTCTCTCTTCCCCACTGGTGCCCACCCAAGGGAAAGACATGAGGCACTAGCCTAGTGTCGATAATTAAAACAGCTAAGGACAGGTGTTACATCACAGCATAGATGAGCAGATGTTTACAGTGAAATATTACTACCCTGTGACATTTAGTCTCACATCCCCCAGTCTTTATCTGTCTCTGTGTTCAATTTCCTTTTAGATGTCCCTGAGCTTCCACTGTGGTGATATGTCAATCTCTCTCAAAATTATGACCCATCACACACTATCTTGGACAATTGTTTCAAAGGGGTGAATTCCAGGGCAAGGCAGGGGGATCAACACCAGATCTATGCAACTGTCCTCCATACAACGGTTGTTGATCATTGTTGTGTTACAAGCAATCTTGAAGTGTGAGGCAAGTACTTTTTTTACTATCATACTGTGAATAATATTTATTACTAATGGAGAATAGATTTAAGGTCACTCCCATAATAATCATTCTTACTTCTTTGATGTAAATGTAAATTCCAGAGTGGGAGAGGAAGGGGGTAGAGTTGCAACACATGTGCTGGGAAATGTGCCTAAAGTTGGTACATCCATGAGAGCATGTCCCATAAATGAACATCAACCATTATGTTCCCTTCAGTGTGGAAATCTTGCATCTCACTTATTTAGACCAATCAATCTCCAATGGGGGGGGCGGTCCATACCCGAAGGAATGAGCAATATGAGTCAGTGGGGCAAAAAAATTTTGCAACTTATGTTGATGTTTCTTTTGATCTCATGCTTTTAAGTTTATCTCTTGTGTGTGTGTAATGAATGTGCCCCTGCAGAATTTTAAAACATAGCCATATATTCTTTGACGCTTCTCTCATGAAGAGGTAGGTCCTTGTCCCCTTCCTTCCGACTTGAATTTACTTGCATCAGTAAAGTATGGCAGAAGGAAAACAATGTGACTTCCCAGGCTCGGTCAGAAAAGGCTATGCAGCCTTCACCTTGTGTGCCGAAATAGTTGCCCTTGAAACTGGAGCTACCATATAAGAAGTCCAAACACCTGGAGTCCGCTACGCTGTGAGGGAGCCCAACCTACAAGATGCCATGATCCTTCAAAAGTCCCAGTGGAGCCCAGCCTCCACTGAAGTAAAGAAACCTTCAGATTCCAGACCTCCACATGTGTTCCCACTACAGATGCTTCTACGGTGTTCATATCTTGTTTTTGCCATTTTAGTGGACTTATTTCCAAGCCTATTTTTTCCTCATCTAGAAAACATCAAAACACCTTAATCTGTAAGCACCACACAAAGTTATTGGAAAAGTGGAAAACAGGCACAAATTCCCTCACAGTGACTGGCACGTGGCAAGTTAGAACTTTCATAAAGTCTTCTCTATTCCTGATCTTACCAACTTGATAATGTTTTGAGATATTCTCTGGGAAATTATCTTCAACAGTCAGCTGTGACAAGTATAGTATGTAATAGAGTGCTATGTGCTATCTTTTAAACCTGTGTGATTTTAGTTGCAACCTCATAGACTAATTACAGAATTAAAAACCTATTAGCTCAAATAACGAGTTATGTCTGTCCTGCTTGCCTTTTGTATTCTACGCAGCAACTTAACTTTGGGGAAAAGACACGCTTTTTTAATAGACAGCCTTTTCAATCATTCAAATGCTTCCATTCCATTATAACAGGTGACATTTCTGGTGCTCACCAGCTGCTGTCACAGTCATGCTTTAGATTGTACACATCACCCATAAATGATTTTTTTGGATTTCTTTGTAAGAGATTCTATTTTTTTATTATTTTTTTAAAGTTTTGCTGGAAATGAGAATGACATAACCACCATTAAAATTTTTTGTTAATTTCTTATAAAAGTAACACATACATATAAAAACAAAAGTTCGAATAAAATGGAACGGTACAAATGGAAAGCAATTACCTCCTTCCTTCTGAATCCCCAATTCTCAAGGGGAATCATGTTTTTACCAATTTTAAGTCTTCTACTAGTTACTTTTATAATTCTAAACAATATGCTAATTCTTCTATTTCTCTTTGCAAACTTTAAACTGTCCATTGGCGTTAATCAAGAAGAGTAATACCTCATTTCTACCCCTGCCCTATTTATTTCCTTCCCTTTTCAACTTCTGTTACCTTTGTTTTAATTTTTAGTTAGTTCACTGGCTATCTTCGTAATTTCAAATAATACTTTTATTTTTAGTTATTATTTTCTTCACTTGATCTTAGCCAAAAGGCCGAGAAGCGATTAGTTATTATTTTCTTGTTCAATATCCTCAGTGCTTTGAATTTTCTCTGTATTTAGCTGAGGTACATTTTCAAGTAGAATTTTTGGAAAATCTATTTGAATCTTTTCATGTCAGCAAACATCTTTATTTATCCCTTACACTCACTTGATTGATAACTGGAACGAATATGGAATTTTTAGTTCAAAGTAATTTTCTCTCTAAACTTGGAAGGTATTGCTATATTATTTTCTGACATCTATTGTTACTGATGAGAAGTCTAATGCCACTCTCATTCTAACTTCTTAGGTAATCACCTTAATGGTGTTTTTCCTCTTTGAAAGCCTCTAGGTGCTCTCTCTTTCTCTCTCTTTTTTTTAAAGATTTTATTTATTTATTTGACAGAGAGAGAGAGAGAGATCACAAGTAGGCAGAGAGGCAGGCAGAGAGAGAGGGAGAAACAGGCTCCCTGCCGAGCAGAGAGCCCAATGCGGGGCTCGATCCCAGGACCCCGAGATCATGACCTGAGCCAAAGACAGAGGCTTTAGCCCACTGAGCCACCCGGGCGCCCCCCTAGTCATAAAATTTGACTTAAGATTAGTCATGTTACCCAAGGTAGGCCAATCAGAATCTTCACTGGAACTATTTTGTTGCAACTACTTGGAAATACTCCCATGTATCACTGGGGTTGGTAAAGTGAGAATGGACACACTGTCTACCATAGGGAGAGAGCTCATCCAAAAGATGGAGACATCAATGATTCAGCCACGAATTAGGACAGATATACCCATGAACTTTTTAATTACATCAGCAGGAAAAAAAAAAAAGAAATCCTTTCTTTGCTTAAGCTAATTTGATTTAATATCTGACAATCAAATCTTGATTATTTCATATTGCCATATAACTAAAAATGAAAATGACTGAATGAATTTGAAATTAGAATTCACCTTTTTTTGTAAGAAAATTCAAGGAAAAAATAACTTAAAACATATTAATTACTATTCATAGAGCAGTATGAGACAACTTTACAACTGCACAACAAAAGCAGGAAGCTATGATTAAGAAACAATTTGAGAAAAAGAAAGGATTAATGTAAATTTGAAACAGAATTACTGAATAAAATGTTTAATTGAAAAGTGGAATGTGCGCCTGGGTGGCTCAGTTGGTTAAGCGACTGCCTTTGGCTCAGGTCCTGATCCTGGAGTCCCAGGATCAAGTCCCATATCGGACTCCCGGCTCTGCGGGAAGTCTGCTTCTCCCTCTGACCTTCTCCCCTCTCATTCTCAGTCTCTGTCTCTAATAAATAAATAAAAAAATCTTTAAAAAAAAAAGAAAAAAGAAAAAAGAAAAGTGGAAGACGAATAATTTAATTTTCCAGGACATAAAGTTATTCATTCAGTCACTGAATCCTAATTAGATACCTTCTATGTGCCTGATTCTGATAATATGTACTACCTACTAGGTGCTTAGATTATACTAGTCGAAACAGACACAGATTCCTGTCATTCAGAGCTGACTTTAGCTGCTGTGGACAGACCATAAATAAAAGCATAACAAATGGGTGAAAAATCAGAGTATTAGGAAACAAGTCAGTGAGCATGGAAACAGACATCTAGCATGGGTGAGGATCTGGGGGGCAGATTTTGTAATTTAAACAGGATGATCAGGGCCAGTTTTTTCTATTAGTTTAAGATATAAGCAAAGACCTGAGACCAATGAGACAGTGGGTCAAGAGAGTATCTGGGAAGGGAGTTCCAGGGAGAAAGAAAAGTCTACACAGACTCTCTAAGGCAAGAATGTGCCCAGGGGAAGTAGAGGTAGAGCAGAGTGGTTGTGTAGCTGGATTGGAATGAGTAAGTGTGAGTGTAGTGGAAGCTGAAGCTTCCACTTCCACTCAAATAAATAAATAAAACCTTTTTTTTAAAAAAAAAATTTTGTGGCCAAGTGTTTGGAATTCAGATTTTTCAGACCTGGGTGTCCTGTTCCCAAGGTGGGAAGAGGTAAAAAAATAAGCAGCTTCACTTAAACTATGTAAGTAAAGATTCCCAAAACAAAGAACAAGATTTTTATTGCTGTGAGGAGAGAGAAAAATTGTGCACCCAATATACATTTTGAAGAAAACAATTGATTCTTATGTTTTGATCAATAGCTTCAGCTAGAAGGTTAGATAAAGATATAGAAGATCATTTATCTTCAAAGAAAGCCACCTGAGTACAACCAGTAAATTATTTTATGAATTGCTTCTTAAACGAGTTGAGGCAGTATCTTCCAACTCATATCTGGGCAATTATTTACAGCTGAATGGAATCATCAGGATTCCATTGTCTTTAAGATTTAATTACTATAGTCTACCCATAAATATCACTTGCCAAATATAATATTAAATTCATCAGATTAGATGTTCAAGATATTCATTCTTATTTCTTCAAATTCATGCTAGGCAAATTTTTTCCTGGAGAGAAGTAGTGCCTAAGTTTTTGATAATGCCAGAGAGGAAAAAACACTATGATTAACTTACTTTAAAAGGGTAAGGAGTAAAGCAGGTAACATAATAATGTAATAATAACATTACAGTAATACTAATAACTTTATAACTTTACTGTTGACTATTCTTAAGTATTTAAAAACATTTCACTGATACCATTGAATCACTTGTTTTTTTATCTCATGAAATCAGCAGGATGGATATCATTGTGCTCATTTACCAAATGAGAAAACTGAAGGTCACTGTACATAAACGCAGCATCTATATAAATCACCACAAAGCTTTTATCATATTGTATTAGTGATCTCTGTTTATGTCTCTACCTCATCTGTTAGGATTATGAGCTACACGAGGGTGGATAATCTTGTATTATTTATTTCTGTATTCTCAGGTCCTAGCCAGTGCCTGACATATATCAGATGACCAAAAAAAAAAAAAAAAAGTTTTCAAAATAGAAGTTAATTGCCTGTGGTCACAAAGCTAAGTCACATATGGCTGGGATGAAAACCAAGTCTTGTGCTTTCAATACAGCATGTAGACTGCTCATTAAAATGCAATCAATGTGTCACACGTGTTTTTAAATAAATGAACACAATAACCTTGAGTGGGTCCAGTGAGATGCTATCCAACAAAGTATGAGTCAGGGGTCCCAGCAGGAAGCAGATGACACACTCTGGGTAATTGAGGAAGGTTAATAAAAGGACTATTATAAAGGTTAGGGAAGAAAACGAGGGATGGTGCCAGACCCTGGTACTAGCAATAATCGCAGGGAGCCATTATTACCACTCTTAGACCTGAAGAGGCTAGGAGAAGTAGTTCCCAGAGCCCGTGGAGAAAGCTGTAAGGGCAACTTGACAGGAACAGTGTCCTCAGTAGATGAAACCAGCTAACTTACAGAGATCCAGTAGGCAGGGAGCCAGGATAATAAAGACTCTGACTTTACCTTCCTTCTTTCCTTCCGTGTCATCTTAGCGCACCCCATGACTAAAGCCAACCAGATGACAGAGAGCAAGATAATCCTATTAATAAATCCATCCAGGTTAGCATCCCACGGGCCAGGGCAGAGAGCTAAATGTAGAAGGAAAGAGAGTGAACCTGGAAGGGTCAACGGAACACAACCAACATGGCGAGTTTGTTATCCCAAGCCTTAAGGGATAGGAGTGAAAACTCACTTGAGTACTTAGCCTACGCTTGACTGGAGACTGAGGAACTAATGTACTTGAAAGGACCTGGTGTGCTAATGGGGCTGCTGCCAATCTTTGGAAGAGGAACTTGTTCTTGTCAAGAAGCATAAACAGATGGGGTCCATGGTTTAACTCACCACTTAACACTGCGTGCAGCTGTCGGTTGTGGCTATCGTCCTGGGTTCCAGAGGGTTGCGGGCTATAATTTGTATCCAAATTCTTCCAGAGAACAACTGGCATACTCTCTGCACAGTAAGTACAGACTCAATCCATCCACGCTGCTGGTATCAAAGGATATTCTTCATTAATTGAATGTGACAGTTTCCTTACCCCTCCTTTTTTAGAGAACAAGATACTGATTCAAAGATTGTTCTATGAACTCCAAACAACACACACAGCCGAAGCCAGTGAATCAGATTGGTCTATTTATTCATGAATAGATCCTTCTGTGTGGTGTGTCTGAGTGAGTCCTAACTTGCAATGTCTTCACATGGCTCACCCAACACTAGTCTTCTTACTTGGCATGGCTTTTTCTCTAGGGCCATGATGATCTCAGCTGTGTTGGTGTGCAACTTGTAACATGCAGAATATTAAGGAAATGACCTGAATAAATCTCTTTCAAGCAAAGGGTCAGACTCAGGCTTCTAGTATTGGTGGCTAAAAACTGGGAGAAGCCACATCTGGTTCCATCATTGTATGACCCTGGTGAACTCATTAACCTTTCTATACTTCAGTATTTCTATCTATGGAAAGATGTTTAACTTCCCTTCCTGCATCGTCAGGGTTTTGAAATCCCTGAAGTGGTACCTAATTATAAGTTATTATAACCACATAATATATAGCTATTGAAATAAATATTAATATGAAATATTTAAAAGGGTTTATATTTGCCTTTTCTTCCTGCAGAATAGTTCATGGGGCTCATGAAATAGAATGTCTCAGTTAGACTAGAAGAAAGGTACTTTTATTTCAACCTATCATGAAAAATTACGTGAAAGTGGAAAAGTCACTCATTGTTTTTTTATTATTATTTTTATCTTTTTTATTAACATACAATGTATTATTTGTTTCAGGGGTACAGGTCTGTGAATCATCCTACACAATTCACAGCACTCACCATAGCACATACCCTTCCCAATGTCCATCACCCAGCCACCCCATCCCTCCCACCCCTGTCCCCTCCAGCAACCCTCAGTTTGCTTCCTGAGATTAAGAGTCTCTTATGGTTTGTCTCCCTCCCCAGTCCCATCTTGTTTCATTTTTCCCTCCCTTCCCCCACTCATTGGTTTTTAAGGTTCATATTTCCTATGTGAGAAATGAGGATGATAAGAACATTTACCTCCTGAATTGTCTCTGGACATATAAGAATATAAAAGAATACACACTTAAAAAAATCAAGTGTCATAAAAATGAAAGTTATTCCTTAGTTCAGTGCAGATGATGAGTCATAACATTTAATACGTCAATTTATTTTCATGTTACGTAAATAGTGTTTTGTTACTCTTGACTAATATTAGAGTCAGAGTTCTAGTCTGTGAAAATGGAATTTTTTAGGATTTCTAAAAAGAACATAGGAAAGTCATGACCTGAATGATTTTGGTCAAGTGAAAACAGACTCTGGATTTGCAAAGAAAGAGAATACCAAAGAATTGATTTTTACAAAGTCTGTTACGAGTTTTGTAAGATTCTAGATTAATAGCTAGGGATATCCACACTCATATCATTTATTTCTTCCTGCAACAATGCTGTTAGAAACCACCCAAACCTAGTGGGTTAAAACAACAGATATTTTTACTGCTTATGAGTATGTGGATCAGTTAGATAGGTCTTCCGGTCCTAGCCTTAGATCCATACATTTGCAATCCGTTACGGGTGGGGAGGCAGCTCTGTTGACCTTGGCTAGGCTCTCTCACATATTTGTGGGTAGCCTGGCTCTAAGCTGGTCTAAGATGAGTTCAGCTAGAATGAGTAAACTCTTCATTGGTTTCTCCCATCCAGGGCTTATCTCATGGCGGCTGGGGATGGCTGAGGCTGGGGCTCAGAGCTGGCATATTGCAATTCTGTACTATTTTTCTGGGCCCTGTAAGTCACAACACCAGCCCAGATCTGAGGAATTGGCAAAGACTCCACTGCTAAATGGGAGACGCTGCAAAAGGACGTTGCAGAAAGTATAGATCCAGGGAGGGATAGAGAATCAAAGCTTTCTTTGCTTTCTGTCTACCACACCACTCTACTTGAATTTTCTTAGGAGCAATAGTTAAAGACTTATAAACATCTACGAAGCTTAAAAACTAAGGACATTGTTACTCTAGCTTGCTACTACAAGCGCAGTTTGCATAGGGAAAGCCGTACTTGTACTTAGAGGGATCTGTAAGATACGCCAACTATTTTTATAAATGTATGAATTTGGCTGGCATGTATTTTCTAAAATCTGAAACATCCCATTTGTGCCACATGAGCAAACAAATCAGATGCATTGAATGGTGATGCAATACTCTTCTCACCCATCCTTATAACAGGATAATTCTTAAAATGCTATTTATTTCACATATTGGATTTAATTTACACAATCGATGGATGTCATTTTCTGAACTTTTCCATCTTGTTTGCTCGTATTTTTAGAGGGAGGAAAGGTATCTTTAGTTAATCATATTTGAAAATAGGGGCCCTAATACAAAGGACAATTATATGGCCTATTTACTCATATCTTTAAATACCAAAAGGTATATGTGTGGCAGAATGGAGGGCAAAGGTTACAATTCTTTGCTTCTGTAGACTACTTCTTCATTTATTTTTTTATTTATTTGTTTTTAAGACTTTATTCTTTATTTGAGAGAGAGAGAGGGAGAGTTCACACACAAAGGGGGAGCAGCAGACAGAGAGGGAGAAGCAGTCTCTCCTGTGAGCAGGGAGTCCCCTGTGGGGCTCGATCCTAGAACCCTGGGATCATGACCTGAGCTGAAGGCAGACGCTTAACTGACTGAGCCACCAAAATGCCCCTAGACTACTTCCTCATTTAAACACAGAGCTTCAAAGAGGAATTTAGATTAATGACAATAAGATTTTTTGGCCTGGCCATTGTTAATAAGAAAAGTTTTTTGCTTGTGTAAATACTGAACACAGAAGGGGGCCTGGAAGGCACATTCAGTTCAGCGTCCGATTCTTGGTTTTGGTCAGGACATGATCTCATTGTCTTGAGATCCAGACCCGTGTCAGGCTCTGCACTGAGAGTGGAGCCTGCTTGAGACCTCTCTCCCTCTCCCTCTGCTCCTCCCCACCATTCTCTCTCTCTCTCTAGTAAATAAATAAATCTTCTAAAAAATTTATTGGATATGGAGAAAATAAAATTAAAAGGGAAAGTAAAACCTGATAATTGCAATGAAATCACTTAAATCACTACAGAAAATGTAAAATAACACAATGAAGGAATCAGTGGGAGGACAGGGAAATGCATGAATGCGGTCAAAAGGCATAAATTTCCAGTTATAAGATGAATCAGCCATGGGATGGAATCTACAGCATGGTGACTATGGTTAATCATACTGTATTGTATATCTGAAAGTTCTCATCATAAGAAAAAAATTATAACTACGTGCGGCAGTGGATGTGAGTTAGATTTGTGATCATTTTGCCATATATACCGATTTCAAATCATTATGTTGTACATCTGAAATTAATATGTTTTATGTCAATTGTATCTCAATTAAAAAAAAATAAAACAGTGACTATAGCTCCACCGATAGTTTTAGATATTTTCGAATACGGCGGAGACAGCTACCCAACCACGGTTACCCCTCAGAAACTGTTTGGAGTTATGAGTTAGAGTAATGTAGTCAGAGTAGGCAACAGCTTTTCAAATAGTCACGAAGTAGAAAAATAATCTTTCCTGCAACATTTTCGTCGAGCTTTAAAATGTCAGTTAACAGAGAGAGCACATATAGAGTGAGAGTCATACGTAAGCTACCCCAGTGGTTCGCCGTCCGAAGTTCTAATTTGAATTCTCGTTTTGAGTTTTCTTTCTCTGCAGCTGGCTGAACTGTGAACCCACAGGCCTGTGCAAATCTACACGTTACCTGTGGAGATGAAAGGCGTGGGCCGCCTTTCGGTTTCAGAGTTCTGTTTGGCTCATATTGACTGAACTTGACGGATTATCTGTTATAACCTCCTATTCGTGGAATTCATGTATTTAGTTAACTTGAGACATTTATAACATTTTAAAATAACATTGTTGGACCTATGTTGGAGAAAGCTGCTTTGGATTCAAAACAGCTCCTACGTTACTCACTGTATGATATTGAGAAGGAGGCCATCCATTTTCCTAAGCCTCATTTCCTCACCTTTAAGTTGCAGGTAATAATGTCACTTATCTCATATGATTATTGTGGTTACACAGGAGATCATGTGCATAAAGTAAATATTTCCTAAGCTTTTTCTAAATAACGATAGCTAGAAGTCACATTTGTTTTAAAATATGCCAATACCCTAACCGGTGAGAGAAACTTTGCTGGGAAAACTGACAAATATGAGAGAAAAGACTAGATATATTGATATTGAAGTTACCCAAGGAAACAGCCCATTCTGATCATTTTACAGTATGAACCATACTTTGTAAGCTCTGCTTAATTTAGAGCTTTCAATCCACTTTTTTTCCTTGCTCCAACTCTTTAAAATAAACTAGCAACCAAAGGTCACCACATATCTGTGGGAAGTGTCTGATATGAAAAATAGAGGCAAAGCAAGCAGGAGAAAGCAAATAGGTGGGAACAAAGACTAGCCATTAGAAGGAGACTTTAAAAATAAATTAAGATTATGGAGAGAATTGGAAATGAGCCAGAAACACTATAAAAATGATCATTCAGAGAACAAAAAAGAGCTCTTCAAAATTAAAAACATGACAGCAGAGAGGAAAACTGCAACAGAAGGGTTGGAAGTGTAACTGAGGAGATGGCACAGAAAGTAGAGCAAAAAGACAAAGATGTGAGGACAGGAAGGAAAAGATAAGAAAATCGGAGGAATATCCTAGAAGGTCCAATAACCAAAACAGGAAGTGTTCCAGGAAGAAGTTCAAAAAGGGAAGTAATCAACGAAATAATTCTAGAATACTTCCCAAATTCGGGAGTATGTCCCACAATTTTTGAAATTAAAAGACACCAATGAATGCCCATTACAGTGAATGAAAATAATCCATAGTCCAAAATTCATGTAAATTCAGACCACTGGGGACAAAAAGAAGATTCAACAGATTTCCAGAGAGAAAACAAACAAATCTTTTTATATGGAGGATCAAGACAGGAAGTCAGATTTCTCTAAAGCAATACTGAAAGCAAAAAGACAATGGAAAAAAGCCCCCTAAATTCTAAGAGAAAATGATTTCTAAACTAGCATGTTTTAGTTGAGCCAAAATACCAATTAATTGTGAAGGGCAGAGTAAAAACATTTTTATACATTTCATCTCTCAAATAATTTATATCCCTAACCCACTGACAGGAAGCTACATAAAGTTAAAATCCTTAAAACCAAAAGGGTTAAGCAAAAATGAGGAAGACAAGAATTGAGAGTTCCAACACAGTGATGAGACAAAGGGAATTCTTTTTTTTTTTTTTTAAAGATTTTATTTATTTATTTGACAGAGAGAGAGATCACAAGTAGGCAGAGAGGCAGGCAGAGAGAGAAGGGGAAATGGGCTTCCCACTGAGCAGAGAGCCCAATGAGGGGCTCCATCCCAGGATCCTGAGATCATGACCTGAGCCAAAGGCAGAGTCTTTAACCCACTGAGCCACCCAGGCGCCCCAACAAAGGGAATTCTCAGTTTGACGAAGGGAAAGCTCCAGAAGATTGTGGTCCAGAACTTGAAGGACAGAGACTCCAGATTGGAAAGCATCCGAAGTCCCGGGGGAAGATGTCTTCAAGAAAGAGAGATTGGGACATTGGGGAGGGTATGTGCTATGGCAAATGCTGTGAAATGTGTAAGCCTGATGATTCACAGACCTGTACCCTGGGGTAAATAATACATTATATGTTAATAAAAAAATTAAAGAAAAAAAAAAGAAAAAGAGATTGGGAGACTATTCAGTGTGCTTGTGCATATCCCAGAAGTTTTGAACAATTGAGGCTCTATCTGTTGGAACTAGTGGTAACTAAAAGCAAGCTGATCAAGTGATGAAACAAGGCATTGAGAATAAAAGTGTACAGAAGTGAAAGGTAATCACATGTATATATACATACACACACTGTAATCATATACATTATTACTACATATGTGTACTATATTTCTGTACATATATATATGCATAAAAATATATGCGTGATGTGTGTGTATATATATATATGAATAACAATGTAAATATGAAATAAAGGCTAACCAAAATGAAGATAAATCTACATCCATGGTGGGATAAGGAGGGCAGGAGAAAGATGGGGAAAAGATGCTGACAAAGACCAAGTTCCTCATCTTCTGTATTGAGAAATTAACAGAGAGTGAACAGAATGAATCATTAAGTAGTAAGCTAAATATGTTATTTAGTGACATGGAACTAAATGCCAAAATAATCAGGTAGAATAATTGAAAAGTACTTATATCTGGAGAGAAAGAAATTGGATAGGGTTGGGACAGGAGGCTGCTTCTCTTTATAAGAAGCTTGTAGATTTATTTGGCACTTAAATACTAAGTGTTTGTATAATTGGATGATTATAAAACCTAAATGTGGCTATGACATTGTTTTTATTGGTTCAGTGTTCTGAAAAATATAGACAGATGTTTACCCAATAAACAATTTGGGGGGAAGATGCGTGCACGCACACACACCCACCCATGCACGCACCAATGTCATTACTATCACCAAGCAACTATTTTCTAGATGTGAAACATATTTTTCCTGTGTGAGTACTACAGCTATTTCTCCAATTTTTATCTGTAGATTTAATCTCAGATTCTTGAGAACCCAAACCTGTCAAGCAACTTTCAGCTAAGGCTGAACAACAAGAAAGCAATGACCAACTGTCACCTTCTGCCCCTACCTCTGGAATAAAAAACAAATATACAGATAATATAAGGTATATGCATCCCAAAAGGGACCAAGATGATACTTGGTCTCATCAAAATTGATAAAAGTCTTTGACTAAATGAGGGTTCAAAAATTAAATACATTCAAAGGAGATAAGTAATTATGTGAATAGATGAACTCAATATTTAAAAATTCAAGTATCAAGTCTGAGCAACTTAGAATCATGTAGTGCCTTTTTTCTGAATTACACTGGTCACTGTACCATGAGGACAAAAGTCAATTTTCCTAACACTCAGGGATGAGAAAGAGGAAAGGCATGAAGACAAATGAATTTTCTGGGTATGGACATTAAGTAGTATATTAGCTTTCTCATGTGGTTCAATCGTAACTTTCCACCAGAGCACACAGAAGCATATCCTAACGTGGGTAACTGGCTGACTGATATGTTATCCATGGAGTGGAGAGTCAACATGGATTCTTTTGCCTCTCTTCAACAATCCATCAAAACTTAGCATGTTACTCCATTACACAGAGTTGGAGCTATGGGAAGAATATACATCTCAGGAGATGAGGCTTGTGATACACGCTTGGAAGGTTCTATGATTATTTTATAAACTAAAAGAGTTGGACTACTTTCAGTGCTAAGATATTCTCTGATAAGAAATTAGTCCTAAGGAAGTTGGAACCAGGATGCCAGGTGAGAAGCACTTACTCGACTGTGGTTCTAATACACTACATAGGTGCTTTCCAACTCATGTGTGCACTCATCCCTTGGGTTTTTGGCTAATGCACCCTCTGATACAGCAGATTTGAGATGGGGCCCAAGATTTTGTATCTTTAACAAGCTCCCCAGAGATGCTCATCTGGGGACAACAGATTGAGTAGCAAGGTGATAAATGGCACGATAAACCTCTCATTTACAAATTCCTAGATTTCATATATTGGTATAAAAGAGAGAAAACTAATTGTATAGTTTAAAAGCTTGCCTATCACACAGTAGGAACTCAATTAACATCTTTCGAGTGACCATGCTCTCTTTGGACAAGTATGGAGTTGAAGAGAAACCCCAGAGAACATATCTTAGCCATATTTAATGAGAGTTAGCTTACTATCTATATATGATTGGTGCAGTTTTATATATTTCATTTATACAAGAAATGCTAATGAGAAATGCTATTTTAATAACTGCATTTCCCACATAGTTATAGGAAAGATTAATTTGAATAGTTATGAATTAGATATATGGAACATTATCTTATAGGGAACATGTGTCTTGCAAGATGATTTCCTTAGATTTTTCTTTATTGTGAATTTTGCTGTTGCCAGGCTGTTTTTGCTGCTACTGGGTTGTTATGGGCCAAAATTTTATATTCACTTACATTCACCCAGACCGACAGCTGCTTGACTTCATATATAAAACATATCCTGCTTCAAATCTGTTGTATCATGCAGGGTTACTCTTTATAGCGTACTCTTAGAATTAAAGCTATGCATTTCATGCCACAGAGAAATAAAGAAATGATATACTTATGAGGCAATAAATACTCGTTTCTTTCTTCCTTCCCTTCCCTTCCCTTCCCTTCCCTTCCCTTCCCTTCCCTTCCCTTCCCTTCCCTTCCATTCCCTTCCCTTCCCTTCCCTTCCCTTCTTTCATTTATATACTGTTTATGGCTGTTTTCAGTCCGCAATGGTGGAGCTGAGGGGTTGTGATAAAGGATCATATGACCAGCAAAACCTAAAATATTTACTCTCTGATCTTTACTTTAAAGGGATGCCCATCCCTGACCTACAACTAAAGAAGATATTCTTCCTAATAAATTATTTTGAATAGGTTAACAGGGGAGATGATTATCTTCACTGGGTAAGATTAGAATTAGAATGTAAGATGGTTGCAAATTTTACATTGTTTCAGCTTTTGGAAAAATCAGTGGCAATATAGCTCAAATAATAGAATATAATTTGTTTGAGCAGGGGAGGTTCTCTCCATTGTGTTTATCTGCAACTTAATTTTTCCTTTGTAACCACTCCCCAAAACAAAAGTGAGAACTTGTTTTTAAAGCATTTTCATTTTTTTCTTTGCAGTCAAGAAAAGGGGGTGTTTTTGCATCTTCATATTAAAAAATTTTTTACTGCAACTTTAAGTAAACCGTTTTCCAAGTTATTTTTCTTTTTTAATTTGTAACATAATCACTGCCATCTGTTGCTTGGCTTAGCTGTTCTCTGCTCTTTGTACATATTTGTATATGGGAGTCTGATATTTAATATGTACCAAGGGAGGTAATAAATAGCAGGGAAATGCATATATATTTATAAAATATCTGTATCTACCTAACATACATATGTACAAATTGATTGAATTGTTTATCTGCCTTGAGGTGGGAACCTGGCATTCTTTTTTGTGAATGCAGAATCCCAGCTTAACATTATTATTTATCTATATGATTCAGTTTGGCATTACAAAGTCCGGTCAACAATGATGGCGGATTATTTATTTATTTCAGCCTTTAAAATTGGAAGGGAACTGGAGTGTATTTCTTTCCTTTGAGTCACGCTATTTAGTTTGATGAAGAATGAAATTGTCAAGGCCTTGTTCTGTCAGTTCCCTAGAATATTATAATGTCAACATTAATGTAAAAGATGGTTTTCAAGTGAGGAAAAAGCAAAACTTCACAGTCTCTGTAAATCATCGTAGCTTGACTTACATAGTGACATCTATCTCTAATTATGTAGCTGCTACTGTAGCATTGGGACTTACTTTTAATAAAACGCATCACTATGCTACTCATTACTTACCCTCACAAATACTTTGAGCACAATTCTTTTCTATGAAAACCAGTGTTTCTGTACTGATCTTGACTTGGTGGAATGACTGAGAACCAGCAGTTTCTTCAGGAACAGAAACCCTGGGGAAATATATGGAAAAAAACCAAGACATTTTTCCTAACCTGGTAGCGCAGAGCATTGAAAGACATTTGAAGGGACACCTGGGTGGCTCAGTTGGTTAAGCAACTGCCTTTGGCTCAGGTCATGATCCCAGCGTCTTGGGATCGAGTCCCGCATCGGGCTCCTTGCTCGGCGGGGAGCCTGCCCCTCTCTCTGCCTCTGCCTGCCTCTCTGCCTGCTTGTGTTCTCTCTCTGTTAAATGAATAAATAAAATCTTTAAAAAAAAAAAGAAAGACATTTGAAGACTTACGTGCAGCCAAACAATAACACAAGGAGCCACCAGAGTATTTGGTGTTCGCTTCTCTATCAGTTAGGGTCAGTTGTGGCTGCCTAGGCTGAAAACCCCCAAATTATACGGGCTTAAACAAGGTAGAGACTTTTTTTCCCTCATTTAAAATCTAGATGATCCAGGGTGATATGATAATTAGGAGATCTAATGACTTTTTTTTTGTTGTACCAGTCTATCTCCTGGCTTCCATTCTCAAGGTCAGCTTCTGGCTGGATCTTTGGCCATCAAGTGACCATTCCATGGAGCAAGAAGGAGGAAGGAGGGCGGGTGAGGAGAACACATTTCTATTCCAAATTAAACTGAGGTCTGTTGGAGGAGGTCATCAAGAGAATGTGACCGTGGGTTGACCCACGAGCTGGACCCAGGCAATCAGAATCTCCTCACTCCCTCCCTGCCCCAGAATGTATGTTCTGCCAACTATTCCCACAGTAGGAGCCCTTTTCAAAGATGCAGCCTGGAGAGTTAAGGTGTTGTTGAGGAAACCTGGACCATATGTGTGACTGGACCAAGGCAAGGCCTCTATATAAACTTTTAAGTTTCTGATGGATCTCCTTCTCTTGTTGCCACCAGGATATGACTTGAATAAGTTCCTTTGCTTTTTAAACCTACCACCAACCAATTGATTTGGAGGGTCTACCTCTTTCTTTGGTTTTTCCTAGTCCCCTCGCCTTCCTCCTCTCCTCCATGCCAGAGCTGGGTAATGGGGCCAGTTTCAAATTTCCCCTTAGGGAACTCTGGAGGTTTCTAATCAACAGAGTCCTATTGATAATGGGCTCTGGGAGAACGGATACTGGATGGACGGCTTGAGCCTCTCCGAAGAGCCTTTTGGAAAAACAACTTCCCCTCATTGCTTTGTATGTTTTAAATAATAATAGGAATAATTATAACCAAAGAGTTTGCTCTTAGATTGCTAAGGTGGGGCAATGACAGTGAAATGAGAGAATGCCAGACCAGAAAAGGCCCTACGGGAAATAAAACCATGGTGTTTTTTGCTAAAAGCCCCAGAAAACGAGGAGGGCTGAAACAGAGGGCTCCATACTTTGTATCAGTAAATGGTGACTGAAATCTTTGTATAGGAAGAAGAGGTACAACATTTAACTCTACTTTAATCAGGAAGAGAATTTTTGGCTGAAACCAGTCAATAGGCCAAAAGATTTTTTTTTTCGAAGTGTGAATCCATTCATTGTGTTCAAAAGCTCAGAAGTAAAGAGAAACTTCCTTTAAATTCTGTCGAGATATCACTAGAGACTCAAAGCTTGGTGGTTATATTTGAAGTGAGGGAGGATTATGGGTGTGCTGACGTTGATTTTTAATAAAACGGTGAAGATCCATGTCTGGAAGATAAACTAGCTCTTGAAGATTGTATCTTGACACCTCGGAAGGTCTGATGATGTCAGGAGGGATGAAGGGTGAGGTGAAGAGGTCTTTCTTCAACGCTTCCAATCCGTCCTGAGGCATTGCTTCTGTGGTCCTCACTCCCTCGCGCCTGCATTTTCTGTGAAAGCCAGATTCTGCTGAGAGCGTCTCTCTTTAAACATTTTTGGAACTGCATTTCCAAATTCATTTTTTTTTTAAATGGTGTTTAAGGCGATCGGCCAGATCTTAATGAAAGCTTTTGCTTTACATGAAGGATAAAATGGAGCTTAAATGAACATCAGGTCATTTTTCTTGTTTTTCCAAAAGAAAAAAAGAATCCCACCATTTTTTAACATAACAAAATCAATCTGAAAGCTTTTTTCTTTTGTGTGATAGAATGTAGACAAAATGCATTGTGCTATTAGGAAAGGGTTCAAATAAGAGCCTCCAGGGAAGAAAAAAGTATAAGTTTTTTTTTTTCCATGTGCTGGTGATAATTTTAAGATTTCTTCTTTTGATCCTCCGCCTATCTGAGTATTTTACTTGATAACAGATCTCCCTGAGTCAGAACTTGGCAATTCTATCATGATACATGTTCTTATTTACCATCTAAGATGTATAAACCTTATCTTTTATATTGATGTGAAATATAAATACGATACGAATGATACTAATGATATTTGCTTCTCAGCTTACGTACTCGGAAAACGTATTTCTGGTTCACATAACTGGGCAGGTGAGCAAGTCATCAGGGTGACATTCAGTAGGCCACCAACCAAGGACCCAGGCTAACAGAGGCTCTGCCTTCTTCAACACATGACTCCCAAGGTCACCATGGGGGTCATCTTCACTACAGACAGCTAGGCAGGGAAAGGGTATTGAGCAGCACACATGGAGGGTTTTATGTGCCAAAGACTATTTAATGTAATCCAGATGTAGTTATTTTAAAGCTGGTTCTGGGAAGTTTTCCTTCATATCTCTCTGTTATTCCAGAAAGGGTAGAGTTAGAGGAATCTGATGCTTACGTGCAATTAGAACTCATTTATTCGTAATGGACAAGAGCTTTTGAATTCCAGCAGGTTAGAGATAAAAATGGGTATGATTAAAGTTTAGAGAACCAATGCAGGCAAAAAGAAGTCGACTAGATCACAGACCCCAGAATTAGGCGGCCGTCTTTGAATACTTTTCATAAAAAGTTATTCTAAGGCACATAAAGGCAATAGAGTACACTTTTGGAATAGTTAATTATGCATGCATTATCTAGTACTGATTAGCACTATGTGACAGAGGATCACAAACATGACGTCATACCATAGAGTTGTGATTCCACGTACTGGCTTAGAGCCAAATTGTCTGGGTTTAAATTCTGGTTCTTCCAAGTTACCAGCTGAAAAATTGTGGACTAACATTTAAGCCTGACTCAACTTCCTCCACTACAAACTGGAGATAAGAATAACAATCCAGGTGATGAGTTCGTGTAAGGATTAATGAACTAAAAGTGTGACGCCCTTACAACAGTGCGTGGCACCGAGTAAGTTTTGATCACCACCATTCTTTACCCATTACCATAGTAGGATATTGTATGGAAATAAATATTGGAAATATTCCGACGGGTAAGAGACTTTCCCAGGGTCACACAGCTAGCAATTGGTAGAACTGGCTGCTAGAAAGTATGTCTGTTCAAATGAAAACACCTGTTCTGCCCACGATGGCAGGCCAGAAATGAATTATAAGAGACTGGGGCAACACACCATAGTTTTCTGGGGAAGTTGGGAATATTTATATCGTATTGTGGTTGAAAGCAGGGAGAAACTGCTCAGATCTGAGTTGTAGATTCTAGAAGTGACTAGCATGGTGGAGAAGAGGCAAGTTCTAAAGTTAGTGTTCTTTGGTCTCAATCTCACTTCTAATTTGTGTGACCTTGAGCAGGTTAATTCACCCCTCCAAGTCTTAACTTTATAGTTAGTAAAATGAGGGATAATAATATTGTCCACCAGATTGGCTGGGAGTGACAATATGGCTTAAGCAAAAAAGACACTTATTACCTCACTTATCAGGAAATCAGGAAACGGTCAAAGAGTTAACAATCTCATGAAGGGGCATATTTGCATATTTCTACTTGGCCATTCTCTTTACACAGCAATGTACTACATGAGAGAGAGGGAGGTTCGGGGGAGAGAAATGATTCCCTAAAGTCCTATCTTTCTATTCATTGGCCAGATTTGGGTCTCTTAACCATCTCCTAAGCCAATCAAAGACAAAAGAGAATAGGATTCTACAACTGGTTTTGACTAATAGACCAGTAATAGTTTATTCCCTGGAAAGAGGGAGGAGCCACCTTCCCCAAACATCTGAATCGAATCCAGGTTTGCTTATGAGAAAAAGAGAGTGTAAGGGTACTGTCAAATAGCAAGTGTCATGTGATTGAGTGGAAAGTGCTTAACTTAGTGCTCTGGCCTATAGTGCATACTCAAAAGGTTAGCTTTGCCAGCTCCCCAAGACTGACATTCTGGAGGGCAATTCTGTGCTCTTACAAAACAAAAACAAAAACAAAAACCCCAACACAGAACTTTCTATTGTTTTAAAAACAGAACACTGAACTTGATGGATCATAGGCCTGGCTCACGCAATTTTGGATGTCCCTACAGGTCCCTTTGTATGACAAAAATCCCCACACCTTAAAAGTATTTCTGGGGGTGCCTGGGTGGCTTAGTGGGTTAAAGCCTCTGCCTTTGGTTCAGGTCATGATCTCACGGTCCTGGGATCAAGCCCTGCATCAGGTTCTCTGCTCAGCGGGGAGCCTGCTTCCCCCTCTCTCTCTGCCTACTTGTGATCTCTCTCTATCAAATAAATAATTAAAATCTTTAAAAAAAAAAGTATTTCTGCCTTGTATCCTTACCCAGAGGTGTGGGAAATGAGGGGGCTGAACCAACCTGCCTTAAACCTCATCATATGTGTTGAAGAGATTTATTCCATACGTTTTCTGGATCAAATTGCATCCTCTCACGGGCACGGGAAGTTCTGGGAGCCCATGTTTGTCTTGAAAGACCAACACTCTTCAGAATTCTACAGCTTGATTCTCCTTCTTATATACACATTCACAGCAACAGCTGGGAAGGAACAAAAATACTATATGAATGAATACTATATGAATACTATAATACTATATGAATACTATATGAATATAATACTGTATGAATACTATTTGAATAGCTCAACCAGCTATTGCTACCATAATGGTATCTAACAAATGACCCTCTAGCTCAGTTACATCCAACAATGAGCATCTACTGTCATGTTCACAAGTCTGCAGGTTGGCTGGGTTCTGGGAAATCCAGGATGGGTTCTGTTGGGTCGACCTCCAAGCTGGAGATTAGGCCTTGGTCCGCCCCACATAACCCCTTGAGATATGTTTATCTCATGGCAATGATAAGAAACCCAAGGGGGAAAGCCCAACCTCAAAAGCATATTTCAAGCCTTTGCTCATATCACATCTCCTAACATCCCTTTGACCAAAGTAAGTGCTACAGTTTAACATCAATGGGGTGGATAAATCACAGGTATCTGGTTGAAAACTGCAAGGTCACATGGCAAAATGTGTGAATACAGAAAGGGGCATGGAAAAGAACAAGGAAGGCACCATGAAGAAGCTAGGTTTACCTTTTCATTTGGCCATCTCTAATTCTCCAAATTCCTCTCCTAGAGGGCACATCTATTGTCTGTCTTGCCTTCCTAAGCTACTGTGGTGGGTAAAACCTATTCGACCAAGAATACTTCCCGTAGATAATGGAGAGATTATAATAGGAAAGAAAAGACAAAGAGAGAAGACAGAATAGGAAAGACAAAAGAACCACTTTGGTGGGATCCATTGTAAGGACAATTGAGAAGGCCAGGAACCCTGGAGACAGTCTTGTTGCATCCTCTAAAGTAAGGAAAAGCAACTTGGGATCATGACTGGTGCCTTCTGCAAGGTAACTGGCAAGCCAGGGTTGCTGGTTAGAAGGTCTGTGGAGAGTTTTACTCAGGTTTTAGTTTAGGGACATGTGAACCAGACGAAACAAGTCAGTCTTTACAGGGATTCTTTCTAGCAAGTGGCTTCCAAGGACAAGATGAGCTCCCCGCCCCCCACTCCCAGCAGAAGAGGAGGCGTCAAGGGCCATGTTCACCGGTTATCCCTGGTGATTCTTAGAGTGTCTAGTATATAGCTGATGATCAATACATATTTTTTGAATGCACCGAACTATTTAATAAGCAAATTTCCCCATTGGAGTTTTGGTAATGTTTTGACTTAGTTGATGAACATTGGGCCTGGAAAGCCCTAGAGGCAGAGGACAGAGAGAAGAAATGCTTAAGAGAAAGGAAGATTTATTTCATTCTTTCTTTGTTCATACACTGTTTCTTCTTTTTAAAAATCAGTTTTATTGAGATAAATTTTATTTATGATAAAATATAATCATTTTAGTTCTATAAGTTTTGACAAATGTGTACCTGCATGATATTGAACGTTTCTAACACTCCCAAAAGTTCCCTGGTGCTCCTTCTCTGTCGATCCCTGCCCACTCCTGGCCACAAGCAATGAAAGGCCTGCTTTCGGCCAATATAGGCTAGTTTGCCTATTCCAGGATTCCTCGAATGGAATCATGAAGTATAATATCCAGCTTCTTCTGATAGGTTTAAAGCTTGGACATCCTTGTGGTACATGCCCATTCCTTTTTATTGCTGAATAGTATTCCATTGTCTCGGCCTTCCATTGTTTGTTTCCACCTTAAAGCTGTTGATTGACATATGTAGTTTCCAATTTGGGCTATGATGAAGAAATCCATGAACACTGTTACATAAGTCTGTGCGAACATATGTTTTCATTTCTCTTGGGAAAGTCCTGGGTTTTATGATAAGTACATGTTTAACTTTTTATAAGAAACTGCTCCAAAATGGCTTTACCATTTTATAGTCTTTCCAGCAACGGATGAGAGTTACAGTTGCTCTATGTCCTCTTAAACACCGGTATTATCAATCTTAAATTTTACCTGTTCTGCTGGGGGTTCTCTCTCTTTTTTAAGAAATGAGAAATGTTTGTTGGATGAGGATAAGCATTCTTAAACTCATGTTACTAAATGAGCAAGATTCTATCCATAAGACACCTCTCTCCTTTGTCTCTCTCTCCTCTCCATCTGTCTCTGTCTCTGTCTCTCTCTCACACACACACACACACAGCACGTGGAGAGGAGAGGGGGCCTTCTGTCTCCATGGGAAACAAAACCATTGTTTCTCCTAGGATGGGCTTTCTTTCTCACAAGCACGACTTAACCGCATGCCCCTGCTTCAAGACCAGCGCGCTGCAAACTCTCAGGCGCCACAAGGTTTCCCCAAAGAGCTCTCACGCCGCCTCTTAACTGCTCTCTTCTTTACCAATAAATAATAATTGTCTTTGCAAAGAGCTGGGTTGTGGCCGGAGCTGGAGAGCTCCAGCTAGGGGTTGCCTCTCTGATCCCTCCCGACCTCTCCCTTTCCCCAGCCAGTTTGGAGCGGAAGGCACTCCAGGTTCCGGCGCAAGTTGCCCGGAAAGCCCCAGGGAACGCGCGGCTCGTGGGCACCCCGGGCACCCCTGCAACCGGGGCATGGGGCATGCTCAGAGGGCGCGCGGGCGGCGCAGGCGTTGGCTGCAGTGGGGCCCAGGAGCCGGGAGGTGCCGCTGCGTCCCCGCTTCCCGGCGCCTGACCCAGCGCGCAAAGTTGGGCTGGAAGCCGCCGGGGGAAGGAGGGACCCAGCCAGCGAGGGTGGCGGGGAAGCGGGGCGGGAGGAGGAGGGAGGAGGGGAAGGAGCGGGTGGGGGGGGGGCGCCGAGCGTGTGTCACTCGCGCTCTCCCTCTGTGTATAGAGGATGTGCTGAATGGTGCGCTTCGAGGCGGCGGCGGAGGAGGAGCAGTACCCGGCGGCAGCTGGCAGCCTCGGCAGCCCGGCTCGGCTTCCCTTCGCCCTCCGAGGCTCCGCAGCCACCGCGGGTGCCCGACCCCGCGTCCCGCCCGGGGCATGGCCCGGCGCCTGGCCCCCGCGCGCCCCGCCTGCTGAGCCGCGCCTGAGGAGGTGCGGAGGCCGGGAGGCCGGCGGGGGAGCAGAGTCGAGCGCCTCGCGAGCGGAGAAAGAGCCCGCGCCCTGAGCCCCGTCGCTGCCGCGCTCGCCCGGGCCGCCCGGAGCCCCGATGAGCCCAGATGGCCGGGGCTCAGCCCGGAGTGCACGCTTTGCAACTCAAGCCCGTGTGCGTGTCCGACAGCCTCAAGAAGGGCACCAAATTCGTCAAGTGGGATGATGTAAGTCGGGGGCGGCGGGCTGGGGGTGCCGGCGGGGGCGCGGGGCACGGGGCCCGGCGCGGGGCGGGCGGCGTGGGGGTGGGGCGAGGGGCGCGTTATGCAATGGGCGCTCGGGATCCGGCCCGGGCGGCCTCGGGGCGCGCGGGGTGGCCACTGCCGAGGCGGCCAGCAGAGAGCAGCGGCTTCGCGCGCGCTCATGGGCTCCACGGGTTCAGGAGTTGCCATCCTGGCCGGGTCTGGCAGGCGCCTCCAGAGGGTCCTCCGTCTTTGGGGCTAGGGGAGTCGAAGGGGCAGGCTTTGCCAGGCGACCGTCCTGAGAGTTTGGAAAGTGTGAAGTTGGGACCAGCTGGAGAGCGCTGGGGTGTGACCAAGGCGCGCCCCTCTCCGCCCGCAGACGCACCCCCTATTACCTCTTTTGCCCCCTCTCCAGACCGACCGGTCTTGAAGTCCGAAACTGTTCAGTGACTGCTAACCCTCTTGGCGCTCTTAGGGAGCCCACGCGGCGGAGAACCAGCGGTCCAGCCGACAGGTGGTCGCTGATGCCAAACTTCAGCGCCTGGCTCAGGAGTGAGGGGCCTTGAGAAGGGCCGGTGAGGACACAACCGAGGAGGACTAGAGGGCAGAAGGGGGAGCATTGACGGGTCTAGGAGTGCTCAGTGGGCCTGCGGGCAAATGGGGAGGGCTAGTTTTTTGGGGAACTGAGCTGGTTGGAGTCTTCAGCTTGGAGCAGACCCAGCAAGGCTTTCCCCCACTATTCATGTACCTCTTTTGCCAAGTGGGGCAGAACTTAGCCCAGACCCAGGTCTCCAGGGTTACACATGAGCCCTGGACCCCAGGACTTCAAGTGACAGCCCCTACCCCCATTGCCTTCAAACACTTACATTAATAATCTTACTGAAAACATGGGCATCTTCAGATGGAGAACATTATCGTATCAATTTATATGTCCTGGGTGTCAGTCAAATGGTTTGATAAGAACAACCCACTGGGGTCACCCCCAGCTGTCAGGATCTAGAGAAATTTAGGTCCGAATGACGAAGACATCTCTTAAACAGGAGGAATTATAGGAGAATAAGGTGGTGTTCTTGCTGAAAAGATTTTCCACCTAGTAAATTATAGCCTGTTATCCTCCAGGGTATTTTTCTTTAATCTTCTTAAGCCATTTTCCAGTGTCTGAAAACAATTTGAATATTCCAGGTAGCGAATCCAATTACTTAGCTGAGTGAGTCTGTGTCTATATTTTGTCCAGTTGGAAGTGCAAACGGAACTTGGGAGTATGAGCCGCAGCTTCCTTGAAAGCTAATGCCAATTATTAAATGCTGTAAGCAAGGATGCAGACATACATCCTTTTACTGAGGACTTTACACTTCTCTTCTTCCGTCCCACTGCAAGGACCCCCACTGCAAGGACCGGATGTTTTTGTAAATGAAATAGAATCTAAACAGTAAGTTCAGACACAGATTAAATGCTTTGTGTGAAGGGAAGACAACAGTGAAAAAGAAAATGCAGTTCAGCAACAAAATAGTCTTGCCCATCTCGAAGTCTCGAATAGAGAGCTGATGTGATAAGCAGGAGGGTAAGGGGCAAGAAGGGAGAGAGTGAGAGTCTCTACAGGATACAAAAGGTTATTCCACCATAAGCTCTGGATTTACTCACAGTGATGATTTTAAACAATGGTCCAGAATGTTTTATTTGGAAGAAGATAGGCTGCGCCACTTTGAAAATGAGGCTCTTCCGTGGAACACATTTTGATACATCTTGGTAGATGATTTTTACTATATGCATTCATGGCGTGGGTATTTTTTTTCCCTACCTGCTAATGCCGGGCCCTATCCCAGCTCATGGGGTGGTGACAAATGTGAACAGAATCTCTGCTGTTACAGACCTTACATGATAGGTGGAGGAGACAGAAAATGATCGAAAACACTGATCGTATAGAGATGAGGAGTGATGCAGTGAGAGTAAGGGAGAGGCCACCGGTCAGAAGGTGAGAGGTGCTCCCTCTGAGCATTGCAACAGTGAGTTTCCTGGGAAATCCTACAGGAAGGATGTAGGCACTAAGGAGCGGGAGCCTCAGATCTTCTATAGGGGAGAACCTAGACTGCACCCAGGAGTCAAGTTGTCTGGAATATGATGAACTCCCCTACAAGTTCCTTGACTCTCTGTCTCCATGACGATCTGTGAACCAAGAGAAGACCAGACTTTCTTTGGTCTCCCGTATTCTCCTCAGGTGGATACAGGTGACCTACGTTCACATTTGAACTTGGATTCCAGTTCCTATTCGCCCTTCCAAAATCAAGCCAGATTAGGTGACCTGGCTCATTGTATTGCATCTTAGTGATACTGTGTGATGAAGACAAAAGAGAACTAGAACTTGAGTCCAAAGGCTTGAGTTTATCCAGTGGTTCTCTTGCCAGTCAGCTGTGTGACGTTAGGTTAATCACCTAACCTTTCTGAATTTTTGCTGCCTTTTGTGCAAGACAGTGAGAATGCTACCTTTTTTTTTTAAACCTGTTTTACATATAATGGTTGGGAGTAGCCTGTAGGATAAAGCAGCATTTCTCACACTGCGGCATGCCTCAGAAAGAAACATTGGATGGGGCTTGGCAGCGCTCCGATGGCTGGGTCCCACCCTCGGTTTCTGATTCAGAAGGTCTGAGGTGGGGCCTGAGAGTCTGCATTTCTCGTGGGGTCTTGAGAGCGGCTGAGGCTGGCGGTCTGGGGAACCATACTTTGAAACAACTGAGATAAGGTTTGTGAAGTGCCGTAAAGCATATGATAGATAGCTCCTGTGATCTTGCCAGCTTGTGTCAATTTTTGCTAGTTTGTGATTTTAATTTTATCTGTACATCGAGAAATTCATCCGTTATCTTTCTATCCAAGAGGTAGAAGGACCTCAATGACAAAATCATGGACAATCTTTTTAGATCTTATGGCATATTTTATGAAGTGTCTCCGATGCCTAGGCTGGCTTAACTCCCATTCATACATGTCTTTTGAATTTCCTTTACGCAATGAAAAATTTGCTGCCTTGTCTCCTGCTTCTAGTGGGACTGCTAGGAAGGGAAAGAGAAGCTAGAAGATTTTTGAGAGGCCTTGTCATCTGTCTTCAAGCAGGGGAGACTGCTGTGTTTTTTCCTTTTGGCTCTGACTTTGGGAAATACCTGCTGCCCCCAACCCCCACCCACCCCAAGGGACCATCCCCCACCTGCTTGTCTAGAGGAAAAGTAAATGCTGGAAATAATTTTAAAATCTTTCAAATATCTGATCGCCCTTAAAAACTGTAGAACCCTGCTCTCTGATCTTTAAGAAGAAAGATGGGTAAACTCATAAAACAGATTCTCAATAGCCCATTAGAAAGCATGATAATACATGTGAAAATGATGAGTGTGGGGCTATTTAGAATTGTGGAGAGGTTATCTCTTGTTCCTTGAGTGGTTAAAACACCATAATCACCCACCCTGTTTATTTGACCACCAAGTGGTAATGGAAGATGTCCCCAGCAGGTGCACTGCCTTGCAAAAGCTGTTGGCTGTCTGCCAGCGTCATGGCCATGGGTGCTCCCCCCAGAGAGTGGGAGAGCAGTAGTCGCAAGCTTTGACAGAGGCACTAACCAATCATGACAGACAGTAGGTGGGCGATGGAGCGGGGGCAGGGTCCTAGAGAACACCCTCTGGCACCAGGACCAGGCACTGGCCTTTTTTTCACCTGATCACAAGGAGGGCTGGGGGTCCCCAGGGTCTGTGGGGCACATAGAATTATTTCAGTGCTTGAACAACTAGTAAGAGCGTGTGCAGTCAGAGCATCAAGGCCAAACCTTGTCCTCCAGAATGTGGTCAGCGGACGCAGGGCTGACCAATCTTGGTTATCTGTTTTACCAAGGATATTAAAGGATGCACCTTTATCCTTGCTTTCATTTTGCATTGGTAAATTCTGAGCCCCTGTAGGGGAGGTGGGTGTAAAGGGCTGTGGGTGTAGTGGGAGAGTTCTGGTGAGATGGACAGTGGGGGGGGGTCCCTTCTGCATCAGAGTTGGGGAGCTGGAGAGATTGTGAATCCGGCCCCCCTCTCTCCTGGTGTCTCCTGTATTGGGCAGTATGTGGAGGAAAAGAGGAAGGCTAAAAACTGTACATTAAGCCCTCCCAGCCCCTGATTTGCCCCTGTGTAAGCTCCCAGGACCCTGTCTCCTTGTTCCACAACCTCTAGGGCATGGAAGGCTTCTCGTTTGTTTGTTCTTTCTTTTCCTCTACTCTTCCTCGACTCTCGCCTTCCGAATTTCAACCTCACTGTAAGTTACTTAGTGGACCTCAGGTTCCTCATCTGTGATGTGAGGATCGTAATATTTCCTGCTGCACGGAACAGCTGTTAAGGTTAAATGAGGGGAAGCACATGGCAGCGTTTTGTGTAGTGCCTGACACATTAAGGAAGCCCTTGATAAAACACAGTTTTAAAAATCATTGTCCCCCCAGTAGTTAGAGGGCCATGATTTTTGTCATAGTGGCCCGCGTATGTTAGATGACTCTTTTATTCTATTAGTGGAAAGATCCAGACCTTCCTTTTGTTCTCTTTATTTTTATTTATTTATTTAAAGATTTTATTTATTTATTTGACACAGAGAGAGCACTAGTAGGCAAAGCGGCAGGCCGAGGGAGAGGGAGAAGCAGGCTCTCGCTGAGCAGGGAGCCCAATGTGGGGCTCCATCCCAGGATCCTGGGATCGTGACCTGAGCCGGAGGCAGATGCTTAACCCACTGAGCCACCCAGGGGCCCCCTTTTGTTCCCTTTAATGTGTACTTTGATTTTCATGTTTTATAATTTGAGAAAGAAAAAAAATCAAATTTTTATCCTTTTAAAAAAATTCAGGTGTTTCAGAGAAAGTGAATCTATATAAAAAGCAGGACACATTTTCTTTAAGGCAAGTTGTTTATTTTCATTTTTTTTAAAGAAAGTCAGTTTAAGAAAATCCAAAAGTTTCTTATTTCTACTTAGATTTTTAATATATGGAAGGAAGGAACAATTACACAAAACTTTTTTATTTTGATAAGAATATATATATATATTTATTTACGGTAAATATATATAAAAATAATCTCTGTCCTTTCGGTCTCACAAACAGTCTAACTGAAAAGTCATAATTGTGACTGGCTAAGTTGTTTGAGGAGAAGGCTGAGGAAGCTCAAAGGTTTGGATTTGCATGAATACCCCATGATTCGAAACAGGTAGCACCCACCTCCCTCTCCACCACTCCTCCCCCCACAAACAAAATCTCTGCAGTTAAAACAGGTAATGGGCAAGGTGCAGTGTACCACCCAGCATCATACACAAAAGCTTAGTTAGAATATTTGCATTATGTAGAATCTGCAGTTACAGTTTCCAAAACGATGGCAGCAGAATGATGAAAGATGCGGATAAGATTCATGAGGGAGCAGAGGGGAAGGGTTCAGGAGATGGGCATTCAGCAGTGCTCACTTTGGAAAGGTTATGGGAAACAGGGAAGAAAGAGCTCTGGCTGGTAGGTGGTGGACCCGGATGGGGCCCCCATGAGGCAAGAGGCAGATTTTAGACTGGAAAGCTGGCAGGCGCCCTCTACAAGCCCACTTAAATATGCCCAGATATGTCCATTTTTGATGTCCGAAGAGCTTTTGTGGATTTCTCATGGATAGTAATTACTTCAAGTGTAAAAGTAATAACTTTTCCAAAAGCTAGTCAAATAAAGCTATTTTAAGCTATTTATCAGAGTGTAAATGCATACAGTAAAAGTCAAAAATCTTATGTCCCCCTGGATCCGTTTTCACAAAAATGAACACTTCCGGTAAGCAGCCCCAGATCCGGAACACCACTGCTGGCCCTAGGTGCTCCCTTCCCATCCCTACACCTCCTCCCAGGGCTCACAGTCATCCTGCCTTACAACTCTGTAGACTGGTTTTGCCTTTTTTTTTTATCTTAAAAAAAAACCAACCCTATTTTTTAAATTTCCAGTGGAAACAAAACAAGCCCTCTTCAGCCGAGAACATATTTTTATTACTGCTGAATAAACCTTCCCGAACAATAACCACAGAGTGACTTACCTTCTGTTTGGATGGCACTGGATTTGGTCCTTATCTGTCCTAAACTAAAGTCTGGGAAGGGAAGCAGGTGTAAATGCCCCAAAGGAGGAAACAGTTAAAGAAAATTCTAGTAATGTAGCAAGGAAAGGTATTGCCTACAGGCTATTATTGGCCTAGGAAAGCAGCTCAGCAGAGTGATGTTTGTGGGATATCTTTGTCTCTTCTAGATTTTCTCTCTTATCTTGCCTGACTTTGATATTCCTACCCGTGGTGCTAGGATAATTTGCTCTGGCTATTAGCATATCTTGAATACTTCCCTTGAAAGTTCAGCCTATCAACAAATAGCTTCAAATTATATTTACCTGCGATGATGTTTAAATGGGACAGGAACATTTTCCTTTTTTATGTCGAACTTGGTAACCCGTGGTTAAATGTTTCTTTATCAGGCTCGGTTCATGTTATCATGAACAAGGAGTGCCGGCTGAAAATGGAATGGAATTGATTGTGAATTGTTGACTAATGCTATGGGTCTCACCTAAATAACACATCCTTGGTGACTGAAAGTGTCGGTTTTCCTGTTACCCAAGCTGATGTTAGGTTCATGCAGCCTTTTCAAATCATGTCATAAATTCCATCTACTCAGGCAGATTTCATAATGCTTCCCTTTCCCCATCCATGCCATGTCTGATGCTCCAATCTAAGCCATGTCTCCTGTGTATGAGTCGGGAATGGGACTGGAGACATATTCCTGAGCTCAGTTACATATGAGATTTTAAGGAAGCCATCAATTTCTGTAACAAGCGAACTGAAATATCATGCGAAGAGGGCTAGATTCTTTAAGAGTTCTGGTCCCCCTCTGATCGCTTTAAATTCTATTATTTGATTTTAATATCTACTTCACAGGTTAATTTCAATTTTTGGAAATTTTAACTTTAATTGGCATTCTGAAAAAGTTCTTGGGTCTGTGTCTTAATTGACATTGACTAAATCTGTACATTTATCAAGAACCTAAATTGTTGTAAATGGGGAAAGAGACTATTATATGAAAGAGGAAAAAATACTCAGTATTAAAACAGAACAAAAGCGTCCCACATCTGTTTTTCATTTTAGGGGCTCTTTTAGTTCATGATATTTGCTTTATGTTTTGTTTCTTTTTATTGCCTTAAAGTTTTAAGAGCAGGTTCAGGGAAAACGGATTAGTTAGCAAAGAAAACACTTTTACCTGAACTCATCATGATGGGTATCAGTCTCTAACATTGATACCTAAAAGATTAAGAGATTGTTTTGCTATTAAAAAAATCAAATTTTCTTTGGAACTTGTTTATAAGTTAGAGAAGAGAAAGTCAATTTGATTCATTTTACAGAAGAGGCTATATGAACTCAAAAAGAGATGGAAGACTACAGAACAAGGCAGCAAGTGGGCTAATAGATTAAAAAAAAAAAAAGGAAGGACACAAAGCAGGAAGCTTTTCTCAGGTGTTCTGTCTCAGGTGTGGTTGAATTTCCCGTAGCACCAATTTTCACATCCTCTTTGTGGGACTTTGCAAAATGCAGAGTCTGGAAATCTAAAGCTACATTTACCAGCCTCTCAGGAGGCCTCTAATATTCGAGCTATAAATTAAGTTCCAGCAGTATGAGATGCCCTCATAGCACATGTGGACGGGGGAGGTGTGAGAGAATCCACCTTGCTAAGCCTTCTTGGGCTTGTTTCAGTAGATAACGCGAGACGTGGCGGGAAGAAGCATTACCTTCTCCAATTGTTCTTCAGTGGGACCCTGGGTCTGAGGAGGCAACGTCAAGAGGGTGTGGGCAGTTCTCAGGTTACTCTTCCTTTGTCTTCAACTAAGCTGGTGTGTTCTTGACTCCGGGAGTTCCTTCTGGATTTCTTACCTTTTCTGAATGTGCTGGAGGCAATGGCTCTCCTCAAGAGTCAGTGCTTTTTGATGTTCTGGGGTCACTCGGGGACGCCCAGCCTGACTCCCGAGTCACACCAATCCTTGTGATTCTGTCAAATGCTTAATTACCTGTAATTAAGCATTTGACAGAATCAAATGTTCAAAATTTCCAGAGAGATTTCTGTTTTCTTCACTAAACCCTGTCTAATAGGCCTTTTATGGTTCTAGGATTTCATGATTTCCAGTCCTTGTGTGCTATCATCCTGGACATCCCATGTAGTTTTCTTCTTCAATATTACATTTGAGTAACATGGAGTTTTGCTACAATGCTGCCTTTGGAGTTCAATATCAAGAGCGAGTCCTACTAACAGGCACTTACAGTTATAAAGCACTATTATTTATTTACATTCACTCCCATTCAGTCCTCAAGACCACCTTACCTTGAGTGGTAGGAAAAGGGCAAACGTTATTCCCATTTTACATAGAAGCAAACTGAGGCTACTGAGTTGTGATTTGCCCAAGGACATATAACTGGTTAAATTTAAAATTAAGTCTGGTTACGTTCTGGGTTCTTTCCAGGCTACTGTGGTATCTCCAAACAGATACCAGATATTTTTGGTAATAAAAGATTTTTAATAGAATCCAGATCAATACTGATTGAAAAAGATTCCTTGACTTCAAAGAATCTCCCAGATTTTAGGTTTCATACAAATGGGGTTTAGATCCCCACAAACTTACACTTTTTGGCTAGTGTCTCAAAAAACAGTTATTTTTATGGTGTATATGCAAAGTCCATTTTTGTCTACATCGTGTTCCATGGGAACAAAGGAAAGCTTCATTGTTACTTTGAGGCATAGAGGCCAGTGGTGTACTCATCTACGAATGTTCTATATCAGTTACTCAATATAGACACATGGTGTATGTGGATATTCAGGAATGGTGTTAAAACAAAGGTTATTTTTTTTTCAGTGCCTACTAAGTGACACTTCTGTGTCTAGCAAGAATCATATGTGCTTCTCCATACTTTTCTCTTCTCAACATATTTGCAAAATGTTGTCTTTTGTGGGTTTCCCAGTAAGATGAGTCCTGTGGCTTCTTATGGAAATCATTGATCTTGGAAACTTTGTTAAGCGTGAGCAAAATGTAGATGGTGACCCCAAGCAGGACCCAGAATGGCTTGAATTCGAGGTAGTGTCAGTCGAGAGGCCAGATCTAGGTTAGCAGTGCAGGAAGGTGCATACAAGGAGGTGGATAGGCCTTGTCTATGTTATAACTAGGCCAAGGCACCTGGTGCACTACAGCTGATGTCATTTACCTTCTTACTTTCTCTAGGGCAGAAAAATGTATATGAAGACAAAGGAAGAGTAATCTGACACTCTGTAGGCACTGAGGCAGTGTCTGTGGAGTGAAGGAAGTGACTGGTGTGTGTCTGAAGTGGGTTCACACAGGGGAGGCAGACCTGGAGGGTGGTGGGCCTATTCTGGAGAGACCTTCATGACACAGTGCCCATGACATCGGTTGGAAAGCCCTACCCGACATCCTTCCATGCTATCTGAAATCTCCCGGAGTCCTAAAAGACTCTGTGGCTTTTTTAGATAGGGCTTCTGGATGAGAGTTGGAGAAGCAAAATATTTATTGTCAATACAGAGCTGACAGCTGTTACAGGACCGATTTCCTGTAAGGTATAAATATGGCTTAAGGTTGAGTGTGTACTCAATTGCAATTTAATATTGATTGAAAATTATGATGCTTAGTGTATTTGCATCCCATATTCTGAATGTTACCGGTGGCTTCTGTTTTCTGAAAAAGATGCTCACACACTACCCAGGTATTGCTGTGAAAATTACCCTTAAGGAAATTCAGACACGTTGGGAGAGACAGAACAAAAGACTGATGGTTATGGAAACATTCTCTTTATTATGCTAATGATTCACAAAGACTTCCTTCCTTCCCCACTCCTCGTTTAATTACTGGGACCACCTACATTCTTCCACCTTACCTCTGGGCCCTGGGAAAGCATACCTCTCTGGCTTCTGGAGCCCATGTTTCCTGGTTTCCCTGGATCCTGACTTTATTATTATCTCCCCTTTGATAGTATCTGTGAAAATTTTCCCTCCTCTGAAGCTCCTCCAAGAACGTATCAATATGCCTTTTAGTCATAAAAATCCCAAGGTAGAATTCACCACAATGTTCTCCAGCTTTCCTCCTGTAGTTACTGCCCCCTCCATCATTTTCCCGCCATGACCCAAGTATTGCTTATACCCACCATCCCCCTTTCCTGACATCCCAGCCACTCCTTCTCAATCCTCCAAAGCCTTGTTCTGCCCTTACCATTGCTTTGAGATTTCTCTTGCCAAGACTCCTGGCAACCTGCTAGGCCTCAACCCCAACCCATACTTCCCAGAACCTATTTTTGCTTCCTTGCCTCTTTTCCTGTTGTAGCTTTCTGTCAGCCCACGCAGTATTCATAATGACAATATGTACTGATGCCTCTTACAAGCTAGACATTTTGTTAGTGGGGTGGAGTTGTGATGACAAATGATTTGGTTCCTGCCCTCAGGGAGTTTGTGTTCTACTGGGGGAGATAGGTGCTGTGAGATTTATTCCAGTAGGCAGTAAAAAATAACCAGTGACAGGAGGCCAGATAATAAGTCCTACTAGGCTTTAATGGAAGCGCTCTCGGGCGAGGTTCCTTGGTCCTGGTTAGGACAGGGCTAAGGAAGCCGTGCTGAGGGGTAGGGCTGAAGGGTTTTTAATTAGGGGCCTTAGGGTGTGGACGGTTTGCTGGGTAACTGATTGGCTGCGGTTTATGTATACGAGGGGTACAAAATACACCAATCAATTGTCAGCTCATTATACAGAAAAAGGAATGCAAGGTCGACCAGTCAGATTGTTCGTCATTGTTGTGGGGTGATCTGGAAAGTCTCTGAGACAGGAAGTCCCATGGCAGAAGGTCCCTAGCCACCATCTTGTGAAACTTGGTGGCCATCTTGTTCGCTCTTGGCATCCCTGGGCCCGCCAGCCTAACAGGTGCTAAAGAAATAGGAGTATAATTTTTTCATTGTAGTGGTGGTAAGTGCTACAGGAAAAGGTAGGGAAGTACTTGTGAGCATAAGAAATGTGGAAGGGTCCCTGGAGGCAGTCTATTTATGGAAAGACCTGGGTTCTAAGTGGGACTTAGGCCATCAAGAGGAGGGGAGGGGAGAGTGTATCAGGCCAACGGAATAGCACATGAGGGCATTCCAAGAATCAAAGGATGGAAGTCTTTTGAAGGACAGAGCAGAATAAGCAGGTGGGGAGCTTGTGGTTCAGGTAATGCTGGCAGGATGGCAAGTGGCATGCTGAGGCCACTGCAAGGTTTTATCGTAAAGTCGATGGGAAACCATTAAAGCTGTGTTTTCCAAACTTAGTGCTATTGACATTTGGGGTTAGATAATTCTCTGTTGTAGGGGGCTGGCCTGCACATTGTAGGATGTTTTGGACCCTCCCTGGCCTCTACCCACTGGATGTCAATGGCAAAAACCCCAGTGTGACAAACCAAATTTTCTCTGGACATTGCAAAGTTGCCCCAGTTCAGAACCACTGATGAAATTAAACCACTGATTTAAATCTTAACTGATTTTAAAAAGTATTGGGCTAATACATGTGTGTGCGTATACACACACACACACACACACACAAGGCCAGTAAACACATGAGTTCAACATCTTTGGTCATTTAGTCATAGGGAAATGCAAATTCAAACCATAGTGAGATGCCCCTTCATGCCCACCAGAGCTCTATCTTACTAAAATGGTCCCTTTCCTCAGGGGATGCCCCTACTAGGCAACAGCACCTTGAATGACTGGGAATCCGGGCTCTTGTTTGAGTCTGGTCTACAGTGTTTGCAGTAACCTGTGTGGTATTTGAGGAAATATGTTTTCAACTGCATTGGGTCAAGAGAGATTTTTATACCTATCGGCAAAATGCAAATAGTGAAATGGTGCTTCTCGCCACTGTGTTGCATCTTCTTTTCTGGACCTGGTAACAGGCTTCCTCTGCTTTCCTTTATTTGGGGGGAAACTTCAGACTGGATGGATCTGTGGAAGAAAACTCCCATCAATGCTGATGTGTGTAGAAGTCTGACGTCACTGTTCCTAGGCTGATACCTTAACATCTTCTGTTTTGTTTTTATTTTTTGTTGGCATAGTTAGGGCTGCATTGCTCATGTTCGATAAGATCACATCTGCTTTTCTGGTGTGACCCTTAGAATTCTTTCCCACCGTTTACACAGCTGTTTTCCCTGCAACGTATATATTTGCCATCTTTGGCTCTCCTTTCTCCTGACGCAGGTCTTGGGCGGACCCTCTGGAACACTGTAATTTTTCCTTGTTGACTCTATAATATTGATTAATTTTAGAAGTGCCTGTCTTTATTCATGTGTGTTCTCTTGTAACAGCGTAAAAACATAGAATCACTGTGGAATTCGGATTGTGGTCGATGTGGGCCAATAGACTTTCTGATAATGGTACAAAGGGTCTGTGGGGTAAGTTCAGGATGATTCTCTGCACGAGTTTGCCAGAGCTGCCGTTACAAAGTACCACAGACTGGAAGGTTTAAACAGCAGAAATCGATTTTCTCATAGTTGTGGAGGCTAGAAATCTGAGATCAAGGTGTTGGCAGAGCTGGTTCCTTCCTTCTGGGCCGTGAGGGAAGCATCTGTTCAGGCCGATGGCCTAGACTGGGGATGGCCGACTTTTCCCTGTATTGCCACGTCGTCTTCGCTCTGTTTCTGTGTCCAAATTTCCTCTTCTGTAAGGACGCCAGCCTCATTGGATTTGGGCCCACCCATGTGACCTCCTTTTAACGTTATCACCTGTGTACAGAGTCCAAAGATGGGGACACTTATTTTGAGGAACGGGTTAGGACTTCAACATATAAATTTTTTGTGGGGGGCACAATTCAACCCACAACATACCTCGACCTGGCAGAGTATGTGGCTCAGGGGGTGGCAACACGCTGGCTCTAGTCAGATATCTGAAGAATTGACACTTAGAGAAGCAACCAGATTTATTTTGCACTACTTAGATGTTAAAACTGGATAGTAACTGCGTAAATGGAAAAAACCCAAAATTGTCTAGATGGAATTATCTGACCAAGTTTGTTTTGTGAAAAACATTTCCTTACTAATGAGAAACCTGGTTTCTCCATAAGCTTTAGAGCTGCATTACCCCATAGAAATAGAATGGAAGCCACTTAGGAAATTTAACATTTTTCTAGGACCCATATTAAAAGAGGTAAAAAGATACAGGTGGAATATAGAGTTTATTTAACCCAATATGTTTATAGCAATATATAATCAATACCAACGATTATTAATGAGGCATTTTATATTCTTTTTTAAAAAATATTATTATTTATTTATTTATTTGACAGAGAGAGATCACAAGTAGGCAGAGAGGCAGGCAGAGAGAGGGGGGGAAGCAGGCTCCCTGCTGAGCAGAGAGCCAGATGTGGGGCTCGATCCCAGAACCCCGAGATCATGACCTGAGCCGAAGGCAGAGGCTTTAACCCACTGAGCCACCCAGGCGCCCCAATGAGGCATTTTATATTCTTGCTTTCATTCCTTGTCTTTGAAATAGTACAGCACATCTCAGTTGAACAAGTCACATTGTAGGGGCACAGTGGCCACAGGTGGCCAGGGGGTCCATCTTGGACTTGCAGACACAGAGCATGGATTCTCAGCTGGAACCAGATCACCTCCAAAAACTGAAAAATGGTCTTGAGGGACAAAAACATCTTTTTTAAATTTTGTATAAAGATATACATACAACACAGAAATAGGAGTATCTGTGATATTAAAATTTCATTGAGGATGATTAGAAAAACTAATGTCTAAAAGGGCTCCTTAATGGGGCAATCATGAAAAAAAATAAGTTGCAAAGCAGCAGCTTCTTGTATCAGTATATTAGTCTTACTATGGGTCTATTGATGAGCTAGGGATGTGAGTAGAACAGTTTCTATCAAATAAATAGACGTAAATGGAAATTTACCATGCCTCATCCACTATTACGTAGAAGACAGGTATGTTTACTGGCGTTCTCTTTTTCAAGGCAGATGTTTATTGGGGAAAAAAACCAAAGCAAAACCTTATAACCTGCAATAAGCAAGTTAAAGTTGAATTCTTAGCGGCACTGTACTTACAAGACACAGTTTTGTGTGCATTCTGAGACACAGTTTTGTCGACATTCTGAGCTCACTGGTTCTCCTTGGGACTTTACATCACTGTTTTCCTGACCCAAAGCCTTGCCCATTGTAGGTGATCTCAGGTGATCTCACAGTGTGGTCCCTGGACCAGCAGCAGCAGCAGCACTGAGGGCTAGAAATGCATGTTTTTGGGAGGCTTGCATGGCTCAGTCATTTTAAGTGTCTGCCTTTGGCTCAGATCGTGATCCCAGGGTCCTGGAATAGAGTCCTGCATCAGGCTTCTTGCTCAGGAGGGACTCTGCTTCTCCCTCTGCCTGCTTTTCCCTCTGCCTGCTCTGCCTGCTGCTCTCCCAGCCCATGCTCTCTCTCTCTCTCTCTCTGAAAAATAAATAAATAAGTAAATAAATAAATAGGAAGAATAAAAAAAAAAGAAATGCATGTTTTCAGTCTCCAGCCCAAACCTACTGAATGAGAAATGCTGGGGAAGGTTCCCAGGAATCCGTGTTTTAAGAAGTCCTTTTAGTAAATCTGATGCACCCAGAAATTTGAAAACCACCGTTTTATATAGAATCCATGTCTTATGGATATTGATGGAGAGAAATAAAAAAATAGACCTTTGGAGAGTTGTGTCCATATTTCCGCAGTAAAATGCGGCAAGAGTTGCAGTCTCTCTGCAGTTGCCTTGGAAATGAAGGATGACCGTATATTTCAAACTTCAAACTGGAGCATATGTTCTGACAATTAAGAATACTTGTGATCTGGGTTGAGTGGCTACTTTGGTACGGAGAGAATATAGACACTTGAAGCTATGTGGGAGGTGGGAAAAAGCAGGTGGAATTGAAAATGGATATTCATGTATTTCTGGGTCAAATCCTGCCTTGGATGGCAAGCCTGCCAAGTTCCAGCTGATCTTGGAATGTTAGAGGTGGTTATGGAGGAAGCAGACAGGTAGCTGAGATCAATGATCATTTAACAGAGGGACTGTTGCCGGAAGAGTGGGGTCAAGAAAATATTGAACAAAGGAGCTGTAATCTTGGAGGAGAAAGAATAAGCTAGAAATAGCAGTATCGGAAGCAAATGAGGCAGCCTAGTACACTGTTCTAAAATATAAATTTGAGCGGGTTTACCCTGCTGAGTTTAAATATTTGATTGTCTGGGATCCTTGCAGTGAATTGTCACTAAGAGCCCGATTAGAATCTTGTCAGATGCTCTTGTCAGACACTCTGATAAGAAAAGGAACCGATCTGAGAATGCTACGTTAAAACTACAGGTTAATTCCAGATTCACCGGAAGTGGGGATGTGGGCTGCGGGCGGCTTGTTGGAAAGTTTCATTGCACCCGACTCTAGAGGATGATGGGTGATAAAGCCGACCTGAAAATACTGCTGTGATTTATTGCAAATATTGCTGTGACCTTTTATGCCCATAATCTCATAGAAGCAGCTTAAACTATTTTAAAAATTGTTCTTTCAGTATCACATTAAATTTGTTTTCGAATGTCTTTTTTTTTTTTTTTTTAATTTAGAAGTGATTTTGAAATCTTAAAATTCCAGCCGCATTTCCATGCAGCCACACAATCCTTGTAAAAGATAGTGTCCCAACTGCACGTTAAGAATCCATCTTAAGAATATCCGGATAAAACAGAACAGCAGTGCCTCAAACACTTAAACACAGGACTATCCAATGATCCAGCTATTGCACTGCTGGGTATAAAACAGCTGAAAGCAGGGACTCAGATATTTGTGAAGCTGTTCACAGCAGCATTCTTTGAAATAGCCAAAAGGTGGAAACCACCCAAATGTCCGTTGACAGATGGGTAGATAAACAAAATAACGATATGTGCATACAATAGAATATTATTCAGCCTTACAAAGGAAGGAAATTCTGACACCTGCTACAACAGGGATGACCCCTCTAACTCACGATGCTGGTCACAAAATAAACCAGTCACAAAAGAATAAATATTGTATGATTTTATTTATATGAGGTACCAAGACTAGTCATATTCATAGAGATAGGAAATAGGTGGCGATTGCCAGGGTCTTGTGGAAGGAGGGAATGGGGAGTTAGTGTTTAATGAGTGTGGGATTCTAGTTGGGGAGATGAAAAAGTTCTGGAAATGGATGTGGTAATGGCTGCACAGCAGTGTGAATATACCTAATGCCACTGAAGTTTATACTTACAAATGCTAAGATTTATGTTATAGGTATGAACCACAATAAAAAAAGAAGGCCATGATAAACTTTCATTTACTATTTTAACAAATAGTTTTAAGCATAATCCACTAATAAGAAATAATTTTATGAGCCAAGCGTTTCGTCCAAGTACTTTACCCAAATTATCCTCTTTAATTCTCACAGAGACCCTCTGAGGTTGGTGTTATTAGTATTATCATTTTTTTTTTTTTTCTGTTGTAGTTGTGTAAGTTGAGGCACTCAGAGGGGACAGGCATCCCCTTTGGAACCTAGCTTTTTGATAAGACTTACCATGTAGACTAAAACCATTGATATGTTCTTCCCACTGGGAAAACAATCCTCAATTCCAAAATTATTTCTGCAAGTTCTAATTTTCATTATAAGTCTTTTTGATCAGGTAGAGAATGTGCCATACCTTGGTTATAATGTGTATGAAAAAGTTGAAATAAACTGGTAGTTTACATCTCTTTTAAAAAATGTAATTCCTGCAAAGGCCCAAGTATTTCAGGATAAAAATCCATATCCAGTGACATGTGTTTTCTTGTGCAGATGGTATGCCTTCCTGAAAATTGCCAAAAGAAAAGAACACATATTTTAGAAATGTTTAATATTATAATTACAGTGCATGCTGTTTTTGCTTTATAATGTGCATGCTTTAAACTCCGAAGACTATTTGCTTGTGATGTTTTGTTTTATCTTATGAAATTTAAATTTGCAACAATTTGGTGTATATCTTTCTGAAAATGTAGACTATGGCCATATTTACTGTTGCCTTGGAAACAGTAATGCCCAAATAGTATGTTTACTCTCCTTAGTACAATTAAAGATCATTTTATAGCACAAATATAATTTAAAATATTACCTTCAAGCATGGGTTTTAATTAATTTTACTTCTTTACTAATAATTAGAATATCTGTGCATTACTTGTAAAGAAAAAGCCCAGCGACGTATATATTTATTAAGACAAATTGACAATAAACTTTTGTAAAGGAGCTTAGTTACATAATTAATAATATTGTGAAATTAAGATGCTTTGTCTATTTTTAAAAAAACTTTTACTAATTATTGGCCATCTTGGAGAAACTCTTAACAATTATTACTTGTTAAGCGACTCCTGGGTAGGACTTTCTACGGTGATATGTGTTGATATTTGTGTTTTTTCTTAATTCCTAGGACTCTGCTATTGTCACTCCAATTATTTTGAGGACTGACCCTCAGGGATTTTTCTTTTACTGGACGGATCAAAATAAGGTAAAAAAATGAGATATATTTTTCTTACATTTTCCAGCTGGTTGTTGATTTGCCAAGTGTTTAAGTTACCTACAAGTATATCCTTGTACCTACAGTTACCTGTATCCATTTCACGAATAACCATTTGTAATTTATTTAAAGATTCTACTTAGAATCCCTAAGGTGGAAATGTCTTAATATTTTCCAAGGATTCTAGTCCAAAGTGTTAGATATGCTGAATCCAAGAACAATTGGTATTTTTTCAGGACGAGAACGTGGAAATGTGAATTACATTTGTTGTAGAAGGAAATTAGCCAACATTAGGGACTTAAGTACCCCCTCTAGGTCAATTCATCGAGATAAGAAAATCACTTTTGACCCAAATGACTATGGGGTCAATGAGTTTGGCTTTCCTTTTCTCTTCCTTCTCCCCTTTGCTGCTTATTAAAAGGTTCTCTCTCCCAGCCTCGGGGAGAATTGGGTCGTGATCATTTTTTCACATTAGAAAATTAAGAATACGATCCCTTCAGCTCATACCTTCAGTTTTTTAGGATTTGTTTTTTCCATTTGAGCTTCCTGTCTACCATATCATGAATTTAGGATCTCATTTACCGTGAAACCAATTGAGATGATTCCATATTGAATTATTAAGAAGTAGAATGTTTGCAGCTCGCAAGATTTATTTGGTATTTAATGGGCAGAAAAAAAAATTCATAGGAAGTAGTTATTATTTCAAGAGACAATGCCATGATTCTGTACCTGAACCCATGAAGCCACAGAATGCAGAATATTTTGACCCTGTAAGTTCTGTTATTTGGAGAGATGGGTAAGCTTTTTTGAGTGTGCTAAATACATATTGAAACCAATAAAATAGCTGCTATCATCTTGTGAGGGACTGTTAGTCTTTAACATCCCTGGGTTAGGTCCCTGTAGTCGAAGTTACTAGAATTTGTCAGCCTTTCCTTCTGCTTTCGGGGAACCCCGACTTCACCTGTAAGCAGTGGTCTGGAACTGACCCTTTGCAATGACATGTTTGGGGTCAGGGTGGTGCCTGGGGGAAACTTCCAGGGTAGTGGACAGTGCTGTCTGGTTCCCAGAGCCAGTCCTGGACATGCCTGTTTACCGTCATCCAAAAGGTAAATTTTAGCCTTTTAGCCCTGAACTTAATTTCTGAATATGAGTGCACTGGAATCACATCTCTGGCCATAGATGCAAGGCTAAACCATTGACTCCAAGCTAATGTCAAAAAAAAAAATGTATTTGAGTAAGATTTCCTACTTATAATGTTCATGTTTATTACTGGGTGTGTTAATCACTTTGGCTTTGACATTCTGTTTGGTTTCCTGCTGTTATGTATAAAACAATGGCTTGAAAGAGTTTTTTTTTTTTCTCCTAAAGGCTATTTTTAGAACTGTTGAAGCTATATTCATGAAAGATATATTTATAATGCCTAGGGCATTTTTAGAGGTTGGGTATTTGTACAAGGGACTAAACTGTCAGTTTGATTTTTCAGCTTGTAAATCAAGCTTCTATAAAAGCAACAGAAGGTATTTTGGGGTTTTTTAATAATTCATGGCAACTCAGTTAAGCTCCCTTCTAAGACCAATCATAAATATTTCTTTGCTTAAGAACGAAAAAGGGTTTAGGACCGAAGGTTCTGTGATGCATCTCTATTGTTCTGCGAACCCAGGATTTTGACTTATGCTTATTTTCAGGTGTAGGAAAATTTCTTTCAGTTTTTTACAACAACCATTTTCTCTTGGTTGTAATGCTGTTTATGACCAATTGAAACAAATAATGTGGTAGCAGTTCCTTTTATCTCTTTATTACTTTCCCTTTCATAGGTATTAATCTTACAGTTCTGTTAAGAGATGGTAAATTTCACTTCTCACTTTTTAAATACATAAGTCATCCCTCAGTCATATATCAGAATTAGGAGGTTTATTTTCTAGTCAATGATCATATATCAGTATACAAAAGATGAGAGGTTTAAGGAAAAAAAAAATTAAACTTTTCATGCTTCCAAGTTTGTCATTTTCTTCTGGCTTTAAGCCCAGTCTCGGAGCCAGAAAGAGTGATACATCCATTTCTAAGAGATGGACGGGTATAAGTGATATATTAGAGGAAATGTATGCTAGAAGATGATGCTCTCAAATGAAGATGGCGAGCCAAGCTTTTAGCCCATGTTTTTGCATAAGATCATCTGAAGGTACCTGGCCGCGTGGTACAATCATGATGTTACTTAGAGGCCCATTTTCTTTAGAATATTTTTTCTAGCAATGACCCTTAGTGATGTGAATCTATCCCATGTGTTACAGAGATCGTGTCTCAGCGGGAAAGCAATAAACTTTAAAGTTTATTCATCAACTTTATGCACTGTTTTCCATGGGTTTGGAAGCTTGCATTGGTATTTGCAGAAAGGTGCTTCTTGGCCACCTTTGGGCTTCTCCCCACCTTGTTTCTCCTTTGTCCGTGAAACCTGTGCCCCAGCGACGCCTGGTCTGCTCAGAGACGAGCTGAGTGGCTTTAAGAAGCTCTTAGTAAAGAAGCTCTTGTAATGAGATCTTTCTTTTTATAGCCCTGGAGGAAAATTCTCACATTTTACACAATGTCTTAGCCATGTCCTCTCTCCTATAGTGGCTGCGTGATACTCTACTCCATGATATGTTATACCATCCTATAGATGGTACTATAGACCCGAGCCCCCGATTTCACCCTTTATGGTCAAGGACATACTCTCGTCCTCTGACTCCCCCTTTGATTTTTCCTCATAGAAATGATAGGTGGCAAAGAAGAGAGGCAGCAATAGGAGATAGATATAGGAATTAAAAGTTGGAAATAGTAGAAAGTAATTTTTAGGTAGCAAGCGTGTGCTTTGGTGAAACATTGAAAGACTATTTGGGGCTGGTGGAAGCAGATAAATATGAACATGATCTTAAGGGATAAATGTTCATACTTTGTACCAGCTCTGAACTTATTTTAATGGCTTCTTTACCATTGGCTCTGTACATCTTAGCGACTATAAGTAGCAACAACAAGATTCTGAATGAGACTGTTTTGAGCACGGTGGTTTCTCTTATGTCAGTGTATATTATGGGAAGAGGATGAGCTTTTTTGTAACTGTGGGTGGGAAGGGCTCCTGCACAGCCAGAGTATTTAAGAGGTTGGCAACATTAGGCTATGCCTTGTCGTTGGTCCCATACTGGGACCGGGAACAAACACAGGAAGTGTCAGCCACGAAAAACCGTGGAACTGCAAGAGGAATCTGCCTCACAAGTTGGGAGGAGAAGCCAAAAAGAAAAAAGAAGTCAATGTTAAAGAGCTCTTACAAACCTATCCTGCTAGAAGATGAAACAAAGTAGACCTTTGCCTTGCAACTTGAGTCCCTGCTTCTGTGCCACGGTTGGTATAAAAATAAAACTAGCTGCTGCTGCTACTGGTTCAGCTCCAAGACGTTCAGTGCGGCTCAGTGGACTCGTCCTTATATCCTGAGAAGAGGAACTTGGAGGGAGATGGAAGAGGAGCACAGAATTACATTAAATTGAAAAGGAATAGGAGGAAGAATAGACATTTATAAGTGAAGGATTCCTGCTACTTTCTCTCTCTTTTTTCTTAATTACAGATTTTATTTATGTTGAATTTTATGAATAAACACAAATATGATCTTTGCTTTAAGAGAGTAAAGCAGCATAAATGTCCTTAACCCCCTTTCCATCTCTGACCCCAGTCTTAGTCTTCTGTCCGGAAGTCAACTACCGGTAACAGATACTTCATGGTATCTTTCCAGTTCTCCTTTGAAGGAACTTTACGTGACTAACTATGGAAATGTGCATGTCTGTTTGTATCCTAAATACCATCATATTTTCTACTGTTCCAAGAACTTGCGTTTTACTTAATAATTTGTCTTCGAGAACTTTTCATGTAAGTACATGTGTATCGACCTCACAGTTTTTAATCGCTGTACCATATCCTTAGAATGGATTACCAAGTTTTATTTAAGGGTAATCTCTCATTGACAGACTGTTTGGTGTTTGGGGCTATAGAAAACAATCCTGCAGTATAGAGTCAGAGTCAGCCTGTGTCTCCCATTCTGAGTATTTGGGTCAGGGGTTCCCTGAGGTAAGTTCTCAGAACTACAATTGCTGATTGAAGGCTATACATATCCTAAATTTTAGTTAATCGTTTCATCACTTTATAACCCTGCCAGTCTTGTGCAGAGGAACTGTTTCCTCAGGCCTCACCAACACTATTAAGAAACATTTTATTTTTACCAATCTGATGCAACGGTTGTATTTCTTTGTTTTAATTTGCCAGTATCTGACTTGCTGGTAAGCTGTGCATATTTTTATAGGTTTATGGACTGTTCCTGTTTTCTGTTACATAAATCTTATATCCCTTGCCTTGTGTTGAGAGTTTTCTATGTATTCTAGATGTTAATCCTTTAGCTGGCATAGATGTTGCAAATACTTTCTTCCTGTTTGTGGTTTGTCTTTGAATTTCTCAACTTTTAACTTATGCATGGCAAAAGATGACTTATCATTTTCAATTTTGATGTATTCACATTTCATTTTCTTTTTTCTTTTTGCTTTACTTAAGGACTTCATATTCCTCATCTTTATGACCATAATTATTATTAATTTAAATTTCTAATCTTAGTCTGTTCAAGCTGCTATCACAAGATACCACGGACTGAGTAGCTTATGCACAAAAGGAATTTATTTCTCACAGTTCTGGAGGCTGGAGTCCAAGGTCAGGGCCCTCTTCCAGGTTGCAGACTTCTCCTTGTATCTTCACATGGTGGAAGGGGCTGGGGGGATCTCTGGAGCCTCTTTTATAAGTGCGCTAATCACATCCTTGAGGACTCTGCTCTCAAGACCTAAGCACCGCCTAAAGACCCCACCTTCTAATCCCGTCTTTGGGTATTAGGTTTCAACTGTATGAATTTGGGCCTGGGGCTGGGAAGGACACAAGCATTCAGACCTTAGCAATCATGTAATGTGTTTTGACGACTAATGTGAGGTGAAGCTCTAAATTTAATTTCTTTAAGTGGGTAGCCCTATGTGTTGGTGTTCCTTGTTCTCTCTGGTTGGAACCAGCCATGACGGCACCCTTTCTCCTGTGGTTTTCTTGTAGTTCAGGGTGTGGGAAGTGGGAGCTCGGAGCTGAGGTGTCAGGTTGACCTGAGTCAATGGTCCTATTGTGTCCTTAGTACTGACACCTTCACCACCACTTCGGCCCATAGATCTGCTCTTAGGTTTTAATGCCTGTGGTCTTCAGGGATGTCATTTCTCACTTCATTTTTTTCCCGTTTTATCTTCTGCCTTTCATACTTTCTGACTTAATAAGTACAACCCCCTTTCCGTTTGCCCATGACCCTAGTTCGTAGACATAACTTTGTACCTGCATATTGAGACGTTTTGAGGGACTTAGGATGGGAAGGATGGGCTCTACCATCTGCCCCATCTGCCGTTTTCTTCTGGTCTGTGATTTGCATGAGACGCCATTTGGATCCCTTTGTACAGAGCGATGATCAAGTTTCTATTAATGACAAGTATAGACTGTCTTCTCTTATGGTAATCTTAAATTTCCGTAGAGAGTTCAAAGGAAAGTTTAAAAATTAAATATTTACATAAGCCTCAATGATGTTTTTTTCAGCATGAGTTTCCAGGGTTCATAAATATTATAAATGATGAATCATAGATCACCACAAGAAACTCTAGGAATATCCTATTAAAAACTTAGTCTGGCCTCCATAAAGAACTGCCAGGCACCACATATTTCATTAACCATCATTTAGCAATGATGTTTCTTCTTTGGGGCACATTTCTCTGGTATATTCCAGAAACATCAATTTTTACCTTTCTTGTGTATGGTAAGTGGGGTAGAATACTCAAAAGTCTATTGAGTACCATGATGTGGTTATAAATTTAAAAAGATGAACTCTATTCATTTTTATTTGGTAGCTTTCCCCAGAGTCTGAAACAATAACTGAAATTACCTTAGAAAACAGCAAAATGCATGTGAGGATTGCTTTCTGAGGGCTGGGATCATTCTTTGGCCTGGAGCAGTATACCAGTCTTTGCTAACTAACCAGCAGCATCTAGGGACTAAATCTTTTCCTGCACTTTCTCTGAATTGCTTCACCATTATTGAAGAAACTGATAGTGTAGATGCAGCATGAAATCTATATCCAAGTCCTTACTACTCCAGAAGCCCCGGGTTGGCTCCTAGTGGCCAGCCCTTGCATTCATTTGTTGTTTCTGGTCACTGGTGCTCTCTTTGCCAGCCATGATGCTGTGTGGAAGACCCAGGGAATTAACACCCACTCCAACCCAAGGAATTTGATAGGTAAATACCACAGTTCTCTCATCTCTTGGATGGGATAACTCAAAGATTCAAGCTTCGTGTTTTTTTCCCAGCATTCTTTGGTGGGATTAAGCCCACTTGTCCACAGTGGTAACTGGCACGCAAACACACCCGTTATGTCCTTCCTTCCCTTCCTGTCTCAATTCCTCACTCCTGATGTGTCCTGGAACCACCTCTAAAATAAGCTACTTTTACTAGAATCCGTCTCTAGGAACTGCTTAATATAGATGCTTAATGCTTGATGTCTTAATATAGATGCCCCCTAATTAAGGGCATTAAGAGGATTTCTTAGTAAGAGGCACTGGAACCTATTAGATGAATACTTTTGTTTTAAGCCAAGCAGTTTCCTTAAAAGAGCCATAATTTGAGAGGCTGGAAGCTAGTTAAGAAAACCAGCTCTGAAGTCAGACAGATGTGGGTTTGAGCTCTTGCTCAACCTTATTAAATGAGTGACCTTGGGTGAATTTCTTCACAATCTAAGCCTGGGATTTGTTCATCTGCAAGATGGGGTATTGCTTCCTCAGGATTGTTGTCAAATGTATTATGTGGAGTGACTAACACAATGCCTGGCACTTTGTAAACTTGCAATCCTTTGTAGGTTTTTTTTTTTAAATTTAATTTTAGTTTTAAAAATTTCAGCTTTATTGAGGTATAATTATTAGGTAATAACTTATTGACAAATAAAACTGTAAGATATTTAAAGTGTACATCGTGGGGATTTAATATACATATACATTGTGGAAAAATCCCTGTGGAATTAATTAACGCATCCATCACCTACCAGATCTATTTATTTTTTCATTTGTGTGAAAACATTTAAGTTCAACTTTCAGCAAATTTCAATTATACACTACAGTGTTTTCAACTGTAATCACTATATTTTACATTAGATCCTCAGACCTTATTAATCGTCTAGCTGAAAGTTAGTACCCTTTCATCAACCTTTCCTTAATTTTCCTCCATCCTGCTCCACCCTAAGCTCTAGCATCCACTTTTGTAGTGTTTCTATGAGTTCAGAGTCTGACTTTTTTTTTTTTAAAGATAACCACATATAAGTGATACCATGCCGTATTTGTCTTTCCCTGGCTTATGTCACTTAGCATAACACCCTCAAGGTTATTTGTGGTGGCTTTTTATTATTGGGATATAATAAACAACTGGTTTCTGACTAAACAATTAGTGTCTCTAACTAATTATTAGGGACCACAAATGTGCTGTTTGGAAAGCCAGGTGATCCTCTGTTTATGTATATTTTTAAATATATGTATTTTTTCTCCTTCAAGGTAATAGTGACTTGAGTTCTGTTTAGACTCAGCTGCGGTCTTTTGACCTAAAGCATTGAAGCTTAGGTCTGTTTGGGCACACAAGATGTTTATTTATGTATTTCATAATGTTTTGGGAACAGAGCCATGAAAGGCAAAAGAAGGCATTTATTGTTTAGAAGAATTTTCCTCTGAGGATAATTCATTAATAAATACTCCATCATAGGTGAAAGTTTCTTGGACCCTCAGGAATCTGAAGCATCTTATGGAATAAACTTTAAGATGATTTAAAAGTCTTGGGTAAGAGAAAAAAGGTATTATTCACAAGAAGATTTGGAGTCCACCATGGTTGTGTCTTTTTTCCTAGGATAAATCATTTTAGGATTGTCCCAGCTATATTGACATCAGGCAGTTCTTAGGCTTCCATGCTTCCTTAGAGAGTAGAGCTATAGTGTTTTCGAGTGTAATTCAGATAGTCATTGGTCTGTTTGATTGCTGAGGAATGAATGTCTCCTCATCAAACCCACTTCTAGATTAAGTTCCATTTATTCTCAACACTACCTTCTTTTCATTGCCATGAGCCCCCGAGTTTTTTCCTTAATGAACTCTAGCTAGTGTACGATAACCAAATGTTATGATTGCTTGGGTTTTGTAGACACAACATAAGAAATGTTATATGATGGAACCTCTCGCAGATTCTTCTTGGAGACTGTGTTTTGTGGATTTTTAGTAGAATTTCTAACTGAAATGTAACCTCTTCAAATGTCCTTTAAAATCAGGGTGGTGATTCTGAAACAGCAGCATTGCGGTTTCTGTGGGGTTGTTTGTAAAGTAAAAGTGCATTGATACGACTTTCCTGTCACCTTCACTGCACTTCATCATGCCAATAACAATGGCGATGCCTGTTCGAATACACTGTGGTCAGAGTTGAGAAGTATAAAACGCTCTGGCTTTAATTCAAAACACTTTACTCTTCATATAATTTAATGAAAAATTGTGGCTCAGTTTTACGAGTTGCTTATATTTAGTATTTCCCAGTCTTGTAAGGAAATATTAAATTGGGTGCTTTCCCTGCTATGAAGCTATTCTAATGGGATATTTGTACCTTTTGATACCAACATTAGTAGGAGGCACTAGATTGGAGGAATGTGTGTAAGAAATACATTTGGAATATTGTTCATAATTTTACTTCCTGTTATGTGAAAATGTGTTTGCCTTCGTTATGAATAGAATTCCCAGATACTTGCTTTGCTTCTTTGTTTGATTTATAGACGTTGTAGATAGAGTGAGTGTTTTTGATTGTTCTCGGGTTCCTTTTCTTGCCAATCCAAGATGGTTTGGTCCTACCGATGGCGTCCTTATTAAGCCTTTCCTGTACTTAATCAGCAAGACAAGTCTTTTTTTCCCCACTCCTTCTGGTAAAACAAATTTAGATAGACATTTGAGTCATTTAAGATCTTACCACAGTCAAAATAGACTAAAATAAGAATATAATTAATAATTTCTCCTTCATATCCCCCCTATTTTATCATCATTTATTTTGTTTAACTAATTTAAAAAGGGAAAAACACGAACCTTGAACAATCATTTTATTAGTAAGTTGGTGTTCAAATATCATAAATAAGTTTTTTTTAATATGCACAAATCTAATTTGCACACACCTTTTAATTATTGTTATTATTATCATGGCTACCATGTCACCAATAATAGCAAACACGTATGTGGTGTTTTCCACAAGCCACTGTTCCAGTACACACATGGGTACACAGGCCCACTCATTTTCCAGAAGCTTATGAGGAGAGTGCTATTATTATTCCCATTTACAGGTGTGGACATTGGCATGGACACAGAGGCTAAGTAATGGCCCTTAGTCATATGGTTGGTTACTAGCAGAGGCAGGGTTAGAACCCAGGTAGTCTGGTTGTATGCCCTGGCTCTTAACCGTTTGCTTTTTAAAGAACCTGTTTAATGTGTAAAGTTAGTTTTTCCTGTAAGTTTTTCCTATAACTTACCTATAAGTTAGTTTTTCCTTTTTGTCTGAAGAGAAACCTCAGTAAGCTTCTCTCATTCATGAGAAGAGGCAAACAGTATGAAGTGATTCTCAACTTGGGCTGCATATTGAAGTCACCTGGGAAGCTTCAAAAAATGCGGATTCCTGGGCCCTCCCCCCAGAGGAGCTGACTTAATTGCTCCCGGGTGTGGTCAGGACATTGAACTTTTTTTGGGAAAGCTTTTCATTTGATTCTAATGTGCGGCCACGGTGAACACTGATAGAAAGCAAGCTGACATCACAAATTAAGTCAGTAGACTTCCTGAGAGGATGTGCTCTCTCTACCTTTCCTGTCCGTGGCCTAATTTCTGTCAGAAGTAATACTCAGCTTGAGCACCCAGAGGCCCTACAAGATTTTGAATTATTTTTCTACGATTGAATAATATTCCCTATACTGTACTTAAGAAGGCAGGAAATTACTAGCATTTTTTAGAAAGATTCTCAGTATCCAAGATTGAATCAAAATAGATTTTTTTTACATTCAGTTGATTAAAATTCATTTTATTTTACATTCTCCAAATGTTCCAGGTATGAGCTATTTGTTTTATCGTTACCAAACATATCCTCAGCATTGAAGCCCCGCTTGTTCATGTTTTTCTTGACCCTCTATCAGACCAAGCTGCTGTTTTAATTCTATATTCAATTAAATTCACTCCACCCGAGTAAGCAAATGTGGTTGTAAGAATGCTATTTATGTAATTATGTCATTTTATAAGTTAAATTTGTATTACGGGTACAGGAACAGATATCATCTTTTTAAATTATAACATCATGTCATTTCTTATTAATTTGTAGGAATCTTCCTTTATTGACACATAACCCCACCAGGGAAACCAGAGAGAGCCAGATCATATGCAGGTGTGACAGGAAGTGTGATTTAATCACCTCTACATAAATGCATTTGAGAGTGGACCTTCATGTGTGTCCCAGTAGAATTTGTGGTTTTCAATTTTGTCTTCTATAGGGAACGTGGATTGTGATGAGAATGATTTTGCGTGAGATTTCTCTTTGGCATGTGCAAAACGCCCCTCTTACTTAGGCACCGTGGTCTGCAAATTGTATTGCGGCATGGCAAACTGCACCTGTTTGAAGTGAATGCCTCCATGAAAAGTTTCATGGGGCAGAACTAGTTGCTATGCTAAGAAACTAACAACTGTGCTGGTATACATAATGGATTCTATTTTTAGATGAACATTTGTTCCTATAGCATGGCATCATTATGCAAGAGGGTGGCAGTTTCAGCACCGTATTGTGAATATTGGATTATCAGAATACCAGAGTGGAGGCCACTTTAGACTATGTTGTGAATCTTCCATATATTTTAGCCCTGGACATATTGCATTATTAGAGGGAAACAAAAACAAAAACAACCAAACAAAATAAAAACAAGTGAAATACTAAAGCAAATTCAGGTTTCTGGTGTTTGTAGGTTGGGTTCTTCCAGCAGCTGACCCCAAGACAAGGATTCGAGTTCAAGTAGTTTATCTGGAAGGTGACCCCCGGAAGGGGCAGGGCTGTAGGGGAGGGAGATAGGCAAAGGAAGGCAGCCAATAAAAGGTGAATTATCAGAGAGTTTCCACTCTGGGCATGGGAAAGTTCATGCCACTGAGAAACTCTGGGAGACAGTGTAGAACATACCTTAGAATTATCCCAGTTGAGGGGCCGGGAAACTGTGGGATTTACCCACCAATTTCCACCTGTCAGTGACTGAAGGCATCTCTCCTCTGGACTCTTAAGACCTTAACATTTCATGCCAACCCCTCTCGATGGCCAAGGGGGCTTCAGACCAGCTGGGCCCAGGCTTCGAGAAAGCCCTCAGACATAGCTGTAGTTGGAAGCTGTCAGTTGGCATGCGTTGGAACACATGGGCATCTCTAGCAGTAACTACTCTGAAGGCTTTAATTTTCAGCGGGTCGGACTTTATAAATCTCTACCACAGGGTGCAAACTGCAGGTTAAACCCATTCACCATCTTGTTTGGCTTGTATACGTCATTAAAAGTGTAAACATGAGAGGCCAGCATTGAAACATCTGGGGAGTTCCTATACAAATCTGGATTTCTCATCTGAAGGCATGGCGGGCAGCGTTGGCTGACACAACCCCATGGCCACACTTGGCTGGAGCAGAGCGGTGGCTGTCTGCTTTAGACACAGCGCGTGGTATTCACTCAGCCACAGTCCCCACCAGGCCAGCCTGCTTTGTTTACATTACCCCTTAGGCTCTTGGAGTGTGAAATAGAAGACCTCTATGGTCACATTCTTTCTTGGAAGCTGCAGTAAGCCAATGATTACAAAACTTCGTGTAGAACGAAGTCAGTTCTGTCTCAGTGGGCTGACTGGAGTGCTGTGGTGTGAAGACTGAATTCTGAGGTGGAGAGATGACTGAAGGTCAGCATACCCAGGCCCTGCTCAGAACTGCCATAATGAGAGAAATTGATGCTTTAAGCCCATTTCTTCTCCGTGAAATATGGGTCTGAAGTGTGCAAGCCCTGAGGTTGCTCTCAGCTTTAAAAGGCTATTATTCGAAAGTGACTTTCACGTGGCATTGTCCTAGGTAAGATTTATAAATACAACTCCTCAGCAAAGGATTTCACGTTGAATTGGGCCATTAGTCTCTGGGAAATAAAAATGGTGGGGTCCGGGACACTAGGCAGAATGACTTCCCTTTGTGGAATGAATGGGATTCACTTCACCCCCAGCCCAAGGCAGTATGGGCACTGAGTTAGCCAATCAGCGTACCTCACCCTTCCCTCCCTGCAGAGCTGTACTGTCCAACACAGTTACTTCTAGACATGTAGTGCTTTTTACATTTAAATTTTAATTAATTAGAATAAAATGAAAAAGCGGTTTCTCAGCTGACACGAGCCACATTTTGAGTGCTCAATGGTTATTTGGAAGCAGGTGCAGTTAGAGAACGTTTCCATCATTGCAGAAAGTTCTAGTGGAGGTCACTGCACAGGGATTGGCTCCAGAATGGTCTATTCAGAACCAGTCCAAAGTAAGGAGAGGTTTCCTTGAACTTACGGGGAAAGAACTTTTCTCTCTTTTGCTGGATCTCTTGTTGCCAGGATATTGGATGGACCTGAATTTGTTATTTTGTTCTCATGAATAAAGACATTGGGATAGTTTAGTTAACATCTTGGGAGCCTAAGGGTAAGCTGACTCTGCAGGGGACAAGCCAGTGAAGAACCAAATCCTTTTGATGTCATCTGAGACACAGGATCAGGCCATTGAGCTAATCAAGTCCTTTATTGTCTAAGTCCGGGTAAGATGGCCTATTGTTTTTTTGTAGTCAAGATTGCCAACTGATACATTGATCATTCATTTTTTTTTTAAAGGAAGGCAAGGAGTCAGATATCTAGGATCTAGCTGCATCTGGCTCATAAACACAAAAGAGAAATAAAAGAAGAGATAGAACTTGTGAAATTTTTATACCCCCAGTGTCTCCAATTACCCATGTAGGACATTTATTGTTAGTTGTTTTGTATGTTTTTCTAAGTTGGGGTTTTGCTATCAGGGACCATTTTAATGGCTTCTAGCCATCCCTAGGGAAGAATATGTTTTGAGAAACATGGGGAGAATTGAAAATTTGTGCAGAAAATGGGAAGTTTGTGACAACTCTGTAGATTAGCCTAATAGTCTCAATGGTACCAGGAGGATTTCAAGGGATGGAAAGTAGAACTTACTGATAATTGTTGTGTTGTAGATATCATGCCAATGAACTGTATATTGACTGACTTATTAATTAATCAATTGATTGATTTTCCTCATTTTGCATTTGGGAAACTGAGGCCATATCTAGAATGGTTATTTCTTGGAAGGCCATCTCTAAAACTGCCAGTCTAGAATGGACCTCTTCTTCTGTGACCCTAGAATACCTTATGTTTTCCTTTATGTTAGCCCTTTTAATGCTGTGTTAATTTTGTCGGACTCATTTTACTTGCCCGATAGAAGATGGAGTCTTTGAATTCAAGGACTTCAGTAGGATTTTTTTTTTTTTTTTTTTTTTTGGCATTTCTTGTACATTGCTAGTATATAGTACTTGCTCAGTCATTGTTGGTCAAATGAAAGATTTAGGCAGGTGGTGCCACATGTCTAAGATTATAGGCTACTAAGTGGCGGATCCCAGGTCTATAAGGCTCCACAGCTAATGATTTGTCCTGCTGTTACTCATTCATTAGAACCTTCTCCTTGTTTGAGTCTCTAGTTGCCTCCTTCCCAGGAGTTTACGTGACCTCCTACCTCCTGGAGGAGAGAGGATACCCTGGAGGACATCTCCACTTTCTTGCTGCGGCCAGCCTCACAAGTCCGCCTTGATCTTCAGCTCTTTCTCTCCTCCTGCTTACCTCCTCCCCTCCCAGGCCATCCCTCCCTCTCTGGCCCTGGACCTTGACTTCTTAATGATTTGACGCTAACATTTATCTCTTCTCTTTCTTGTGTTGTCGGTATTTCCCTTTAACCGGGTCTAGACAATCAATATTAAACATGACAGTCCTCTCCCCTCTTCAAAGAAAACTGTGTGCCCTCTCTTGACCCTAACTGACTGCTTTCCCTTCTTTCTCCTTTTCATTCACAGAGAACATCTTTAAAGACTTTACCTGTACTCTCTGCCTCTGTTCTCTGTTCTCACCTCTCCGTGGCTCCTCAGTCCATATCAGCCTGAATTCTGTCCCCACCACTCCCCAGACTTTTTTTCTAAAGCCACCGATGACCTTCATATTGTAAAACCAGTGGCCATTTTAGCTCCCTTTGTGCTTGATCTTTTATTAGATTTTAGATTTTGATTGCCCCATTTTCTTGACTTCCTTGCTCGCAGATTTTCCCCACCTCCCTGACCACTCAGTTTCCTTTGCTGGCTCTGACTCGCCGTCCTCCACTCACTAGACTCTCCTCCGCACATAGAGCTTCATTTACCGCCCGCACACAGTGGCCCCGTTTTACCACAGAATCCAGCACTCAGCCCCCCGAGATACCTGAAACCCCGTTCTAAGACTGGCTTCCTTCTCTTCCTCCCTGCGCCCCTGCCTTGGTCCCGTTGCCTTATGAAATGCACTCCCCCTTCACAGGGTTGCACAGTCTGAACCCTGGAAGTCTTTCTTAACACTTCTCCACCTTCCCTTCAAGCTCTTGGCCCCTCGCTTTCCGTACTCCAGCCACACTAACCACACTGGCCTTCCTCCATTTCCTCAGACACGGCATATTCCTTCCTGCATGAAGTCTTCACTTTCCCTCTGCTTGGAGTAAGTGTTGTCTCCTTATGCAAAACCCTCTCCCCCGCTTCACCATACTTCTCGATTGCACTATAAAATTGCAGACTTACTTATGTAATGTGTACCCCGCCTTTTAGGATGTTGACTTAGGGAACGAAGAGTCCAGGGTTGTCCTGATTAATGTTTAACAATTGGCTGTCCTGGTGGGAAAATGGATTTGTAACATTTGCTGATGTCCACGTTTTAAAATATTCCTGCTGCATCTGACTCCAAGCTACCAACAAGTCGTCACTGAACATAAATTTGGGAAGAGAAGGACACAGTTGGCTCTTGTGAGCTTACAAGAAAGCTCCAGCACACTGCTGGGGCATGTCTTTCCTCTTCGATGCTCCATCCTCAGGACTGGGAGTGGTGCTGAGCACGCTGAAGATAATGACAAGGCTGGAGGGTTGAATGAAGTGTTCTTTATCCCCTCCTCGAAATGTAATGATAAAAAATATGCTAATGTCTCAACAACAATAAAAATGCCATAAAAGTCCTTTATTTTAGAATTGGACCGGGTCTTAAATGTTTTCCCAGTCAATCCCTTTGTTTTTCTCTCCTATAATTGAGGGTCGGGGAGTGGGATCTGCCACAGTCACCCAGCTTCTAGAAGAGCCCAAGTTAAATGCACGTCTCCTAATCCCCAACCAACACTCATTCCACTATATCACATCATCATTTTTTTTTAAAAAAAGTAGATTTTAAAATACTAGTGATTTAATTCAAGTTGTATTGTTCTATAGTGGTGGAGTTAAATATGTCATAAATAAATCTACTTTACCAAAAAGAGAGGTAACATCTGCTTATTCCTAACAAATTTTAAGTTGTGTGGAGAAGCATTTTCCCTGTATCATGTTTTCCCCTTACTTATCTGCTGTTATAGAATAAATATATTAGCCAACTTTTGCTGTGTAGCAAACCACTCTAAAACTTGGTGCCTTAAAACAACAACTTTGTATTTAGATCACTCCCGTAGGGGTTGATAAATTGATGTGGGCTCAGGTAGATCATTTTTCTGGCTCAGCTGGGCCCCCGTGTTGGCTGTGGGGTGGTTGCGTGGCTCGGCTGAGCCGAGCTGCCCCCTCATGGGTGAGGCAACAGCTGGGGTGACCTGCCTGACATAAATCTGGCCCATGTGACCCCTCATCCTCCCACAGCCTGGTCCAGCTTGGTGGGTAGGCCAAGTTCTGAGAGAGGATGGAAGTTGCCAGTCCTTAGAATCAAAATGGCCGTATTGGCCCTGCTGCCATATTTTAGATGCCAAATCCAATCATTCGTAGGGTGGGGAGATAGATGCCAATTCTTAATAACAAGGTCTGCAAAGTCACATTGCAAAGACACTTGGGTACGCTTAAGGAAATGCTATTAAATACAAAAAAGGAATTGTATTCTCAAAGTCTAGATGGTTCTCTCTAATAGTGAAGTGTCTCCATGGGACAGAACCGACCAATGACTTCCTCACCTTCTAAAGTATCGAGGCAATATTAAGTATCTTAGCCAGGCAGTTGTATTAATTGTGTAACACAGCAGTGAGATGGGAGGGAGGTGTCTCTCCATACCGTAGACTTTGGGGTCCTCAGTTCATGTTCTGAGAGGAAAAGATCCCTGTGAGGTGTTGGGGAAAATAGAGCCATATTCCAACCCAGGATGCATGTGGGCAGCACCCTCGTAGCAATGGCTTTTAAGACCAAAAAGTATTTTCACAGGTGTTGAGGATGAGGCTGGCTTAGGCAATTGCAACTCTTCATCTTCAAGGCCAGAGTCTGCTGGTATGCTCTCGCTTTTTGTGTTTTTTGCTTTTTCTCTTTCTAAATACTTTTGAAGTGATTTTTTTGGTGCCTGATATTTCTTTCTTTCTTTCTTTGAAGTGATTTTTTTGGGGGCCTTTTCTTTCTTTCTTTCTTTCTTTCTTTCTTTCTTTCTTTCTTTCTTTCTTTCTTTCTTTCTTTCTTCTTGTAGTCCTATGTTGGAAACATGGAAATAAATCAAAATCTGTAAGAACACTGGGAAAGTGGAAATTAAACCTCAAAATCCTTCACTGTAGGGAAGTGATCATGGGGAATTTTCCATAGTAGAGAGGTGGAAATCATTGCAGATCTCTTCTTCTAGCCTGGGCCACAACATGCATTTTTCTGGGATGAGAAACACATGAGTTTGACTGAGGGAGAGTTTGGTAGGTTTTGTCAATGAAGCACGGGAAGGGATCAGTCCTTACTCTGAGCTCATCTTTTTTTAAGCTGAGTGTGCTCTGGGAAGATGCAGGCATCAGCGTATTTATATCCGACTGAGCCAACAGAGCATGCAGTGAAAGGGAAGGAAGGCCATTATCTGGTGAATGTATATTGGGTGGGGAGTCACTGAGGTTAAAACGTTCAGTTCATTGCCATCTCTTTACTTACTTTGTAGAATTAGTGCGTGGCCTCCATAATTGTTCTCTTGTGAGATACCTTATGTAAGATCTTACCTTGTGTAAGATCATGGACTCTGAACTACAACTCCCTGGGTCTCAACCCTGGCTCAGACACTGTATGTGTCCCTGAGCAAGCCATGTAACCACCCTGAGCTTTTGTTTCTTCTTCTGCTACCTGGGAACACTGCATCTACTTCATAAGAATCTTGTGGGCATCAAATGAGATCACACATGTGACACACTAGGTGCAACATAGATAGTAAGTGTTCCACACCTGCTAGCGATTTTTAATAGAAGCTAGTAAATTTGAATGGATATGTTGTGGGAATTGTTGACGTATGAGAGGCATTCAGGTAATTCTGGTTCATGTTGTAAATCTTTCTGTGTCTAATATGATTGAGAAGTTGGGGTACCCAAGGAATGCCAGGGTCTCAGGTTGCAGATGCATTTCTGAGTAAGTATAGATTGAGGGGCTATCAAATAATTAGCATATCCTGTGGACTCCCAGGAGCTCTGGAGTACAGATCTAGATGCCGGAACTCAGCAAGAACATGGGGCCCGTGACCTATGTCCATGAACGGAACGGAAGGCTGAAGAGTAGAAAACAGTTGGTCACCCAAACCAAGGTTCTGGAGAATCTTGTGGGACCCGCCTGCCTGGAAAATGAGGTTAAATTCTCTACTTTTTGAAGACAGGAGCCATGTCTGATTTTTCTTCATGTCTCCATCAGCTTTCAGGAAGGCTTCTGTGCTTCAAACAATGGCAGTAAGGTCTCCATCAAGATGACATGGGCAATCCATTAGAAGGACACTGATTTAGTCATTCTACAAGTTAGTGTCAGCCAATGTGCCACCCAGATTTCTCGGGATCCCTGCACACTCATCCTTTTGGAGTGCCTGTAACATGTTTGTCCTTACTCTATCTGAGAACTCCAGCTGGTGGGGAGGCCCACTCAGATTAATAATTGATTCTACCTTCCTTAAGGACAGATAGAAAATCTTACTGACCCTGGGGGAAAATGGCATTTTTTTTTTCTAGAGAAAATCTCAATGCCTAATGTAGCTACATTTGGACATTTACAAAACACATGTGATAAACTCTATTTAAAAACAGAGGTAAGAAGGAGGGGAGCACATGGAAATATGACTTTGGAGTAAATCACAGTTTCATTCAAATGTAAGTGAGAAAATTGGAATAGGAAATAATGCCATTTGCAGATTTATTTTAAATCCTATTTAAGTCTTTAGTCTTGCAAAGTCTGGGCGGATAAAAAGAGTGTAATTGCTTAAAACTTCTTAGGAAAACAGATCAATACATCAGTAGGAAATAGACTGTGCAGTGGGTATTATTTTGGTTTCTGCTTTCTGACCTGGAAGAAGCATATTATATTAAAAGGGTATGCTGAGTACATAGAAGCAAGGTGACCTTTAATCTCTGACTTTATATAAACATAAAAACCATGAATAAAAAGGACTTACTTCAAGAAGGAAAAAAAAGGAGACCTGAATCTGTTATGCTGAACCATGTGAAATTGCCATAATTGTAGGTCAAAAATGCTCAAACAGGGCAGTTTCCCATAGCTTCAACTATATAGTCATTCGGAAGGAGCAAGTGTTACTTTTGCTAAATTGGCCTTTTCATAATGACAGTGTAGAACTATCGCCATAGAAATGTGTAGTGTAGAAATGTAACGCCGCACATACGAGTTACCTTCCTCTGTTGTTAATGGATGCGATTTTATTCCAATACATTGACTTGTTAATGGATATGAGTTTATTTTATGTTGGTATAGGGTACAACATTTCATCAGTAACAGGAGAGAATGCGCTACCTTTAAAAAAATCTCTACAGGCTTCTCATACTGACTTGTATGCATTTAATTGAGTACAAGTATAACTTTAGCTCGAGAGGTCAGCCTCCAATTCAAGTTTGGAAAAAATAAATTTAGAATGAATTTCTCATATATTTATCATTTTCTTTGATCATGAGTTATATTCCCTTTTTTTTTTTTCCTTTTTCTTGTATAAGAGACAAACCAATTTAGGTTGTTTCTTTTACAATGTAGGGAGGTAGTGAAAAGTACAGACTCTGAAGCCCACCTGCCTGGGTTTGAGTCCCAGCCCTATAACTTGTGTGCTGTGTGACTGTGCGCAAGTGATTTAACCTCTCTGAACTGCAGTTTACAGGTATCTAAAGGGACAATAATAGCTGGATTTCCTTGAAAGGTTCTTGTGAGGAGTACATTAATTAACAGAAATGTTCAGCCGGTGCTTATCATGTTGCAAGTACTATGTATTTATCTTTATTATTTTTTATGTAATTTGCGTACATGGATTTTCTGGAGAATGATTACGTGTCCTTCAAAGGGAGAAGCTATACTAATTCTCCTAGCGTTCCAGAAACTGATCTCTGCAGAGGGCCACTTAAGTGGGAATAAACTGCCTCCCAGTGTTCACTTGGTTGAGAACTATTCCCCCTGCTGTTGCCTTTAGGTTCTAGTGCACTTTCTTTCTGGATTTCTTTCCCACAACAGAACCATTCTAAACCCCAGTAAGTGACAGGTGGGTCACTGTACATGAATGTGTGTCCTGTTATTAATTCATTTATCCAGCACAATTTTACTGAGCACTTACTAATATCAGGCATTCTTCTAGACAACACACAACCACCTCGATGCATAGTAGTAAAAGGGTGACAGTGATGATGTAGGTCCTTGGGGAAGGCGTCTCTGAAAAGCTCGTATTTTGAGCAGAGATTAAAGGAGCTGGGGGGCTGGGGCACCTGGGTGGCTCAGTGGGTTAAAGCCTCTGCCTTCAGCTCAAGTCATGATCCCAGGGTTCTGGGATCTAGTCCCGCATCGGGGTCTCTGCTCAGCAGAAAGCCTGCTTCCTCCTCTCTCTCTACCTGTCTCTCTGCCTACTTGTGATCTCTCTCTCTCTGTCAAATAAATAAATAAAATTATAAAAAAATAAAAAAAAATAAAGGAGCTGGAGGACCAGCCATATAGCTATCGGGAGGAAGAATATTCTAGGCAAATGAATGCATGAGTGTGAAGGTGTTTGATTTCTGGAAGAGTCTGATGAGCAGGAAAGTAGTGATTTGGCTGGAGTAGAGTAAGGAGGGGGGTTGGGCAATAATGGGAGAGAAGATCAGAGAGGTCACTGTAAGGCAAAGGCAAATTATGTTGGGTTTCCTAGGCCATTTTAAGGTCTTTGGCTTTTCTCTGAATGAAATCTGAAGCTGCTATAACGTTTTAAACAAAGGAATGATGTAAGTAACTTGTGTTTCAAAAAAGGATCATTCGGAGTTATGATCCGGGCAAGAGGGCATAGATTTGTTTCTCTCTGCTTCTCCATGCTCAGTTCAACTAGAAATCTTGGAAGTAATGCCAGCAGCAAAGAGTACAGAACTCTGGAAGTGGCTAAGCGAAAGGCGAGCTGATTTGTCTTCAGGATGAAAGGAACAGCGCAGTGGCAGTGCGTCTTATGTTCCCCCCAAACAACAAACAACCCAGACCCAGCATTACCTGACCCCTGACCTAGAAACAGAAGGTGGCCTTCCTTTCGTGGATCTAATGGGAGTCCTTTACTATCACCAGGACAGCCCAGCTCCACCGGCAAGTGGAGATCAATTGGGATCTCAGCTAATAATGGTAAGTGGCCAGGAAAAGTGCTCTCCTTCCTCATCAGGCCTGAAACCTCCCGTTACCAAGAGACACAACGTGGGGACAGCTGGATGGCCTTGGCAAAAGGGAGCCTACCTCAAGTAGCCTGGTCTGGGAAACGCTGGTCCCCATGCTCCTGAGACTTGCGTTCCCGACCCAGAGACACTGGGTCCCGGGACTGAAGAAACCCCTTTTGCACGAGGCACGAGGACCTGTGAGAGCCCCAGCGGTATCAGATGAAGCAAACCGACCCAAATAACGCAGTAAGGGCTCTGAAAATTAAACTGCCATCGGAACCACAGCCCACAAAAGGACACAAGGACCCACGTGACAAACTAAGCAGGGTGATTGCCTGCTAACATACAAGACTTAAATAGGATTCAGAGTCTTCTAAAATAGTAGACCGGATCTCCAGGATACACTTGAAAATTGCCCATCATACCAAGAATCAGGGAAATCACAATTTGAGTGAGAAAAGACAATCTACGGACGCCAACACTGAGATAAATCAGGCGTTGGAGTTACCTGACAAGGATTTTAAAGTAACCGTCATAAAAATAACTTCAGTAATCAAATGAAAATTCTTTTGGAACAAATGCAAAAATAGAAAACCTCAGCAAAGAAATAGAAGTTAAAAAAAAAAGAACCAAATGGAAATGATTAAAAGTGAAAAAAATGCAATGGCCAAAAAATACATATTTTAATAATAGTCATGTACATATATTGTATATATGTATGAAAACTATACCGATACCCACTGAAAATAAAGATGGAATCCTAAAGTGTAAAGTGACCCCTAAGAAGGCAAGAAATGGAAAATAAAGGATCAAGAAACCAGAGTAAACAAATGGAAAACAAGTAATAAGATGGCAGGGTCAAGCTCTAGCATAGGAATAATTGCCTCAAAGATAATTGCATAGAAAACCCAGAAACAGACCCAAAGAAATATGCTCAATTGATTTTTGACAGAAGTGCAAAATCAGTTTAACGGGGGGAAAAGATAGTCTTTCAACAAATGATGCTGGAGAAATTGGACATCCATTGGCAATAAATAAATATATAAAATAAAACTCTACCTTAACCTTATACTTTATACAAAAATGAACATAAGTGGATTATGGATATAAATATAAAACATAAAACTGTACAACTTTAGAAAAAGTAAAAACACAGGGGTATCTTCGGCTCTAGGACCAGGAAAAGAGTTTTTCCACCTGACACCAAAACTTAATACATAAAAAGCAAAGTTGAGTCTCCGTAGAACTAAGATCTTGTACTCTGTGACAAACTTTGAGAAGATGAGAAGACAAGCTATAGACCAGGAGAAAGTATTTGCATACCACGTATGTGACAAAAGACTTAGAATACACAAAGAACTTTAAACTCACTAGTTGAAAAACAAAACTAAGCAATCCAATTAGAAAATGGGCAACAGACATATGCAGACAATCCACCAAAGAGGATATACAGATTGCACATAAGCATATGAAAGATGTTCGACATCATTAGCCATTAGGGAAATGCAAATTAAAATCCCAGTAAGATATCACTACATACCTGTCAGAATGGCTAAGATGAAAATAGTGACATTACCAAATGGTAGCAAGGATGCGGAGCCTGGATCACTCCTGGATCCCTGGGAAGTAAAATGGCACAGAACTCTGGAATAGAGTTTGGCAGTTTCTTGTAAAACTTACCATGTAGCTATCACGCGATTTTGCAATGTCTTGAGCATTTATTCCAGAAAAATGAAAATGTAGGCCCACAAAAAAATCCTGTACAATAATGTCCATAGTAACTTTATTCACAATAGCCAAAAAAACTAGAAAAAACCCAGATGTCCTTCAGTGGGTGAAGGATTAAATAAATGGTGGCATGTCCATATCATGGAATGATACTCAGCAATAAGAAAGAATAAACTGTTGGCACACTCAACAACCTAGATAATCTCCAGTATGCCAAGTGAAAAAAGCCAATCCTAAAAGATTATACACTGTATAATTCCATTTATATAAGCATTTTGAAATGATAAGATTATAGAAATGGGTAATGCATTTGTGGTTTGTAGGTATTCGTCGTGGGTATAAGGAGGGAGGGAGTTTAGTGTGGTTATAAAAGGGTAACATAAGGAATCCTTGTGGTGATGATATTGTTCTGTGTCTTGACTGTGGTGGTGGATACAGGAACCTACACATGATAAAATGGTATAGAATTAAATGCACACATACACATGCACACATACCTGTATGCATACATAAATGGATACAAGTAAACTGGGGAAACTTGAATGAGATCGCTGGATACTATCAATGTCAATATCCTGGTTGTGATACTTGTATTGTATTTTGCAAGATAGTATTGTTAGAGGAAACTAGGATCTCTGTATTAGTTCTATGATAATCTCAATAAAAATTTCAATGAAGTGGGGCACCTGGAAGGCTCAGTGGGTTAAAGCCTCTGCCTTCAGCTCAGGTCATGATCTCAGAGTCCCGGGATCTAGCCCCACGTCGGGCTCTCTGCTCAGCAGGAAGCCTGCTTCTCCCTCTCTCTCTGCCTGCCTCTCTGCCTACTTGTGATCTCTCTCTCTCTGTCAAATAAATAAATAAAATCTTTAAAAAAAAATTCAATGAAATAACAGGACCACCCAAACTAGCACCTGAGAATTCTTAGTAATATCCTTGATCCCAGAACATCTCTAAACAAAAATGATAGAGTGAGTCTCCCTTTCATAGAAGTTTTTTTCATAATGTGATATTATCACTATTCCTTTCTCAGTAATCAGGATGATGCTCATACGAAAGTAACTCATGATATATTAGTAAGTGTTAGTTGTTAAAATAATTTCACACAAATGTGCAAATCACAGACTTAACTTTTTGGGAGGGATTTACATTTAAGAAAAAGAATGGTGTTGGGGTGCCTGGGTGGCACAGTTGGTTGAGTGCCCTACTCTTGGTTTCAGGTCAGGCTGTGATCTCAGGGTCGTGAGGCCCAGCCCTGCGTGGACCTCTGGATTCAGTGCAGCGTCTTCTTCAGACTTTGTCTCCTTTTCTCTCTGCCTCTTCCCCATGCCTGGTCTCTCTCTCTCTCTCATAAATAAATAAATATTTAATTAAAAAAGTGATTTTAATCCAAATAAATATGATTGCTATGAGAGATGATTCTGGACAATAGGGCTTTATGGTTTGTGTTCCTACCCTAGGCTGCTACACCCTTCTATAAAATGTAGGGGCAGAAATTAGCAATGCCAACCTCTGCTTATGAAGAGTGCCATGCAGTGCCCATGTATTACTATTATTATCTTTATTATGATTGTGAGTTTATTTTATCCTTAATAAGAAGATGAATTCAGGATAAAATTTCTGGCACGTACAAAGTGCTATGTAAACATATATCCCCAGGATTATATCAGAAACTGGGTGGGTTATTTGAATTTGGAAATAGAGGTTAAATATTAGGCCCAAAGTGAGAAATACAGGGTTGTATGATATACTTTCTGAAATCCAAAGTCAGGTTGTTAAAAAAAAAATTATTTGTCAATTCTTTATTGCAAATGAAGTAGCTCATTGAGGTAGCTCACAGAATATATGGTATACAGGAAAACAATAAATGAGGCTATAAATATCTAACTGGTGATGGGGGATTGATTGAATCACGGTACTTGCCAGCATTGTAGCACCAAAACTCATGCTATAGGTGAATCCTTAGTGGCATAGAAAAATGTTTCCGATGAATTAAATTTGAAAAAAGGACTTCCATTTTGCATTTTGTGTACATATCAATAATATGTAAGTGTATGTGTATAAGAACAAGAAAAAGAAAAGACTAGAAGAAACTAGCCTGATAGAAGATGAAAGATCACGTGGGGCAGAGATGAGCCATGCTAGACCATCCCGCTTTCCCTTGACTTGCTAGTTGACCAGAGGTGCATGAGGGAGACAAGCCCAGTTCAGCTGAGGTTGTCCAGATCAACAGATCCGTTGATCTGAACCATACGCCCATCAACAACGTTAAATATTTATGACATGCCATTGAAGCGTTGTAGTTGTTTGTTACACAGCATTATTGTGGTGACAATAACAAATACTTGTGGTTTCATCCATTGTAGAGAAGGATACGAACTATATAGCATTTAGGGTTCCAGTCCTCATTGTTCTTTAAATGAAGATACATGAAATATTAAATATTTAAATATTAAATATTTAATACATTAAATATTTTGTGTGACTCTCACATTAGATATGTGACTTTCATTGAATATTTTAAGCCTCCCTGAGCAGCACATGTAAAATGGGGAAAAAAAAAAAAACCACCAACCAAACAAAACACGAATGATTTTTGTCTAACTCAAAATTGCTAGATAAAAATGAAATATTTCTATAAGTATTTAGTAGCTGTGACGTACAATTCAAGGTTAGGTTATTTAAAAGTCTCCTCTCTACAGGAATATACCATGTTAAAATTTTTTCCAATCCAATCGAACCTTTAGATACTACCTAAAACAAACATATAAAGAACATTTTAAGGCCATGCCAATCAGTGTTAAATTAATCCAGACATGTTTTGATAGCCCAATATCAAAGTTGAAATTAACTAGTTTTTGTAAACATGGCTTACAGACAGGGTCTTTAAATAAAAAAGCAGAACAAGCTTTGACTTATTCAAAGGAACTCTTTAATGCAGGATGTCAGATATGACTGTCAGTCTCCAGGCACATCAGGGTGTGAACTCGTAGCACCCTTGAAGTAAAATTTGCATGCTCTAATCGGGTAATGACATGTGCGAAGAGGTAATTAATTATAAATTGGCCCAATTTAAATACATTTACACCTTTTGTTTCATAGCCCACAGATCCTTATATGATTTTAAAATAGAGGAAAGAATTTCTCAAATTATATCTCATCAACATTCAGAGTTTTATTTGCAGTCACAGAGATAAAAAAGTTGACTCTTGATATCTTTAACTAGTTTATTATTAGAATAACCCAAAATAATGCTTTTTTGTCTTTATTTTCCAAGAAAGGAAAACAGTTTTCTTGGTTTCAATGTAAATTGCATTCTTTGCAGACATTACCTTGAAAATTCTGAATATTTCTAGTTTTAAAATAATGTCTTTTTTTGTAATAATAATATGTAATCATTATAGAATTTGAGGTAATAAGGAGACTACAAATGAATAAAATAAAATAAAAATTATCCAGATACCTTCACCCAGAAACACACACTGTTAACTTTTAAAGACTGTAATTTCAGGGGCACCTGGGTGGCTCAGTGCCTTCGGCTCAGGTCATGATCTCAGGGTCCTGGGATCAAGCTCCGCATCGGGCTCTCTGCTCAGCGGGGAGCCTACTTCCTCTCTCTCTCTCTCTCTGCCTCTCTGCCTACTTGTGATCTCTCTGTCAAATAAATAAACAAACAAACAAACAAATAAATAAATCTTTTTTAAAGAGACTATAATTTCAGATACCAGTCTATGCATATATCCATATAGAAAGACAATGCATAAATAGGAATACTTTTGGAACACGTATAACATATCATGCATACTAATTCAGTGAACATTTTAGATTTAATTTTACTGAAATAAAGCATAAAAAAATAAACTGAATATATTGTGAAAGGCTAAGCTCCAGATAACAGTTTCACTGCTGGATATGTTGTTGTTAAAGGATCCCCCTAAAGTTAAGAAAAAAATGATTATAAAAAATTTGAAGTTCAAGTCATTAATTATGTAACTAAAATTTTGCCCTTTTACCATACTTAATTTTTGCTATGAAAGATGAAGTTAGATTATGTATGCTTTTTTCTCACTTTACTTTCTCATCCCCTAAGTGCATTAGTTATAATATTATTTTATGTTTTTAAGGCTTCTACCATGCCATGATACTCTGTGGTAATAATTCCCGAAATTCTTTAAAACTAATTCCATCAGAAAACCAACAATCTAACCAAAATGGCAAGTGTAGTGTGCTTAGTTATAAAAAGGGAAACCCAAACCCATTCATAGTAGTAGAAATATAAATTATAACCACACTGAGTTTTCATTTATTACCTATCAGATTGTCAACTATCTAAAAGTCTGCCAACATTGGCTAAAGGTGAGGCTTTAGGGAAATAGGCCTTATCATGCATCGCTAGGGAAAGTGTAATTAAACATCACTCTTTTGGAGGGTTATTTTGTAATAGCTACCAGATCTATAAATGCATCTTATCTTTTGACTCAGTAATTTCTCTTCTGTATGTGTTTATCTTTTTATGTGCATCTGTAATGTGTACAAAATGATATATGTATAAGGTAATTTATTTCAGAGTTGCTTGTAAAAGCCTACCTTGGAAACAACTTGAGTGTCCATCAATAGGGGACTGGTTGAATAAATTACAGGATATTGCTACCATGGGATATTTTGCAGCTAAGATGAAGCAGGGGAAAAGGAGGGGAAGGAAGAATACATCTTTCAATTGATATAGAAAGATCTCTAAGTTATGCTGATCAGAAAAAAATTCATATCCAGAAAATGTGTGATAAGGAACGAATAAGAATATATTTGTTTGTATTTGCATGTAGACAAATATATATGACATTAATGAAAGTGTTTATCTGCTTTAGCTGGAAGAGAGGGGACACTGGTAAACTCTAGCTCCTTGAATTATTTTATTAATCGGTGACCATTACTTATTACAGAAAGAAAATTAAAGCATTAATTAAATGGATTCCATTCTCAACAGTTCTTTTGTCTCAGACTCTTCATTTGTGACTTCTTTAATTTGATTCACTTTTTGGTTATTTAGGTAGCTGGATTTTGTCCTCCAGCTAATTTAAAAGGAGGATTCATAAGTATTCGAAGTCCTAAATTGCTGCATGAGCGAGAATATCTGTCTATCACAATTTTGTCCACGAATCCTTACTCGAAAAACCTTTAAAATCCTTTTGTCTCATTTCGTTCTGCCCTGAAGTGTCATTCCACTTTCTTCTGGAATAGGATTATGACATTTGCATCAAAGTGGAGGTTTTTTCCTGCACTCTACTTTTCTTTTTTGTTGTTGTAGTTTCCATGATATTTTTTAAAGTGCAGGAGTTCACTAAAAATGGCTTATACCCTTTAATGTTACCCAGACATTTGGATTTCTTTTTAGATTATCTCTTAATGTTATATTATTTTGTGGATGTTAGCTTTATCCCTAACTTTGTATTGTGGCATATATTCAGGGAAGAACTTTAGCTTGAGAGATTTAACTCAAAACTTTTTCTGTGAAATTATTCACATATTCTCCATGAACATGTGAATGCAATATAGGGATAATCTGAAGCTTCATACGTGTTTAAATTGCATGTATCATGGAAACGATATTAACTCTTAACTCTTTTCTGTTTAGATTTTGAATTGTATGAATGCTCTTTAAAACAGAGGCAGGTTACTTGATAGCTTTATTCTTTATTGGGTGTGATATAAGCCTTGTAGACAAAATTTTTCTGTGTGCAGAAGGTATGAAATATCTTGCAAGGTTCTGTGACTTTGCCTCCATGATGGTAAAACACCCTGAAACAATAAGGAGAAGAAAGTCACTCAATTACCTCTGTGTAACTGTGGTAGTCCAGATTCTCTGAGAAACACATGCTAAGATGGTATGAACTGTACCAAGATTTTGAGAGAGAGAGGGAGAGAGCAAAAGAGAATGGGCAGGGAGAAGACCAGACAGAGAGGGAGAGAGAAGGGGGAAGGAGTCTTAAGCAGACTACCCCCTGAGCATGGAGCTTGACACGGGGCTTGATCTCATGACCTTGAGATCATGACCTGAGCTAAAACCGAGTCAGATGCTTAACCAACTGAGCCACCCAGGCATCCCAACTGTGCAAAGATTTTACTAGGAGAAGCACCTCTAGTAAGAATAGGTGGGGGCTGGGAGAGGCTGACAGAGCCTTCTGACCTTGATGCAAGTTTGACCTTGACTGAAGGGGGAGGGAGAAGACAGTGGTAGGAGGTTTCCCAGACTAGCACACGTGTTAAGGAAGGTACAGGACAATTGAAGGAAAATCCTTGGGTCAAAGTCAACTAGAGGAGTCCCCTGGGTGCCAGTAATGGGCCTGTGTTCATCTGTCTGTTGGGACTGGTCACTGACTGGGAGCACCAGGAGGGGCTGCGTCCTTGACGTAAGTGTGGTGGTGGTGGCTTTCAGAGATGAGCAGGCTCAGCCTTCAGTGCTTCTCTCCAAGGCTTACCCTGGGCTTCTTACATTGTATTTGTGTATTTATTCTTGGATGACCTTATCTACCCCCAACACGTGAACTGTCACCTAGTCAGTCTATAGTCCTAATCATGCCCAACCTATTTCCCAGTTGCCTATCTCCGCTTTGCTGTCCTACAGACTCTCCAAACTCAACACCCCACAATCAACTCGTGAGTTTTCTTGATCTGTCCTTCCTTCATGATCCATGACACTTTATCCCTCTCTTACTTTACCACACCATTTTCCTTCTCCTTCCCAAGTTAAAAACTTTGGGGTCATGTATCCCTTTAACTCTGCCTCACCCCAAACATCCAACTAGCTATCATGTCCTTTGCATGTATCTAAAATGCCGGACTCTGGTCCCTCCTTCCTAATTGGGTCCACAGGTTCCTCTTCCATAATTGATAGAGTTAATTAAATTAATTATTTAATTTGATTCACTTTTTGATTAGCTGGATTTTGTCATCCAGCTAATTTTAAAGGAGGGCTCATGAGTCTTCTATTTCCTAAATTGCTGTATGAATGATTAGAGTCGAATGGATGGGGCCTGCCACTCCATTTTCTGACGGTAGCGCCTGGCAAGCATCTCTTCTCAGAATTCTCATTGCTGTTCTTGTTCTTTTCCATAGTTCTTCAGCACTTACAATTATAGAAAAGGCCAAAATCTGTAATGATGGATGCAGCCAGAGTAGTGGCAATTTTTCTGTCTCTTCTTGTCACGTTGGTACTATCAATTATAATATTTTATGATGGGAAACTTCCAGAGACTACAGCCAGCAATGCCTAATGCCCATACAGTAATGCAGAAAGTATCAAAAATAGGTAACGAAATGAGTAAATGTATAGGACTGTTACACATATTATAGTGGTGGGATGTCTGTGTGTGTGTGTGTGTGTGTGTGTGTGTGTGTGTGTACATACAAATATGACAAAGGTTTACATAATGGATTACTACCTCAGTAAGTTATTTTTGTAACTAACAACCATAGAATCTCTGTGTCCGGAAACTGATCAGTATTTGCAGCTATCTTGCCTGTGTGTTGGCTGTGGTGTGGCTGATACAGGCTTGGCTCAGCTGGGTTCAACGTCAAGCTATGTTCGAGGTGTAGCCTGTCCCAGGCTCTGGCTGTGGGTTAGGCTCTGGTCTTCCCAACATGTGCTCATTGTGTGTCCCAGCCATAAGAGCCAACAGCCATCTAGAAGAGGCTCTGCTCGGGGTGAAAGTGAAGGTGAAGGTTCTAGAAAGCAAGACCAACCACACACCTTCAAGGTACACCTTCAAAGGTACACCTTCAAGTACCTTTGAAGTCTTTGCTAATGTCATGTTCACTAACATTATTCTGGCCAAAGCAAGTTACACGGCCAAGCCCAACATCAAAGAGTCTAGTGGGAGGAACTGCAAAAGGAAGTAGACACAGGGAGGGGTGAAGTCCTGGGAACAATGATGCAATCTAACACAATTGTAATGATTGCTTTCCATAAAAAGAAAACAAATATAAAAATATCTAGGCCTTCTTGTGTATGAATGCCTTTCAAACTTATGGTTAATCTCATTAAGGAGGTAAGATGCATTTTCCTGCTAATATTAAATTGGAAACTAACAGAAGGGTAATGTGAATTTCTAAACAAAGGGAGATTTATGGCATTATTGCATGCTAATCTGATAAGAGTAGCCACCTACTTATAAATAACTTTCACAGTTCTTTTGGAAGCTTCCTGGGAATTGTCCATTTTCATTCACATTTGTTTCCCCTACCTCTTCAAAGACAGTAGTATAGTGTGATATATTTTATTTTTAAAACTAGTCTTAACCCTGTTAGTGTATTATAAAATGAGCTGGTCAAACATTAACCCATAAACATTGAATATATCAGGAAATGGATTCCCAGAGGTGAATTTGTAATTCTTAAAGTATTGCATAGTTGACTGCTAAAATTAGTATATGTTTGTGCTATTGTGGTTGGATTGGTAATTAAAATATCTTGTAAATGTTTCAGAGGAGAATTGTGTAAAGCAAATGATTTAAAAATTAAAATGAAAAGTGTCCCAACAGAATTATAATTGCTTATGTAGATGCAAGACATTTCTATTTTAATTTTACATAGAAGCAAAAATATGGAAAGATAAAGAAAAGAAAGACAAAGAAAATGGGTCTCTGTTACTTCCATATCAGAAACATTGACAGGCATGCTTTTATCCAATCATAGGAAATATGATGAACTTGTAGTAGAATGTGCTAGAAATTTTTATCAAATTGTAAAATTTGTCAAAACTTCAATACATTATCATCGATATCTTCTTAAGAAACATGGATATGATAATGAATTTAATTTTCAGTCACTCAAATTTTCTGCAGTTGTATTATTCATGATGAAATTCATTCAACAAATTTATCTGTTTCAACTTGGAAGGATTCAGAAACTGACAACTTCCCACCTCTTTGATATTTGTCATCCTCAGATTCCCTTAGAAACCCGTTTACCATGCTTTAAGAGAATGTCTTGCAAGGGAAAAAAAAAATTGCACAAGTGTGGAAGAGAAGAAAAATAAGATTTTTACAGAATATCCAAGAAAAACTCATGATGTATAAACTATATAGTATGTTCCTAGTGTTATCTTGAATTAATAGTGAACATGTGGCTTCACTGATTTTCTTTTCCCTATATACTGATATATAAATATGTGAGAAATACAGATTGCATATCAAACCCTACAGTCAGAGTTCTTATATGACTTACCACCTTCGAAAAACCGAATTCTAAATGGCAGGTGGCATTAATAACACAATTATTACACAATAATTATTACACATAATTACACAATAATTAATAACACGTGAATAATTAACACAATAATTAATAACGTGTTATTAAGTGTGGTCTGTGTTCCCCATTTTGTTCTAGCATACATTCCTAATCCCCTTTTTGTGAAACCTGATTAATCATTAAACAGGTCAGAGTGTACACACCACCTGAAATTCTCAGATAAGTAGTTTCTTAACATCTCTCTTGGTTCTTTGCTGTTAAAAATGTTAGCATGATTTTTGCTTGATTATGTGAAATTGTTCACTTTGCACATTCTTTTGAAACAAATCATTTCTAAGTACCAATACTGTGATTTTGAAATTTGAGAAGCCTGCGACTTACCCATCATGGACAAGTTAGGCTTTATCGTTGGTGAGCTCAATCCCCGTGTGCAGCTTCATGTTTATGGTGGCACAACAAAGTGAAGATTTCAAACAATTGTCTAACAGTCAGGCCTCCAGGTAAGCTGGCTGCTGTGTTTATAGGCAAAGCAGGCTAGACGCTGGGCTGTCTATGGCCAACCTATTAAATACATCATGCTCCGATTGACTTCTGTTCTCAGCACCCAAGTCACTTGCTGGTGTAAGTTGGGTATTTAAGGGTGAGCATTAACTCTCGTGGGTCACCAGGGAACCATTTAATAAGTAACTAAAGGCCTGGAGATGTTCATGTATTTCTCCGAATGCCCTGGTTTTGTTACAGGTGCAGTTCATTGAAGGTCACTCCATGGTTTCAAATATTTAATGTCTTTTCCCAAGTGAGTGACCCAGGTCCGGTAGACAGGGGGGCTGCTGGTAAGTTATTTTTTCCCCTGCCAGTGCGTAGTAAGATAATCAAGTTCATAATGATTATATTCTGGCAAGGAAAAGCTGATCGGCAGATATAATAGTGAGTTCAAAGAGGCTAAAATAAATCTGAGATAAAAAAACCACTTCATTAGACAAGAATGTATATATGTGTTGTTTTGTGGATTCTTTGGTAAATTTGTATTTTGATATATTATAAACTTACAGAAATTTTTCGAGATTAAAACAAGGTACAGCGTTCCATCCTTTACACATATTTGCTAATTAATTATCATTTCCCCCACTTCTTTCATCTTTCTGTCTATCTACCAAGCTGTTGGTCCGCATAAAATGTTTTTTCCTGAAAGGTGCAGTCATGATACCCCTTCACCTCTAAGTAATTCAGCTTATATAGTCAAAGAACAAGGGTTTTTAAAAACATAAATGCAGGGCATAATTATCAAAATCAGGACATTTAATAATGATATATACATTACTATAATAATGATACATATGTGCAATTACATGGCTATGGATATTTTCTTTTTCTTTTCTTTTTTGATAAATTATATGGAGAGAAACAAGGAAATGAAAATGAATGACTTTAGTTCCAAAATACCATCACATTAGTTGCTCTGGGGCAGATTGTTATGCTACATCACTGTGAAATGAAGCTGACTTAATTATTTAATGGTCACATGTTAGGTTAAATTTCAGTTATATATATAGTTGCTAGATGATCCAAAAGCCAATTAGATGAGGGTCACTTATTCAATAACTCCTGTGCATATTTTAGTCACTTGGAACGTTTCTTTTTTTTTTTTCCCCAATGACTTACCAAGGAGATGATTATGGGCACTTATTCATACTCAACTTTCACATTGCATTTGTAAAGCACGTTTGAATTAAAAATGCAAGGGAGGTTGACTTTGACCTTAATATTCATCCATAACTGCCCCTCTTTGGAGATGAATATTCAGGTGAACTTCATTGCTCCTTGAACTTGATCACCTTCGTATTGGATTTCCGATTTTAAGTATACATTTAGTGCAAATATAATTAAGATACAATACAAGGCAGATAAAATCCATCTAAAATAAAAAGAACTGTTAATTTAACAACATACCTTGCAAGAGAGTCAGTATAATGATATACGTAATATGAACAGGCATGCTATTTGGATGTCAGATTTTTTTTTAAAATGTCATCAATTTGTTCAGATGTTCTAATGTGGCACGATTATAGCAATAATTAAGGAGGTTAAATCCTTCTTCCTGAAGACTTTAGAGAGATGCCTGTCTGTTAGAATCATCTGTTCACATTTGACTACCTCATGTTCATTTTTACAATCTTTGTTTCAAGAAATTATATTAAGCTAGATGGACTTCTATTGCCTAAGAAGCCAAATCAAAGAACAGAAAGCTAAACTGTAGTCTGGTAAGTTGTGAGGTGAAAATAAACTCTAAAGAATAATATAAAGGGCAACTGGAGCCAGTTGGACCACTTGGTAGGTCAGACATACAGGAGAAGAGCCCTCATTCAGCTGCATGTCCTGAGGATTGTGGCAGCTAAGCCTCTTGGATGGCATGGGAAGTTTTCAAAAAATAAATGCAACATCACTTTTACCATCAAGTCAGTTATGGAGCCCTAAACCTGAAGCCAAACTTGGAGGCAGGACTATACTCTTATCATTTACAGCAGTGGGACCAGTGTAGGTACTGCAGGATTCAGGAGATTAGTAGAGTATCTTATAGACAAATATAGAAGACTTATGGGGAACTGGAAGTGCATAGAGGTGGAAAGAGAACATTCTGAGAACTGGTGTATATGAAATTATATAACTACAAAGAAACAGGTAACTGCTGAGTGGCCAAGTGCCACCTGGCATTTGGGACCTGGGGTCCAATGTGTATAACAGGGGTCTCCAGTTTGCTGCCAGTTCTAATGAAAATAGGATGCACGCTAAGGAAATGGTGTCTAAGGTCCTGGTAGTAGAACAAGTTGTCCCTGATAGGTGGATGCCTTTCAAATATTCAATTACATCTATAATTATGTAAGACATTTGATCATGTACCTCTTACAATAATGAAGTCCTGTCTGGGAATTTCCGCTTTTGCATATAGAATTTATGGCATAAATAATAGGACACAATGAAAGGCTGACAAAGAGCTTCCAGAATGAAGAAGACTGTTAATGTGACAGAGTTTTGCAAGAGAGACTCTGGGAAAACGGGCATGTTCCCACGTTGCTGGGAGTGGTGTACATGATTACGACAGCCATGGAGAGCAACTTGGCCAGTTTTTTGTCAAAATTACAAATTTGCCCTTAGCCCTGGAGTCTAGCTTCACTATTTTTTTCTTACAGAGTCACTTACGCATAATACAGAATAACTTACGCGCATTGTTTGTTAACAGAAAAAGATCGAAACCCAAATCAAATGTTTGAAAATGGGAACCAATCAAGTAAACCCTGGTAGATCCAGCCATGGAATACTATGCAGCTGTAGAAGAAACATAAAAGAAAAAGAAGAATGAAGATATGCTCCATGTACAGACTTGGAGATAAGTCCTGAAAGGAAAACAGGAATACTCTCATTTGCATGTGTTTGCATAAAGAAACTAGAAGGAGATATATATATAAAAAAAAGAATAAAAATGTTGTATGGTGGGTGGAAACCAGCAGATGGAGTCAGGGGTGGGTGTAAAAGTCTTCACTGTGTAAACCTTTTTATACTTAAAAAGTGTTTTGATCTGTGTTCATGTACTAGTTAGTGAAAGAAATTAAAAAGAGGACTCTTGTATTCATGTATGCAGAGACTGGTAATTTTTCACCCCAACACCTATCCTAATTGTTTTGCTTTTAAACTGAAACACTGTCCTCTAGGCTTTACACAATTTTTTTCTAGCTTCCCTTGCAGCTAGGTGTGGCTCTGAGACCAATGAGATTGTTGTGTGAGATATAGTGGTTCTTTATACATGATCTATTTGGGCATGAAGGCCTTTGTACCTTGCTTTCTTCTTCCTAAATATGGATTTGATGTCCAGAGCTCCAGTAGACATCTCAGATGAAATCACCTTGATATTGAAAACCATTTATAAGATAGCAGAGCAGAGGAAAAAGATAGAAACATGAATTCCTGAACACTGTCGAGCCAACATATAGGTTTCTTCCTGGTTTCTCTTACGTGGAAAGCAATCAAACAAAGCTCCTAGCTTGTTTGCACCACTCTTACTTTGATTTTTATGTTGGTGATTATAATTTGGAATTGAATCTACTATTTACCCCCAGTGTAGGAGAATTTGTCTTCCTTTAAGACGATTTCTTTTGTGAACTTTGCTAGGACATTCTAAGCCTCTAACCTTATTTCAAATCTAGTCCCTCTTTGGGTTGATACAGTATGGCTGTGATAGTGTTTCTGAAGAATCTTGGGATGTGAGTGTTATCTGTCGCTGCATTTGCAGTCCTAAGTGCCGATGTTGGAAAGATTCCTATATGTGCATCATGTCACTTTTCTTTTTATGTAGATATACAGCTGAATTTTTAATATTTAACAAGCAGTTAAAATAATCATACTTGCCATGTCAAAATAAATGTTAGAATTTTCAGTCATGGACTTAAGGATGTGAAAATACATTGATTTTAGGAAAGGTACATGTCTGTTTTATTGCTATACCTATAATTCAGGCAAAAAAAGTGTGATGAGAAAGAGACAAGGACATGGAGACATGGACATATTTATTTTTTAGATTCATGGGATGTTTACTGAAGTAGTGATGGGAAAGGCTGATGTATTTTCAGCCAAGACATTTGTTAATATGACAGTAATAAATAAACTATATCCACTATGTAAATATTAACCTTTTTTCAAAAGGATTTGATAGCAGGGCACCTGGTCGGCTCAGTCAGTAGCACTTACGACTCTTGATCCCGGGGTTGTGAGTTCAAGTCCCACTTAGGGAGATTACTTAAAATGAAAACAAAACAAAACAACTCCCCGCAAAATTTGATAGCAAAAAGATACTGTTATCTCATTGCTAGAAGACTCACATTTTTTTCTTATTAGAAGGAGAAGGGAATTTCATCACTGGTCCCATGATACTATCTGTCTAAACCAACTCTCGCTCACTGAAGTAATGTACTAACCTCACTAAAGAACAGAGTTAATAGAAGAAGCAGACAATTTCAACTGGCGTTTCATAATACCTAATTTTTTTTAGACCTGGGATGGCTTCTTCAGGGTACCTTATACTGAATATAATTTGCATACCCAATATAGCAGCCTCTTTCTCTGCTTTAAGTGGAAAAAATATTCTAAAACACATTTTACATAATTATTCTACTTATGGAGATGGGCTTTCCCACATGCTATTAAGTAGAAAATCTTTTAGGAAAGCAAAGGAGACTCTATGCAAAAAAATTTTTTTTTGAAAGAAGCTTGGAAAATATGGTAATAATTTATCTTTATATTATTCAAGATCACAATCCTTCTCTTCATAACACAACACTTTATACAGATAGAGGTGATATGTCCTTTATCCTAAATATAGTTTTTATTCATTCATTTCTATAATTATCATTCTGAAAATATTTATTGATCATCTACTTTGTACCAGATGTCATAGAGCTCTGTAAAGGAGTCTTAAAATGAATGAATTCTTCAGTAGTAAGTGTTGGTGATTATCAATTGAGTTAGGTACTATGGAGGGAGAGTGGGTCATTCTTTAAGAGTGCATGACAAAGGAATCTGCCTCAAGCTGTGGCTCAAAATACAAGGAGCTAGTGGGGGATGAGGTCTAGGTAAAGTGTGGTTGCAAGTGGGGTGTGCACCTCATGTTCTAGGTGAGTGAGTCCTGTAGAGTTTTGCAATATGGGGGAACTTTATCATTGTCACCTGTAGAAGTTTACAAGGTGAGGGCAATGTAGATGGAGCTTGGATAGCCAAAGGAGGAAACAGGTGAGATAAAGAGGAAGAGGGAGGTGGGGTGGGCAAGGCCATGTAAGGCCTTTAGGATGCCTTTATTCTGCAGTCAATGGGAATCCATTGAAAGGTTTTGGAGAGACAGCAAGTAAGAGAGAGAAGGGTCACAACAGAGTGGATGCCAAAAACTAGCAGAGGGAATAGACATAGGTAGGAGGTAGGGGTGGTGGTGAATTAAGGTGGTAACAGAGGAGAGATAATAAAACTACATATTTGAGAAAAAATTGAGAGAATAAAACTGATAGGAATGGATCACGTATGTTTTGGTCATCAGCAGATTGGAGAATTATATTACCCTCTTATTTTGAAATAATTTAGGTCTATGTAAAAGTTGCAAAATAGTACAGAGTATTCCTGTATACACCTCATTCAACTTCCTCTATTGTTGATAGGACATCAACTATCTTTTTTCTTTTTTTTGAGAGAGAGAGTGTGTGTCAGTGGGGGGAGGGGCAGAGAGAGAGGGAGAGGGAGAATCTAAAGTAGGCTCCAAAGCAGGGTCCACACCCAGTGTGGAGCCTGCCTGGACGTTTTTCTCATGATCCTGAAATGTTCACCTGAACTGAAATCCAGAGTCAGATTCTTAACTGAGTGAGCCACTCAGGCGCCCCAGGGCATCAACTATTTTTTTCATTCTAATAATTTTTCTGAAGATTCTCTTGGATTTTCCATGTAGAAAAGTAATAAATATGTAATGGGTACAAAATTACATTTTTCTTTCCAAATACTTTTACCATTATTTAATTTATTATTCATTCATTTAATTCTTTCATTCATTTATCTTCTTGAATCATCTAGGGCCTCTGGTACAATACTGAATAAAGACAGAGATATCTGGATCAGAGTATTTTCCCTGATCTTAAAGTGCTGCTTCTAATGTTCTACTCTTGAGTATGATATCAGTCTCAAATATGGAAAAGATACTTCTATAAGAGGTTAAAGAATTTCTCTTCTAGTTCTGATTTATTAAGGGCTTTAAAACAATCATAAATAGGTCTTAAGTTTTGTCAAATACTGAAATGAGCTTTTCTCCTCTCTTATGTTAAGATAAACCCTACTAGCTCATTGCTGCAATCTGCTTGCTAGTATTTTATTTTGTTTCTATCTTCACAAGTGAGATGGATCTAGAATCCTTCATTCTTGTATTTTCCATGTTCAATATCAAGATAATATAGTTTCATAAGATACATTGGAGAAATCATCTTACTGATTTTTTATTAGCTATTTAATGTTTTTTTTATGTTCTCAAACCTTCTCAGTTATTTACTTTTGTCCCTTTCTTGTGTGTTATTTAGATAAGGCTCCTTTGTCAACATTACGGAAATAGTCACCTACTTCTTTCTTATATTTTAGGTACTGTATTTTATTCTGTTAGCCTTTACATCTTGAGTAGATAACTTAGGGTTTGCTCCTCCATATACGTGACCAAGATGGGGTTATGCAATTCTTATTTTAAAACCAGAGAAAATTTTCCAAAGCTGTTTTTAGCAGAAGCTTCAAATATATTCTTCATGGTACCAGCTGGGATGCCCAAGTGAATTGCTATAGGTTTCAGGCTTAAAATAAACCCAAGTCTCTACCTAATTCAACAATGATTCTATGCTTAATGCAGAAGTAAGCCTTAATCTCAAAATACAGCTAGAGAAAAAAATTTAATTCAGGAATCTATCCAATTCATATAGACTATTATTCAGCCAGAGCTGAGGATTTACTTTAGCAAGGAGTTGGAATTCCCAAGCATACAGAAACAAGGTGAATAGCTAGAAAAAAAAAATATGTGATGTTTTGCACCCGTGGAGCAAAACTTGAGATTTTCGGGCAATGACATGATTTTAGATTAATACTGAATAAACTTAAAGGAAAATAACTTAAAAAAATGAGCAGAGACATGAAGAATACAGTTTACCTACAGTATGAATGAAGAAGTGTACAGTTTTAACTCTGATGGGTGTCATAGGTCCTTGATTCTTAACTATATTTAGTACTTGTAGTAGAATGACAATTTCCAACATGGCTAATCTTAACATTAATTTTTTTTCCCCCTGCAGCCAGTATATTTAGGAAGGCAATATTTTAGAATGTTGTTGCTGTTTTCTTGGCATTTGCTTACTTTTTTTTTAATGTTGTTAAGGTCAATATTATACTTCTAGAAACTTAAGCCATTGTATGTATTGTGTGTATCTGCACATGCTTACCCTTAGTACACAGTCTGTTTTTACAATGATATCTATGTCTGTGGGTATTTATAATGGATATGCAGACATTCAAATGCAGAAGCCATTCAAATATTTGTTGGACTAGATAATTCTGATATCACACATGGGAGGTTGCTTGTTTTTCTGCTTAATTCACTGACATATATTGACAGTACCTTGTATACTAAGCAGTGCGTGGTGTTCTGGGTTCTCAAACAGGGAAAATGTCGTAGCAGAAATAGGGGACTGTCTACAATGATCACATCACATAATATAATGATTGCTATCCCATATCATGAATAAAGTTTTGAGGGAACACAGGGGAGACAGAGGAGGAATCAATCTGTTTAGCAGAGGTTTGGGGTGGATGTGAGAACAGATGTGAGGGACGCACAGAGAAAGTAGAATTTGGTATAGTCCCTGAAGGTTGACTTACTTCAGATAGAAGGGTGCCAAACACTGAATGAAGGATGCACTTTACTTCCTTTGGGAACGGCAGATAATATAGGATGTGTGGGGAGCAGTGAAAGTGATATGGAGCAGAAAGGGTTATGCTGAATGGGCATATCCATTGTTTACCCTGGCAGTTATATGGAGTAGCATTTGCAATCTGGAGTAAGATCACTGCAGAGTTGAGAATGCACTTTGGAGTCTGAACAATTGTAGTAGTGATAGGAATGTAGAAGAAACATGACAGAGAGAACCTGGATGACAAACTTAATGTGGAGAAGAAGGAGGAGAAAGAAGCAAAGATGAGGGGGAGGGGTCTATTTAAGTAGCCAGGAGGAAGGTGATGTCCAAATGGCATGGAGAATTAAGGAGGATAAATTGTTTATTTTATTGTAAAATTACTTCTGGTGTGGTGATGAAAAGAAAAAGACCGTGAATTTTGTTTTGAACCTGTGGGGTTCAGGAGCCTGCCTAACTATTTAGGTGGAGATGTTGGTGTGCAGTGAAGAAGATGAGTCTTCAGCTTGGAAACAGTGAGAAGTGTGTATCACCAGAACATGGCTTGTAGAGAAGGGAGAGGATGACCGTGCCCAGAGAAAGATGCACACAAAAACCAGGTTCCTGATCAATAGAAACTTCTAAAGGGTGTGATGGGAAGGACCGAGCCCTGCTGAAGGATAGTTAGTGAGATATGAGAGTAAAGTTAGAGAATATTCTCTTGCAAATTGAAGGGCAAGTGTTTCTAAGTGGAATAGCCAATAAGATCATAGATGGGAATTGTTTAATAAATTCCCTAACTTCATTGCGCTTCCACTGGTATGACCTTGAAGCAAGTTCCACACAGTCTTCGAGAATTCCTTTGCAGGATTCAGCCCCAGTTTCCATAGTGAGTAACTTGCTCAGTAGAACTCCCCTGATTGCCCTTCTTGCCTTCCCTGTCTCCCTTCTCAACTCCCTTCCCCAGGATCGCTTCAGCACATACTACTCACAATCACATTGAATCAGGGTTCGCTTCTGGGAGGAAACGAACTTGAGACAAAATGGAAGTTTGCTTCAGTTCTTTCTAAAAAATGAAAACCTGGAATGGATTAGAAGGAAAATAAACTGTGGAAAGAGAGAACTTGGTTGTGATAAGAGAGGGAAGCAATTGATTAAGTAGTAGTCAGAAGGACTGAGGAGGATGAGAGGTTCTCTATCCCCTGAGCCATGAGGGAAGAGATTGGAATGAATGAAGTTTGAGGTGTGATCTTTCTTGATCATTCATCCTGTCATTTCCCACAGAAGGAGACAGAGTTGTTTATTGAGTGCACCTCTGGGATAGTCCATTCATTCCAACTCCATTGTCATTATTCATTCAACAAATATTTGTAAAGCACATACTCTCCTATATGTCACACACTTGCGATTTTCTGTCTTGAAAGATAGGGTTCCCTTCCATCACTTTTTTCCCTTCCTTGTCACTTACTTGACAAAAGCTGGTTGTTTCTACTTTGTTGACATTGACCTCAGTTAATCTTACTCTGCTTTGCCATCTATTATAATAAGTTATTCTAGAAATATGTTTTGAATTTAAATTGACTATCTATATTGAAGTTGCCTTAAATTCTTTGTGGTAAAATCCATTGTTTACAATAATCAGGAAAGACAAGATAAAAAAATGATTTGAAATAGTCAATTTAATAATGTTATAAAATATATAGCAGGACTATAGAAGGTAATTAAATTTCTAAAATGTCTTGAAATAGACATTTTTTTTTCTTGTCTGACTCTCTTACCTGGCAATCATGTTCTTTTTGGCCTTTACCTTAATTAGCATTCACACAATACATTTATATAGTTGAAAGTCTTATTGATATACTACCTATGAAGTAGTCTTGCCAAAACAAAAACAAAAACCTGACATTTATTTATTTATTTATTTATTTATTTATTTAAGATTGATTTATTTATTTAGAGGTGGGAGAGGGGTGTGGGGGGGGAGAGGAAGAAGGAGGAGGAAGCTGACTCTCCACTGAGCGCAGAGCCCCATGGCAGGAGGTGGCTCAGTCTCCTGACCCAGAGATCATGACCTGAACTGAAAGCAAGAATGGGCACCCCCAAAACTGACACGTATGAATCCCTAAGTCCAGCTTGGGATTTATTGGAAATACTCAGAAAAGAAATATGTGACTAGTTCCTAGGGATACAACAGGTCTAATAGTAAAGTGTGGGAAAGAGGAAACCTCCGGACAATCAACCTGTTGTAGTCAACAAACGAATTTCAAGAAAAAATAAGACAGAAGGAGAAAGCATAGTTTTAAAATAGCAGTCATTTTAACCAATTGCAGTGAATAGCCCTTATTTATATTGAAGTTAAAAAAAGGAATTGTGACATTTTTTTTTTTTAAAGATTTTATTTATTTATTTATTAGGAAAGAGAGAGAGTGAGAGAGAGAAGGTCAGAGTGAGAAGCGGACTCCCCATGGAGCTGGGAGCCCGATGTGGGACTCGATCCCGGGACTCCGGGATCATGACCTGAGCCGAAGGCAGTCACTCAACCAACTGCGCCACCCAGGGGCCCCTGGGAATTGTGACATTTGTGAGAAACTTTGGACTTTGAATATTTGATATTATTTAGGAATCATTGCTAATTCTAAGGTGTTTTTGTTATATTCATAGAAAGAGTCCACAGCTTTAAGAGATGCATTCTGAATTATTTACAGATACAATTATATGATATTAGGACTTAATTAGAATAGAATAGAGGAGTGGAGGAAGATACAATTATATGATATTAGGACTTAATTAGAATAGAATAGAGTGGAGGAAGAAGGTGGTCTATGGATAGGGCGGATGGTTTGTGAAGGTGGTTTATGGCTCTGGGGTGTTTGTTATACTAGTCTATTTCCTTTTGTGTATGTTAAAAATTATCCATGAGAAAAGCAGGAAAATTAATAATATATAGTACAATATAAAATATAATTATAAATTATATATAAATTAATGATGCATTTAATTATGAACAGAACATGGTTTATGTTTCTATTAAAATGTTTATTAGGTAATACTGTGAATTCTTAAATTCATCTATCTAATAGATATGAGGTTAAGCAAGTTCAAGACTCAATTAAAATCACTCTGTAATAACTTTCATTGCAAATCCAGCTTTGAAGCTTTGACCTTTGTTCGTGGAAGAAGAGAATACGAAAAGAACACATTTGTCCATGTCCTTTCCCTTACTCATGATTTGTACAGATGTTAGCACAGTAGGGTTTTTTTAAAGCTAAGATTCTCCCAGTGTTATTTACCTTTTTTCCATTTTCCTTTTATCCTTCTTTATATTTTAATCATTAATATGTGTTGACAGAATTTTAAATACGATGTCTGCATCTTACATACTGTTCTTCCATTAAATTTGCTTAGTTTCAGGATCGTAGGAAATGTGGCGGGATGATGGGTCATTTAATAATAGAGTATGAAGGATTGATACCATTGTTACATTTTAAAAGGAAATGTCCTTAGTCTGACTTGGAAATCATTAAAGCCTCTTGTATAAGAATTTGGTAAAATTAATAAAATTCATTTTTGATATTACATGTAGATTTTGCTTCTTCCTAAAATAATATGGACTACACAGTAAATAATACCTTGTATTGTATCTTAGCTAACAACGGAGTCTTTAACTATTTTCATTCCTAAGAATGGTAAATCTTTAAAATGATTTAAACTACCCATTTAAAATAAATGGTAAATCTTACCATTACTAGGCTTCACACCCAGCATGGATGGAGCCCAATGTGGGGCTTGAACTCAGGACACTGAGATCAAGACCTAAGCTGAAAACAAGAGTTGGACACTGAACTGACTGTGCCCCCAAGGAACTCCACTATAGTATTTTTAAGACTTAAAGTATGAGACACCAAATGAATGATAACAAATGCAAAAAGTAAAAGTAAATAATGGTATTTCAGCAAAATGAATTATTGAACTACCATGAGAAATAAATTTTAGAAATGAAGCAATATGTAAATATTTATATATAAAATTAAGAAAATACAAGCAGAATAAAAATATGTTTTCACTCTGATAATAAATATGTAAAATATGTTGGTTTATAGATAAAGGCTGGAAGAGGATATTAAAAAATGAAGACAGCTGTTGCATTATAATGGTGCTATTAGTGGTGATCTATTTTTTCTTTAAAATTCCCTTCTGTTATTATAATGATACTTATAAAACATAAAATAAGGCAGAAAAAAATTATTTCTGCCATAGTAGGCTCTAATTATATTGAAAATAAAATCCTAACGGGAAGAAAATGGGAGATTAATTTTAAGTTAACACTAAGAAATGCAATGAGTATGTTGCAATGAACTGCTACATATTTTAAAGTCTCATTATAAGAGATAATGCAGGGCATCTCATGGCTCTGTCCTTTGTAAGCAGACAAAAATGGCACAGTAAATCCTGCATCCTAATGAATCACTTCATCTCTGAGAAGATGGGGTTGATCCATTTTCCTCTCATTGATGACCTGGTGTCCAGCAAGCACCAGGGTAGGCACTTAAGAAACTCTACTGGATTGATCAGAGGGATGCTGTTGAGTCCCTTTATCTCATAATCAGTGCTTCCCAGAAGCAGTATTTTCTTTGACACTTTATTTCCCCTTAATAGAGTTCCTTTTTCAACAACTCCCTCCCTCCACCAACTTTAGAATTGTAGGTGAATGTTTTCTTGTGCTAACACTTAGCAGTAATTTCCCTATATTCTTTTTAAAAAAATTTAATTCCACTATATTTAACATACAGCATTTCAGGCATACATTATAATGATTCAGCAATTTCCTACATGACCCAGTGCTATTCATGACAAGTGTACTCTTAATCCCCATCATCTATTGTCCCAGTCCTCCCTCCCACCTCCCTTCTGGTAATCATCAATGTTTTCTCTATAGTTAAGAGTCTGTTTCTTATTTTGTTTCTCTCTCTTGTTTTTCTCCTCTGCTCATTTGTTTTGTTTCTTAAATTCCACCTACGAGTGAGATCATATGGTACTTGCCTCTCTCTGACTGACCTATTTCACTTAGCATTATACTCTCTAGTTCCATCCATGTTGTTGCAAATGGTAAGATTTTATTCTTTTTTTTTAATAGCTGAGTAATATTCCTCATCTTCTTTATTGTAACTTTCCTGTGTTCCTTTTTTTTAAAAGATTTTATTTTTGGGGCATCTGGGTGGCTTAGCTGGTTTAGCGTCTGCCTTCAGTTCAGATCATGACCCCAGGGTCCTGGGATTGAGCCTCCTGGCAGGCTCCTTGCTCGGTGGGATATCTGCTTCTCCCTCTCCCTTTGCCCCTCCCTCTGCTCGTATCTCTCTCTCTCTTTCTCTCTCTCTCACTCAAATAAATAAATAAAATCTTAAAGAAACCAGATTTTATTTTTAAGTAATCTCTACATCCAACATGGGGCTTGAACTCAAAACCCCAAGATCAAGAGTTGTGTGCTCCCTCCAACCACGCCAGCCAGGAGCCCCAAAATTTCCTATATTCTTGAGGGGTATTTGCATGCTGGTGGAAGGAAGAGGTGTGGGAGGGAGTTGACTTTTTTGTGAGGGTTTATTGGACCAGGAGATAGTTTTGGAACCTCTGGATATTTTTTTCCCATTGTTAGGATCCCAAAGAGGAGACAGGTATTGAACCAAACTGTAGGTCACTGTTTCCTTTGTCTCGTTGTTTCTGGCATACTGATACTAATGATTTATTCCATAAATTTAAAGAAGTTCTTGGAACGTGGGATCAGAAGGCAAAATCATGTAACTGGATGGGGTTCTTTTTTAGCTAATTCCTTTTTACTCCACAACTAAGTTAAAATTAGATACTCTGGAAAGCTGGCTGCTTTTAAAAAGGAGATTGTGGACATAATCTCTGATAAACACTGGAAGAGAAAGGGAAGAGTGGTCATTTTTTGATATATTTGGGAACTGTAGACGTGCTTGGTTCATTCTATCAGTGGGGTGTTGCTGCTGTATTACCCTCGGTCTTGTTTATGTAGTGCATTTTTTTTCATACTAATTCAAGGATTTAACAAGCATTATCTTACCAAACACACAGAAGTCTTAATAAAACATTGACCTCTGCCTGATTTTGTTATATAGATGTCATGAGGAATGCTCTTGGAATATAAAAACGGGGCCCACATTCCAAGGAGTTTATATGTACCTTTTGATACCCATGTTGTATCGTTACCAAATAGGAGGAAATTTGGAAATCAAATGAGAAGTGAGGACTAACTCACTACTTTTCATTTATTTCAAGAGATTATCAAAAATAATGTAATCAACTATGAGAATACTGTTTCAGAGAAGCTAGTATGCAAAACGTGCATTTTATTGACGAACTTAATTCATTTACCCCAAACCACAGATCAATTAGTAAAGGCAAATAGAGAATTTGGGTCTTGAATGATATCAAAATTTTCCTCGGTTTTTGTCTTGGTGTTTCTGGTGAAGATTATGATCAGATAGTCAAGATTAAATTAATGTGTTTGTTTCTAAAAATGCTTTGCTGGCAGTTGTCTTAGGAGAGGATGATTAATGGGGGCAGAGATAACATTAAAGAAAAACTGGTTCTACTGACTGTCCAGATGGTCTTCGAGGGGTGGCCACCCTGACCAGAAGGACCTTGATTGCTATTTTATTTAAACTTGAGGGCAGAAGAAAAGGACCATTTTTTTCTTTTTGAAAAGGGCCTTTTTTGGGGGGAAATAAATATTCAGGTGATACATTGTGTTCAACCTTGAAATTGTCAACCATTGTGGAATAAAATGAACAGTTACACGAACAAACCAGTATGCAGTTTTTCAGTTCAGCAACCAAATGACTTTCCCATTGAAGGGAAAGTAGGAAATAACTTGTGTTGGCAAATATATTTGTTCTCAAAGGAGTTAGTTATTGTCTTAAAACAATGGGTACATGTAAAATGTAATTTAACAAAAGAAAAGGCGTGTGTAATCTCATGGTGATTTCACTGTGGCGTGTTACATTGTTTTACTTCTCTGAACTTAAAAAACATGTTTTTGTCATGTTCTTAAATGACAAGAGTAGGACTTGTTGATTGGAAATAGGTGATAATTTTCAAATTCCAAAGTCATAATTCCTGTTGGGAAAAAAAAAACATATCTGGATTTGAAGTACGGGACATAGAAAGTGTTGTTCTCTCTCGATTTTCTGACCTACCCAGAGGCCATCATTATGATCGGTTGGATGTGTTACTATACGGAGTATTATTTTTTTTTAGAGATTTTATTTATTTATTTGACAGAGAGAGAGAGATCACAAGTAGGCAGAGAGGCAGGCAGAGAGAGAGGGGGAAGTAGGCTTCCTGCTGGGCAGACAGCCCGATGTGCGGCTCAGTCCCAGGACCCTGAGATCCTGACTTGAGCCAAAGGCAGAGGCTTTAATCCACTGAGCTACCCAGGTGCCCCAGAGTACTTTTTTCTAAAAATAGCATTTTAATAGCATTTTATTCAAGGAGGGAAACATACACATATATGTAGTCATCATATCTAACATTCATTAGTGTTTATCCCAGTCCTGCCTCTCTTTAAGTGCCTTTGCACACATTCGACGTTGATTTTATGTCCCTCTATGTTATAGGTGCTATTATCAACCTATAGATGAGAAAACGAGACAGAGAGAACTTAAAAAGTAATTTCTACGAGCTCACACAGTTAGTAAAGGCTGAGTTGGGATTCTAACCCAAAAGTATGTCTTCTGAGCCAAAATGCCTAATTACCACACATAGCCCTAAATAAATAAACTGAATATTTATGTTTGTTGAGATGCATATAATTTTGTTTATAAAGTTCGGGCCATTCCGTGCAGCTTCTGCATTTTCCTTTTTTGGTTTATTTAACAATAAATAAGCCCATCTTTCCATGTCTATGTATATAGCTCTATCTTATTGTTACTAAGCTTTATGACTTTTAATAATTCCATAGCTTGTATACACCGTCGTTTGCTTTAGAAATCTTTCCTTTATTGAAGGCACTCAGACTGTTTCTCTTGTGGTCTTATGCAAACAGTGGTGGACATTCTTTCACATACATCTTCGTAGTCATGTAGCAGTATTGCTGTTAGTGTGTTTTCTTAGAATTATTTGGCCAAAAACCATGTTGATTAGAAATTGTGAAAAGGACTGCTTAAATATTCTGCCAGTTTACATTCCCACCAAAAGGGCCGTGTATAATAGGAGGATCTGAGAGTAATAGAATTATTTATGAAAGAAGTAATTGAGTTATATGCTGGGCATTCAGGAGTCCTATCAAAAAAGAACAATGTATGAGCTTTTCCTACTGGCAGTTTCCAATTCATTTATGAAGCCAGGGAATACACAAGATGACACAGGCAATTTGTGCCGAAAAGCAAGTCCATAGTTAGTGATGTTTCACGGTCTCTTCACATGGATCTACTTCTCCTAAGGTCACAGTTGTGGGTAGCAGAGACTTGAATCTCCCTTAGGCTGTTCTTTTAGATCCAAGGTGACCAAATATTTTAACTATGTACCCCTGAAAATAATTTTGAAGATCTATGTATCCCTTGGAAATGTTAAAGTTAACATCTTTTAATCTGAAGTTCAGACAGCTGCAAAAGATACTGAATTTAGCTCTGTTATTAATATGAACATTAAGAGAAAACTCTTTCATCACCCTTAATGTATCCAAAGAAATTCTAATGCCATTGCCATTTCATGCCAACAATATCCAAATAGTAAACATTTAAGTTTTCTTTTTAAAAGAGATATATGATTGATTTTGCTTTAACTTATAGTTCTACACGACTTTTTCCATAGAATTTTAATTGACATATTTGTGCCTGAAATTCTTGTACTGATTATTTTATCATATTTTTCTACAATGGAAATGTGTGTGTGTGTGTGTGTGTGTGTGTGTGTGTGTGTGTGTGTGTTTATATGGGAATTAGGAAAAAATTTCTGTGACCATAGTCTCTAAACATTGAAAACATTATTCTGGATGGACTATTTCAATTACTATTTGTTACAATTGATGGAAACAACTGTTTCTTAATAAATAATTATTAAATATCCTGTAATTTATATATTATGATACCTTAATATAAAAAGTAAAACGTTATTGCAAATATATCTCTTAATGAGATGAGGAAAGCTATATTTTAAAAATTCATGTGTCTGCTGTGAAAATTAGGATTTCTAAAATGAAATAAGCTTCAACATAAATAATATTGCTTTTATTAACATACATGCTGAGAAGTATGCTCACATAAGTATGTGGATGATAATGGAAGTATTTTTTTTGTACCCCTGTGCCCCTCAAGTCTTTGAAATCCTAAATTATATCCTAAAAAATATCATCACTCATCTATCACCAAAAATCATTTTGTCAGTCTATTAGTTGACAAGTTAATTAGGCTTTCCTTCAATTTTATTAAGTTTATAGAATTAGAGATAACCTGACTCCTAAATGGGGTTTGTTTAGATCTTTTACTCTCTCAGTTTCTGGGAAAGACATCAAGAAATCATTCTCTATACCAGTGAGTTCACACAGAAGCAGCATGTGTAACTTGGATTTCAGAAATCAGAATATTAGTAATTTCAATATACTTTGACCATGTAATATTTTCTTTTGAGAAAAACTGTAATCATAAATTTATGTCTAGCTGAACCTTGGAGCTACAGGTTTAACTCACCCACTTTATGGGACATATTCATCATATAACCTAACTGGGAAACCCACCTCTTATTGTTCAGAAAATCTCTCATCTCACTTTTTAGTTCAAATAAATAGGTTAATAAAGTGCCATGATTTTCGTCTCATATTGGTATTTTAAAATTTTTAAATTTTAAAAAAATTAAAATTTTTTTTTAATTTAAAAATTAAAAAAAATTTATTTGTCAGGGGTGCCTGGGTGGCTCAGTCGTTAAGTGGCTGCCTTTGGCTCGGGTCGTGACCTCGGGGTCCTGGAATCGAGCCCTGCGTCGGGCTCCCTGCCCATGGGGAGCTTGCTTCTCCCTCTCACTCTGCCTGCTGCTCTGCCTACTCATGCTCTCTCTCTCTCTCTCTGTATCTCTCTGCCAAATAAATAAATAAAATCTTTAAAAAAATTTTTTTTATTTGTCAGAGAGAGGAGAGAGAGAGAGTCCTGCTCTCATAAGCAAAGAGAGCTAAAGGTAGAGGGAGAAGCAGGTCCCCCACTGACCGAGGAGCCCCATGTGGGGCTCCATCCCAGGACCCTGGGATCATGACCTGAGCCGAAGGCAGAGGCTTAATTGACTGAACCACCCAGGTGTCCCTCATATTGGTATTTTGAATGTGAGTGCCAAAAGCCACAAAGCTCTGCCAGGCTTTCTTGCTTTGGCGAAGGAATACTTGGCTGCTGTCAAGATATCTTACCACTTGGTTTCCATTTGTTTTTATGGGCCTCTCCCTCAGGATGCACTCATTCTTACTAGCAGGAGATGGAAGAGACCAGTGTGTTAAATGAAAATCATTCACCCTCCCACTGCTTTACTCTGCAATATGTCTGGATTCAGAACATACTTATGATGGATGCAGGGAAGGTCCAGAGTGCTATATGAGCTTATGATGCCAGGGATGAAAGAGGTTACTATACCCCTTTGCTTGGTGCCTCAGAGGATTTTGTTCTTTGGGATAATGCCCCTTCGTAAGGCTTGGGTTGAATGAGGGGCATGGCTTTGTCTGCTGTGTAAGGAATGAGAGGGCGCCAAAGGACCTGTGGGTGAGAAGAAGGGGGCCACCTTACTACTGGTGCCTTAGACTGATTGGATTCAGAGCATTGATAATTTGCTGCAATCTCATTCCCTTAAAACCACCTCCATGCCCGTGTTTCTCTTGGAAAATGTTGGTGGACCCTCATATCTGTTTGACTAATAGCATTCTAGATCATTGAAGTGCAAGAATTAGTTGGTTACTATGAGAAAAATACCAGTGATGAGCATTAGCAAATTCTACTGATCTGAACTTTTAGATTCTCTACACAATTATATTCTAATGAAATCCACATTGTGGATTGGTCTATAAAAGTCTTCAAAAAAAAAGGAAAGATGCCAAGCTATGGATATTAATGATGAAGTAAAATAGGAAAGTGTTAACCATATTGGTTATGGTTGCCAAAATTCTTTAAGTACATCTGTATTGTATATTAGAAGACATGTTTATTCTAATTTCTATTGAAAAGTATTGCAATTCTTCCTTGAATCATGATTGGAAGAGATTGCAAAATCTCTTGGTGTATCAATTTTCCTAAAATAAATTTTTTGAAGCAGTTCATTATCTGTAATTCTATCCTGAGTTAAAATAAAAATCTGCTTTCTAGGTCAATCTTCATTAAGCTATTAATATCCTTTTCATATTATAAGACTTCTTAATTTCCTTTATTAGCAACTGCAAGCAGCTGAAATATGAATGCTATTGCTTTGAGTATTAATTGATATTTGAATTATCTTCAGTGGTTTTGCTGTGTTGTCAGCAACCTTTATTCTAGTACATGAAGGGACAAGGTCTACGTCTACTGAATTGTATATATTTTTTAAAGATTTTATTTATTTATTTGAGAGACAGAGAAAGTGAGAGAGCATGAGAGGAGAGAAGGTTAGAGGAAGAAGCAGGCTCCCCGTGGAGCCGGGAGCCCGATGTGGGACTCGATCCCGGAACTCAAGGATCATGACCTGAGCCAAAGGCAGTTGCTCAACAAACTGAGCCACCCAGGCGCCCAACTGAATCATATTTACGTCTTGATTTTATGTCTGGTGATAGATGTACCTTTCTTCTCTCACTTGCATGGCAACAAATTTCAAGAATTATTGCAGGGGCACTCAGTTATTGGTGGATTTGGAAAAGCTGGAATTTTATTCTGTTTTCTTTTCAAGAACATAAAAACACCTTAAGCATAAATGAGTGAGAAGTCAACTTAGGAAGTTCAGAACAGTGTCTGACTTTTTGGTTCACAATATTAGTTGATGATATGTAGTTTCTTCCGAAACAGTGTTTAAACATTTTATATACTTTATTTATTTATTATTTTTTATACATTATTTTAAATCAAACTCACATCAAGGAAATATATGACTGGTAGAAAGAGCCCTGGGATAGGAGTTAGCAGCAGACTTCTCCTTTTTGCTCTGTGACCTTTGCCAAATAAACCTATCTCTGAGTCTCTTTATTCTAATTTATGAAATGAAATGAAATGATTGAATCACAGAGATTATTTTTATTCCAGGCTCTGTATTTGGGGATCTCATGGCATAGTAATTTTCATTGTCATTGTGTTTTAGGTTTATAAAGGTAGTATAAAAGAGAAAAACATATACCTATACATAACACAAAGGGCAAAATCTCTTTTGTAATTTGAAACCTTGGCTAAAGGCACTGTTCACTGTTTGCTGGTGTCTGCATGGTCTGCTCTTGCATGAGTATACCATTATTTATTTACCTATTAAAGGACATTTGGAGCACTTTCATATTTCAGTTACAGCCCCATGCAGACTCTGAAAGAACATTTTACATATATTTTAGAGTTTTTATGTAACAATGCTTCCTCAAAGCATGTATAAATTTTAAAGTTCACCTGTATTACCATAAAAGATATAACAAAAATAGACATTATAGATTTTTAAGATTTCTTTGCAAATTTGAAATTTGGAAAACAAGGTCTCTCCCTTGTTGAGTCTTTTCCTCCACTCATTAAAACCTCCCCAGGTGCCGTTTGGATTATACACCATGTTTCCTACTGGTACTCGAGGACTCTATCATCTCAATGCTTGATGGTGATAAAAAGTGTATTCATTGATTCACCCAAGAATTTATTGGTCCAGCATTACACCGGAGGCTGAGGCCACAGTAGTGAACAAAAGCAGTATCTTCCTCGTTGCTTTTATGGAGTTACAGTCAGGGATGAAGATGATATTTAGATAATTACAGGAATGCATTTGAATTTTCTGAGGAAGGGAGACCTGTGAATATAGAAGGACCTGCACAATCTGATGGGTGGCACGGAGAGAGGGCCTTCAGGGTGGAGGGTCCACTAGGAAGTGATTCTAGTTCTGAAGGTAAGTAAGAGCTAATTGCCCAACGTGGTTGGGGTAGCAAGTGGTCTGGGAAGAAGAGCTTTTTAATCAGAGTAGACTGAACATGCAAAGGCCTTGTGGCAGGAGGGAGCAAAGCCAGATTGAGGAGCTGAAAGAAGGCCATGTGGCTGAGCCTAGAACACAGAGTGAAGTTCGGTGCCAAGTAGAGCCGGAACATGGGCTAGAATCAAGCCGGCCCTATTGGTCAAATCTGATTACATCTTCAAGGTATCTAAGGGGGTCAAAAATTTAAGCAAAGTTGGACTAGAAGTGGTGATGGGGTGTGTGCGTCCACAGGCAAGCAACACAGTTAGCTTTCCATTAATATAAATTGTAGTAAAATATGAAAAAAATGTTTAAATTTTTAAAAAGTTGTGATTTTGCCTACCTTGTACCATTCACCCGCATAAACAGTTCATAATTCTTTTGGAGGTGGTTCTCTTCAACAATGCAGTTATTTTCTGGAGTTCTGGAAGGAAATACTAATAAAGTCATTTTCCTATTGAGCAGAGAGTCCCAGTCCAATTTCGCGTCCACAACTAACAGTTTCTGTACAATTTAATCCTTAACTTCTCAACCAAAGGAAGGACAATAGCCCATGTGTTGTAAAAATCTTCCCTATTAAGGCCGCTAAAAAAGCGAAAATTAAACAAAGGCGGTTGAAGTAAAGGGCAGGTTTAAATGCAATGTCTCAGTTCTAGGAATGATGTACGAATAATGACTTAGTAGAAATGTTTCAGTATGTGCTGATGACACTGTCTTCCTTTATAAAAAAGCTACTGAAACATACCAAGGACCGCATTTTGTAGACTTGCTTTTACCCCAGTTGGGACTAATCTGTTTCAGGGACTAATCTGTTTCAAGGTCTAATGTAGCCTCATTCTTTCTTAGTGTGATGATATCTTCTGATGTGGCCAAGAGTTGCCCCTTAAGCAATCATGGGGGTTGGGATGGTGGTTTTGGTAATGTGCTATTTAACTTTCTTTTGCTCCTCTCAGATACAGGTGGGGCCTAGGCACCACTTCTAATTTTGAGGAGGGTGCTATTTGCACTTTCTTGCTTGAGGATTATGTCTGTGGGGCTGCTAAGACGATAGGAAAAGCCAAGCTAACTTGAAAATCTTGTGCTTGTTGCTGAAATATATCCCTGGCCATCTAATTCCTCTGTGTTACCACTGGCTTTTCCGCTTGCAGGCCCACCTCAGCTTCCTCAGGACAGAAATGAATTTGCTTAGCTAGGCCTAACACAAAAGCTGTGTATTCCACCATGTGAGTTTAAGGCCACTTACAAGATTATTTTATTTTTCTGATCTCTTGATGCCCTGAAAGCTCCCATGAGCCCTTTCTCTTCTCACACTGTAAATAAAAGTGAACCCATAGGCACCCCCTCAGTTGTATTCACTTCTTACATTTCTGAATCAATTTGCTAACCTCCGAAGGCTATAAAAACCTCCACATTAAATAGCTAACAGTGGAAAAAAAGAGTTAAGCCAGTCCCTGGGTGACTTCGAAGCTACAATGTTTGGGGAGCATCTTTGCTATTTGTTGAGCGATTAGAAGTGGCAAAGTCATGTCACTGAGCAGGGCATAGGATTGTTTAGAATTAAGCCAATCAGGAGCTACGGTCTGTTTTTTTTTTTTTTAAAGGTTTTATTTATTTATTTGACAGAGAAAGACAGTGAGAGAGGGAACACAGGCAAGGGGAGTGGGAGAGGGAGAAGCAGGCTTCCCACTGAGCAGGGACCCTGATGCGGTATTCGATCCCAGGACCTCGGGATCATGACCTGAGCTGAAGGCAGACGCTCAACGACTGAGCCACCCAGGTACCCCTACAGTCTGTTTTTTGAAAGATGGTGAAGGCTAGTTTATTTTTTTCCCTTCCAATAGCTGATAGTTCACTGCTTCCTCCCCCCTCCCCCTGCAACTGCCTCCCCCACCCCCTTTGGAGCACTCCAGCCATAGATTATGCAATCCATTTGGAATTCTCCTTCAGCAGTCCAGTTTGAGGCTAAGGCTGGGATGTGAGCATTGGGAGCTTTTGGTCTTTCTTGACAAATTTGACTTCACTGGATGCTCTGTGACCATCAGCGGCATTGTTTTGGTTATACAGACCAAGGGCTCTGGGCTCAGATCCAAAACTTGCACAGAATGACCCTGAAAGGCAGCCTGAAGATCTTTGAAAAGTACGTAAATGGGACAAAATATTAATCTACCACATTTAAAAATGTGTATATATATACATATATATATATAATTTTTACATGTACAGTTTACAGAAGGGAGTACTACACACACCATAAATAAGGGAGATATCTGTTTTATGCAGAATTAAGTTGATGATACCCTATCCACTTAATAATTCAGTGCTGAGCTTTCTTTACTTCTTTTTATTCTTTTTATTTTAAAAAGCTATTTATATGATTTTGAGGAGTTTGTTAAAATTAGCTGATATTTTAAGATCCTTTTGACATTTTACATGATTATAGGACATGGGGACATAAGTTCAGAAAAACTGGAAGGCTCTCACAGTTGAAGAACTGCCATATTTGGGAGTTCTTGGCAGAGTTTTATGTAAACTGTATGTTTTTCACTTAGGCGTCTTTATAATGGGATTAAAAGCACCCACCATACTTTGTGCATGGGCTTGTCATCGCAGAATGAATTTAGCAAAGCTATCGAGCAATATGGAATTTGAAGTTAGAAAAAGAATACAGAGCACAAATACAGATGTAAAGGCATTGTGGATCTCGGACTGATCACCAGTCTGCAAGATTCATTCCTGAAACTCGAGACAAGTAGGAATCAGAAATGGCTGGAGTCGTCAAGTTCTTGTCCACAGAGGCCAAAGCAAAGTTTGTTGTGTTCTGCTTTGGCCTCTACAGTTTGAGAGGACCTTGTAAAACAGAGACAAAATGCAGAAATAGATTCGGGCTTAAATATACAATTGTGAGTAAAGATAGAAAGTGGGTATATTTAAGTAGGAACATCTGATCAAGATTCCTGGTGTCCACCCAGCTCAAGGCAGTTTCCTGGGAAGTGGGAGATCCTTGCCCTCAAAGAGGTCAAGAAAGGGTCTCACAAATGCTTCTATTTAAACATAAATTACAGAACCACACACAAATGGTATAGCATAAGAGAAATTCAGACTGTTTCCCTCACGGTATGTGAACGCAAAAATATTTGCCGTCTACTATGGCTGTAGAGAAACCAGAATTGCTTAGAGCTTTAAGTTTACTGATGGAACATTCAGAAGTCCGAATAAACCAAAATGGTAATGTCAACCAGTTTCCTTGACGTGACACGATTAGCACCGTGGGCTACTGTCCTCCTGCCTCCTCTGGGTCATTCTCCCACAGGGGTCCTCTGTGTGTGACTCTCTACCAAGATGCTTTGGCTTATTCCCTTTCTCCATATACTTGCAGTCTACTTGACGGTGAGTGGCTACAGTGAAGCCTTGATTTACCTCTCCCAAATCCTGATTTTAATTTAATTTAATTTAATTTATTTTTGTTGTTGTACTGATATTCATGTATTTATTCATGCAGCAAACATTAATTGTAGGCTTATAGTATGAGGCTATATGTAGCTGTGAGATACATTTTTTTCCCCCACTGAGGTATAGTTGATACACAATGTTGCATTCCAGACTTTTGTTTTAATCCTCACCTTTAATGAAGTTGACATTATTCCTAGTCATTCCCAGATCATATCCCTTATCCACATCTTCATTTTAAAGCAGCTGGAACCTTGACAGAGAAGCCAAAATATGTTATCTAATTCCTAGTAAAGACCCTTCAGCTATGAGGGGACTAGAGTTAGTGTTAGGATAGGGTCTCCAAAGCAGGTGGGGATGAAGAGACAAGGTCAGAGTGTTAGAAGATGGTAGAGTTGAAGAGAAGATAATCTGATTGATTATTTGATAAGAAAGAAAGCTCCGAGGAGACAAAGGATTGAGTCAAGAAGGAAGAAAAATGGCACCCATCTCTTCCTGAGGATTAAAGAGCAGGTAGAAGGACAGTACAGAGAAACTTCCAGGTAGAGAGATGGGTGGACCTGTGCAACAACCTGAAGGAGATAAGAAGGAATTTGTGATAATTCGATATCAATGACTTCAAACTCCTCATCGAAATAAGAAATGAAGTCATCTGCCAGTAGGACGATGCATAGAGCTGAGGTCCGGAAGAGAATTGGAAAGGGCTGGGCTAAGTATTGAAGTGAATTTTTAATTTGCATGTATTCATCCACCCATTCAACAATATTCAGATTGCTCTTCATTATAAATCCAAGGCTCTCGTAGCCCAAGTGTCATCCTTGGAGCCCTAGAGCCATACTACCTGGGTTCAGATCCCAGTGAATGCTTACTAGCTCTGTGGTCAGGGGCAAGTTGTTTAAATCTCTATTTGCTCTTATATAAAGTAGGAGTAAAATAGGTATACCTACTTCATGGAGTTGTTTTGAACATTAAAGAAGTTAGTATTTAGGGACACCTGGATAGCTCAGTCAGTAGAGCGTCTACCTTTGGCTCAGGTCATGGTCCCACGGTCCTGGGAGCAAGTCCCTCATGGGCTCCGTGCTCAGCAGGGGGTCTGCTTCTCCCTCTCCCTCTGCCCCTCCCCCTTGTTCGTGCTCTCTCTCTCTCTTTTTTTCTCTCTCTCTCACTGTCTCTCACAAATAAATAAATAAAATTTTTTAAAAAATAAGTTGATATTCATAAACTATCTGGGCACATGGTAAAGTATTGGTAGATATAAGTAGGCAGTTAGAGAGAGAAAATTCAGAATATAATAGACGTCAGAGAGCATGAACCAGTATGTCTCAAGGAGGATAGTACCATTCCATGGAATCTGTTTTAGAAGTTTGTGGGGGAACTGGTTGGAGAATATGGTGGAAATGGGCTAGCACATAGCACATCCTGCAGAAGTTTCAAATCTCCTAGAAGACATTTGTGTAGGGGAAAAAAAAAAGAAACAAGCTCAGTGTATAATGTTCTGGAGCTACTCACAATCCCATCGTACATGTACTTGAAAGAGGTAGTTATTTCAGAGTTTTATTGTACACCGAATTTTCCAGGACTGCAGCTGCCTTATAAATTGGGGGATGATTATACTTTGTTTTGTTCAGAACGTTACCAGGAATTATTCACTGTTTCAGAATGCCACTAATGCACACCAGTCCCCCAGCACACGAGTCCGGATGCAACACACCTCCGTCACTGTGTGGCACTCACTGTCGTTCTTCCTTATTTGTACAGGAATCCAGAGACTTCCCATGTCTTCCAGCGAAGCTGTGACCACACACGGATATATTGAAATGCATGCACTTTTAGAATTATTTACTTTCGTTTTACTTCTTTGTATTACAACCAGGGCGGCAGGTTGTGTTTTTAAAGACATTATATCACAGGATGGGTAAGTTATGTGATCGGTGGATTTTATTTTATTACAAATATTTTTTAGACAGTGACAGAATTGGAACTGATATGGATGGGAACCACAGGTTCAAGCAAGTGTCCTGGGACTAGTGTCAGTCAGAGATGTGGAGCCGGGTGGTTGTTGGGGGTTGGACAGTGGTGGATGTCATCATTAAATGGACACAAACTGTCACATGAGGGATTGGATGTAGTTTTAGCTTGCCAAGCCCTTTTTAGGTATTGACAATTTTCCTTCAACCCTTACAAACAAGGTAAAAGTTCACGTCTTTCGGATGGAACGTAGTCACTACATGTAAACTAGCTTCTAATTCAAATCCAAAACCCATTCAAATACTCTTAGTCTTCTGGAGTTAAGTTCATTTGCTAACATAAGGGTGTTTGTTCCTTGATCCCTTCCATCTGCACACAAGAGTGACATTATTGGTGGGATAGGTGAGAATTTGAATTAACTTATATGCGAAAAACTTACTTTTTTACAAGTGTGATGAATTGTTGTTACTTAAAAGTAGATATAGCCAGTTTAAGTCATCTGAGAGTTTCACAAGTGATTTTTTTCTTCTAGTTTGCAAACTATTGGCAGATGTGGAATCAATTTTGAATATCATTGTGCCCCTGATAACTAAAATAGTGCCTGGCATAGAGCAAGAATGCAATGCATCTTTGATGACTGGGTGAACTTTTGTGGGGCGGGGGCTGGTGGATTTGGAAAAGTAAACTGAGTTGAAGTCATGCATTCTAGTTTTCACTTCCAGATCTGTCAATTGAACTGAGTTTTGAACTTGGATAAGTGACTTTAAAATCTTGGTGTCATCATCCAAAAACTGCAGTTAATAATGCTTGCCCGGATTATGTATGAAGTTGTTCTTTTTTTAAAGATTTTATTTCATTTTTTTTTATAGATTTTATTTATTTATTTATTTATTTGAGAGAGAGAGGAAGCATGAGAGGGAGAGGTCAGATGGAGAAACAGACTCCCCACTAAGGAGGGAGCCCGATGCAGGACTCGATCCAGGGACCCCAGGATCATGACCTGAGCCGAAGGCAGTTGCTCAACAACTGAGCCACCCAGGCGCCCCTATTTCATTTTTTTTAAGTAATCTCTTATGTACCCAACATGGAGCTTGAACTTATAAGCCTGAGATCAAGAGTTGCATGCTCTACAGACTGAGCCAGTCAGGTGTCCCTGTATAAAGTTGCTCTTAAGATCAAAAGAGAGGGGTGCCTGGGTGGCTTGGTGAGTTAAGCATCCAACTCTTGATTCAGCTCAGGTCATGATTTCAGGGTCTTGAGACAGAGCCAGCGCTGTGTTGGGCTTTACACTGGGTGTGAAACCTGCTTAAGATTCCTCCTCCCCCTCTGTCCATCTCCCTCCCTGCTCGTCCTTTCTCTTGCTCTTAAAAAAAAAAGTCAAAAGTGAGAAGTCAGAACCACAAAGCTGTAACCAAATGCAAGCTTTAATAATTCCCACAGAGAGTGTGGAGTTACATTTGGGTTTATTCATAGAAGAATAATAATCCATGAAAGGTGTAGTAGGCTGAATAGTGTCCATAAATCCGCAGCAACCTAGAAGCTCAGAATGTAACCTTACCTAGAAATATGGTTTTGTTTTTTTTTTTTGTTTGTTTTTGGCAGATGTAATTTGTTAAGATGAGGTCATACTGGATCAGGATGGGCCCTGAATCCAATGACTGGTGTCCTTCTAAAAAGAGGAAAAGACCCACAGAGAAGCAGCCCAGGTAAAGATGGAGGCAGAGATTAGCTTTATATAGCCACAAGCCAAGGTGCCAAGGACTACCAGGGGCCCCCAGAAGCTAGGAAGAAGTTAGGAAGGACTCTTCCCTAGAACCCTTATAGGAGCATGGCCCTCTCGCACCTTGGTTTTGCATCAGTAGCTTCCAGAACTGTGAGAGAATAAACTTCTGCTGTTTAAAGCCACCCAGTATATGGTACTTGGTTATAACAGCCCTAGGAATCTATTACTAAAGGTAATTGTCTTTTCCTCTTGTGAAGAAAGGGACAGGATCGGAAATGAAATAATGCTTCTGGAAATTTGCCTGGTGTCCTGGCATCATTACTGCTGGCCAGACCTTCTTTATGGAAAGAGATGCAAGTAGCATAAGATTTAAAAGCCTGGGCTTTTTTTTTTTTTTTTCAAATATGTTTATTTTATTTTTTCAGTGTTACAAGATTGATTGTTCATGCCCCACACCCAGTGCTCCATGCAATACGTGCCCTTCTCAATACCCACCACCAGGCTCGCCCACTCCCCCACCCCCTCCGCTCCAAAACCCTCAGTTCGTTGCTCAGAGTCCACAGTCTCTCCTGGTTCATCACCCCCTCCGATTTCCCCCCATGCACCCTTCCCTTCCTTCTCACAATGCCCTCCATGATTTTCTTTATACTCCACATGTAAGTGAGACCATAAGATAATTGACTCTCTCCGCTTGACGTATTTCACTCCGCATAATCTCTTCTAGTCATATCCCTGTTGACACAAAAGTTGGGTATTCATCCTTTCTGATGGAGGCAGAATATTCCATTGTATAGATGTACTACATCTTCCTTAGGCTTTTGAGACATAAATGGTATCCTCGTTACACTGTTGGTGACACTGGGAGCTTGCGAGCACCCCACCTCCCAGCTGTAAAGTCCAGGTGATAATAGCTGTATTCTATTTACTTATTTGAAGATTATATGAGGTAATATATGTAGCTTGGCATATATGTATACACGTAACTTGTAATAATACCTTCTAAAGGCTCCTGGCTATGACTATAGACTGTACAGACTAGGTAACTTGAGGCAACCGTGGTCCAATTCCAAACAGTTTTCTTTTCCACCCATAAATGATTCAGGATTCTTGACCACGTCTCCCTGAAAGCATCTGAATTCACCCTTGTTAAGATGACAATTACCAGAACTGGTCAATTAAATCCTTTTGGCTGGCTTCCATTTCAATTGTAGATATCTTTTCCCATTTTTTTTTTTTGATAACTACAACACTTTGCCATGATTTAATAAGAACCCAGAAACAGAAAGTTATGAAGAGTTTGAAAAAGTTCTTGAACCTCACAAATGCTTTATAGACTACGTTTATGTCTCAAAATAAAGGCAAGATAAATGTTAGTTATCATGGGAAGCTTCTAGACTGGTTCTTTGCCAGTGTATTTGGTTGAGAGACAAACAGTCCATACCATCCTTACACATGGTTGCTGTCTTCTGTGAGCTCAGGCTGGGCACTCCTGTCCCTAATCAATGAACGGTCTTTCCTTTGGTCTAAAATCTCAAATGACAACCCAACTGTTAACAAAATAGGTATTATGAGAGACTTTCAGAGAACTTCAGTCAAAGTTAAAATTCACAAAGAGTTTCAATATTTATTTATTTATTATACATATTAAAGATTTTATTTATTTTGAGAGAGAGAGAGAGAGAGAGAGAGCGCATGCACTAGCGGGGGAGGGCCGAGGGGTTCAGAGAAGCAGACTCCCTGCTCAGCAGTGAGCCCGATGTGGGGCTCCATCTCAGGACCCCAGGATCATGACCCAAGTTGAACGTAGATGCCTAACTCACTGAGCCACCCAAGCGCCCCAAAAGTTTCAATATTTAAAGAAACCTGAAAAAATCTGTATTCTTAAAACTTTTGTATTTAATTACACTTTCTACATGTCTCCTTGCGTACTTTGTTAGACTGAATTGAAGCAGAAAGATCAAATATCTGGAAATTTAGGCTTAGCTTTCTGTTATTTTTCCAACAGCTTATTATGAAAAGTTTCAAAAGGGCATTACTGCTGTACCAGATCATACAGAAAGCCCGCAACCGCATCGACACATTTACCTCATTCTTGGCTCCATAGTAGTTGTATGTTAATTATATCTACACACATTCTGAACTGGACAAGACAGTGTCATTATTTTGCTTTCAAAAATATTATGCATTTTAAGAAATTAAGAAAACCATTTTATTTTATTATTTTTTATATTTATTTATTTTTTAAAAGATTTTGTTTATTTAGTTGACAGAGAGATCAATCACAAGTAGGCAAAGAGGCAGACAGAGAGAGGGGGGAAGCAGGCTCCCTGCTGATCAGAGAGCCCGATGCGGGGCTCGATCCCAGGACCCTGAGATCATGACCTGAGCCAAAGGCAGAGGCTTTAACCCACTGAGCCACCCAGGCGCCCCAGAAGAAAACCATTTTAAAAAATTACCCACATATTACCACTTCCAGTACTCGATATTCATTCCTGAAAATTTGAACTTCTATCCTGTGTAATTTCCCTCAGCCTGAAGATTTTCCTTAAGGATTGCTGTAGAACAGGACTGCTGGAGAAAATTCTTAGTTTTAGGCTTTGAAAATGCGTTTATTTTACCTTCATTGTTGAATGACATTTTTTTTCTGGATATAGAGTTCTAGGGTGACGTATTTGTTTCTTTTTAATACCTTACAGATATTTATCTACTTCTTGTCCCCACAGCGGTCATTCAGATCACCGTTTATCTGAAGGGAAATCTTGTATTCTAGTAGCTTTCAAGATTTTTCTTTATCTCTGGTTTTTAACATTTATACAAGATGAGTGCAGATTTTCTTTGTTTTTCTTTGTATTTATTCTATTTGAGTTCTGCTGAGCTTCTTCAATCTGTAAATTCATATCTTTCACTAAATTTGGCAAAAACTTGACCATTAATCTTTAAATATCTTCTGCCCCCCTTTCTTCTCTTCTAAGAACTCCAATTATATGTGTGTTAAATTTTTAAATATTGCCTAAATTTATATTATTTTTAATAATTTATTTCAACATGCATCTTTAGTATTATAATCAGATACAAATAATTATGCTTTCTCAACCTTTGCTACCTTAGCATTCTCTGTCAAAGAAATCCAGTCCTTTCTTTATAGTCTCTATCTGAGGGTTATTATTTGTTTGTTTAAAGAAATACTGTCCAACTATCTAGCAATTATGTGTGGCCAGGCTTTTATGTAAATCTAAAGTATGTAAATGTAAATTACATTTACATTTTATGTAAATGTAAAGTATATATTGTGTTTGATTAGTTAGATCACCGTTTTACTCATGCATGATGTACATACCTCAGCATTTATTAACTATTTCAAATCAAACAATTTTATTCTGTTACAGTGATCAAGCTTCCACTGATAGGTAAATATTCCAAACTTACTGTAGTTCTGAGCAATGCCTTTTTTAAATGGAGTTCTCTTCTGTTCCGTCATCATTATGCTTCCTTGTTTATGACCCATATAAGGACTTGGTTCCATTTCTCTTATAGAAGCCATAGTGCAGTTCTAAGGAGTTCTGCCCTTTTAGGGAATTTGTTCTTCAAATAAATTGCCCAAACCCAGGCCTTCTTTGAACATTTATATTGTCTCACAACTCTATTTAGAACAGGGTGTAAGACCTCTCTGTCCTAAGCAAGACTTAAAGACTCATTCTTACCATCACATTGGCAAATACCCTGGAAGCTAGCCGTTTGAAGGAACCCAAATTGAACAGTCAAGCCTGCAGGCTTGGTAGAGTCCCAACACTGACATTTCATTCTCTCTTCCTTTTTTTCTTTTCTTTTTCTTAAGAAAATAGAAGAATGACTGCTTACTATTGATTGTAATGTGTATCAAAGTTTGAAATTCAGCAGTTGAACATTAAACTTGTTTTACTGTGCGCCTTTGCTTTTGTTGAATTAAGTCCAGGGCTCTGTATTTCCCAGGGCATAAAATCTTGCTTAAATTCCATGGGAAAAGATTATGTTTTGGGTATATAAACATCCAGCCAAATAGTTGTACAATCTAGAAAGATCATACATTCTTAACAGTGACTCAATTCAGACACATGCATGTAGATTAAACCTCTTTTTAAGAAGTTATTATCGTAATAGTTTTGAAAATGACTTTTCCCAGCCTGATTCAAAGAGCTCCCATTCTTCAGGTTGAAATATGCCTGAAGTTTAGGTAGAAGAATTAGCATCATCCCTAATGTACTTGCTTGGAGGGAGGCAAAGCAAGCTTTAGAAAGCACAAGAGAAATAGAATTGGTAGATGAATTGGTGACATTTGGCAAATGTGAGATTAATGGAATTTTTTAAAGTAAACAGTTGTTTACAATTTCAATATATTTTCCTTTTGAGTTATTTTAGTTAATGACAGAAATAAAAATTTAAACAAACAGCCTGCTTCATGTAAAAGAAACATGTACCTTAGTTTGCACATGAGTTGGATGCTTGTTTGGAAATCATCGTGGTGACATGGAAATAGTCATATAAGCTTTTGAGCTGGGTAGGTGTGGATTTGAATTCTGCTGATTAGCTCTGTGGCTTTGGGCAAGTCACTTTACTCCTTGAGCCACAAATTTCTTTTCCGTAAATTAGAAATGATATTTATCTTTTGGGGGGGTTAGGGGATTAGAGATCAACCAGCACCCAGTCTATCTTCAGTAAATGATATTATTATTAAGAATAGACAAGACCAGAAAATGAAAGTTTTTTTTTTTGGTAAAGACTTTGTTTATTTGACAGAGAGAAAGAGAAATCACAAGTAGGCAGAGAGGCAGTCAGAGAGAGGGGGAAGCAAGCTCCCTGCTGAGCAGAGAGCCCGACCTGGGGCTCCATCCCAGGACCCTGAGATCATGACCTGAGCCAAAGGCTGAGACTTAACCCACTGAGCCACCCAGGCACCCAGCAGTTTGTTAATGACCAATAATTTTAAGCTACATTATTTTCATAGGGGTATTGCTGGGTTGAGACCATTGAGATACATTTTTAAATCATTTTATTGTCAAATACAAAGCACACATACAAGGCATAAACCATAAGTGTGTAAGTTAATGAATTTCATAGAACATTCAATATATCAGCTTTAAAAAAACTTAAAAAATAGTTTTTTAATAGAGTTGTTCCTGTAGAATAATATATAGATGATAAGTATATACTTCAAAATAATTTTCACAAACTGAACAAACTCTTGTAACCATTATCCAGATCAAGAAATAGGACATTCCAAGCAACATCCAAAACATGCATGTGTTCCTTCTATTCGTTATCTGTCTTCATCCCAAGGTAACCACAGAAGGTGACTTCTGACTTCTCATACATTAGATTAGTTTTGCCTGTTTTTTTTTTTAACTTTATAATCATGGAATTATGTAGTGTGTGTAATGTGTACTCCCTTATATCAGTTTCTTCAGCTCAGCATCATGACTGATAACCGTTTTAAAAAGTTTATTTATTGTGGAAAATTTCAAACCTACACAAGGGAAGAGAAAGTATAATGAAGGTATAGAACACGTCTGCCACCTGTAATGATATAAATGATATAAAATGATGTAATGATGTAAAACCATCCTACTTCATAAATACTTTCATTAAAATACCTAATTCCCTGCTATCCCTGAAGCAGGGGATGATTTTCCCCAAACATTATGCCATTTTGCCAATAAATATTTCAGTATGTATCTCGACAAGCAAAGGATTCTTTTTGTCACAACTAAATATTTTTTAAAAGATTTATTTATTTATTTTGGGGGGAGGGGCAGAGAGAGAGGTAGAGAAAATCTCAAGAACACGACTCGGAGAAGCCTAACATGGGGCTCGATCCCACGACCCGGAGTTCATGACTTCAGCGGAAATCAAGAGTTGGATGCTCAACCATCTGAGCTACCTAGGCACCCCTGTCACAACTAAATATTAAAGTAAATGTGTAATATCAATATCCTATCAGGAATCAACATTTCCCCATTGTCTCAGAAGTGATTTCTTTTTCCAGTTCACAAAGTCTGAAGAAAATATGCACAACCTTCTTTTAAATGACCAGTTGTAGAGTTGGAGACCATGTTCTATTTACATTTGTTGGATATTTGAGTGGGAGTGCGATTCTTTATGACACCCAGGAAGAAAGAAAAATTCTGCATGTATATTTTAAAGATTTTATTTATTTATTTGGCAGAGAGAAAGAGATCACAAGTAGGCAGAGAGGCAGGCAGAGGTAGAGGAGGAAGCAGGCTCACTGCCAAGCAGAGAGCCTGATGTGGGACTCAATCCCAGGACCGTGAGATCAGGGCCTGAGCCAAAGGCAGAGGTTTAACCCACTGAGCCACCCAGGCATCCCTCTGCATATTTTCAAATTATATCTATTGATGGCATTTATAGTACCTTAGAATCCTAAAAATTGGGATAGTCTTTTAATTTCCTGACATCTTGTGTCTTGGCATGCTTCCAATCCCTTTTGTGCTTTGGAGGTGAATTTTTAGCTTAATCTGTCTTCTTGCTGTTTTACTTCTTTGATTGACCTGCAAAAAGACAAGTCAGCTCAGCTTGTGAAGAAGTTCATCACTACGACCTAAGAATGTTCCTGGAAAGGAGCTGTATAGAGAAAGCCAAAGTGTTCTCACCCTCAAATTCTCACTTCTGCCAGTGGGGCTGGAGAGTGGCTTTATAAATATAACAGTAAAGCTGACACAAATCAGATGTTTGTTCAAATGATTTTTCTTTTTTATTTTATCTTATTTTCAAGCTGCTTATATTCTGAGGACAGAAAACGTTTGATGCTTCCATTTTTTAGGAATATTTATTTATTTATTTTAGAATGAGTGAGCAAGGGTAGGGGCAGAGGGAGAGGGAAAGAGAGAATCCCAAGCAGACTCCCCATTGAGCCACCGTGGCATTCCATAATGTTTCTATTTAAATATCTCTCAATCCTTGGGGTGGCTGGGTGGCTCAGTCAGCCAGGTCATGATCTCATGGGTCCTGAGATCAAGCCCTACATTAGGCTCCATGCTCAGTGGGGAGTGTGCTTGGGATTTTCTCCCTCTGCCCCTCCTCCCACCTGTGCTCTTTCTCTCAAGTAAAAAAATAAATCTTGAAAAAAAAAAGAATCTCTTAGACTTTTCCAGATTAAAGCTTCATGTGAAAATTGGTCTTCATAAGTTTCAGCTTCCTTATCTGACCTGGGCAGAGTTTTGCTCTTTGGCCTTTCCATCACAAGATGGTACCCGCATGCACGGGGAAACATCTTGTCCTTGTGATGGTCCCTGGTTGATTGTGGGCTCTGATACTGTTTGATGTCAAGTCACACCTTCTGCAGTCCCTGAGAATTGTGTGTCTTTTGGAGGTTATCCTGGCACCCCCTGTTGATGACCTCTACCATTGCCTCTGATTGCAAGCTCACTTTCCACTGGGAACTCCTTGCCCCAGCATCAGACCTTCCTCTGCCCACTGATCCTGTAGATTTCCCTGGAACTCATGTACTCATGGCCGCTTTCTCTTCACTCTCTACAGTGGTCATGAGGCCACCCTTAGGCTTGGCATCTCCCTCAGCTTTGCCACTGTATTGTTCCTGGGTCAGACTGAACATGCTGTTGCTATGGTGGCTGAGCTTACACCATACCCAAGCAGAGAAGTAGGGGACTGACCAGTTGTAGTGGTTTCAGAATCCTTAAACCATAGTTGAGTGCTTTCCCCATATTTTCTGGGTTTTGCCCAGTGGAGTTACCAGGACTCTGAGTTCTTTTATCTCTATCTTTACATCATAACCTCCTACTTCTTTCTCTGTGGCTTGTTGCAAAAAGTGCTTTTCAGTCTTCCAGGATTGATCCTTGAAACTTACATAGGTAATGTTGACTGTTCTAGTTGCTACATTCTGGAAAAATAAAAAGAATAAGGAAAACTAATTTAAAATACATTTTTATTTAACTCCATACATCCAAAATAGTATCATTTCAACATATAATCAGTATAAAAATTTTAGAGATATTTTACTTTTTTTTCTTTTATTGGCACAGATTCTTTGAATTCTGTGTGTGTGTGTATATTTAACACTTAACAATACATCTCAATTTGGACCAGCCACATTTCAGGACTAGTGGCTGCCATATTGGGCAATGCGGGTCTAGGCAATCCAAGGTCCTATATGGGAAAGTCTCCAGATCATTTTAAGAGATAAAGAAAATAATAAATAAATTAAACTGAAAGAATGATGCACTTTTGGCTGCTTAACTTAGCCCCTATTCTTAGTGAAGTGAGTACATTTCGGTTATCTGACAGCACATCCCCAATTCTGCCTTTTCTCTGCCTCAGCACACACAATTTCAAATTGCTTTTTAGTTTAAGGTTGATATAGCCACACTTTAAGAACATCACTTCAAAAAAAAGGAAAAAAAAAGAACATCACTTCATTATGCAGCGTTGGGAAGACAAGAAAGAAAACTGGAAGCTATACCATAAACATGAAAGTGTAGGACTCAAATGAAGTGTGCACCAAAGATTTCTGAAGGAGAGTCCAAAATGGGCATTTTGACTTTTAACACCCACAAACATTAAAATTCAGTATGTGAAATTAGGAAACTTCCTGGAACAACCCATTCAAAAAGATGACTTACCAATAGAAGGAGGAGGGTAGTGGTACTCCAAATCTTATTTAAAAACATGTCTGGGACGCCTGGGTGGCTTAGTTGGTTGAGCACCTGCCTTCGGCTCAGGTCATGATCCTTGAGTTCTGGGATGGAGTCCCACATCGGGCTCCCAGCTCCATGGGGAGTCTGCTTCTTCTTCTAAACTTCTCTCCTCTCACGCTCTCTCTCACTGTCTCTGTCTCTCAAATAAATAAATAAAATCTTAAAAAAAATAAAAACATGTCTGATGATCTCTGACAATGCTATATAAAAATGATAATTCCAATTATCCAAATATCCAAATGTATTCTATATTTGTAGATCCATATATACAAATATCCAAATGTATTCTAATAAGTTGAGTAAATCTAACTAAGTCTGCTCCATCCCTTATGAGTGAAGTGTTATTCTAATGATAAACTGCCAGAGACTTAGAAAATATGAAAAATAAGAGCAAAGGTGAATGACAATTGACCCATATTTCTGCTCCAGCAACCAGATCTCAGGTTTAATGACCAGCGTTGATTACTGATGCAAGCACAGACACACACACACACACACACCTGCTGTGTCACCAAATCTTGTGGATTTTGTCCATTACTTCCTCTCTGCTCCCATTGTCCACCTGCATTTATGGCATGGCCTCCTAGCACATCTCATTGCCTTCTGCTTGTATCCTTACCTTCCCATTTATCCTCTAGGTAGTGCTTCACAGATTCTCAGTGGAGAAGACCCGTTTTCCCCTCAATCCATCATAGGTCAATATTTTTATAAAATGTAATACAAATGAATTACTAGAAAAATTAAATTAAAAAAAACATGCAAAATAGGAATCCATTTTTTAAACTTGTAAGATTACATAGACTTAATTACCCTCTCAACTTGTTATAAAAGTTTCTATATTTTTACTCTCACTTCTGTATTGACTTCCTTGTGGGCTGGTGAAACAACTTGATATCTTTTGGGTAATAGTGCTCTAGATCTGCATAATGCAGTGTATAACCACTAGCCCATGTAGTTTTTAAAATTAAAATTAATTGAAATTAAATTAAAGTAATTTAAAAAATTACTTCCTTGGGGTGCCTAGGTAGCTCAGTCAATTAAGTATCTGACTTTGAATCAGGTCATGATCCTAGGGTTCTTGGATAGAGTCCCGTGTAGGGCTCCTGAGCAGGAAGCTTGCTTCTCCTGCAGCCCCTACCTCCCGAGCTCTCTCTCTCTCTCTTTTCCTCAAATAAATAAATGAAATCTTTTTTGAAAAACTACTTCCTCAGTTGCATGAGGCACATTTGAAATAGTTAGTTGCCACTTGTGGCTAGTGGTCACTGCATTGACATTGCAGATAGAGAACATTTCTAGCACCATGGAAAGTTCTATTTGACAATATTGCTATAGATTCTTGCTACTAAAGAGTGGTCCATGGACCAGCAGTATTGGTCTCAACATGGGAGCTTGTAAGAAATGTTGAATCTGAGGTTCAAACCTTCTGAAACAGAACCTGCATTTTAGTAAGTTTAGTAAGATTCCCAGATGAATCAGATGTACTTTAAACTTAGATGGGGCTCCTGGGTGGCTCAGTTGGTTAAGCATCCGACTCTTGATTTCGGCCCAGGTCGTGATCTCAGGGTTGTGGGATCATACTCCATGTGGGGCTCTGTGCTCAGTAAAGAGTCTGCCCAAGACTTTCTGTCTTTCCCTCTGCAACTGTCCCCCAAATAAATAAATAAGTCTTAAAAACAAACAAAAACCTACCATTTAAAAAACACTTAGAAGCCGTGCTCGCTTCGGCAGCACATATACTAAAAAACACTTAGAAGCCATATCCAGGATGTTTCCAGGGCCATCTAAGGTCTAAATCTGACTCGCCTCTTCTCTAATCTTTCCTAGATGTCTAGATTAACTCTCTCCAAAATGGTAACCACTGACTACATAGTGCTATTTAAATTTAAATTAATTAAAATCAAATTAAATAGAAAAAATTATTTCCTCAATCTCACTAGCCGCATGTCAGATATTCAATAGTCAAATGAGGCTAGTGGCTTCCATATTGGGAAGCAAAGATATAGAACATTTTTTTTCACTGAAAAAAGTTTGCCTGGCGTTGCTGATCTAGACTCTGAGTTAGTGTCCATTGTTCAGCATCATCTGGCCCCTGCCTGCCTCTCAAACTTCAAATCCCATGGTGACCCAAGTTGACCCTTCTCGCTAATGAATGATCATGTAATTTAATTCCTGTGTGCCTTCACACCTGCTGTTCCTTTGTCTTGAACACAATTTGTTCCGTTCCCATCTCCCTATCTATCTCTCCATATTTTTCAACTCATGTCTGTGTCAAAATTCATCTTATGGATCAGGTGCTCCACAAAGTTTTTTGCAAAACCATTCATACACCACACACACACACACAAACAATTTGGATTGTCCCCTTTCATTACTTAGATAGAAGCCTATTTGGGCATGCAGTGTAATCTCTGTCATTATTGATTTATTCTTTCCCTTAAGATCATTTCTCAAGTTTAGCACTCTTGACATCTGGGGCCAGATAATTCTTTGTTGAGGAAGTAGGGAGCTGTTCTGTGCATTGTAGGATATTTGGCAGTATTTCTGACCTCTCCTCACTGGATTCCAGTCACACACCCAGTTGAGACCATCAAAAAATGTCCTCAGACATTGTCGAATGGGAGCAAAATCCCCAGTGGTTGAGAACCACTACTTTAGACCTTCACACTCTATAAGGGGAGTTTCTTAAGATCTATGAAACACTGAATCTGCAGCACTCTAAAGACTTTGTCCACACAAATGGCACTGTGTTGACACAAATGGTGAATGAATGTTTGTCTGGAAAATCTGTCACCATCAGATGTTTCCATTCCTTGCTTCCTTCTTTTGTTCTTTTTTTCTTTCTTACATTCTGTTTCTTTGCACACTAAGCAACATGTTCTTACATCAAATTTCATTTGCTGCCTGAATCCACTGTCCAGGAGGGAGGGCCCCACAGAAAGGACGATCACAGTGTCTACCAGTTGGCTTGGCGGGCTGATCCGTAGTAGATCGACTGACAAAAATCATCAGCCTCCTAAGCTGAAGACTGTCTGGGAGTGAATCCGAGATGACAGCGTCCCTGTGACGCTCAGTCTGATTATTTTAACTAAGAGTCAGAGTTCCCAAATCCATCATGGTTTCAACTAGCTGTCAGTGAAGGATTTTGGGATTTGGAGGAAACTTAAACGATTCTGCATTCCAGCCTCCCCATTTTATCTACATGCCTGTGCTCTTGTTAGGTCTCGCTCTGGTCTTTATTAGTGTCCTAGATGAACACACGGTTTTGAGGTTCCATTAATTATAGTCATCAAATGCAGGGTTACAGGATAGTGAAGCTCATGATCAGAAAGCCCTGCGCTTTGTAGTCTGGTCCCTACCAGGAAGTCCTCTGGCACCAGGGCAGTGTTATGGGATGGTGACCCAGCTTGGCTCTGTGGTACTCATAGCCAAGTACAAAGGACCCAGAAGTTATATGGCAGATCTGCAGCAGCTTTGGGGTCTGCTTTTCTGCTTTGGGGTCTGCTTTTCTGCTTTGCTCTTCTTTCTGTAATCCTCTCAGATGAATGAGTCCCCTTCTCCACATTCTGAAAATCTCTACGTCATAACATTTGTCTTTCACGCTGGAAATCATTTCTACCCGGTGGTTCTCCATGTTTGTCTTTATGCTAGGTTCTAATTGTCAAGGCAGCATCCATCTCTTGTTTTGAACTGCTAGTAAGATGGTTCAGTCCTCTTTCTGTCTTGGTTCAACTTGCCATGGCCTTCCTAGAACCTCACCCATCTTTGATCCCAGCAGGCATACTCTATTGTCCTTCTAGCAAATTGTGCTGTTATTTCTCTCTGATGCCGCCATGATGCTATAGTCGTCTCTAAATGGAAATGTGTATATACTTCTTTGTGTGTTTGTGTATGATAAGATACACAAAACAAAAATTAACTAGAAGTTCAATGGTATTAAGTACATTCATACTGTTGTGCAACCATCACCCCCATTCATCTCTAGAATACTTTCCATCTTGCAAAATGGAAATTCTGTACCCATTAATAACAACTCACCAAGATCCCCACCAACTATCCTCTGGCATTCATCATTCTACTTCCTTTTTTTTTTTTTTTTTTACACTCTCTACTTTTCTCCCACCTTCTAGTCTCTGGTAACCATCATTCTACTCCCCTTTTTCTATGAGTTGGCCTTTTTTTTTTTTTTTAAGATTCTACACAAAAGTGAGATCATCCAATATTTGGATTTTTAAGTGCGATCATCCAATATTTGACTTATTTCATCTCTAATGCACTCCAGTTTCATCTATGTTGTTGCAGATGGAAGGATTGCTTTCTTTTTGAAGACCAAATAATATTTTAGTGTGTGTGTGTGTGTGTGTCTAAAATTTCTTTTATCCATTCATCTGTCAGTGGACATTTAAGTTGCTTACATATCTTGGCTTTTGTGAAGAACGTTACAGCGAACATGGGAGTTCACTCACTCAAATGAGTATTTTAAGGAAACATGTATACATTTCGTCGCCAGAAAATATGAACTCTCTCTCCCACTCCAGCAAATGCCTGCCTCAGCCTTAGCACGTTCTTGGCCCTGGGAGGCTGTTTTTAGCTTCCTTTGTAACTCAATCACACGGTCAGTTAGATGGACTCAGAGAATGACCACCAAGTCACCTGGGATACTGCTAATCACAGACTCATGGAGCTTTGTGACAGACTTTTATTCAGTCACATCAAATATTTATCAAGTACCCACTCTGTTCTAGCCCCTGTGGATACAATTAAGATGTTGTCCTGTGCTTCAAGCCGCTAGTCATCTAGTGGGAACGGAAATGAAGCAAAACGTGATTACAGTATAGTGGGGAATGAATATACAAAGTGATATGGTAACACAGATAAGGGGAGAGTCAGAGAATGATGATGAGAATAAATACTCTTTTGTAAGGGTGTACTTCATGTTGGGCAACACATGGGTCATTTTTTTTTTATACAGTTTACACTTGTATTTAAAGTCTCACTTGGTTTATTTTAAGTCTTATTTGGTTAGGTAGACCAGTATTGCTGATAGTATTGCTGATTTTCTTCCAGATATTGATGTCTGGCTGAGTTTTTTTCTTTTGTTTTCTTTTTCTTTTTAACTTTCTATTGCAACATAAAATATAGTTAGAAAAGCACATAGTTCCTGAATGTATAACTCAGTGAATTTTCACAATCGGAGCATGTCCATATAACTATCACTCTGATACACAGATTAAGAAAAAGGACTTTTTCAGCATCCCACATTCCCCACAATCTTAGCCTTGTCTTCCCGCCCTGCTCTCTTCCACATGTTATCGCCCTTTCCTGCCTGTAGGGATGATTTCTTCACTTTTAACAGCCTAGATGAGCTGTTTTGTACTTTACATCGGTGGCAACAGGCAGTGTATGTATTTCTCTGTGTCTGGATTCTTTCTCTCCATAGTGTTTGGAAGACTAATCCATATTGTCATGTGCCGTTGTCATCCTTGCTGCTATGTTACAGTCCACTCTGTGACTATTCCTATGCGTATTTATCCACTGTACTGAAATGGGCGTTGGGATGGTTCCCAGTTTGAAGCTATTCTTAATGGTGTTGCTATGGGTTTTCTGGTATACATCTATGTGGCACCTATGAAAACATGTCTGCTGGGCATATACCTCACGGTGGCATTGCTGAGTTACAAGCAGTCATGAGCTTGAAGACCAAGTGGAGAAGAGATGTGTACAATCAGTTAATGAGCTGATGGGGAGCCAGCTTGACATACCACTGGTTACAGGCAGTGGGTATGTCTGGCTTTCACTGGTACTACCAAACAGCTTTCCAACACAGTTTGTCTTACCCAAGGCTGAATTTTAAGGAGCCAGTGAGAGTGAGCCAGAAGGTTGATAGCAACAAGAAAACAGCAAGAAAGAGCATTCCAGAAATGTGCAGTGTATGATTGTCAAAATTGGTTGTTACTGGTTTAGCCACGTGCATGTATTTGAAACCCTGCCATGAGTTCGCCTTGCTTATTCTTGCCTGAAATTTCCAGTCGCTAATGGAATGTAACACTTTACCCCTTTTGAACTTCTTCCTTTTCAACGCAGTACCACTTTAAAGGTCAACTGTAAAATTTCCACATCCTATTAAATACCATTCCTGGAACCGGATATGATACTTCAAAATGCTACTCCTGTTCAAAGACGTACACTTACTTGTTGTCATGGGAAGATCCAGTGAACATTTTTTTTGTTTGTTTGAAAAATACAGATTTTGGAGGTGGGAGCTGCAACTGTCTTTGCTTCAGCTTGTGGATCCGGCAACAAGTGATAAATTGTTTTGGAGTAGAAGATGACTAGATTGAAAACATTATTTTACTAAAAATAGATCTCTTGGCTGATTACCATTGTCTCAAGAGACAATGTGAGTGAGCGTGTGTTTCTGTTTACCATGATGTTAAGTATCATTCAGAGCATAATGCTGACTAGCTTAACCCTTCTTGTTTATTATAGAATGGTTAGAATTCATTTTCTTTTTTGTTAGACTATACATTTGGAAGGGGTTCAAAATCACAATGAATATGAGTGATAAGTAGCGATTTTTGAGTTAGTCATTTAGGAAAGTCATTCTCCATAAAAGGTAGCAAAGGACTGCCATTTTGCCCAGCCGAATTCATTTCTGAATATATGCTATTATATGTGACTTTCTTAAAAAGTATTACGTAAGATAATTTTGTAGACTTTGTTTCAATCATGTAGAAATGTATGTAGAGTTTTGAGAAAGTGAAAATATTACATGCATTTCTTCCTGTTAATTCATGTAATACATTCCATTTATAAACCATACTACAAAATTATTCTATTGGATAAATAAGATTGAAAGTGTCTATAGAAAAAACCTAGTAGTATAATAAAAATACAATGTAATAAAATAGATTGATCCTGAAATGTAAGAATATTGTAATATTAGAGAACATATCTGTTTAATCACTATCTCAATACATAAAGAGGGAAACTACATGATCATATTGATAAAGAGACAAAAGACATGAGATAAAATTCAACATCTATTCCTGATAGTTTTTAAAAGATCTTATGAATTAAGAATAGTAGCATACTATCTCAAAATGACCACCAACAGTATCATATATGATAATAATCCTCTGTAGGCATTACCATTAAATTGAGAAGGGGTCAAGATTTTTTTCATTGTTATTTGTATTAGTGAACATCGTTCGATAAAATTAAAAAAGTGCTATAAATATCAGGGAAAAGAAGCCATTTTATAATTTACATGTGACATAGTTGTGTACTCTAAAAACGTAGGATCAACTAAAAAAATTAATCCTAATGAAGGGTTCAATAAGTAGAGTATTTCCAAAGTAAATTTATGAAAGGAGAAGTTTCCCTATGTTCGATAATTAAAAGTTTGCAAAGATGACATTCAAAACAGCAACCCAAAATACAAAATACCCACATTTTTAAAAACCTAGTGGAGCGTATACAATTCATTTATTTTTAAAAATCTCAAGGGAATCAAAAATAGTTTTAAAAAATAGAGATACCATATTTCTAGATAGAATACTAATATTTTAAAGATATACAGTATTCCCAAATTAAATTAATGCAAATTCAAAATTAGAAAGTTATTTTTAATTTGGAAAATAATTCAAGTTAATATGAATTTTTTTGAAGCGACTCCTTGAGAGACACTAAGAGAGAGTTTTGCCAAATTTGAAAAAATAGTATAAAATAACTAATACAGTATTCTATTGACATGGAAACACACATCAGTAAAACAGAACAGAAAGTTCATAAACACACCTATTTTTTTTTTCAAAAAGGGAACACTAATAAAGGTACTAAATCAGTTGGGAAAGAGTAAATTTTTCTAAAAGAAGCAGAATCTAAAAAAAGGAAAGTAAAAATAAATTTGACAGCATTATTAAAAAAAACTTCTGCAAAAGGTAATTCACACATTAAAAGACAAAAATGTAGAGGCAAAACAATATAAAGCAAGCTAGGAATCATTTTTGCAAACTAGGTGATATTTCAAAGCTTTTAAATCCTTATTCCATTACTAGAATGTAAGAGAAACAGAATAATGGCCAAGGAATATGAAGGGACCATAAACTAAAACAGAAAAACAAACAAAGAAACAAAGAAAAGAAATACAAGCACAAAAAAAGTATGAGAAAATTATCAACTTCACTACTAACCAAAGAAATACAAATTAAAAAAATAATTATTTTTACTCATAAAGTTTTCTTTTTCCCAAAACTAAGAGATCCATTGGTTTGCAGCGGTGTGGGTAAACACCATTGTAAGCTATTTGAAGATAATTTAATTGGTTTAGTTTTTCTGGGTAGCTTTAGGCATATTTATCAAAAGCATAAAAATTCTCAAGTCCTTTGATCCAACAGTTTCACTTTTAATGCATTATTCTAAAATATCATGAAAGTGGGCAGAAATTACAAAGAAGTTCATTGTGATACTGATCAACAGTATAACAAATTGGAAAATAAACTATAACTAACAATAGGAAATCAGTTAAATAATTATGATATATGTTTATAATGGAACCTCATGCACGCATTGAAAATGATGTTGCCAAATGAAATCATACCCAAAAATGTTCATGATCTGCTATCAAGAGAACTATGTGGACTACAACAGAAGATGAACAAAAAGATTTTATTTTTTGAAAAAAGGAAAATGCCTAGAAGCTATATGGATAAGCACCAAAATAACAGTGGTTTTCTCTGGCCAGTAGGATTATGAATGATTTTAATTTGCTTCTTTGTACTTACCTCACATTTATGATTTTTCTACAGTGACCATACATAACCTCCATAATTTATCACAATAAAGTCATATTACATTTTATTTTATAAGAGATTTGTTTTAGATTTTAAAAGCAGAAATCAGAAATTGAATGAGTAGAACAATTTGTTAATTCAGAATTTGAAAGTGGAATCTTTATTCACTGGTTTCTCTATTACTACTTAATTGGATAATCTAGCTTTTTCATTAAGTCCAATGTAGACACAAATAGACTCCACAGCATAATCTAGGCACCAAGCATGGAATTAATTAGCTAACTAATTACATAAATTTGATCTCAGATCCAACAATCACACCTATGCAAAGAATGCTTTTTTCTTTACAAAACCAATGAAGTACCAACTTCTAAAATTGATCCTGTTAACTTGAAAAAGCTTGTGTAATGTATCCAGGAAAGATTTAGAATATATAAGTTGAAAGATGGACAGATGGAAAGATGGACAGCTCTGAGTTCAGTATTGACCTCAGGAGCTGGCAGGAGATCCAGGTGGAAATATCCAGCAGGCATTTGGGAATATGGAATTGACTCTCGAGTCAGACCTATCAGGGGTGATGATACTGATGTGGAGTTGTTTCCTGGAAGTGACTGCTGAAAAACACTGTGAAAGTGTGAATTGTAGGTGAGTTCAGAGCACCCTGCGTGCGCAGCTCCAATCCAGGGAATGTTCTTCTCATTCTATTCCTGGAGTTTATACAATTCACCTAAAGGACATTTAGAACAACCGCTCTTCCATGCCTTCATCATGCAAAGTGAGGTGCACACCTAGATGAGCAAGACAGAAGAGGTGCGAAGACTTTCCTTTACGTGGGTGGAGTGAGAAACAATGCAGGAGCTGTATAAGACTCCCATTTACATGTAAATAGGAAAAAGAGGAAACAGGAGTCTGTGAACTGGTAAAAAGAGGAAGAATGATATGGGGCAACATTTCAGGGAGTACATGTCCCATGGTGTTGCATGTTCTGGATGGACTTAAGCCAGTGAGAAATGAGCCAGGGCACTGAGCCTACAAGTGTAAAGAAACAGGTATCTTACAGGTGGTGGAGTCCATTGAGTAGAAGAGAAGTGGAACCCAAGACATCTGGAAGCAGGAATCAGGGCCTGGGGAGGAAGAGAAGATCCTGGGTTCAGGGTATGTTATAGTTGATAGAAGGACTTTTATTTCTGTTTGGGGAAACTTGAGCAGGTTGCTGTGTAGAGGAAAAGGAATCAGGGCAAAGGAGGGTAGGGACTGGAGGTACAAGAGGAAGAGGGGAGGGTTAAGTACACAGAGAGTCCTGAGGAAGGCAGGCAAGGATTGGATCCATATGCCAAGGCCACAAGCAGCCCTAGAAAGAGAAGGAATGCCAGTTTCTCAGGATGAGACTGAGGTGGACAAGGAATTAACTCCTTCCAGAAGAGAAATGAGGGAAGTCATTGACTTCAACTTAAAGTCTAGTTGGAATGTAAAATAAAGGGAGTGGCCCCACATCCTTCAGAAGCCCTCTCATGAGCTTTTATAGTCATTAATTATCCCATAGTAGATACAGAAATCATTTTAAGCCATTGTATTCAAGTAGCAGTACTAATAATATGCTTTCATAAAGTCACCATCGGCTGTAAGGAATAGGGGACCAACTTAGAAATCTTGGCCAATGGGCTAGTGGTTGCTGGGGATAAATTGGAGATGGTGCCAAATGCAGTCTGGAAAAGTGTTGAGTTTTTGTCTCTAGTAAATTGTATTTAATTTTACCAAATAGTGCTTCTGTATATTCTATAACTGTGTTTCCTCTTTCTGGTACTTGGGGAGAAAGAAAATGGCATCCAAGTATACTCTGAGATAAATCTTGAGAATAGAATATTGAATGGGAGACTGGAGTTGCATTAGTTAACATTTTAGAAAGATATGATGCCTTATAGCAGATCCTTTTATTAAATATAAAGAATAGCATTTTATTCTCTGCCTTAGAATTCTGTGATAGAATTGGCCCCAACAGTATACTTTGAGCTCTTTCAGTTCAAAAGAGCTCCGGGACCATAGCCACTGATCCCCTCAAAAACGGGTTCATTGTTGGTGCTTACTTGGAGACTGCATTAAATATCTTACCCACAGATCTAAGGATTTGGCTACAAATCTACAAAGCCATTTCACATTTATGTTACTTCTTTCTGAGATGACAGGTAATTCCCAAGGCTTTTCTTATAAAACAGATAATGGTTTTACAAAACAGTAGATTAAGCGATACTAGTAGACTAAAGGACATTAGTTACCTTTAGATAGGAGTTAAGATATACATATAAGTTAAGATTTCCAAATAATAAATTCTCCATACTTTCCCAGTAAACACAGAACTGAGAGATTTTCTAGACTATGACTCTGATTTTTTAAAAAATTAATTGCATTTGCAATTGGAAATGTAATCTGGGAATACCTTCTTCATGAAAAAAATTGAAAACGATTTCAAATGAAATCAGAGTCCCCTCTGACACATCTTGTTCTCCCAAACAAGCACCCAGGTTAACTGTGTTCTCTATTTGCTGTGCAACCTTCTAAACTTTTCATGAGCATTGGCATACAAATATATGTTATCTGCAGAAAATATGCAGTATAGTTTAGTGTATGTTCAATAAATAGCACAAGAATTTAGGTAACTTGCTTTTTATCTTTAATGATACTTGTTAGAGACCTTTGTATACTACTAGACATCAAGCCACTCCATACTTTTCATCTGATGCAGAGTATTTTGTCCTATCGATAGCCCATCATTTGTTTCATGTCATTCCCTTCAGGTGGACAGATGGATGTTTGGTTTGTTCAAAAATTTCCCTATTGTAAATAATGCTAGAATGTACATACTTCCTTATACACGCTTTCTTTAGGATACACAGAAAAGGGAAATGCTGGACCAGAGTGTGTATGCATTTTCAATTTTAAAAAGCATTGCCAAATTACCCGTCAGAGTGATTATACTAATGTACTAATTTTCTTTCCCACCAGTAACCTTTCAACTTTAAGAATGAGGAAAATGGAGCACAGAGATTAGATAACTTGCCAAATATCATAAAAATCTAAGGAATGGAAATCAGATGTCCTGTCTCCCTGATAGATTTCTAATGCCCACACCACATTTTCTTTAGGAACTTTAAACAAGAAGAATTTAGAGAAGGAGAAATATATGTGAGACAAGTTGCCTGAAACTTTGCCTCGTATTTTTCCCATCCTTTACCACCTTTGCAAATCCAGTTGTGATTGGTCATTTAAATCAATGGGTTGAAGAATAACAGAAGTATAGTTCTCAATTTAGGGGTTATGGGAAAATGATTATAAACACAGATTCTTTACTTGTCTGTTTTAAGTTATTTTTCCAGGTTGTGGGATCTTGTACTCTTACATCTGCTAAAATTTTCATGGTTCGGGTGTTTCCTAATATAATTGAAATTCTCCTGGTTTAGAAATTTCATTTTCATGAACTTATCAACAGAATCTATCTTTATTTCTTCACTTGATGTATTTCCAAATGTAAGAAAATATGCAGAGTAAATTGATGAAAAAAACACAAGTATTATATTTGAAAAATGGACTCTTTACATTCTAGAAAAAGTAATTTTAATGGAGTTTAGTATTACTCTCCAAGGGCCCTTCCATAGCCTGGGGTCAGGTCAGGTTGTAAACAGGTCGGTGATCCAAGCTAGGCATTCAGTTGACTTCATCTGGGTTCTGTTTGCCTCTTGAACTGGAAGAACACATCACTTGAACTCTCCCATATTTGAAGATAATTGGGCCCACATCAGTGTATTTCTGGATAACTGTTTATATCTTTGTCGCCAGCTACTATCAGCTTGACAGTGGAGCAAATATATGTAGGAATAACAAACCTCCAGTAATGAATGGATATAAGAAATGAATGAAATACAAAGTTCTGTAGAAATAAAAAAAATAAAAGAATGTGATAAAATATTCAGTGGGCACTGAACAGAGGCTAGGAGCTGGGCTAGGCATTTTCATGTGTGTTCTCTAGTGTAGGATCACAAGAAATTCATGTACTAAATTATATTTTACTTGATTTCCCTATCAGGAAGTGGAGTCTGAGAGAGAGGAGGGTTATATAACAAGTAAGTACTGAGGCTTCCAAGCCTCTTTCTTTCTGTTACCCTGCCTCCCACCTTGGCAGAAATCAGTGAAAGCTGGAGCAAAAAGAGCCTCTTGGAAGAAGTAGAGCCTGAGTTAACTCTAAAAAGGTGGCCAAGAATTAGATAAAGAGGGAGGGGGATAGTGTTTTAAAGAGGGGAGGAGATTCTGTACAAGAAGAGAGGCATGGTGCTCAAATGCAGTTTATTCCGATTTATTTACAAGGAACAGAACCCTGTCCAACTGGCTTTGGAAGGTGTAATTTTGGAGGATAAAGGCTTTGGCAAGAAACTCACTGGGACCTCATGAAAAACAGCAACCAGAACTTAGGAGTCAGGAGCTCAGATGACTCCCACGTGTGTCTGTAGAGAACTTCGTGTCTCTTCCCTAGTTCTCTTGACTTTACTGCTACATACATTTTTGTTTGTCTGCAGAATGGCTTGCTTTCTTTGCCCAGTGTGTGCCCACTCCACCACAGCAGAGATCCACTAGCATCACTGAGCCTCAATGCCAGATTCCAAGGGCCAGATGTCCATCCTTGGACCCATCAGCTGTGATGAGGGGGATGACTTCGAAAGCTCACTCACCTTGGCCTGGGAGCAAGGTTTTTGATTTTTTGAGCATTTGGCCTAGGCAACTTCTCTAAGAAGGAAATGATTGGCATTTGAATCACAAGGAGCATTTGGGAGGTCCATATGGTCAGACTAACGATGGAATACTTTAGGTCCCAGTAGAAACACATGAACTTGACTCTTTAATTGAGAGGGGAAGGGTTGCAAGATGAAGGGGTTGGTGTGGGATGAGTTGAAAGAGTAGGGAGACTGAGGCACAGAGGTGAGCTACAGCATAGTGATACAGGACAAGATAACTAGACTTTGAGATTCAGGAGAGAAATGGTGATTTGTGAGGAAACAGGAAATACTTTGAAAAAAGACAAGGAGGATTCTTTGGTTATAAAGAGAGGGGAGCATTCAGCCCCAGGCATTGGGATGAGATTGTGTGCCTTTGGGAGATAAAGAAAGGGAGAAGGAACCTGATTGTCAGGAGAGACATGATGACACATCTGTTAGGGGAAATGTCTCAGATGCAACCATCCAGCGGTGGTATGTAAATAGCGACCATAAAGCTACAAGTGAGGTGTGCAGAGTGAGTTGACTAAGACATAAAGCCATGTTAGCTTGAAGTTAGAGAGATGAGAGTGGGGGTGAGCTTTCGAGGAAAATGGGGGAGTCAATGGCCGAAGGCTTACCATCCAGATTTATATCATTGTGGGACATGCCATCTCTGAGTTTGTGACAGGATTTTCCTGAACTTCCAGATGGATAGATCAAGTCATGAAGTGGTGATTCAAGACCAAAACACCTGAAAAATATCATGAGTTAATAACATGTGGAAGTATAGTGATAATGTATGAGTTCCCTCCACTAGGGAAGACTCCAGAAGCAAGTCCAAAGTTTACTGTGGATAAGCTAACCTGCTTTAGAGCATGTGCTTGGCTCACGACCAGGGATTCCCAAAGTGTCCCTTAGACCACAAAGGCAAACTGGAAAAGGTTAATTTTCAAACACAGGGGTAAATAGTCCTTCCTCTGGTACTAATGGGACCTAGCTGTTTCAAAATATAGACAACACTGGTCTGAAAGAATGGCTGTGTTTTGGCCAAGCCACGAACTACTTTTTGAGACTTTGCCAGTTCCTGGTGGAAGCCAGGAAATATATTTTTAGACCTCTATAACTTGGGCTAAGGGAACTATGTACTGCTTAATTGTTGTCATCCAAAGGATATAAATAGAACCTTTAAGGAGACAAGCCATATGCTTTGTAGTGGTTACTTAATTTAACTTCAGATCTGATTTACAATCACTTTAATTCCTAAAAACCACTCTATTTTACTCATCAAGAATATGCATTGCCCCTAAGAGTGCTTTGTAACTTGCCTGTGGAATCAAAAACCAAGAAAACTTTCCTCTCCAAAACCTGTAATAAGGTCAAATACTAAAAGCTTATAATAATTGTTTTTAGCTGTTCTCTTAGAATTGAAAACAAATGGTATCTAATATCCCCAAAGTAGTGTATTGTTAATAATGTATTGTATGCTATAATTTTGATTTCCTCATTATTTTTATGCTTTACCTCAAAATTAAATGTGGCAAGTGCTATAGTTGTCTAATATTTGAAGAATTAAAAGAACTGCTTTCTACTATGATCATATTTATACTGCTTTGTATCAGAGAATTTTATGGTAAAATTAATATAACAAACTTATAATGATAAATACTGTGCTGCATGCCCTCCAGAATGATGAAAATTGAGAAGACTGACAATACAAAGTTTTGGCAAATATGTGCATAACTAGAACTCTCATTATTGCTAGTGGGTGTGTGAATTGGTTGCCACCACTTTGAAAAACTGTTTATTAGGATTAATGAAAGCAATACACTTGCTACCATATGAGTCTTAGAGAAATGAGCATATATGCTCTTCGGAAGACAGAGGAATGTTCAGAATATTTTTATTTGTAATTGTCCTAAACTGCAAACAACACAGTTGTCTACCAACAAGAGAATGGATAAACACATTGCAAGAATGACCTATTTATATGTGCTGCAGTATGGATGAAATCTCATAAGTGTCACGTTGAATGAAGGAAGCCATACACAAAAGGTAGATGTGATTCCTTTTGTATGAAATTCAAGAAAAGGCAAAACTAATCGATGGTGATAGAGGTCAGAGTAATAAGCCACTTTCCTGCGGAGGGTAATGTTGGAAAGTGGCACCTTAGAATTTTGGGGTTGTATGGAAGTATTCTAGATTTTGGTCCAAATGGGGGCTCCATGGATGTAAACATTCACTCAGTTGTGCACTTGAGGTTAGAGTACTTAACCATGTCTGCGTTATACTTAAGTAAACATATGAATATGCATTTTATGCCTCAAAATGAATCACAACAAATTACTTTTGTTCTTTCTGATTCCTCAGAAAAGACAAAGGTTAAGTCTAATGCAAAAAGTTGATCCTGGGCCAAGCTGGGGAGGAGATGATGCAATTTAAGTATTGAGAAAAATACAAAGGGCCTTTAACTTGCCTGTATTTATTGCAAAGAGGTAAATTTGTTCTATTGCGAAGGAATTAAAATTCTGTGGCGTAGCAGAATTGGTAATTTTTTTGGCCTGTAGAACAAGTAATAATATTTTTTATCTTTTATCCCACATTATAGCAGTTAAATTGAAAAAGATAATTCAATTTTAAGCACTTTTTTCTCAAAAAATTTATATATCTATATAATCATATAAATAGGATCATATGAATGCTTATGGGATTTTTTAGGGCAGATTTTTTTGGAGGATGCTTTTTCTGTTTCTTCTACCCATTTTGCTTCCCTCTTACTGACTATTGTATGGTCCTACATAATTTTCTTTAAGCTCACATAATAATACAGGATTATTATATATACATACAGAGATATGTGTATGGCTACATACACACACACATACATAGGTAAGTGCAGCTTTCTTTGTCTTTGTGCTACAAAAATGGTATATCATATGCATTTCTGGCATCTTGCTTTTATGATCCCAAAAAAATTCTGTGGAAATCCCTGCAAGTCGAATGTTATTTCATGGTGGCCTAGTCCATAGTCCATGGTGTTGACATACTATAATTTCTTCAACCAAACCTTTGTGTGTGAGTTTTGGTTGAGTATGGTTTTTTAGTGACATTGAGAGAGTTTTAGACTCAGAAACAGAAACCAGGGTTATGTCACTTAAATTGTCTGATCCCAGGTCTTTTCATCCATCAGAGGGGATAAATTTTATACCTTCCCCACCCCCCTGCACCCCCAGTACAGATAGCTCTAAAATAAAAAAGAAGTTGTATAGGAGTATATATGTTTGTTATCATGGGAATATTTTTTACCATTGTTAACTATCACGAATTTACTGTGTGGCAGACACTGTTCTAAGAACTCTTAGCATATTCATTTAATCCTTACCAAGTGAGATTCTGTGTCTTATTTTTTTCCCATTTTTCAGATGAGAAAAAGTGAGGTAACTTACACAAAGTCAGCAGGATATCTCAGGTTCAAACCCTGCATAGCCCACTTGAGAGCCTGTGATGTTTATCTTTCATGCATTATTGTCTCTCAGATATGTTCACTGGACATTTTATTTTATACATGAGTAACATGGATAATATAAAATATAATGGTTTCTCAAGAAAATTATGTAATTACATTGTAAATCATGAGGCATATTAAAATCTAAAAACAAAAGAAAGGATGTGTATCAATAACGATTTATGTGTAAGAATCCCATATGTAAGCCATCCCAAGTCATGGCTTAAAACAATAACCATGTATGTAGTTCGTGATTCTGTGAGTCAGCAATCTGGGCTGGTCTCAGCTAGGTAGTTCTCCTGGTTTCATCTGGGCTCTCTCAGGCATCTGAGAGAACTTCGTTTCTCTCAGAAACGAAGGTGGTTAGGTGGTGGGTCAGTTGGGCAAGGCTTCTCTGGAGATCTACAGACTTTAAACTAGGATACTGGGGGCAGTTGGACCATGACCCTCTCATCTTCTAGCAGGCTTCCCAAGCTCATGCAAATGGTGGTCATTTGGTTTCAAGAGGGAGAGTGGAAACAAGAATTCTGGTGGCCTATACTTAAAACTAGCACACCATGGCTTTTACCACCTTCTGTAAGTCAAAGCAAGTCACAAGGCTAACCCAGATTCAGCCACATTCTGGGAATTGCTGCCAAGTCACATGGCAAAGAGGCAAAGATACAAGGTGATGAATAATTGCAGCTATCCCATTCAGTGTGGGAACAAAAGAAAAACAAAACTTATTCATTTAATTCAGCCCATAGAGCTCTGACACCAATTTCTTATGAGTACTGTGTGCGTATATGTGTGTGTGTGTGTTTTCTGCTGAGAATATCTTTTATATATTTACCCTATAGTGTACCAACAGCTGATGGTTTGGAGGGGAGTATTTCTTTCTGAGATAGTGGCCCACTTGCTCTGAATATTTAAGCTGAACCAAATCTCTCCACTCTTTAGAGCTATTCTCATGTTCTTGAAGTCCTTCTGTATGGACTGACTTTAATCTCTATTTCTTGGGCATTGTGTTGTGGTTATTCTAGGGAGGAGGACTGTTTGGCTACATAATCCATGTATCAAAACGAAGTTCTCTAACTCAGTTGGTTGATAATGTGTGCAAGTTGTACATTTCCTGAAGAACATTTCATGTTTTTTTCCAAGAAATGTACCCTTCCTAAACCTTCAGCATCCTACAACATCATACTCCAGTTCTCAGCATCCTTGTCCCATTGTACTAAAGAAGGAACTGAGAAGAAGAAGCAGGAAGGAACTGAGGCACAGGGAAGTATCATATTTCATAAAGAGTTCATGGACTAAGATACAAGAGTTTCTCATTTATTGGTCCTTGACCACGTACATCAACTAATTTGATTTTCAGGTTGTTTCTGGTTTTTCTAGGAACCATTTCTCTTATTTTTTTTGAAGGCTTAACATGATATATTCATTAATTCATCTTTTCAACATAACATTTCTTCTGGGAGGCCTGGCCACATAGAATTGGTGGTGTCTTCGCATAAGGAACCTTAGAAAATCATGTTAAAATAGGTGTTTAGTGAATGTTCCTTTTTCATTGGTTTGTAGTCACATGACACAGTAAATGAAAGCATGGATTCAGGAATTGGCCAGACTCTGGGATTCCTGTCAACAGCTTCACTACTTATAGGATGTATGGTCTTAGGCAATTTAATACAACACACACACACACACACACACACACACACAGTAGGCTGGCACATTGTAATAAATGCTCAATAAATATTCATTATTATTATTCTTGAAAGCAAGAGTGCAGAATGGGAAAATGGCCTTCTTAGATCAGAATTGATGACTGTAGGACAGAGGATCATTTGTGTAGACTTCCTGGTGTTTCTCCACCTTAGCTTTCAAGACTCTTATAAAGTGTCCAGATGATATGATAGATGTATTAACTGCGCGTGGGTAAGATCCCATGAGATAATAAATGTGAAGTGCCTAGTGCAGGGTCTGGAAAGAGTCAACAGTCTGTAAGTATTAGCTTTCTTCTTATTGCTCTCCCTCTTCTTCAGATGATCCAACAGCTCTCAGACCAGCCCTCTGTCTTCGTCTGGGTTCCCCAGAAACAGACCCTGAGAAGTGGGTTGTGTTTGGATGAGTTTTAGGGAAGGGTCCCAGGAGAGAATGGCAAAGGAGTGGTGGGATCAGGCCAAGGATGAAGAAGAAACCAAATAAAGGCTCAATTTCAGAGGAGACCCAACATCAGCATGATCCCTTGGGGTGCTCTAGAGCATAACCCTATCTCACAGTATGTTCTTCCTTGAGTCAAGGGAGCTTTCCTTTCATAATCCTGCACCTGTCTGTCATTGGCTAGGGGTTGTCCTGGTGGGGTGTAACTTCCCAGGCACTTCAGCTTTCCACACTCCTATGGCAGCTCCAGGAGACCAAGGAGAATCCCCACAGAAGGCTGCAGGTATAAGCCGTTGGGAATAAAGCATGTAAAAGCTAGGGGTGAGTAACGTGAAACCAACAGAAGGGGTGGAGGTGGAAGATCTAGGCAGGTGGGAACAGAATCTTTTGCATCCTCTCAGAGTTTATATAGGAATCAGATAACCAAATCTCTTGTTAAATGGTGGACTCCTTGAGGGAAAGGCAAGGCTAACATTGAGGTCAAAGTCATGCATTATGTTTGTGAGCAGCTATTAAAACAGTATCCATCAACAGAAACAAGTCCATCTGTGAAGATCAAACACCCAGGAAATCTGTGTCAAGCTTCAGTCCCTCCAGTTAATCTTCTGCCAGACATGAGGTGAAAGTGGACAGGGGTATTTGATTAGTGCATTAGGGATGAAAGAGGACCATGTTCAAGATTGAGCTTTACTATCATCCCTTGTAGAAGGAAACAACTGGTGATTAATTTTCAGGCCATATAGGACTATCCTTCTAAAAGAACGGCTAAATAGTGATTTACATCTGAAAGGGTATAGTTTTTGTTTTTGTTTTGTTTTTAAGATTTTATTCATTTATTTCAGAGAGAGAGAGAGCATAGAGGGATAGTGTGAGGGAGAATCAGACTCCCTGATGAGCAGAGAGCCCAACCCAGGGCTTGATCCCAGGGCCATAAGATCCTGACCTGAGCTAAAGGCAGACGCTTAACCGAGTGAGCCATCCAGGTAGTCTTTTTGTTTTAACTATAGCTTTTAGGAACGAGGAGCTTAGGGGAAAAAAGCAAAGAGTGTTTTAGGAAATTTTCAAAATTCCTTCTGAATTTTGAAATTCCTCTTTTGAGAAATATTGAGTTTCATAGGTATTTGTCAAAATCAAAATGAAGTATTCTGGTGGCATAAATCTCCAGATATAGTCTTTTAGTTGAGGAAATGTAATATTGAAAAAAATCTGAGGGTTTGATTCAAATAAAAAGTAATTATTAGAAATAGCAAATTTTCAAAGAGCTGTTCATGGTCTTTGGCATACTAAAAAAGGCACTTATATTTGTGAAAAACTGAGCTAATGTTCCTCATTTTGGGGTCTCATGAGAAATTAGAAATGGCTGATAAGAAATTTTTAAGACTTTGGAAGTAAGTTAACAAAACACTTCATCTGTGATGCATGGCTCGTTATCCTTCTTCCATTTTTGTCTGAATTAAGGACCTGCCCATCAGTGGAAGCAATTGGAAAGAAAATTTTGCCTGAAGCTGCATGGGAATGGGAACCAAAATCATAAATGATGAATGGTGGCAAGATGCCAAAATTAATTATGAAGGCTATTGAAATGATATGGCATCTTTTCACCTCTTTTGATTGATAGATGGTATCACAAATGGAGAGCTCATTTGTCCCGTTGCTGTGCGCTTCTCTGTGATTTTGGGTCATATCCACTCCAAAATCTGTGCCTCCACTGAAGCCATGTCTTCATGTTTGTCAGTATGAAGTGGCAAAGAGAGTCTGTCTGTGTATGTGGCTCCAATGAATCCCGTAACCAGAAGGCTTCGAGCCCCAATTTGTTTCTTTTGATAACTAGCAGGTTGCTGTCTGTGCCATCTCTCTGATGTCACTTTTTGAGCATATTAGCTGTGCCTTCCCCTAATTATTCATGCTTCTAGTGTTACCCATTTGAAATTTATGGCCATAAGGACAGTGGATTAGAAGCCTGAGGAATTGAGGCTCAAATCTGTGCCAGAGATTTACTGTCATTGTTTTAGGTGCAAAGTATTAACAGGGAAGCCAACTCACTTCAATCTTTGGCTTAGTACATTGAGTGTAGAATTAACCGAGAATGCGAGAATGCGTGCATTTTCTCCAACACAGCTGGAAAATCAAGCACACAGGGAGTTGTTGAAAACCGGGATTTAAACTTAAGCCTATCATCCCATATCTGATGGGCATCACCTTATGTCTGTGAAAATCTGCCACTAGAGATTGGCAATGCAGCCTTAGAAGGATGCATTCAAGGTAGGTGTCAGAGGTGGTCTTTACTCCTTTAGTGTTCCCCATTTAATTATTTGCAATTTTCATTAGTTGATTAAAGAGAAAATCATGTACTAATCATGTGATTAGTGGCAATAGATTGCCACTATAAGTACCTCATCTTCTACGTTACAATATCTCATTTCTTTTTCTCTATTATTTGTGGTCTGTTGGCTTTGTGACCTTGTGCTTCAAATGAATTTGCATCTGTGATGTAGTTGGTAGTTAGATACTCATTATCATATCTTCTGAATGACCTTTTTAACCTTTTTTCTTTTTTAAATCCCTTAATCTATGGTCTAATCAAAGTGGGAAGAACTACCAGTAACATGTATTTACTGAAGTTCCATTTTAAACCAAACTGATGCATCTCATCTTGTTATTTCTGTCAGTCAACAGATATGTATTGACCCCAACAGTACACCTCGGTCCTTGCTGTCTGCTGGATCAGGGTGGGGACCGGGGTGGGGGGGCCAAAGGCAATGATGCATTTCATCTTGCTTAGAGGCTGTCAGCCAACAGATATTTATTGAGCCCGAGCAATATATCATGGATTTTGCTACCTGCTGGGATTCAGAGCTGGAAAGACATAGTTCCTTTTATTCACAGAATTTATAGGAGAGACAGAAACAGAAGCAACGTGGTAGGTATAAGATGCATACTCTGATGAAGGGCTAGTCAGGGAGAATAAGGAAGGTCACCTTGGAGTTGAAGCTCACTGCATGGAGAGGAGTTTGCCTGGTGGATAAGAGCTTGGGAGGCAGTCAAGGCGGGGAAATAATACGGTCAAAGGCACAAAGGCTTGTCAAGCTCCCAGGTCTACCAGTGACTCTGTGTTACTAGAATGCAAGGCAAGGAATGGCTGCAGCTGGGAGGTCTGGTTGAGTGAAGGTGACATCACAAAGCGCTGTGTATACTGTTCAGAGTAGGTCGTATCTTACCTGCCTGCCAGTTGTTAGAAGGGCATATGCTCTTCTGGGAGTCATCTGTTACAGCTGAGAACACAGGAAAGAGAATTTTCTGACAACACAGATTACATATTTGTAAGTGAGACTCAAACCCAGATTTTCTTGCCCCTACAGCATTCAGAGTTGGGACAGATTTTATGATGAAGTTTGAGATGATGAGATTTGTTTGATGCAGTAGAGATGATTGGAATTGAGAATGTCCATGAGTGAAAGACTTCTATTGTCCTAGACTTAGGAATGTAGGTATGAATATTTTCACTGGTGGGTCAACACTGACAACATGCCCTTAACAAATGCTTGGAAAAGGCAGAACATTCTGAAGGTCCTCCATGATGTTACTTGAAGACTCAGTTTGCAGTTCCAGATGTTCCGGACAAGAAAATAGGTAGTTAGGAAATATGGGTGAAGAGAGAGTGAGGATACAGTGGTACATCCATCGTAGAGTGGAAAAGAAAGAAACTCTGAGGGGAACTTGGGGTTCCAGATACAGCTGCCCCATAGGCATGGACATATTGTCTTTGGACAAGCTTGTCTCCCAAGGGACTTCTCAGGGCATCAGGCAGCTGCTGGTCTTGGTGCCCAGTGGGAGTGTGGCTCTTCCTGTCTGTAAAGGACACTTACTCAGGTCTCTCAGATGGTGTGAACCTGCTGGGTTCACTTGACAAAACTATGTTTACATTTCAGTGAGTCCTGTGTGGAGCTTTGCAGGGTCATTAACACCAAGAAAATCTTATATGGCACCTCCTTTCAATAATGTCTGCACAGCTTTGGGACAGAGGAAGAAAAGATGAAAAGCAGGTCCTTTAAATGAGCAATGGCTCATTCTGATCCAGTGATGGTACGTAACATTGGGATAAATGTGAACTTTGTTTTGAAGAAGGCTTCAGTTTTATTCAATAGCTGTTTCATGCATAAACAATACAACTGTGGTCTACATTCTTCCTAAGGTTGCTTTTAATGATACCTCATTAGCACACCAAGGCAAATAGAATCCTCACTTGATTAACCCTCCTGTCATCCTTCATTTACCTCTGTGGTATAGAGCACTGAGTGTAGAAGTTCATTGGCCAGTCCACATACTATTTGAAGGAGAGATGCATGGAGGGTACAGCCTTTATCTATACTATGTCTTCATCTCATGGCTATAATTAGTGTCAGTTCCATAGGCTTGGGAGAAAGCAGTAATCTATTGGGACATTATAGTTTTGTTGTGCCTTATTATATTTAGGTGGCCGTCTTGATTTATCTAGACAGCCCTGTTTAGTGACTTTATATGTGTGGGTTTGTTTCTGGGCAGCCCTGTTTAGTGACTTTATATGTGTGGGTTTGTTTCTGGACTTTCTTTGGATCTACTGGGTTACCATTCTACCAATACTAGAGTGCCATAATTCTTCCCAGGTGACCATCATTTGCCATCGTGGTTGAGTGTCAACAATATAAACAAATCTTGATTCAGTGCCTGGGGCTGAATGCATTGCTGATCTAAATAAAATTGGGATTATGTTTACAAAGAGGAAGAGATGAATATTGAGTTGACAGATAACAGTTTCTGTTACATATATATTTGGATCATATGTTATATGAAGCAGTATTTTTTTTTAATGTATGGTGCTTTTATCTTACTCATTTTATAGAAATTTTACCCCAAAATCTTCAAATGACTTGAGCACATTGCCTTGTTGCCACTGGAGCATCTTTGGGAGTCATCTAATAAGAGTTTTCCAGAACAAATGTTATCCACTTCTACTTATATTGTTTGAGATGTTGCAATATTAGAAACCCTATATGATACAACCATGGGAAATTTTAGCCCAAGCCATAAGTATCATTTGCATAAAATAGGATAGGATTTTTTTTTGCTATTAATCCTATATATATTAGGTGGGATCTGTGAAACCACTTATTATTATATTGATTTTTTTAAAAGATTTTACTATTTATTTGACAGAGAGAAAGATATCACAAGTAGGCAGAGAGGCAGGCAGAGAGAGAGAGGGGGAAGCAGGTTCCCTGTTGAGCAGAGACCCCGATGCGGGTTTTGATCCCAAGATAACCCACCTAGCCACCCAGGTGCCCCTATTATATTGATTTTTAAAGTGACCCTGAAAAGGCCCTTTTAATTTAGATTTTATTTATTTATTTATTTATTAGAGAGAGACTGAGAATGAGAGGGGAGAAGGTCAGAGGGAGAAGCAGACTTCCCGCAGAGCCGGGAGTCTGATATGGGACTCAATCCTGGGACTCCGGGATCATGACCTGAGCCGAAGGCAGTCTCTTAACCAACTGAGCCACCCAGGCGCCCGGCCCTTTTAATTTATATGAAGTATTTGCAATTGTGAGGTCATGCCTGCCTGGGAATAATTCTTAAATCTATGTTATTATTATTATTATTATTTACTTTCTGTTATACTAGTTCGTTTAAATAAAGAACTTTTAAAGGTGTCCAAACTTAAATTAACTGAAGTTAATTTCAGGCTAAAGTATCTATCTCCAAATACTGTTCTGTTGTTCAAAACAAAGTAATCAAGAAAGTACTGGTAACATGAGCGACTTGCTAGAACTTGTTAGGAGTTGACTATAAATCAGACGCCTCTTTTCTTACTTATCAAGAAAAAAAAAAACTCCACCTATATGTAAGTATATTGAAAACTGCAACCTAACACAGTTAACTTATTTTATATAACTATGAGAATAGTTTTTCCAGTACTTTTCTGGTACTTTTTCCAGAAGATCCCTGTGTATCACACATTCAAAACTAATCACATTACCAGGACATGGGAAAATGGTGTGATGTGTCTTACTTGCTGAAGGTTCATTTTATCTTGAATAATAAAATTACAGATCTACCTAGAATGGAACTTAATTGTGAAACATTGTGTTTCCTTTGCCAATTAACCCAATGGAGGTTTGAGGTAATAAATATGAAAAATGCCTTGTAATCTCAAACGTACTAGGTAGTTGTTAATCGTTGTCATTGCTATATTGGAAAAGCTACCTGTGGCCACCAAGAGTGAAGAAAAAGTCTTAACTGTGAGCGAAGAACAGCTCAACCCTTAGGCAAGTACTTTATCATGGAAACGTTTTCCAATGATTGTGATTCATAGCAGATGAAAACTAACTCATACACCAGTGTTTTTCAAACTAGAGGTCTTGACCCATGAGTAGGTTGTGAAATCAGTTTCTTGGTTGGAGACCAGCATTAAAAAAAAAATAAGCAGAATAGAATATACCAGAATATACTAGAAAATACTAGATATAGTAAGGATAAATATTGTTTTGAGATGATTTCCTGGTATACATGTATGTAAAAATGTATACATTTACACATATACCGGATGGAAATATAAAATGTTTTGCAAATCATTGCTCAAAACCAAAACAAAACAAATCCAATAATAATGAATGCCATTGCCCTAACCCTTGTTTAAAATTTTTAAGAACACATTGGCTATCCTTTGACTTAGCAATTATATTAAATTTTGATTAAAAACTGGTAAGGATTTTATATATCACATGCTTATTGTTCTTTAATCCAGACAGAGCCTAAAGTTTTTTCTGGTAATATTCTTCTCATAAAACACTGACTTATTAAAGACAGTGAGATACCCAGTTCAATTCGACACATTTATTGGGAATTAGGAATATATAAAAAAAAATCAAGGGAAATAAGAGATTTTTATACTTTATTTTAAATGACAGTTTAATTTCTTCTGTGGGATATGAATATTTCACAAATAGTTGGGGTGCCTGGGTGGCTCAGTGGGTTAAAGCCTCTGCCTTCAGCTCAGGTCATGATCTCAGTGCCCTGGGATCGAGCCCCACATCGGGCTCTCTGCTCAGCGGGGAGCCTGCTTCCCCCTCTCTCTCTCTGCCTGCCTCTCTGCCTACTTGTGATCTCTCTCTCTCTGTCAAATAAATAAATAAAATATTAAAAAAATAAATAAATGACAGTTTAATTTCTTCTGTGGGATATGAATATTTCACAAATAGTTGATGTTGAAAAGCCTGCTACAAATTTCAAAATATTGCTTGCATTATTATTACTATATTTCTCGTAACAGAGACTGTATCAGTTAGCTTTTGCTGTATAACAAATCATCCTGAAACATAGCGACCTAAACGGCAGCCATTTATTGAGTGTCAATTCTGTGGATCAGTAATTTAAGGTGGGCTATTCTGGGTTCTGGCCTTGTTTGGCTCCCTTGTGTATATGGTCAGCCATTAATCTGCTAAGCTGCTCTGGTTTGAAGGGTTGGTTGGCTGTTGGTTGGGGTACTTCAGCTCTCCCCTACTTCAGCTCTTCCCTAATTATTTCTCATCCTAAACTGACTGGACTATTCAGAGAGCAGAGACAGGGTGCTGAGTGATACACAGAGAGGAAGAAGGAGAAGGAGAGAGAAAGACAGGAAGAGTGAGAGAGAGAGAAAGTATGAAAGGCATGTTGAGGATGTTGAGGCCTAAATTGGAACCAGGACAGTGTCACTTGGGTAGCATTCTGGTGGCTAAAGCAAGTCACAGATCAGCCAGATTTAAGTGGAGGAGAAATAGACACTGTCCCTTGATAGGTGAGATGGCAACATAGTCATAGGGCAGAAGACAGAGAGCTGCAAGGAGGCCATTAATTAGAACCATCCATGTAATCAACCTAACAGTTGTTTTTTTCCCCTCCATCCTTTTCTGTGGAGCAATATAATGGAATCTTTCAGATGAAGGTCCATAATGACTCTCTTTCCTGCCCTGTCTGAGTTTCTAGCAAAAAGAAGATTAATGTGGAAATTAATCTAATCTATGCATTAATAAATAGAACATTTATTTAAACTGGTCAATTTTTCTCTCAATTTGATTATAATAAATATTGTGCTTTTAAAAGTCTAATATTGTGTACAGAAGGATTGTATTTGCTCTGAGGACATTATGAAGCATGCCTTACTGAATAAATGCTTTCCTAAAAGGTGTGGATAAATAGAATTGCAAATGAAACCAGATTTTGTATCTTGAGCCTAAAATTCAAAGACAGCCATGCATTCCCTTTCCAGATGTCTCTAAAAGTCCTAGTTTTTAGATGGAGCATTCCCCAAAGTGACCTTCACCTGTGAAACATAATTGCTATCTTTAGCCCAAAACATGGGCCAGAAAGGCTAACATGTCATTTAAAACTTGCAGATAAAATGAATATAATCTGCTGAGAATAGTTTCATCAACTAAGTCTAGAAATAACCAGGTACTCGAGTGATTTTTTACATAATAGTTTGTTTCATTTTGAACAAATTAGGAAGAAAATTAGGGGAAATTAGAAAGAAAATTAGAAAGGATAGTACTAACCATGTCCTCATATGGTAGTCATTTCATAAGAATTGAGCAGAATATGGCATTTGTGTATATCTTCCTTGCCTGTGAATATTATAGTCTAACGTAATTAGTGAGATAATATTATAAAGTAGTTAGGATAATGGACTTCAAATACAGACTGCTTGGGTTTGAACTTAAACTCCATCATGTATTACCTGTGTATCCCATGTTACTTAACCTTTATAATCTCCCAGTACAATGGAGATGATAATGGTACCCACTTCATAAGTAGATGCGAGGATTCAGTAAGACCGCATGCGTGGGATATCCAAGGCAGTGACCATGCATGGTAAACACTCAAAAAATGTTAACTCTCATTATTAATACTTAGGGTTGGTTTTTATTTCAACCTTTATGCATTTTCCACTGATTCATTCCAGACTTGTTTGATCTCATGTGTTGTGTGTCTGTGTCAGGGGTCTGGGAGACAGAGACAAAAGACAAAGTTATGGCCCCCATGTAGCTAGAAATATTGGATGAATATCCCTCCCCCCACCCACACACAGATGTGCACAGGGTAATGCCACCCACAAAGGGTAATCAAGCTGGAGGGTCATTCAGAATGTCCACCAGGCTTGTTGCTTTTTAGAAAAAAAAAAGTGAAATTTTATGTATACAATTCTCTGAACCAAAAGGTGCATACTTCTAACAGTTGGATTTACTCAAGTTATACTCAATCTCTATATATCTCAGAAGTATACAGACATTATATTGGTAAGCATTATATTATTGAATATATTCACTTATTATACAGGAATTTCCCAATATTACATAAGGCATGCTTTTTATATAGAGTATGTGTTAAGCCTTAGAAAAGTGGCATATTCTCCATTCTTGCAGTATGTAAGTATTTTAATCTTTATTTGGCAGTTTCTCATTGTCCCTTGAAAATAACCCTTCTTTGCTATTGACTGAACTCTGCCATAAAGCAAAGGAAGTGACCATAATTCTCTTTGTAGATTCTTGGACCCCATGAAAAGCATTGATTGGTGGAGCTTCTCTAGAAAACAGGCTGTCTCAATACCATGAAAATCTTTACTACTGACTTGGCTACTCTTGATTTGGTTCTATCCCTTTCCCTGCCATGAATTTACATTTGCTTTGGAGCTGGTGAGCTATGTGGTAGGAAAAAATGTGGTATATGAATTTCATTCACTCATTGAAGAAGTGGTCTTGAGTTCAACCTTTTCCTGTCAAGTGCCAGGTCCTTTATCAATCCCAGGAATGTAGAGTCAATAAAGACTTTCCATAAGAAAGAAATCAGAAAAGGAGGGGCTCAGTTTCATTTTCACCTCCTCCTGGGTCATTAGAGCAGGTCCAAGACACAATGTTTGAGTGACTTCCTTATAAAAAGAATCATTGAGACCTATTAAAAGAGGTAGGTAGTTGGATTGATTTTTTTTTTTTTTTGGACAGCTGCTTTAAATGGCTTTTCAATAAATTAACAATTTGATCTGTATGAGCTGGGATTAATTATTCATAAAGAGGACTTTATCATAGATTAAAATTAATTTGAGGAGAAAATATTTTGAAATTTCTCTTAGACTTTAGGATTCTGATGCTTGAAAATTAAAAATGGGCAGGAATTTTAAAAGTGATCAATAAATATATTACTTATGTTTTAAATCTTAATATTATTTTGGTTTATGTAACAATAGGTTTATTACTAAGCCATGCATTATTTTTTTTAAATTTAAGTATAATTTACATACAGTAAAATTTACTTCTGTAAGTCTACAGTTCTGAAAGTTTTAACAAATGTAGGTAGTCTTGTAACCATCACCACAATCAAGGTATTGAACAATTTTATCACCCTTCAAATTCCTATATAGCCTTTTGAAGCACTTTCTTTTGCTCTGATTTCTTTTGATTTCTTTTCCTATAATTTGTCTTTTCTGATTTCTTTTCCTAATATTTTGTCTTTTCCAAAATTTCTTATAAATGGCATCATACACTATGTAGCCTTTTGGATCTGGCTCCTTTCATGTAGTATAATGCATTTGAGATTTATCCCTGTTGTTGCTTCGGTTAGTAGTTCATCACTTTTTATTGCTAAGTAATATTTTATTGTATGACTATACCATGATCCGTTTATCCATTCCCCAGTTGAGGGACATTTGTTTCTAATTTTTGATAATTACAAGTATAATCAATTTATGTTTTTATTTGTTTTGGAAAAGGCCCAATTAAATGGTGTGAAAGAAGTACTTTTTATGTATGTAGGGGGAGTGGAGTAGGGAAGTCTTAGTCCAAAGGTGTTACTAGAATCAGTATCTGCTGTCAACTAGTATAATCAGATATATCAATAGTTCTTAAACTATGTTACCAACCATCACCACTGCTCTGTTGTTGCTTAAATCCAAGATCTGCCAGGGTTGTTTTTTTCCCCCCAAATTTTCACCATTGATACATTGCATTTTCCAAACCTTAAGTTTTTTCTAATAAACTGAAACATTTTGGTATCTCACAGAGCAGAAAGTGGTACCTGATCTAGTACAAAATCATTACACTGATTTTCCTGAAGTTTAATCTAGTAATTTTAGGGTGTACCACATAGTCATGTAACCTCCAGGTGCTCCATTCCTCAAAAATAATACTTTATATGGGAAATATTCAAAATTAACCTCTCAGGAAATTGCAGTAGGACTCTTGTGCCAGTTTTAACCAAGACATGAAGACTGGCTGTTGCATTTCTTCTTGAAGATCACCAAGCACAGCCAGAGAGACTTGGAGAGAATGAGAAAGTGGAGAGTAGAGCCTGATGAAGGGCCCTTGGGGAGATCTGATACTGATCCCCAATCATACACGTCAAGTGTAGTGAGGCAGGGTCTAATTGGACCATTCTCAGGTTAGCCTATAGCCAGCATGGGGTCTACTTAGGACCTTTACAAGGGGCTACCAGGTGGGGAGAGCAAAGTGTAACAGAGAGAAGGTAGGATATCTATCCTTAGGATAAAGAAGGAATAGAAGATGAGCTACAGGAAAATGGCATCATGCCCATCAAAAGAGCAGAACAGCCCCAGTCGTGGGAGTGGGGTTAGCAGACCCTGTTAGTGCTCTGTTTATGTCCTCTTTACCTGAAGTGGTGCAACCAATCCTGGAGCTGCTGTGGATACCTACCACTAGCAACTCACAGATGCCCCCATTCTCTGGAGGACTGCCCTTGGCTGACAGGAGCCCCCTTGGCCAGAAGTGCCTTGTAGTTCTTGTCTCCCACCAATCTGGAGGCTGGCACGGCCAGTGACTAAAAAATGCAGAGGTATAAAATTTCAGCCATCTTGCTCAAGGCCTGACAACCTCTATGTTGTAGTACATGTTCCAGAAGTCTCCATAGAAGCAGGCTGAGATGAAACTTAGCTGAAACATTTTTGCTAAGCTCCTTCTCCTGTTCCAGCCTGCTTCTCCCAGTCCCTCTGAGGTCTCTTCAGGGGATCTCCCTCCAAAATTATTTGTACAGGAATCACTGTCTCAGGCTCTGTATCTAGGGCATGTGACCCAAGATAAGGGGTTTCTGAAGAATCCCTGAAAGCATGAGAGATAAATGGAAATGAGACAGAGCTAGAGACAAAGACAGAGACCTCAGGGGTTTAAAATTAGGCATACAGACTATAATTTCCATTTTCTACTACAGCAACCAGGTAGAATTTCTCTCCTTCCCCTTATCTCTTCACTAAGTTTAAGTTTCAGAAACCATGTTAGCAGGGTAAGAAGGGGTTGTCTAACCAAACTAGTTATGATAAGAGAGCATACATCAATCACACCCCTTTCTTTCCGCAAAGATTCCAGCTCTGTCCTTGGCCTTGAGTCTCACGAAGAGAAGTGTTAACATAAAGCCAATATGACTTTTCCATGATACAAGACATTAATTAAGTGGGGAGCTGGGAGAGTATAACCAGAACAGTCATGGAGCCTGCCTGAGTTTTCATCTAGGAGCCAGAGAATAATTAACCCACCTAAACAATTTAAGTTGCTAGTGGGGAAAAAGTGCTTGGTGATTTTATTTCGTGAGTCTTGCCAGTTCGGTTACTTTGATACCCTAGAATAATTAAAAAGATAAAAATATGCTAAAATGCTGGATTCTGACAAATGAATACATAAAACTTGCCTTCCTTCTTATGCTGAGGGTATGAGTATTTTACTTAGCATTGAGATTTGTTAGTAATCAGCAATCAAGATTAATCCGTAAGACATATTATATTAAATAGACAAATCTCTAAGTGTTGGTCATCCTGACAACTGCACGGATATGACTGACCGGGAAATCTTAGTTTTTCTAACTTTATTGAGGACAGATATTTGACATAGTTATATATATTTGAAGTGTACAACAGGATGATTTGATTTCCATATACATTGTGGAATAATTACCAAGATCAAGATTACAAACACCTCCAGCACTTCTCTTTGTTAACTCCCCCTTTTTTGTGGTGAGAATGCCCAAGGTCTACTCTGAGCAACTTTCAACTATACAAAGCTGTATTATTAATTAGAATCATTGATGGAGCACTAGTAATTGCTTTCTTCTTGATACCAGCCGAGTTTCTTTCCTTCTCTTCTTGGCACAAGAAATATCCAGATACCTGGAGGAAAGGGGAATTTACAATCCATGAAGTCCTTGTTTTATGAAAACTCCAGTGAGGGAAGAGAAGCAGCTTAGCATGGGACTAAGCAGAAAAGAATCAAATTTGGAATTGCCTTCAGTCATTGGAAAACCCCCAATGTGACCGACTCTTCTAGGTACTTAGGTGCCTAGTTTACTTTTTTCGAATTTCTAATGTCCCTCCAAATTTTTGGCCCTAACGCAGTAGAAAGGTAATAGAGTCAGCATTTTCAACTGACTGCCTAGGTGACGTTGAGCAAGTTACTTAATCTCTCTAAGCCTCAATTCCCTCATCTGTGAAATGGGGACAGATTAGTTAATGTCTACAGCACCTAAAAATGTGCCTGATAGTAAATATTCAATAACTTACTCATTCGCTTGGACTCTGGAGTAATTGAGAAATCAAAATTATTTTATTAATAAGGAGATATTGAGTATTATGTTGTCAATAAAATTTTTAATTAGTCTAATATTTTAAATCTTTTTTTTTAAATTTTATTTATTTATTAGAGAGAGAGAGACTGAGAATGAGAGGGGAGAAGAAGGTCAGAGGGAGAAGCAGACCTCCCGCAGAGCCGGGAGTCCGATATGGGACTCGATCCCGGAACTCCGGGATCATGACCTGAGCCGAAGGCAGTCGCTTAATCAACTGAGCCACCCAGGCGCCCGATTAGTCTAATATTTTAAATTGTGACATTAAATAGTCTTTTATTTAAAGTACTGAAGTTATTTCCTCTAATATGACAGAATCAGTTTACTCAATTAAATTTGGTAGAAATTTGGGTGTGTATGTTATATAAAGCAAAAGTTGAGTATTCAATTCTCAATTATATTGAATATATATTGATTATATTATATATTATTATATATAATTATATATTCAATTATATTGAATATATATTCAATATATTTTATGGGTAGCTATATATTTTTTTCTTCTCATGTGTGATGAGGATTCTTCCTTAATTTCGTATAGAATGTCAGTATTTTTTGGTATCAGAGGGTGGTTTTTTTTTTTTTTTTTTAAAGATTTTATTTATTCACTTAACAGAGAGAGAACACAAGCAGGCAGAGAGGCAGGCAGAGGCAGAGAGAGGAGCAGGCTCCCTGCGGATCAAGAAGCCCGATGCGGGACTCGATCCCAAGACACTGGGATCATGACCTGAGCCAAAGGCAGTTGCTTAACCAACTGAGCCACCCAGGCGTCCCTCAGAGGGTGTTTTCACCTTAGCAAGAGACTGGTATAAAATTTCCCAAAATTTTTGGTGCTTTTTTCCTACTGCTTTAGGGAAATAAACCAATTCCACGTAAGTGTCCAATATGTGTGGTTGGGGATGCGTTTCAGGGGAAGGTGATGATGAAGGAAGAAGTTGTCAGATCTGGACCCTGATTCTCCTGCGCTTATCTCAGAGAAGAAGTTCTTCATAAGTCCAGGACCTGGCTATGTTGTGAATAACTGACATTTGTCTGACCCTGTATGTAATTCTAAATGTTTAAGAGCATAGGCTTTGACAGCAGGCATGTTTGGGTTTAATCTTAGTTCTACTAATTATACCAGTCATTAGCTCTATGATTTTAGACAGTCTCAGTTTTCTCACCCATACAATGAGAATAGCAATATCTATCCAATATGACAGTTGTAAGGATTAAACACTTGGTCCTGAATCTGATACACGATAGTACTAGGGTAGTTCTTACTGTTGGAATTGCCTAACTCAAAAACTTCCTTCTACAAAGGAATGATGAAGTACCATTTAAGACATGCCAAAGGGTGGGGGAGTTATTTAATATCCAAATAATGATTTCACTGATAATTTCTAACTATGTTGAGGTCATTACACATTTTTAGCTAGAAGGGAACTTTGATGGAATGTAGAAACCAGACTTTCATAAGCATTTTCATTGTTTCACGTATGCTTTTAAAAAATGTTTTTGGACCACTACTATTCACTGGGGATGTCCCAAGTATATATCTTAATATTGTCTCATGCCTAACCTTGCTTCTGATTCTGCACTATACACACTTAAGTCATTTCTAAAATAGACAATTTTGGAGCATAAATACATGTCTCCATTTCCAATCACATTTGCTAGGTTATCACAATATTATTAACAAAATCATAACTTTTTCACTAGCAGTAGTTACTTAACAATAAGAGCGTGTGCCAAGATGACAAGAATAGGATTTAGTGATTTTCGAACCATTACTTTACAATTTTTATTTTTTTCTACAATCACAATTAAGAAATCATAAAGTGTCATGGTAGAAATAAATCACTGGAGTAGGGCAGAGAATTACTTTTTCTTTATTGTAAAATGAACTGTATTGACCTGAATATTTATGCAGAATCCATGTTAAATTGCCTAACTTTTTGAGTTTGCCTAACTTTATTTATCAAATGCTGTGTTAATGTGCTGCAGAGCCTCTAGATTCTTCTTGCTCAGTTATTGCCAGTGCTGAAGCTTTTTCTGTTGACAACTTTGAATTGTGTGTCAGTTGGCTATCACCACAATAATGCTGTGTAACAAGCCACTCCCAAACTTCCTGGCTGAAAACCACCACTTAATGTTTTGTTTTGTTTTGGGATATAGTTGCGGTGGCTCTGCTGATCTGCACACTTCTCAGAAGGGCTCTCATGCATCTGCAGTCAGCTGTGGGTTAGCTAGGTGGTGTCCTTGAATGTGGCCAGGCTCTCACATGGCTCGGGCGTTGTGGCTAGCCCAGTCCTATTCTCATGGCAAGCAGCAAAAGAGGAAGTGGAAATGTTGAGATCTAGCTCTGCTACTTACTGGTTCTAAGAACTTAGGTAGATTGTTCAACTTGACTTCCAATATCTTCATAAGCACAAGGGGAGTAATGCTTCCTATTGTGAGAGATCGTGTTGAGAATTAAGTGAAATGTGACAAGGCACATCAAAGGGCTTTGTTTAGGGGCTACAGAGCTGTTATTTTTGTTTGTAGAATGACTATAATACAGAGCAATCGAGTAATAAAGAAAAATGATTTTCTGCTTACTACTTTTTTCTAAAAATGATTTTGTTGCTTACTATTTTTTTCCCCAAACTGATTTTGTTGCTTACTATCTCTATCATTTAGTCAAAATTGAAACATGTTTTATATCTCTATCCAGAGGATACGAAGACAGATTTTTGGCTTTCATCACATCAGTTCAGTAAGATAAAGGAATGTTCACTTCATTTTAACATTATATTTTGACTTCTTCTTCTGAATGCTATGTTAGGCATATGGCAAAATAAACTTTCAAAATTAGTAAGCTTTGAGGCATAAATAATGATTTAAACATTCTTCGTGAAATGTAGATGATTTTCTGAAAAAATTAAGCTAGTTTAATTCTGCTGAACTGTAGAATTCTTGGATCTTATGATTGTAGATTCAAGTTGAAAATGACATTTGTTTGTGGTAAAAAGTTTTTAAAAAGTGGTAAAATTTACCTGTATTTTGGGTCAGTCTAGGCCCAAATGGAAAGTAATGCTCGTTAGGGTCATGGCCAGACTGATGACTAACCAACCTCCACCAAAATAACCATTTAATGAAAATCAAATGCTGCTAGGGATTTTACAAAACACCATGAACCAGATTCATACACTCAGGCTCCGAATGCCAGTGTGTGCAAACAGATTTTCTCTTGAAATCACCTTTCTAATCATATTGTCTGACCTTTTCACTCCTTTCTTTTTTTGCTCCTCTCCTTACTGAAATACACTCTCGATTTCCTTCCTTAAAGAATTTTTTTGTTATTGTTGGAAATATTTCCTTCAGGAATTTGAAAAAGCCAGGAAAGTGAAAACATGCTAGCACACTCGCATTTCAGTGAAGGTTGACACTGATTATGATGTAATAAGTGGGTGTGTAGTAAATGGGAAGGAAAATTTCCAAGATTGCTGGATACTGCCAATGTTTGGGGAACTTTGGACACAGATGTTCACATATGTTACTGCATCTTCCTTTAATGAGGGAACAATGTGTTTAAACAGACTGATCTACCAGTAGATTGATTAATCTGAGGAAAAATTCAAGGATGGAATTCGGCAAAGAAAAACTAGTAATGGGAATTCTTAAGATTAAGATTCTTAAATTCCTGTTTCCTTGACATTTGCCCTCTGGTGTGCAGCTAATCCTGTTGCCTGGGATTAAAATCCAACTTTTGCTTTTCTACTCTTTCAAAGTGAAAACTGGTGGGAGACTCTTGCTTATTTCTGTCGACGATGTTTGGAATAAGGGATCTATCTTTTGATTAGGTGCCTCAGTCTTATAGCCCTGTTTAAAAATCCTAGAGCTGCTGCCTCAATCACATGTTGTACCCCTTCTGCTGATAAAGCAAAACAAACCTACGCAAATATGGAAGAAATTATCTACAACAGATACCAACCCCCGTGTCACACAGTAGAATGCATTGTTGTACCTCAACTCAAGATGAAAATACTGAACATTCCTTTAACCAGGGCTGTGTGCTTGCTGCCATACCATTGTGTTTTGTTTGCTCTTTTAAAATTTTTCTTTTACACTAAGTTTCACTGAAAATGGTAAACATCATTCCCTTTCACACTTTCGGTTTGCCTAGAATAAATGGGAGAATAAAAGAGATTGGGATGATTATGCTCTAGCTTCTTCCCATGTTTTCTCCCTGAGGTTTTAGTCTCTTCTCTTCACCTTTTTTGGGTTGATTTTATCATATTAGTGTTTAAGGCACTCGATAGTAGGTTCTATGACTGAAGCTGCTGGCCATTTGACTAATTCCTCTGGGCATTCATAAAATTTTGGTCCACACCCTTCCCCAGTATAATCACAAAATCCCATTGTGTCCTTTTCACCCTTGAGAGAATTAAAAGCCCATGTTTTAAAATTAATGAAAATCTTAAAATCAGAGTACATTTAGTTTAAAGAAAACAAATTATATCTCTTTAGATTTACGGGGTTTTTTGTTCGTTTTCTAAATTATTATTAACTTTCTGACTCTCTTTTGATCTAAAGTAGAGAGTTCTGCATGAACTGCAGAACTACTTTGAACTAAAGTAGGGATGAACTGCATAAGTTCATCCAAGATATGTAGCATATATAATAGCTGGGGCAAAAGGGAGTTTGACTTATAAACTGATTAATAGAGAAAAGAGGTAAGGCAGAGTGTCTTGTATTCAAAAATAAAGTTGTCCTTAAAAGTGTAAAATTAGAGCTTGAATATCTTGGAATCAAACAAGACAGAAATAAAATTAATATTTATGTGGGTGTATGGGCTCAAGCATCCTACAACCCAGTTACATAACGGGGACAAAATAAGGTAACCCTGGTATAACATCTTGTAAAAGAAGAAGTGAAGTTATATAATTAGACTGCATTTATCAACTAGCACATTCCACCTACACAGGCTCTGAAGAAAAGGGAGGAGGTGGGCAGGGAAAGATTTCTAAGGAATAATGACTAAGAACAGTTTGATATGTGCATTGGTATCATCCTTTCAAAAATTTTTTTATTTTTATTATCATGCACAATCTAACTCAGGTGCTTATGACCTTACAGTTTTATTTTTTAAAAGTCTTAGTCAAGCCAGTCTTGGGGGCAAAACTATGAGCTCAGCTATTTGGGAAACAGCCAATGCTTGCCCTTTAAGAACCAAGTCTGAAGAAAGAGGGCAAGAACCAATAACTAAGAACATGTTTATTTGGATAGATTGCTTTCAGCATTGGGGAAGCAGAGTTTTTAGGTGGACACAGAGCACATCTTTTGAGCCTTGAGATGTGTGGGCCAGAAAAGATTGGACTTTGTAGTATGTCACTATTACCAATAATGTGTTATGTTTTGTTACCAACAATGTCATGGGAAGATACGAAAGAGAGAAAGAAAAGAAAGATGGTAACAAGGGGCTTTACTATGGAAATCGATGGTTATGATAGGGGCAACAGATGTACCAGAATTATTCCAACCACTATACTCACAGTTGCTTGTGTTTCTCATTGGACAACAATCTTGATAAGACTTTACTCACTCCTGTGTTATTAAATCTGAAACAACAGTAATTCCTGATGAAGAAGTGTATTTTTCTAACTTTCCTTGAATACACCCATATTGGGAAATTAAATTCTGAACCAGTTTCCCAGATTGTTTTCTACTATTTCCCCCAAGATTGAAGTTTGTTGACAGTGGTGAACCAGCTAGGAACATGTGTCCACATATGAATTCTATCAGGCACCAAAAGTTGAGTGCTTTTGGCTTGTCTCAAATTTAAGGTGAAAACCTTTAGTTCAATTAAAAAAAAATTAAAGTCCCTGCTAAATTAAATGTAAGTGTTGAAACTGCCAACATTATAATCAATATAGAGCTACTTTGCCACCATTTGCATTTGTCCTCCTTCTGAGTGCCAAACACCTGGTGCTGAAAATAGAGTGTATGTGGAACTTCACTGTTTTTAATGTCATTATTCACGCAGGGATAGAATTTTGAAACTCAAAGGAGAACAAGCAAGAGGTAAGCAGTGATGATAGACACGTAGGAACAGTTCCCAAAACATGGTCTGGTCCCAGTTAAAGAAGTAGCCATAAATGGAAAAAACAGATTGCCTAACAGATGAGAAAAAACTGCCTCAAATTCTGCCCCGTAGAAGTTACCATCATTCATGTCGGATGAACTAAATCTTAATACGGGAGGCTGGCAAATAACCTCCGTCCATATTTAAAGACATTTGGTGGGTAATTTAATCATGTCATAGTTTTTGTCTCTCATTTTATGACTTGGCTTTGTATTTCATTAATATTAACCAACAACTACTTACTTTTTGGCTCAGATGGACTTAAATCTAAATGGGTCAAAATTGAAATTGGCAACGCGGGATCACTTTTTAAACTCATTTCTGATTGTAGATTTTACTTGTTTTAAGGTAGAGACTATACACGTCATTTGGGCAACAGCAAACTTTTACAGTGGAAAATAAATCACTAATTTGGTGGTAACGTAGGCAGGCACTAAATCAGTGAAATGCTACTGCTCTGCTGCTTCAAAGCATTCAGGCTGAGAATATTCTTTTTTTTTTTTTTTTTTTAAAGATTTTATTTATTTATTTATTAGGAAAGAGAGAGAGTGAGAGAGAGCAGGTCAGAGTGAGAAGCGGACTCCCCATGGAGCTGGGAGCCCGATGTGGGACTCGATCCCGGGACTCCGGGACCATGACCCGAGCCGAAGGCAGTCGCTCAACCAACTGCGCCACCCAGGGGCCCTGAGAATATTCTTAAGGAGGCAACTTTCCCAATGGCTCAACCAAGATGAAGAATTGTGTCCCGTGTCCTCCGTTAGATAGGGATTTTTTCAATGCTCCTTCAAAATACTGGATTTTAGGGATGATAACGATTTTCATATATTTCAAGAAGTTGATTCCCAGTAGACTTCAGAGGTATGACTTTTCTACATGGATTAGTTTTTAAAAATAAAGTATGAAAATTGTTGCTAAAATGTTATGGTGTAAATACCATAGGCACTGGTGTGAGACGGATCTGGGTTCTGATCTCACCTCTTCCGCATAAGGTGTACTTGGGCAAAGCTGTTTTCTGATCTGTTATGTTCAGATAACAATAGTTCATAGAGGTAGTAACCTAGAAGATGCAAACATATCTCCATACAGAAACACTGTTGAAAGCAGTAGAAAGGGAAATACAAGGAAAAAAATCCCATCATAATAATATTAGTAATATTATAGATATCATTAGTGAGGGTAAGAAAAGTTGGTTGGGACTTTCAATTTAAAAACTTATTTGAAATGATGAATAATCAGTATCAGCAAATTTCCATATTTGCTTTCAGTCTTATGTTAAAGCGTGGCACTCTTTTAGTAACACACATACTTAGGTATGTATGCATTGTTTATATGTCAGATAATGAAAAAAAAAAAGCACAGAAATCAAGGTTTTTAAAAAATGTCATCTGAAATGCTACCACCCAGAAGAAACTATCATTAACATTCGGTTAATGTCATTCCAAATATACTCCTAAGCATATATGCAGATATAAATATAGGTAGGAGGATTAAAATATAGTTTTATAAAAATAGGATCATTCTGCAGATAGTATTTTAACATGAAGCTTTAGATTTTAGATTTTTTTATTAATTGCCTCCCTATGAAAATAAGAACATTCACTTCTTAGTGTGTTTTGGCCTCTTCACTTGCCTCCATGTCTTAATTTTTGTTATTTGTGTTTACATTGTGCATGCTTAACACATTCACATTGTCCTAGAATCACAATTTCCACATTTGATTGGTATTAGCACTATATTTCTTTTTTTTTTTTTTAGCACTATATTTCAATGAAACCAATGTGATCCATCCACCATTTCCATGGCATTGCATTCCCGAAGTGTTTATCTTGCTTCTTCTCTAAATTGGCTATATTTCATCATCACAGTCTATTTAAAAAGATATTTTTAGGAAGAGATTGATGGGTGCATATGTTTCATGAGGTCTTCCATTTTTTCGACCTTGAACGTGAATAGTACTTTAGTTCAATGCAATATTCCTAGGTCACATTTGTAGCCACTGCTCCGTGGTCTTCTAGCACTGAGTGTTGCTGTCCAGAAGTCTAAGGAGAAACTATTCTTTCCCTGAAATGGGTTATTTGTCTTTCTGCCTGGCTGCTTTAAACATTATTTTCTTCATTTTCCTCTGGATTGGGGTATTTTGCATGGTTGCTCTGCTCTTTCTTTCATCTTGCCTCAATGGCCCTCTTCAAACATCCAAGTTTCTCTGATAAAGTAGTGGTGACTTCTTGACTTCCTTCCTTTATCTGAGACTACAGTGTTTCCCTTCACAAGTGATAGTTTGAGACCTGAATGTTTTGACTTTTTTTCCGGAGGGAGTATTGATATCATATACGTTGCATTCTTTCGTAAAATACCAGGGTCTGTTTTCTCTTCTGACGCTTTGCTCAATGTTCGGTACCAGGTTTATCAGCTCTGTTTTGCCGTCTGTGTGCATGTGCATGTGGAAGGGCGAAGGGGTGCCTCCCACTCCCATAAGGAGGCATCCTTAGACTTTAGTCAGCTTTCTCGATCCATATGAAGCATTGAAGGATTCCTCCCTGGCTTCAAAGAGAATCATGCTCTCCCATTTTCCTCACTCAGAGTCATTTCTGCTATTCCTCAGATAAGGGCACCCCTTCAGCTTGTTTTTCTCTCACTTTGTGCCTGTGGATGAGAATTCTTAGTAAGTTGGTCCTCAACCAGTGGCTTGGGGGAGGGCTTGGTGTTTGAAGTCGGTGACTCACAGCAACTCTCTGCCCCAGAAACTTCTGTTATTTTCTTAGCTGTCAGAGTTATTGCATTGGGTCAAGCTTCATTTCTTGTTTTTTTTTTTTTTTCTTTCTTTCTCTTTAATTTCATGTTTAACTCTTTTTGCTCTTTTTAAAATGTACTCTGTGAGGCAGTTTCATCCTCCATCTTCACCTGAAAGTCAGTGCAGGGTTTTGACCCAAGCCCTGAAACTTGCTCCTTTGAAGATGGTGTCTTGTCCCCGTGGGGAAGCTTTCCAGAAGAGTAGAGCTGCCTGTGTGAGGTCAGCTTCTGAGGAGGATATTTTTTTTTTTAAAGATTTTATTTATTTCTTTGAGAGAGAATGAGAGATAGAGAGAGAGAGCATGCGAAGGGAGAGGGTCGGAGGGAAAAGCAGACCCCCCGCCGCCAAGCAGGGAGTCCGATGCGGGACTCGATCCCGGGACTCCAGGAACATGACCTGAGCCGAAGGCAGCCGCCTAACCAACTGAGCCACCCAGGCGCCCCCTGAGGAGGATATTTAACTGAACACGGTGGGTGGCTTTTATTTTTTTACTCTTAGCTCTTGCCAGTGTCAAAGGTCCTGTATTTTCTCCCAGCTTTTGTTGTTGTTGTTGCTATTGTTACCACTTACAAGCCAAATAAGAATCACACCTCACTGACTTTCTTGTTTCGGGGAAATTCTTATTTCCCTCTTGATTAACTTGCTCTGAGAAGATTTACAAATCGGAAGGGAGAGGTGAACATTCACGTAAGAATCACTGTCAATATTGTTTTAAAACCCCTGCATCTTTAATGTTTTGAAAGAAAGAAACTTAAAAAACAGTAGCTTTGAATAAAATGTGCTTAAGATTAAGAGGTCTTTTCCGTTCCAATATGTGTTTGTGAAGGCATTCTCACTGATTTGAAAGGTAGAATTGCAATTCTGATGTTAATCTGATGCATCAGATTAACAGTTGAAATTGTTGAAAATATTTTTTCTGAGCATGCATCCTATTCATGTGTGAGAATAACAGAGTGTGATTAGATTTTCCTGCTTTATTTTTCACTGTGTGTGGAGTTCTGCTTGAGAAAACTGCCTCATACTGAGGCATTGAATGAACCAATTTGATCGAATGAACCAATACATAGGAAAACATTTGGTAAATGCTTAGTATGCATTACCTATTGGGACAATGGTTGTTAGTTACAGCATCCAATGGGAATTTTCTCATTCAGCTTTGCTCTTATTGGGCATTCTTGTGGACGTCATTTATGCCTTAAATAAGATTTTGGCATAGTATTTTAAAACATAAACTCTATTAATTTTGCATTTGAATTTTTGTCTGGGATGTCTTGGTTTCATTGGCCAAAACTTGATGTAAGTGAAGTCACTGGACTTGGATGAAGACAGGCCTTAGATGTGCTTTCACAACAGTTCAGCTCTCTGAGTCTGTGTCCGGAGGCCCAGGGCGTTAAGGAGCTCACGTATGCAAGAGCACGTGAGCTATGCATCCATAGCCTTTCCATGAGTTCCTGTGTAGCTCATTAGGTGTTATCATGCATTTGTCTGAGCATTTTATTCCCTTTGCACACATGAAAATTATATGTTGAGTTATTTTTATATGAAAATGCCATCATCTTTAGCCACCCACCATAGAGAAGGTATTTCAAGCATATCATCCTAAATCTGGATTATTTTCAGTAAACAGTTATTTTGCTTGATGATTCACTTTGAATTTTCTCTTTAAGTTGCTGTGAATGTTTCATGCCATCCATGCAACTCAAGAATATTCCTTGGACCTGCATCTTTGCCACTATCTGAGTGTTTGTTATAAATGCAGAATCTCAGGCCTCAGCCCAGACCTGAATTAGAATTAGAATTTTACCAGGGTCCCCCAGAAATCCACACCCACGTTACTGTCTCCTGTCACTAACCTGTTGCAGTTGGGACCTCCTTTGATAGGGGAAGCCATAACACTCAAAAGAAACGTGGACATAAAAGACTTTTAAACATAGGAAGCAACGGCTCTCTACTCATAATTTTTAAAAAATTGCAATTTTAAACTATAGCTAAATACCCTTAATGCATTGGTAAAAATGGAAAAGGATGGCAATATGCTTGTAGGCTGTGGAGAAACTGGCACTGGTATTGCTGGGAATGGGGGACTGGGTGGGAAAAGAGCAAGGTGCAGAGAAATGATTATGGTGTTTATTATCTTTTGTGCGAACAAAGGAAGAAATAATAAATAATAATAAATATTATTTATTTTTATTATAAATAATAAAATCCAAAAATAAATATTTGAATTAGCCTGTATGGGCATTAAAAACAAAAGAAAACAAACAAATCTGCAAGCACATAAGCAACAAATTAGGTATTTGCAATACAGGTAACTGTTGAAGAGTTTGCCAGGACATAGACGGAACTCCTAAAACTCTGTAAGAAATTGACAGATGATGCACTGGTGAAAAGTGGACGAGACTACTGACCGGGCTGTTCATTATTGATATAGGCTGTTCATATAAGAGGATATCAAATAGCCAATAAATATATGAAAAACTGCTCAACTTCGCTAATAATAATGAAAATTCAAGCCAAGAGGAGCTATCACTCTACCTGCTAGATGGCCCAAATCAAAAATCTTCACAGCAGCAAGTTCCCAGGAATCAGATATGTGCCGGTACAGTGTAAATTGGTGTAAGCCCTTTGAAAAACTATTTGACATTTTCTACTAAAATTGAACATACGCCTTCCTATGAGCAATCCCAGTTCCAGGTTCCGGGCACATATTCTTACAGGCACAACCATTATTTTCAATAGCGTCGAACTGGAAACAACCCAAACACCAACCACGGTCAAACAAACATGGCTCTTACTTTAAAAACCAAACACAAAATAATAAGCAGAGGAGAGGATACGGAGAAATTGGAATCTTTGTGCACTGATGGTGAAAATGGAAAATGGTGCAGCATCTGGAGAAAACAGTGTGGCAGTTGCTCAAAAAGTTAAACATAAAATTATCCTATCGTCCCTCGGTTCCACTCCTAGTTACACACAGTAAAGGATTGAAAGCAGAGACGCTAATAGGCCCTTGTATGCCCGTGTTCGTGGCATTAATCGCAATAGCCAAATGGTGGAAACGACCCAAGTGTTCACACAGATGAATGTGTAGAGCAAAAATGTGGTGTATCCATACAATGGAATATTATTCAACCTTAAGTATACAGAAAGTGCCAATACATCCATGCTACAATATGGATGAACCTTGAAAACATGATGCTAAATGAAATAAAGCCAGTCATGAAAGTACCAATATTACATGATTCCACTTGTGTGAGATATCTAGAAGAGGCGAATTCGTAGACACAGCAGAATAGAGGTTACCAAGGCCTGGGGCAAAGGGAGGATGGGCAGTTATTGCTCAATGAGTACAGAACTTCTGTTTGTAAGTAGCCATGATGATTGCAACACTGTAAATGTACTTAATGTCACTGGATTGTATACATTCAAGGGTTAAGAAGAAGTAAATTTTATGTTATGTATGGTTTTCCATCATAGAAAAATAAAATAAATTATAGTCCATTCCTAGAAAAGAATATCGTATAGTGATGAAAACGTGCTACAGCTACACTCAACATGATGGATTCGGCAAATATAATGACCAAGGCTATACACAAAATAATGCATGATATTAAACGTATATAAGTTCATATATATCAATGACCAAAGGGGTGAAACCAAACTATAGACTGTAAGGGTGAGAGCAGAGTGAGTCAGGTAAAAAGAAAAACACTGAAGGAATTGCCATAGAAGGCAGGGGGTGAGGTTGGGTACAGATCAGGAGGGCAAATGAGGGGTCTCTTGAGATGCTTACAGTATTCCATTTCTTTATCTAGGTATTCACGGTATAATATTTTGTTTAGGTACACAATTTTTCAAGATTTATTTATTTATTTTAGGGAGGGGGAGAGAGAGAGAGTGCAAGCCAGGGAAGGAGCTGAGGGAGAGAATCCTGAGCAGGCTCCACACCCAGCTTAGAACCCAAGGCAGGGCTTAATCTCAGGATCCCGAGATCACATCTGGACCTGAGCCAAAATCAAGAGCCTACCGCCCAACTGACTGAGCCATCCAGGCACCCCTGTTTAAGTATACATTTTACTTATTTTTATTTTTTTTATTTTATTTTTAAAAATGATTTTATTTATTTATTTGACAGAGAGAGATCACAAGTAGGCAGAGAGGCAGGCAGAGAGAGACGGGGAAGCAGGCTCCTTGCTGAGCAGAGAGCCTGCTGGATGCGGGGCTCGATCCCAGGACCCTGAGATTATGACCTGAGCTCTAGGCAGAGGCTTTAACCCACTGAGCCACCCAGGTGCCCCTAAGTATACATTTTAAATACATTTTTCTGTAGGTGTTATGTTTCACAATAACATGTTAAAAAAATACTAAGAGTGGTTAGGTCATGAGGATGTGCTTGGGAGAACTGACGTAGTAGACATGATTATCTCTTTATACCATTTCTATTTAATATTTTAACTATGAGGTTATTACATTTTTTTTAATTCACAATACATCCTAGTAAACTATCAAATGACCTGAATTAGATAACTGGAAAAAAAATTATTTTACATATTTAATTTATATAGCCTTCCAGAAAATGTAAAGACTTGCTTTGTGTAAATAGAAAAACAGATATCTCTTAAATACAAATATTAAATTTAATTTATCTTTAAAATCCAACCTGGGTCATGAAACATCAGGCCTTTAAATATTACGAGTAAAAAGAAAACTACCAAGGAAGATGGATTCATTTGTTCCTTTTCGAGACTGAACGCTGCTTGGCCAAGCCTTGAATCCGGGTAGCATTCCTTCCCAACGAGAAGTCTCACAGCAGGCCAAATTAACTTCCTTGTTTGGATCATGCATTAAATTTCTGAATAAAGCCGTTTCCCCACAGAGATTCAGGAAGCACTTGTGGGCAAGAAGATTAAGCTTCCTCCCTGAGAATATCACCTGTTACCCTTGGCTCATTAGGCGGCTATTTCTTCCCTGGTCTGTGGGTTTTGTTCAGGTGTCTCTCTTCATGACTGCACAAAAAAATTAATAACCCCTCCTAGGAGTACAAATCTTATTTTAGGGTAACATGGCATTGAAAATTGAATAAGAATCAGGATAAACCATATCAGCCTGTTTCTTTAGAAACGTCGTGTTTAACTATCCAAGCGGTCTGATGTTGGGACTCTGTGGGACAGCCTATGAAGCCTAGTCAGCTTAGGAAAATATAGGTTTGGGGGCACTCGTGGTTTGTATCTTGGCATCCATTTTCACTTAAAAATCACTGGGATTTTTTATTTGTATTAAAAAAAGAAGTCATGTAAGTGAACCTAATATTCTTTTTAAAGCATTTTTTTCCTGTGCTATTTGTTTGATTAAATTACTTTTGAAAACCTTATTGTAGAAATCTTGAATTCTCTTCAAAAAGAATTCAGCAGCAAAGAGGAGATTTTCAAAGGTGCATAAAAGATGAAGATGTTCGTATCCTAGGTCTATTTAAACTTTTAGATCCATCTGACTAATAAATCTTTACATACTGAAGAACGGAGATCTGTGGAGATAGTTCAGTAAGGTCACTCTTCTTAATTCATTTCCAAATTGACTTTGTGACTTTGGCCTAAAGAAATTCTCAAAAGCATAGGTAGAATTGATATGAAGATGTTTCATACTGTTATTTTTTTGGTATGGTTGTGTTTTAACTTTTGTCTTTTACTTTTTTCCTAATTTACTTAAATTAGCAGATAACTGATATGCTTATCATTCAACAAATCTGTGTTTCTATTTAGAAGTGTGCCTTTCTTTTATCCTTTAGAATTCTGGTTGAGAGATTAAAGCATACCTTCTGTAAGAATAGGCACTATCCTAAATGCTGTCTGCTTAGGAATTCAGAAATTTAGGGATGTTTGATTTTTCACCTTATTGTTGTGTCTTCCTAGCATAAGTAGTATATTTTGCAGCTACTTATTATTTCATTAAAAGGAAAACTTCGGATAAACTATCATAGGAAAATCTAACCTGGAATATTTCAAAAACATTAAATTTTTTCCTAAATACATATATAATATATAATATGTATTACATATATACATATATAATGTATATACATATACACACATATTATACAGTATATGTAATGTTAAATACATATATACATATGTGTACAAATATATATACACAATATACACGTTATATATTGTATATATATAATGCTAACACTCAACACTCAATATGTCATTTCATATTACACACCTTGTAACTATTATATGCTTTATTTGTATCTACTACGAGTCAGCATGATCTCCTACTAGAATGTACTATTTCTATGTAGTGCAGTTTCTTTGACAGCACAGATAATAATACCCACTATGCTGTATGTCAAACATTAATGTTCTACTTCTTGCTGGTTTTAATTTTTAATAAAAAGGACAATAATATAAAGATGAAACAGAAGGAATCTAAAGGGCATAAATCATGTTTTTTATCCTTATGATCCCTATCTTGACTTTTATTGCCTCCTTGAGGAACAAGGTTATATATACCCACACTATTAAACCTAGGTTAGGTCAGCCGGCCATGTTGGGTGAAAGACAGCTCTTTGGCCCTCTGCTTCTAAGTCATCCGGTATTTTGAATTTGCATTGGAAGGCAATGAAGAAATATAATCAACATTCTCTCTTCCTCTAGATCTTAGGAAGGAAGCTGCTTAAAGATTTCTGATCAATAATAAAATAATTTTCCTTTCGCGTGATATCCAGAGGGGGGAGAAAAATGACAGCAGCAATATGGAGGCAGGATTTCATAGATTTTATTGCCTTAAATCCACTTGTTTGAAAAAGAAGCAGAATAAGAGAAAATAATCACAAGGGTTCATTAGTGGTTCACTTTATTTTGTTTTGTTTTTTGACTGTAAATGCCTGAGTTAGGTCTTGTTCCAACTGCTTGCTTTCTTCTTCTTTTTTTTTTAATTGCTTTTAATTAAATCTCCCTTTCTTTTTTTTTTCATACTATTTTTTCCCATAAAATAATAAGGGGCTAAGGTAGAAATTTTGGAAGGTATACATGTTAGAAAATGAGTCTAGCTGCTGTAACAAAGATCCAAGTGTCTTATGATTCCTGTTTATTTCTATCCCACATTACTTACTGTGCGATAAGCAGTAGGAGCTGAGGTGGTGTTGCCTAGTATCCAGGACCTGGACTTTTTCCATATTACAGTGCTGCTATCCTCAAACATTGCTTGCACCTCATGGTCTGAGAGACGGCTTCAACTCCAGCCTTGCAGCAAGAGGTAAAAAAGAGAAAAGAATATTCTGGATGTTCCCAGAAGTCTTGTACTTCACTTCCATTTAAATTCCATTATTCTGTGCTCAGTCACACAAGGGAAACTGGATAGATTAGCCTTGATTTCATATAGTCATGTGCTCAGGGCATATTAATGGTTCTATTAGTGGTTCACAACTCTAGACCTTTCCTCTCACCTTCTGGTATGTGGTAAGAGAGAGGAGGGTATCCTTTTATTTTTTCGTAAGATATTGTTGCTGTTTTTGTTTTATCTTTTTAAAAGCTTTAAAGATTTTTTTTCCTGAAATACTAAAAAAAAAAAAAATCAACTCATTATAATAGTGTGGACATTAGTGTTTCATAACTTTCTCTTAGAATGAATCTCAGGAGTTAGGTTATAGACAGATTTGGAAAAATTCCCTTCCATTCTGTTCTTAATTATTACTTTTCTTAGGTCTATCCAGCCTCATTCTTTGGAGTATCACTATTTGGGTTTACCTTTGCTTTAACATGTATTATCTTCTTTTCCATTGTCTTTATCTCCTTTCTCCTCCCCATTCTGGGAGAGTTCAAAAGGCTTGTTCCTGCACCAATGGTTTGATTTTTCTGCTCTGACAATTATGTGTCCTATTTCTAACAAAGATTTTAATTTTACTATGGTATTTTTCTTTCTTGACATGTATTTCTAACCTTCCCAACTCTTGTTTTGTTTCTGCCTGTGTCTTAGCTCCTGTTTTATCTCATCCTTTGGCCTTATCTTCTCATTGTTTATATAGTTCTTGTTTCCAGGAATTTTATTAATCCCATGAAGCAGATGTTTCACTTGTTTTGCTCTAGTAAATATTTCCCCAAATGTAGGCTCCTTCTCCACATTTTTTGTTTCTTCTTTTCTATCTTTAGGGCACAAGCTTTTAAAATTTCCTGTTCATTTTAATTTATTTATTCCTTCTTGACTCAAGAATCATCTCTGAAGTAGACCTGACCATTGCCCATAAGCATGAAATAATGATGGTTGGATTTTTTATGTGTCTATATTTAAAAAGGTTTTTTGTTTGTTTGTTTTTTTGCTTTAGGAATCCTTCCCTGGATGTTGTATTAATATATTGCTAGTTAAGTGACCTAGCTGCTTGAAGGGCATGGTGGCTTTCCGTATTTAACTTTCTTGTTAGCCCATCCTCATTATCAAGTACATAGTGTGAGCACGTAGGATCTACTTCTACTTGCTACAGCATCAAAACACACTCTGGATCAGAAAGATGATCAAAAGTTTGCTTGAATAGCTTCTGCATTAGAGTCTCCATCAGGGCATGCTCACCTATATCCACCAACTGGGGAAGGCGGGGTTCCTAGGATCCTGCAAGGAATCGTTCCAATCATGTTGAGTTTATTTCTCAAGATGGAGGAATGCAAGATAGCCCTTAGTGTTTCCCTTCTCAGCGACATGTAGCAGAAGTTTGATACTGAATATTCGAGTATTGTGTCAGGGCTGATGTAGTATTCCCTGTACTTGTAGTCTATTTTATAGTCCATCGGCCATTTTAGAATGGATCTGAGAGGCACAACACAAGATGGTAAGATGGGGTTTTTTCCAAGCTGTCATCTTATGTGTGAGTACCAAGTTTATATTAATGCCATTAACGTAAACTATAGATACTTTTGTAATCCCCGTAGTATATAATGATCTGATTTTCATATTACTTGGTGTTCTGGCAAAAAATTATTTTAATGATTTTCTTCCAGCTCATGGAAGTATCATGCATTATTTTTCTACTTCCTCTTGTTGTCTGGCTCCCTCCCACTCAGGAGAGTCAGTGATTTGCTGAGGTTGGCCCCAGGAGAGACCTGTAGGTTCCCAGGTGAGGTGACTCCCATTTGTATGAAGACAATATTTAGCATGGACAACTATTGAGCTGTTAGCAGCCAATACACCTGGGAGTTACAGAGTGGGGGTCATTATTCGCAGCACCCCATATAGGAATTCTGTACATTTTCTTCCAGGTGAATTGTATCTGTGTGCTCTTCACCCATTTCCCTCTTTGTCAATTGTTAATTAATTGCTAATTATTGAGCAAATAGTTATTGAATACTTATTATATGCTAGAGTTCTTGAATATTTCTAAAAGATTTCTTTTAATGAAATTCCAGAGATTCATTTTTCAGAGCTCTTTATATTAAGGACAGGGTCTCTCTATAATTAGGCCATTATCCTTTTGTCTATTATCTATGTAACAAAATAGTTTCCCAGTTTTCTGTTTTCCTTGTCACTATGTATGATGGCTTTGGATTGAAGAAGTTTCTTGTGCTATTGAAATCACCAGTAAAGTTTTCTGTATTTCTTCCATTTTTTTTAATGTATAAAAAAATTCATTCAAGTCATTCATAAAGCTGATTGATGCTCAGATCCATACTTTTTATTATTCATATACTTATTATTATCATATTATTATCACTTTTTATTATTCCTATTTTGTTCTTATCATCATATTTTTAATTATTCTTATTTACCTTTTTTAATCCAAGAATTTAGTTTGATTTTGATAGCTGAGACTCAAATGTATATACTTTCTTCAGAAATCACCAGCCAACTTTTACAGAGCTGTTTATTAAATATTTCTTACATGGTCATGTATGAATTTCTTTACCCTATACCCTATCTTTTACCCAAAGGATCACACTTCAATATTATATTCTTATATATATAATATTTATTTCCACTTATATATACATATATTTGTCCAATTCTTCATAATTGCTGCTATATATTATTTATATCTTATATATGAATACAGATTTATATGTTTATATATATGTATTTAGCACAGTTTTTCAAGTGTCAGGAACGTTTACAAATATAGTTTGTGATTAGAATAAAGAAGGAGAAAAGATGTCATCTGCGTATTGATGAGACCTGCCACCCCAAACACTTCATTCTGTCCCTAGGAGGCTTGCTGGGCACGAGGGGGAGGGATAGAGAACCAGATGGTGCCTGTGGTTCCATGTCGATGATTCCTACAGGGATGGAAAGCAATTACTCAGTACCAGTCCCCTGGGAGGCTGCTGACAAGGCAAGCATGTTCCTTGCATTCATCTCTACAAGGTGTAATAATTAAGCCAACAGAATCATAGCATCCGCCTGATGGATGTACAAAGAATCAGCATGGACCCCCCTGGCTTGTTCGTCACCTCGATGTCACCTGCATAGACTAGTGATTACTCAAGGAATTTATAGCATTTACATGTGACAGTGATCTTTGCTTCATTACTGCCTTAGAAACCAGTGGGCAGTTAAAAACCTATTTATAACCAGTGAAGCTTAAGCAGTGAGGGTTTAGGTAGCTTCTACTGACGTCGCTGTTAAGAAAGATTTTAGATGTTTTCATTGAGAAAAGGAAGAAGGCGTGTGATGGATTTAGCCATTTTGATGCTATTGGTTGGTAGCAGCTCATTAAGTGCGCAATAACTAGAAGACTTCTTTGTTCAAGATGTAACTGTCACCCATGTGTCTCCGTGATTCAGGCTAGCCCCAGCTGGACACAAGAGACCTTCCCAACCAGTACATAAGGAACTTTCAGCAGCTCTTGACATCTGCGTTTTAGCTCTGTCCTTCTCTACTTGTGTATTCCCATCAGGAAGCCAACATAAATGGGAAAGGGGACTTTTGCTGCCCTGCTTCCTTACCTGGAGGACCCAGGGGCTACGAGGAAATTGGAAGTGCCTGCTCATCTAGAGAGCTGGAACTCTGGCCCTGGGATGCTGGCAGGGAAAGAAAATAATTTACTATCTTATGTCAAATTCTCTAGAAGCAGAGCCAGAGATAGGGGTTCTCAAGCAAGTGATTTATGGAGACAGTGCTCTCAGGAGAGGGAGAGTGAGGAAATCAGAATGGGGGAGGGATAGAAGGTGAGTCAAGGTAGAGCGGGAGAGGTCTTGGTTTATCCTGGTCCCATAGGAAGTTCTGGAGTATGCGCTGCAACACAGGAACACCAGTGGCTCATTGGCTATCAGCACCTTCCCCTTCCCAGGGGTGGGTGCATCAGCTTCCAGCCATCACTAGCCAAAGTGGTTCTCCTCAGCCAAGGGCAATTCTTTTGAGATTACAGATGGCAGCTGTCAGACAGCACCTGCAGGATCTGTGGAATGGGGGCCCCAGCCCAGTGCAGGGGACCTGACTGGGGCACTGAAGCATCAACTCCAGTTACCAGCTTGACCTTCCTGTCTCTGCTCTCTGAAGTCATTCTTTCTATTTCTCTGTTTTATATAATCATAGCGCTTATCACGAGCTGGAAATCTCTGATATAGTTATATGTTTACTGCTTGTCAGTTTCTTTTCCAATAACTTTCATAAGCTCCATATCTCATCAATACTGTATCACCAACAGTGCCTGGCACATAGTACTCAGGACATAATGTGTTGAATGCATGAGTGAGTGAGTGGTGGTGTGGTGGAGTAGGATGGCAAAGAGGCCCATGTGGGACCTTCTGTGTAGTGCCCAATTGTAGTGGACACTTTCAGTGACTCTCCCAGATGGCCTTAGCTCCCTGCTTCTTGGTCCTGGGTTCCCATCCCCCAGCTTTGCAAGCTTCACAACTAAGTCCTGCTCCCTTCTTCAAAAGACTGTCCTTAGGCTACCCTTCCAAGGTGCCAGGAGTGCCTGGGAATTTCCTCATGGGGAAGTCTTTGCCAGTGAGTGGCTGGGGCATGATAATGAATGTCCAGGTCCTTTGCCGCAAGGCTGGAGACACTAACATTGTTTAAGCTATGGAGTTCCCTACAGGATCAGGGGGAGACCAGGGCTTTGCCTGAGATCATAACTTGCTTGTCTTTTTTCTCTTCCTTATCCCGTTTGATTTCCACCTTATCCCATTTGATTTCCATTCTCCTTTGAATGCTATATTAATAAGTCACGTGCTTATCTACCTTCCCCTCAAGAATATACTTACTTCTGGGACATCAGCTCACTGACACCATGTAATAAACCCATGAGAAAGCCATGAATCAACGAACCATGAAAAAGAATGCAAAAGTACAACTGCGGCGGGGCGCCTGGGTGGCTCAGTTGGTTGGGCGGCTGCCTTCGGCTCAGGTCGTGATCCTTGAGTTCCGGGATCGAGTCCCGCATCGGGCTCCCGGCTCCACGGGGAGTCTGCTTCTTCCTCTAACCTTCTCTCCTCTCATGCTCACTCTCACTTTCTCTGTCTCTCAAATAAATAAATAAAATCTTAAAAAAAAAAAAAAAAGTACAACTGTGGCTTGTCCCGTGAAAGAATAGCATTACAGAAGTACTTACTTATCCTTGGAAATTACTAAAGACTTTCCTGGGGAAGTGTCTCATTAGCTGAGATAATAATAGCTGAAATTGATCGGACATTTCCAGGTTGTCAAGGTCTGCTCAAAGCACTTGACATGTGTTAAGTCAGTGTTTCTCAGGCTTTAATGTGCACACACGTCCCCCAGGGATCTTGTTAAAATGCTGGTTCGGTGGGTCTGGCACAGAGCCTGAGAACCTGCATTTCTAGCCGACTTCCTGGTCTCCTGCCTCACGGGGGGCGGGGGGGGGGGGTTACGGCTGTTGTGTGTCTGCAGTGTAGCTCCAGGGAAGTAGCAAGGTGGGGGGTAACCCATCAGTCCACATAGCAGCTCCTCAATGTAGATTCTTTTTTTTTTAAAGATTATTTATTTATTTGACAGGGAGAGGGGGGTGAAGAGGGGGAGAGGGACAAGCAGAGTCTGCACTGAGCTCAGAGCCCCACATAGGACGGGATCTCACCAACCCTGAGATCATGACCTGAGCCAAAATCAAGAGTCAGACTCTCCACCGAGTGAGCCACCCTGGCGCCCCTTCCCGATGTAGAGTCTATTAGTACTTCCATTTTACAGATGAGGAAAGTGAGGCACAGAGAGGTTAAGTCGTTTGCTCACAATTTCACAGCAGGCTAGAGATAGAACTGCCTTGAACCCAGGCAGCTGGCTCCCAATACGGCCCCTTAAATGCTCTGAAGGAAGGTCTCTGCTGGAAGGTGAAGTGATAAATGAGGTTAAATGAGGTTGATCAGACCACGAAACAAAGACAGGTATCACTGTGGTTGATCTAGAGACAAACAAAGCCTCAATAGGCCCGGGGCGCTCGGTCGTTGAGTGCATCCGACTCACGCCTGTTCCTCGTTCAGGTGCTCTTCCAGCCTCCCATGACTTTGAACCACTGGCCTTGCTGTGTTCCAACATTGTTTCCCAACAGCTTAAAAGTAATGAATGAGTGGGTGCCAGCGCTGAGTAGAGGAGAATGCCGACCGTTATAATTTCTCAAAGATCATTTGATTTGTCTTTTGTGATAGTCCAACGTGTAATGTAAAACAGCAGGCAACTGGAGATTTATAACCTGATTCACTCTAATTGATTTCTTGGCTTCCTTGGGTCCAATTAATTTTTCCCGTGTACCCTAAAATGGTGCACTCGCCTTCTTAAAAGCTGTCAGAAGGCAGCTGTATGACAGTTTATGAAAAATTGAGACTTGCCTTTTATTTGGTAGGTAAATAGAAATTGATTTTGCTGTTGAGGTCCAGACACAAAGGACGAAAATTGACTCTGAAACTCAACAGAGCACCCTGGATTACCCTGTCTTGATTTGAGCTCCCCCAGGAGGAGACTCTGAGACAAGGGTTCCTGTGCAAGTAGCTTTCTGGAAGGTGGTGCCAGAAAACCCCTATAAGAAATGGGAAGAGAGCCAAGGAACGAAGAGTCAACAACTCTTACAGTGTGTTATCAAGCTAGCGACTGCTGGGACAGCTCTGCCTCTGGGGTTCTCTGGGAGGCACTGCAGATCTTGCACTTCAGAGTAATTCCAACTAAGGAACAAGTCAACTGGGATATGTTTTCACCCCTGCCATCAGTCATCGGTGGAGGGGAGTGCCCTGAGGGATAGGGCATTAACCCCAGCGCCGCTGGGCATAGGCCTGGCGGGCGATGGCAGCCAGAGAAAGCCCTCGATCAAAGAGAAAGAAGTGTTTTTGCACTTCTAGCTGCAGGCTGGTGCCTATGTGGGGATGGTCGATGCCAAGGGGATGTGGCAGGGAACCTACAGCATCTATTACAATATCCATGTACAAATTGTGTTGCTTTGATCTTCTTTTTCATACCCGTGACTTCCCCTCCATCAGTTCCCAGCCTCTTGCCCCTGACCTTGCATGGAGCCCATCATCTGGAAAACATATGCCCTTAACTTGGAGACATTTAACTAAGGCAGTTACCCATCTTACCTTTTATTTATTTGTTTTTAAAGATTTTATTTATTTATTTGTCAGAGAGAGAGCGAGAGAGAGCGCACAAGCTGGGGAGCGGCAGGCAGAGGGAGAAGCAGGCTCCCACTGAGCAGGGAGCCCGATACGGGACTCGATCCCAGAACCCTGGGATCATGACCTGAGCCGAACACTTAAGCAGACACTTAACCAAATGAGCCACCAGGTATCCCCCATCATACATCTTATAATACAATACTGTATCTCTATTTAGAAGACTATAAATTAAACTAGAACCATGGATGAGATTACACAGATTATAAGGACTATAAAGCACCTTCTAGTGTCTTGGGATTTTGTTCATCAGTTTTTTCAGGATGCCCATCATGATGCGGACTTGGCTTTGAGTGGACCCTCAGTAACTATTTTTCTTTTTTTTTGGGAGGGGAAAAAAAAAAGAATGCTCAGCCAAACTGAAAATTGAATAGAAGCTTCTGTGTCATTTGTAATGGGCTTAAAAATTAGTCTTGAAAATGCAGCATTTATGTTCAGCACTGTCAGAGGCGAAGGGGAAATGGCAAAGTGCATTCCAGGCCCAAGAGAAACAAATCCGGCTCCTCCCCAGTCCCTGCTGTCTGTGGCGTCATTATCTAGAATTTCTGACTGGCACCATACAGGCTGTCTTGCCACCTTCCCAGCCCCGCTGCTGTTTGCCCACCTGTGGGTCTGCTGCTTGCCCGTGGGAAGGAAAACAGAACAAAAATAGTGTGGTCACTGACACTGGGCTCAAAGTTCAAAAGAAACTTTCCCCTCTGGTTCTGTTCTTCTCCACTGCAAAGCTATTCATAGAAGCCCAGGAGCCACTTGTCCCCTTCAACTGATTCCTTAGGAATAATGGGATTTTATAGACACTACACACCAGGAAGACCTATCAAAAACCCGTCTCTGATTTACTCTTCGGTATTTGGAGATGTACATCTGTCTCTGTGTGCTTCATGATGTAACTCAATGATACATTTCCGTTTTATTTTAATTAACAAAGCGTAGTGTTGACCATATGTTGGACAATATTCTAAGCCCTTGCCAAGTTAGGCTTATTTAGTCTTCATAAGCGGGCCACGAGGTAGGCGCTATTTTTATCCCCATTGTAGAGATGGGAAAATTGAAGTACCTGGAGTTTCATGGTGGTATGCTCATGAAAATAGCATTAAGATTGATGAAATGTATATATTGATTAATTTTGACTCCTAGATGAATCCTTCTGCTTCTCCACACTCTCACTCCAGATGGCTTTAGGAATGTTTTTCAGTACATATTAGAGGGTTTATCTGTGGCCTCTGGATTCTTATAAGAAAAATGTTGCCCTGCTTTTGTGATACTAAAGAAAAGGTTGTACAGTCTGTACCTAAAGAAAAAATGGCACAGAGCCAAAATTACCCTTAAAAATGCTTTCAGACACCTCCAAGTTTCTACACTGTGATGTAATTTTCATGTGTACAACCCTCCATCGTGATTCTAAAGATGCTGAAGTTCTAGAACAACAGAAATCGACAGGAGAAAGGAACAAATAGTCTAGACAGATGTTAGGGCTTTCTAATCAGCAATTTTAAAGATAGCCCTCAAATCCCTAGGGATAAATGAGGCTTGGATGAATGAACCAAAAAGGTTTCGATCGCTTGTATGGTTGCTTTCTTTCTATTTCACATCAAGCTCTAAAATCTTAATACCTGGTAATTAGTTTATTTGCTACCTCTAAGAATGAGAACTCAAGTACAGTCGTGCTTTGTGAAGAAATACAGCCCAATAAGGTACAAAAAGGATCTCAAGGAACAGGAAGCCTGGGTCTGACTCCTGTCCTCTTCTTAGATATTTAACACTAATAAATTATATAAAATATGTGGACCTTAGTTTCCTCATCTGTAAAAGGGGCACATAGTCTGTAAACTTACTTTATAGGATTAGTACGAGGATTGATTCCCACACAGTTCTTTAAAGGGTACCACGCACTTAGTTAGGATTCTCTGAGTGTCAGATAATATTATTATTATAGAGTTAGGGGGTAGTTTAAAACATATTTGATGACAGTCAACTGTATCATATTGTCATCTTACGTAACACTACTATCATGAATGGACTTATAAAGTCTTGTTTCCATTACTTACGAGCTTGTGGTTTAACCAAGTCACTCAACTGCCCTATGACTCAATTTCCTCAACTGCAAAATAGATAATGAATCTTTTCTCATAACTCTCTTATGGGCATGAAGTTAGTTAACATATGCAGAACTTCTCAGACAATGTCTGGGATTTTTGTCTGGCTGTTATCACTACTCTAACCCAGAAACCAGTACTGCCCAGAGTTGATGTTCTGTAAATATTCGATGGTGAAATGGGTGGATGGACTTAATAGTGGATGGACTCAATAACCCCAGTAAGGAAGAATTTTTCACAATAAAGTGTCAACTCTTCCTTGATACTGTAGTTTCAAAGACATATTATTTGGTCTTAGCAAGAATTGATTTCATATGTGGTCACATTCATTTATGTTACCACTTATCAGAAAAGTCTGTGAGTATTCACGAGCTGTCAAGCTCATGGTCGTGGATACAGGTTTTAAAAAATCTGAATTTTTCCATGGAAGCTTGAATTTTGTCACCGGCAACAAATACTGTCAGTTATTTGTTTTGAAGTGACAGACTCATTTCATTCATTTTGAAGAAAATACCCAACTCTGAAAAACCCTAGTTTGCCTGTCACTCATTCTTTTAAGTAAAAATCACGGTACATGGGAAGAATGACTCCTTTAAGTTCAAAACTCAAACAATCCAATAAGCGCTTCAGTATACTGCACAAGTAATATTTCTGTCTGCTTTCTATTTTGCTATATAGAATATTAAAAAGCATGCTGTTAGGAGTTAAGATTTAAGGGGCGCCTGGATGGTTCAGTCAGAAAACCCATCTGCCTTCAGCTCAGGTCCTGGGGTTGAGCCCCACGTTGGGCTCCCTGTTCAGCAGGGAGACTACTTCTCCCTATCCCTTTCCCTCTCCCCCTGTGCTCTCTCTCTCTCTCAAATAAATAAATAAAATAGAAAAAAAGGAGTTAAGACTCAATAAAATTGATATTTTTTACAGCTTCAGGAAGAACATTCTTAAGTGTATTTTTTCTAACAGTCAGTGCGTGGGAATGAAAAATCCAAAGACTGACTTCTGGAACACTAAAACTCTGGTGCCGTTGTCTTGATTCATGTGAAGCTCTCAGCAGTTTTATCTGCCATTACTTTTGTTCAAAGTGTAAATGTCAACGTAGTGAAAAGTAGACTAACCCCAGACAGGGGTCTGAAAGGGTCTAAGAGAAACCCAGTGATCTGTGGAACACACTTTGAGAATCACTGAGCTGTAGAAACATTCAATAGGTAAAGCTGACAGGAAGCTGTTGTTCATGAATGAAGGCACAGAAGAGACAGCAGAGTCAAGGATGACTTCGTTTTCCATTCTAAGAATGTGGGTGGGCACAGATGCCACCACAGAGAAGGGGAAGGCTAGAGGGAGTGTAGGTTTGGTATAGAAAAGATTATTTCTATTTTAGGGCATGAGACAGCTAGAGGATATCCTATTTGAATTGCTTATCTTAGGATATCTTATGCAATTTTTCATTATAGAAAAAATTATAGAGCACCCACTGTGTGCCTGAGACAATAAGAATGTGTTTCATTCCAAACTTTTTTCATGCAAAAAGTCGTCATTTTCCTTGTGAAATTGCAAGCTGCCTTAGAAGATGACCTAAATCATATATTTGGAAAAGATTTTTTTTTAATGCACCTATCACAGTGCAAAGCAATGAAAAGGGATTCCCAGTTTGCCAAAGGTGACATTTGCCTTCCTGCCCCCACCACAACGTATTGTTTTTTTACCCACCCTTTATTCCTGGTCTGATTGATATACACAGTCATTCTGTTCTTCATCATTAATCAGGAAAATGCAAATTAATATCACAGTGAAATGTTCTATGTTCAATAGATTGGTGGACATTTAAAAGTTGGACGAAATCAAGGGTTGAGAATGAGGCGCGTTATGAGGAGGGCTTGTTGTCTCCTGGTTGGAAGATGAAATTGGTATTACCATTCTGAAAACAATTTCATACTATTTTGTGAAATTGAACATTACATTCCCTGCAATCCAGAAAATTCACTTTTAGGAGTATACTCTACCCAAAGTCTAGTACAGGGACCCCAAGATACTCTATAAGAAAATGGATAATAACATGTTCATAACAGTGAAAAAAGTTGTGGGAACTTTGTAAACAACCATCTATAGGAGAATAAATTGTGGCATATTCCTGTCCTGGAATACTATACTACAATGAAAATAAATGAACTGCTACATGCAATAATAACTGGAAATCTTACAAGCTTATAATACAAACTTGAAAGAAGAAAGAAAACTCCAAAAGACTGCTTACTGGATGATATACTTTTTATAAAGTTCAAAACGAAGACAATTTAAAATGTCATTTGTGGGTATATGTCTATTTGATAAAACTATACAAGACTGCAATAAACCCAGAATTTTAAGGAAGTGTTTTATTCTGGTAACTGTATAGATAGAAAGATGTGATACGGGAAGGATATATATGTAGGTGGTGCACTGGTATTAGTAATCTTCTATGTTTTCAGATGAGGAGGTGGGTAAATGGGTGTTTATTTTATTATAATGATTTAGAATATGCTCATGTGTGTGATATATAGTGTGTATTATATCTCTAACAAAATGATATTAAAACATTATAATAGGAAAATTTTTTTGTTAACCTTTACCTCAATATTTAGTCTTTTTTGTATTTTACACATTGTAAGTATGAGTTTATCTGCATGTTTTCTGATAATTATGAGAACTTCGAGGGCAAATATCTTATTTTAGCCATGTTTATATTGTGCCTTAAAAAAAAAGAATTCCTAGGATATATTATGCATCAAATCTATCTTGGCTTAGAAAGAAAGAAAGAAAGAGAGAGAGAAAGAATTTATCTTCTGGAAGACATTAGCTATCATTTGGCCATTAGTCAGAATATACATAAAATTCTCAATTGTTTTTTCTATATAGGCTTTTAGGTTAAGTATTCTGATGATTAGATTTTACACACATTCACACGGAACCAGAAGGAATGTCTTTTTGTGTTTGGTTTAATATGTTCAACCCAATAAGACAATGAATAAATTTTACTTTTTTTTAATTGGAGAAAGTTTACTGAACTGATTTTGATTAAGTTCACTAAGTGAGTTCGCCATATGCATATATATGTATGTATAAAAACAAGAATTAGATGGCCCTGGGGTTTTTTTTCTATATTGAAAATGATTAGCCTTTTCCTTTTTCTGTGAGAAAGATACACCTAACCTCAGAAAAGGTTACTAGTCATGTTAGGATAGTTACCGTGATTATTATGTGAAGACCAGCTGTCAGAATAATACTACATTTAAAAACCAAATATTAGGGGTGCCTGAGTGGCTCAGCCATTAAGCGGCTGCCTTTGGCTCTGGTCACGATCCCAGTGTCCTGGGATCGATCCCTGCATTGGGCTCCTTGCTCAGCGGGAAGCCTGCTTCTCCCTCTCCCACTCCCCTTGCTTGTGTTCCCTCTCTTGCTGTCTCTCTCTGTCAAATAGATAAATAAAATCTTTAAAAAAAAATTAAAAAACCCTAATATGCTAGAATATGTAGTATTCTGTCAGTAACTAGCCCCTGAATATGTTAATTTAATTACATCAGTTAAGCCCAGCTGTAGTTTGATATGAGCAACTTACATGTTTCTTTAGTGCAATGTTGTATCTTAAATGATGTGTGTGTGCGTGCGTGTGTGTGTGTGCGTGTGTGTGTGTGTTTAGAGTGTATCTGTCTATCCTGCGAAATTATCTGGAGTCATTTCGCATAGCCCATCAGTGTCATTTAGGGATTATCATTGTCCTCATTTCCTTACTGTGTCCTGCCCTCTTAAACCTTCATATAAGCATGACGGTGGAAAATTGGAACAGGTATGTGCTCCCCAAGAACGGGGAGCTCTCTACATCTTGTCCAGCAGAGGTAATACCAGGTTTTTGGCCTAGAAAACCTCCTTTTGGTCCCATTTCCCATGAGCTCTGTAGTTGTAAAAGATTGTCTTGGAGCTATGAGGAAAGAAGATTTGAGGAAAACAAGCAAAGAAAGGGAGGGACCATGTGCATAGTCATTTTCTTTTGAAGTATGACTCCTTGCTTTGTGTTTCTTCCTCTGGGTGTTCCGTCAAGTCATACCCAGCCTTTATTGATCCTGTTCTCTCACCAGGAAATCATGGCACAGGTAGAAGAATTCTGCAGTAATTGAGGATTCTTCATAAATTGTAGGGCAGAGACCGAAGAAGGTTATAAAGGTACACAATCGCTTTGCACCTGTTGTAGCTTCATCCAGACATTATTTATATAGGATGAAGCAATCATATTGTTTGAGTAGCCGTTTATATGGAAAATGAGAGTTTAAAAGTTTATTTTTTGACATAAAATAATTTCTACACAGATACACCTTCTACTATAGTAGTGTATCATTATTTCCCTTGTTTTGAAAGGACTTGGGTAACAGTGAGTTTATATATATACATATATATGTACATATGTATAATTAATATATATTATATTATATATTGATTATATAATTAATATTATATTATAGAATAATATAATATATAATTAACATTATAAATACAATATATTATATCAGAATTATAATACAATTGTATAATCAATATATTATTAGTTTTAGATTAAGTTATTTATATATTATTATGTAATATATTATACTATTATATTATTAATATATTATATAAACATATTTATATGTCTTATACACATGTAAATGTATAGTACATATGCATATATATGTATGTATAAAAACAAGAATTAGATGGCCTTGGGTTTTTTTTCTATATTGAAAATGATTAGCCTTTTCCTTTTTCTGGAAAAAGGAACTTAACCTCAGAAAGGTTACTAGTCATGTTCGTGGGTAATGATGTTCACTATTCAGAGATGAGTTGAGTACATTGATGACCGTAACAATCAATACCAAAGTAGTATAGGAAAAAGCCACTAAATAACATGTTCTCTTTAATTGTTTATTGATAAAAATTCCAAAGGGGAGTGGAAGAAAATGGGGTAGGGCAATTTAATGCCATGTAATAATAATTAGAACCACTGAGGGATGGTTGAGAGTGGATGCTGTTGATTGGCAAAAGAAAACTTTCTTGGGATCCTAAGAATGTCCCTATCATTAGTGCACAACCCATGTGAAGGGTGTTAAAAGGCGAGGGGTAGACACTGCTGTTAAAAGTCAAAGCGAGACATGTTTCAGGAACGTTAATGGCAGTCTGGTTGGTCAAGAGCTATTAATTTCAGGGCATCCTGAGCAGCACCCCAGGGGTCACCTTCAATCCTAAGCCTCCACATTCATTTGCTGTCTTACTGGCTTAAGAGCTCTCTCTTTGGTTCTGTTACCAAGAGCTGCCCTGCCTGATTTGCGGACTCATATGCTCTTCCCTTGCAGGTTTGAATTACAGCACCACCAAACACTTGTTCTTTCTAATAAGATGAAGTAAGAATTTGAATCAAGATTATAAAGCTCAAAACCTAGGAGAGACATTGCTAGAGTTTACATTCTGATTTCAAGAGCCCTTGCCATCACTGGTGCAGAGGAAAATAAAAATCCAATACGTTTTGTATTCTTGTTTCTCAAACCATTCATTATTTTAAGAACTATTACTTTAGCTCTTCTTTCTTTCTTTTTTTTTTTTTTTTAAGATTTTATTTATTTATTTGACAGAGAGAGAGAGAGATCACAAGTAGGCAGAGAGGCAGACAAAGAGAGAGGGAAATAGGCTCCCTGCTGAGCAGAGAGCCCCATGTGGGGCTGGATCCCAGTACCCTAAGATCACTACCTGAGCCGAGGTGGAGGCTTTAACCAACTGAGCTACCCAGGCGCCCCGTCTTTGGCTCTATTTCTAATAGTTACTTTTCAACTGATATACTTTAGAATAAATGTACTGAAAAGGCTTTGTTTATTGACTGAACAAAGCAGTTCTGTTTAGAAGTGTGGAATCTGGAGGTTTTTTTTTTTTTTTTTTTTTTTTTTGGCCTCACCATGAAATGAGCCAGTGTAAAAATGCTGATTCTTTACTCATTTGAATATTGGAATCTTGTTTTGCTTTTGGTTTTTGTTTGCATGTGTTATTTATTGATTGCTCAGAAAGATAAATCATTGCGGGTAAGAACTATCTATTTTTTAATTTCACTCTGTAGTCAGCATTTCTTGTATTCAAACTCCGATGGTATTATGTAACACATGGGGATTTAAAGGCAGTGGACTCCCCAAAACAACCAAGCAGATGCATGGGGCATATGTTATGCTAATAGAAAAGCTATCTAAAGTACCACTCTAACTATAAACATATTTCATTAAATTAGAGAGAGAAAGAGAGGGACTGTAGTTATCCATTTATTTTTTTACCAAAAAAAGTAGCAAAAGAGAGACGATAAAACTTCCTAAAATCCTCTTCAGGCAAAGTCTGACTCTTGTAGCAGCCGTTCTTCCCATGCTTTATTCCACAACTACTGCTTTCTGAATCTTTTTTCTTCCAGGAATGTGTCTCCCTGTCATTTCTGATGGACTCTCTTCTTCGATGAGTCTCCTTTTCTAGACTATCCTGCCATTACTCTGAAAGTAAGGCTTAGGGGCCAAGACACCCCATACTAGTGTTTTTGAGGTTTTTCGTTTTTGTTTCTGATGGAGTTGCAATTGAATCTATATGTTATCCTGTACTTCCGTGTACAGGTAAACATCACACACAGAGAAACACACAGCTTTTAGGTTCAGGACCTCTTCTCTTCTCAGTCAACCTTCTTGCTCAAGGTCATGCCATTCAATCTCCTGGATGTAAATACACCCATTGCCCACTCCCAAACTCCTCAGACCATTTCTTCGTGTGCCACTTTTGATCTTGAGTCTCTTTGACTCTCGCACACTCTGATTTCTCATCTATAGGTGAACTCAGTTTTCCTACACCCCAAACCTGCCCCTCCTCCATCCTTCTTTTTTGATAAATTCCACAGCTATCTAGTTAGTTGCCCAAACTGGACACCTAAGGGTCATCCTTTTGTACCTCTTAGACCATTGTCTCCTTCTATCTAATCTGTCACAGTATCCTGTCAATTTTATATCCAATATACATCTAAAATCCACCCACTTCTCTCTATCTTAACTTATTCCCAAGACTCAAGATTTCCCTTGTTTTAGTTGGATGCTGCTTCCCCAGGGCTCTGCTTTAAGGTCACCTTATGCATCTGTTATCTCTTGCCATAGTAATGCTGTGTAACAACCACAAAACGTCATGGGCATAAAAATGCAAATGTAGGCATTTGTTGTTTACACTTAGGGAAGGTGGAGTTCACCTTGATGACTCTGCCAGTCTTGGAGGAGCTCACTCACATGACTGATACTCAGCAGTCTGTTGGCTGATTCAGGATGGCTTCTGCTAGGAAAGACCTTGAAAGACTCAGTTCTGCTCCACATTTCATCCTCTAGCGGTCTAGCTGGAGAATATTCTCATGGGGGAGACGGAGGCAGAAGAGCATAAGGAGAGACACCAAGTGTTTTTTCGGTGCTCTGGTACATCATGCCTCCTGACATCCTATTGGCTGAAGCAAATCACATTTCTGAACTTGGGTAAAGGGACAGGTTTTTACACTTTGCTTCCTAAGTGGAGATCTGCCTTAGGCTTATCGCGGGTAGAGATAAGGACTTCGGGTTAATGAATCAGCCTATCCACCACAAGGCCCCTGATCTGAGCCTTTCGAGACTTGCCCCAGTTCCTGATACTGTGACCCGAGGGGGCCTTCTCTCCCTGGATCAGAGGCCAGTGCCATAACACTATATTCAGAAGAGCTTTCTTTGCCTGTTTCTGCTTGTTAGATTCCTGCCTAGAATCATAGGAACCAGTCAAAGGAGTGGGAGAAACCCTAACTGCTTCCTGGAAATTCAACTCCCCTTCAAAGAATGTAACCTAAGGCAACATCTATCCCACTAATGGCATGTAGTGGGATCATCTTCCATTCAAAGGGCAGCATTATTGTTAGTAAAGCTTTCCTGTAGTTCAGAGAAAGTGGGCCCCTTTCAAAGAGTTTTGTTTGGTCACTCACAATTTAATAGGGAAGTCACTTCTGCCTATTGTAAAAAAGTTTTGGGATAATTCATTAAGAATAGGAAGCACTGAAGATCCATGATACTTTTTTCTTTCTATCAAATAACAAATGCAAGTACGATTGGGTGTGATTGCATGGATTCAAGGGGAATCTAAATCCTTTAAGAAAAAAAAAAAGCTAATGATAGTTAAGAGAGCAGCCACGGCTCTACCAAGACCTGCCGTCAGGCATTGCTTCCTGTCCTCCGCACACCAGACAAATGGAGCTCCTGCTGCTGCTGGATCATGATGCCCATCCATCCTGCTGCTCATGCTGTTTCCACCATCTGGAATACCCTCCTGTACCTTCCCTGCCCGTTGAGTGTACTCAAAGTCTAGGTATTAGGTATTATAGAAATTGATAATGGGCATACCCTTTAACCCAGTACACTGGTTTTGAATGATTTATTTTAAGGCCATAACTGGAGCTGCGCCTTGAGATTGCCTGGCAGTACTCCAGAACATTAGCAGTATTTATGTCATCTCCAGGAGTTGGAATTTGGAGGTCAAGACTGTGGCATTGTCATCAGAGTACCTAGGTTCAAATCCTGGCACCACCATTGGCTGGCTATATGATCTTGGTTAAATCACTTATAACCCTTTTTCTCCACCTGCCTCATACATAAAATGGAGTTAGTATTAGCAACTACCTACTAAGCATGTTGGGAAGATGAACAGTGTCAGTAACGTGCGATGTACCTTGAACAGTGCCCACGACACAATAAGAATTCAGAGCATGGAAGCGCCTAGTGTTTTCACATGTGTTTTTATTCTCTGTGGATTTTTTCTTCTTTTTCTTGTGCAGTTGCTGCTAATGCCAGAGTTTGCTCTCCTCTTTGTATCCTCTGCTCTCTTTTACCTGTGCTTTAGCTAGTGTAGATGTTCAATGAACAATTGGTAACTTGTCAAGAAAGGAATGTAGGATCTTAGACTAATTTCTTCCCGGGGAACCCCTGCCAACTCTTTAATTTGGGGAGCTACTCCTCTTTCATGATAGCATCTGCAAATGTCCTGGCAGTTATTCAAGACCTCGGCAACTTGATATTGTGACTCAGATACAAGACCACTTTAAATCAGCTATGAGGCCAATTGCCTAAGTAGACTCAACTGGGTCACAATTAACTTTTGATTGTATTTTATCTAATGTCAGGAGCCAGTGTTGTGCTTTAGGTATTTAAAACTTTGGCTTGCAGTTAGCAACTTAAGAGCAACGCATCGCATCTTCTCATTGTGTGTTCCCAGCACAACTATCTAGCTTTTTCTTCCTTTGTTTAAAGAACACTCTAATCACTGCTGCTGATGGAAGTTGTTTATTGCAGACTCTAACGCTGCTTTCCCCTTTTAACTTCTTAAATTTGTTTATTTTGAATAAATTCATACTTAAAAAAAGATTTTATTTATTTATGATAGAGAGAGAGCGAGAGAGAGAACAGAAGCATGAGGGAGCTGGAGAGGGAGAAGCAGGCTCCCCGCTGAGCAGGGAGCCCAATATGGGGCTTGATCCCAGAACCCTGGGATCATGACCTGAGCCCAAGGCAGTCACGTAATGACCGAGCCACCCAGGCGCCCCTAAATTTATTTTTTAACACGTCTCTTTATCCATATACAAATTGTGTCAGAAGACCAATTGTTTCTGTCTTCTTTTTCAATTAAATTAACAGAGGTATTTTTTTCCCCCTGAAGGACGTTTCATTTACCAAATAGCCTATTGTGTCATTAAAATAGCATCTGGACATTGGCATGGAGACTTGAGGATGGTGGAAGACAATCATGGTATAATAAGATTAAAATGTAAACAAATAGAATTCTAAAAAATCACATTGCTTACACTGCTGTATTGTGAGGTAGGGAATCTATTCCAGAGCTTGGTGCCCTTGAAGAGAGTTGATAGTCTCTACTAGGAGAAGAAATAGAGGTGAGGAGTAGCCTTTTCTTGGAAAGGCAGGATTGACTCCATCTTAATATCCTGCGTGCGTCCCTGAAATAGAAGGTCTGCTCCTATGCGCAGCTCCTGAAAACATAAGAAGAGCGTCTAGGCTGAAAGGTGTCCTGTTCCCTCTTTATCACGTTACTCTTTATATAAATCTGGGGTTTCAGAGTCAAGGTCATGGTTTTATCTCCTCAATTGTTTTGTCTCCGGGCCCCGTCGGCCTTTATGGCAAGGGGATCAGCTAGTTCTCGACACTAACGGAAGAGCTGTACTTTCCTCCCTGAGCCCACAGAAGCTAGAAGAATTCCACAAAGGTGGATAAAGATGTTAAAGAGTGGTTGGGAGAGAAACAAGAGAAATTAACGGGAGACAAATCATTAACTTTTTACTATCCTTCTTATACATGGTGTGTTGCTTCTTTTATAAAAGGACCAGAGAAGCACAATATGAAGAGGGTGATTTTTAAATCTCCAGTGAAAATACTAATTTTTTTCCCTTCAAATTGGCCTTTTATGTCCAGTCTTAGGTAGCCTTTTTTTTTTTTTTTCCCCTGGCGAGATCAGCAGGAACTTCCAGGTGGCTGAAATCCACCCTGTGCATTGTTGCCGAGAACATTTATAGCACATTGTTCAGAACAGAATAGTGGAGAACGACGGGGGGGCTCTTCAAATGTGCCTCATCGAGCCCCAAATTGGAGACATGTTTTTGTCATTTCAAAGTTTCGACAGTAGGGTCTAGGATTCAAAGCAAATACCAGCTCCTGCTGAACACAAGCCTTAATTAATTTCCAGCAGGAGACGAGTGATTGCCAATAAGCCATGAATTAAAATGGAACAGTGCACCAAAGGCCAGGTTCTCATCTCAAATGAACAGTGTTTCTTGCTGTTTTCTTGAAAGATCATCTCAGACAGAGAGGTGGGGAAGCTCCTGAGCAGCTCTGACTGTAAGGGGTGGATGGGATGGGCAAGCACAGAGCAGTAAGTTCTGGCCCAGCGGAAAACAGGGACCGAATCTGATGTCCTCAGGCATTTTTTCAGTGTCCCCAGCATCAAAGCTACAATACTAATGGAGCATCCGTTGAAATGGCTCTGTTATTTCCCTATCATCATGAACTTTCGTCTTGGTGTCGATCAAGGTTGGGTGTTCCCATCACTCAGTCAATGTTCGTAGGGGCCATTTGGGCCGAAGTTGTGTCCAAGTTCTGCTTGAACTCCCCTGGGACAGAAACCCCCTCCCTTCAGGAGCATCTTGGTTCATCTCTAAGCAGCTTAGCCAGTTTCCTTTTTTTTTTTTTTCTTTCTTAAAATTGAGCCAAAACAAATCCCCTGCTGCTTTGATCCCCTGGGGCTGATTTATCCCTGAAGACCTAACACAATGAATCAAAAACCTTCTTGTGCTTGATAGCTTTTTAATAAAAGGGAAGACAGATCTCAAACTCCCCCTGAGGGCCCTTTTGTATGGGCAAAACATCTTTGCGCCTTTCAAACATGTTTCATTGGGGGGCGCCTGGGTGGCTCAGCGGGTTAAGGCCTCTGCCTTCAGCTCATGTCATGATCTCAGGGTCCTGGGATCAAGCCCCGCATCAGGCTCTCTCCTCAGCAGGGAATCTGCTTCCTTCTCTCTTTCTCTGCCTGCCTCTCTGCCTACTTGTGATCTCAATCTCTCTCTGTCAAATAAATAAACAAAAACTTAAAAAAAAAAAGCATACAAATATTAAAAAAATGCTTCATTGGGCATGATTTGCGTTGTATGTGTATGTCTACTTGGTCTGGTGCAAATGATATTAATAACTATAATAATCATAAATAGCCAATACTTACAGGGTGCTCACCGTGGGCCAGGCAGTGTTCTCAGTGCTCATGGAATCCTCACAAGCGTATGAGCCAGTTACTAGGATTATATCACATTTTACAGATGAGGAAAAATGAGACACACAGAGAGAGAGAGGTTAAGTAACTTGCTCACTGGGATTGGAATGCAGAATTCACGGTCATAACCACAAACATCTTAATGCCGCTCCTGTCCTCATTTGTCTATTTCAACCATGCAAGTGCAGAAGACAGGAGCCATTTTCAGTTTCCTGTGGAAAACTGGCATTTCTAACAGCTGCTCCATGCTGGATGCATGCCAGCACCTTTAGATGGGTTGGCCCTAACCACCCTCCCAACACAGTACACATCAGCCCTGTTTTTCGAGTGAGAAATGGACTCAAAGTGGTGAAAGGGAACAGAATGCAGCAGAATCAGGATCGGAACTTAGCCACTTCTTGATCAAAAGCTTGGAGTTTCCATTCTACCAACCTGCCTGATGGACCATACCCCGGTGAGATTTGCTCTAGCTGCCCATCGCTTGTGGGGAATGAACAAGAGCTTCCTGCAAAGCCCAGCTTGGTTTGCCACAACGGGTGCCCTCTAGTGGAATGAGAAAAGGGGTCAGGTGAATTCTGACCTGTTTCAGGTCAGGCCTTCAGAAGCGAAAATCGCCAGAGCTGGTTTCTGATCCCCCTTTAAACCCCGATGTTTATCTCTTCCTCAATTCTGAGGCCTTCTCCTTACGTCTGTTACGATACAGGTTCACCCTTTAGCAAATGATAGAATTCCTTTCTGAGCCCATGCAGTGGTGGGCTTTGGTTTTTATACAGCTGCGTGCGAAGAAGAGAGGGTCTCCAAGTAGGAAGCCCGATGTGTGGGCTGCCAAAGGAAATTTTAATGATCAGGGGGTGGAACCGGAGAGGGGACAGGCATGACACAGGCACCAGCTCCAAGGAGCAGGAGTGAGGGCCTGTTCTGCAGCTCCCCCCAATGGGATGTTAAGGATTTGTGGAGATAAATCCATTCCTCGTTTGAAGTTTAAACCCTCTCAGAAGAGGGGAAGCGGGTGGACACTTCTCATTATAGAATGGATTGCTTTATTGGGTTGCCGTTTGCAAAGATTGCCTGCAGGGAATAAGTGATTTGTTGGCAAAGCAGGAACAAAATAGGGTGGAAAGATCAAAGACCCGACGTCTCAGGCATATCTTCTCTTGACTTTCTCCGGGTCTTTCTTCTCCATCTTAATTATGAATTCATTATGACAGGAGGTCCCAGTTGAATTCCTGGGGACATGCAGAAGGAGTGTCCCAGAAATACCAGCTGTAGTTCACTGGTCATGTCCAAATGTGGAATCTTTTTTTTTTTTTTTTAGTTTTAATTTAAATTCCAGTTAGTTTTCATACAGCGTAATATTAATTTCTGGCATACAATATAGTGATTCAGCACTTCCATCCCTCAAGTGTGAAATCTTAAACACAGTCAAGTATTAGAAAGAAACCTGTTACTTTTGGGTCACATTTCCTTAAGTTTTAGGTTGAATCCTGTGTCATCCTCAGATTTTGGGCAAATTCCTTGATGTCTGTGCTCCTCGGTATTTTCGTCTGAAGGTGAAGCTAGTCATACTTACTTTTTGAGACCGTGTGCTCATGCCTCAGTGATTAGTGAACGGATGAATGCTGACACACACTAGATGCTCAATAAAATGGGATACTATTAAAAGCATTGTGGTTTTAAAATGAGCTTGTGGATTTATGGATAAGTGAATAAAAAACCTTCCTTGTAGGCAATCTTCTCTTCCATTTTTTTTATGGAATTGTTTTTAATACTTGATTTGGAAACAAAATCTTTAAAAGTTTTACTGTGAAACGTTACCATCCACAGAGAGCTGCCACTGTATTTTGTAAGTATTAACCAAATCCCCAAGAATTAAACTAGAACTGAGTGCATTCTTAACAAGGAGTTTGGAGTTTTCAGACATGTTTTTTTTTTTTTTTTTCCCCTTCAGCTCATTTGCAAATACTTATCTCTGATTTAAATCATTCAAATGACTTCAGAAACACAATGGAAGCAGAGCAGAACTAAACGTTTCCAACTGTCAGGTCTGGTGAGGGATGATGTAAAATGGGACATTTTGCTGGCATCTTGCTTGGTCTCTAAATAGAATTAACAAAAGCATCCACGTTTCAGTGTTAAAAATACTGTTTGTTTTAGACACAGCATGCCTGGAGGCTTAGGAGTGGGAGTGGGTACTGGAGGGTAGGGGCGAGTGTACCTACAGGCAGGAGCACTCTGGAGGGTCAGTGAAAAGGTCTTGTCTCTGGATCCAATTTTAATTAGATCCATAAAAATGAAGTAAAAATGGCCTTCTTTGCCTGTCTGGTGTCATCTTCAAATGAATTAGGGACTGAATCTCTAGAGGTAAAACGAGCTACAGAATTGAACAATCCATTGATTTCTTACAGATTTTCCATTGCAAAAGTCAGCCCAAGACCTGACTGCTCCCTTTAGGCCTTCAGGGAGTATTTCAATGTTAATAAGTTTTTTTGTTTTTGTTTTTGTATTTTTTGACTTGTTTTTTGTTTTGGGCCAGCAGTTCCCCTAGCCTACCGTATTAATCATTAATTATGTTGTTAGTAAGAACATGTGGACTTGACTCATGGTGGTTTATTTCTTTTCTACAAATTATATAGTAGAGCTATTTATTGTCTGTATTAAGGGAGCTTTAAATATCAAAGTGGTTAATCCACTTTTAATGTGGGTTGAACAATCAAAATGCATTACTGCTTGATGCCCAAGACCTTCTCGGGATGGAACAGCTTTTCATAGCCAACAATTAGAAACCATACAAGATTGGAAGACCATACACAATTCTTTCTGAACAAAACACTTGCTTTTAATTTATTATTAAATACATGCATACATAGCACTTCCATTTGCCAGGTAATTTATACTCTTTGCAGACACTAATTTAATTCTCATAATGACACTCCCATTTTATAGATTACAAAAACAGAAACGCAGTGAAGTCGAGTAACTTGCCCGAGATGGTGCAGCTAGGAAGTGGAAGAATCCAGTCAGTGTCTGTGAGCTTAATCAGTACTCTATCAGTACTTTTGGTCTGCTTCTTAATTAAGTATAATAAAAAAATAAACTAACAATAATGAAGCCTGCTAACATGAGCACTGTACCTCTTTTGTCTTTACGGTGCTGTTCTTCTGTTTGAATCCCCGAGAGGAACGTTCATATTCTCTCTGTTTAATGTTAAAAGGAAATCTCAATTTGGTGATTTAAAATTAAAATCTGAACAGAGATTTTAAAAATAGTAGACCAGAACCAAATATTCTTAGGAGGAAAAATGAGTGTGGTCCTTGGGATCATCAGCTATTAGGGCTAGGAGGCTCAAGATTTTCTTATCCCTTTATTTGGGGTAATGAAGAATATGAGTTGGGGAAGGGAGAGAGGCTGGATCAGTTCCCACTGGTGCCGGCGCTCCCCCTGCACACACAGTTCCCAGTCTGGTGCCTGCATGCACCACAGCCCAGAAGACAGGCCAAGGGCATAACGAAATCTGAATCTTTTTTGATCTTTGGTCTTTTCTCCATTTCCCAAGCAGGTTCAGTATTTGTCCATAGGACCTAGAGCATGGTGGGTGCAAGGACTATCTAATTCCTTGGCAGAAAGAAGCCATCTGACTTTTTAAAAGATGGATGGTTGATGGGCATCATGTCAACTTATCTTGTATAATTGACAGTACAGCTCAGTTGTGGCAAATGTATACATAGCCATCCCGATCCAGACCAAAACAAGCACACTTCCATCATGCTAGAAAGTTTCCCCATTCCCTTCCCGATCAACCCTCCGTACCTTAGAGGCAACCACTCTGGGTTTTTATCGCTATAGATAGTTTTGAACGTCATATAATGGAACCGTACCATAGATACTCTTATTTTCCTCTTTCTAATATTTTTGAGTTTAATCATGTTACTGTGCATATCAGTTTGTTGTTGCTATTACTGCATAACTGCATAAAGTTCTTAAGTATATAATTATATACATACAGGGGAAGCTAATTATTTTGAAATGCAGTTGTCGGCATATTTCTAGAAAACGTCTCCTGGATAAGTTAGTATGTGTGGCCCTTTATTAATGCATTAATAACAAGCTCTTGCAACTGATCTCATAACTACTGTAATTTGGAAGGAGCAATAAGCGTCTCTGATGAACATCTGTCACATGTGTAAAGTCATATAAAAACATCTGTCATTTTTTGCGGGCGGCAAAACAACAAATATTACTAATATTAATGTGGTTTATTATTTACATCCTTAATTAAAGAAAATGCTTGGTTAGCCGCCAGTAAAAATAAAGCTATTTTTGTCATTCTGGTTCACGGACCCACCCCCTCTGAATTCTGTGGACACTCTGTGGTAAACTGGTAATATATGGGATGGTTCTCCTGGCTTCACAGTTCCTTGGCTTCTCCCTCACTGTTTTGGGGCTTTGAAATGTCTAATAAAGTCTTTGGGACTGGACAACTGGCTCCATCCACTTCCTCTTCTACATGTGAATGGGAACTTATGGCCAAAAGATCTGGTTAAGTTTTTGGTTTCGTACGATAGTTAAGTAGCCGGTGGCTGTCTTTCTGAGTGGACTAGTGGAGGCACTAGCGATCAAGGGAGTATGGTTTTCTAAGAGCACTTTGATTAGTCTTTGGAAATATCCCTCCACGAGACACTAAGAGTGAAATTCTCTCTGCCCCCAGAAGAATGCCCAAGACCTTTCTCCATCACGAGGGTCATGTAAAGAGAACCAAGGGCAGGAGAATTCCTGCGCTCACGTACCAGCTGACATAGAAAAGCCTTTATTTTGTCTGAATAAGAAAATAAAATATTTTGAAGATTTCTACAAATATATTCCTTATAACTGAAAATAGTAGCCAAACTATGTCACTCTTCGACATCTGTATTCTGAATGACTGAGAGTTTCGTTAGTGGAGGCTAAAATCAAGGAGTAGAGGCCTTGTGATGATCTAGTCCATTGAAGTGTCAAGTTTAAGTCTCCTGGTTCAGAGTTAGAGGGAGCCATAGAGTGAGGAGCAATCTGTGTCCATAATCCTGTTGACAGCACTTTTCTTCAGGCTCTGATTCATAGCTCATCTGCTCCCTGCCGATTGCCCTGGGCTCAGTAATGCCATGCCAGTTTCCATGGTGCTGATTTGCATACCAAACCAGGACTCGTATTTTTGTGTTTGCCTCACACATTTCCAGTGCTAAGTGTTCTTCTAAGAAAGGGATTAGCATGCCAGACAATTAAGAGACTTTGCCAGAAATAAAGCACCCAGGGAATTATTCTTCAGGTTATTTTGCTGCCGTTACGCCCAAGAATTGAACATGGCTGACTAATTTTGTTAGACCAGCACTGAGTCTTCAATATAAAACGTCTACAGTAATATTCAGTAATATTCCTTTTCTCCTTACTGTGTCTTTTAGGCAGTTTATGAATGATTGAGAGAAATTTTTGTGTGTGTATGTGGTTTTATTGTGGGGCAGGAATGGATTTCTAGTTTAGCTTTGGAGATAGTGTTTGTTTTTATGGCTGTGGGTCTCTCCATTGGAAAATTTTGCCTCATTCATGAAGAAATATTTTCTTAAAAGGCATCATTTTTTTAAAAAAGAAATTAACCATTATCTAAATCAGCATTTTAAATCAGCCTCAATTATCAGAACAAAAGCTCGAAAATGTTTGGTTCTAAAATTTCTCCATTGAGTAATACTGAGCAACACAAGGCAATGAAAGACTGGTACAACCATAGGATGAATCAAATACATGATGCTGAGGGAAAGAAGCCATTTACCAGAGTAGATACTGTTTGATCCCATTTGATGAATTTCTGGGATAAGGAAAATAAATCTACAGAGAAAAAAGAGAACAGTACTTGCCTGGATGTTGGGAGCAAGGGTTGGGCTTATGAAAATGCTCCATATCTTGAGGTCTGAGTGATGTGTATGAGTGCATTAAAACTCATGAATGTATACTTAATGTATACGTGAAGTGCATTTCATCTTATATAAATTTTACCTCAGAAGAATAAAAAATAAAGTTCTCCATTGCAAAATCTAGAGTTATTATATCAGAGATTTAGAAAAATTAGACACTGACAAAAAGTGGTGTGATTAGTGGCAAGTTCAATTAGCAATATTAGAAATTATGTGCGGATATGTCTACTCTGTTACTTCAAACATTTAGTGGAATCTCTGGATCCCTGTGGAAAAGTGTCTGCTTCCAGAAAGCACTATCTTGATTTCTAGTTTTGTGTGGTCAGCAGTTATTTGACTGAGTTGGAAAATGGGTCATTTGGACTTTGTTTTGATCCATTTTCCTTTTTAGATATGAGAGGAGAGGCACTTGTGATTGTGCCTTTGATTAGGTGACATATGATATAGTGTTTCTCAGGGCAGGGAAAGTTTAGTTTTTGTCTCTGTTAAATGCATCAGTTTGCAGACATTGGGATGTCTGATGATTCAGAAAGTCTTGACTTTCTGAAATGCTACCATAACTCCAGAGTGATCTTTTGCCCTTATCAATATTTGAATTTTCTAAGTTGCCATTTGAAGGTGGCTAGGAAGCTGAGGAGGTGGTACCCAAGCTACCTGGTGGAAGGCGGCTCTGAATCACGGCTCTAAAGTATGGTTGGTCCAAATTACACGATTGGCAGAAACACGCATGTACAGATGTAGGCTTAGCATGTGAGTAATAGAGTCAGCCTTGAGTAGTGACCAGGCAGGAAGAGAATGAGTACTTCATCTGCATCTGCGTTGTGGCTGTTCTTCTCCAATGATGTCCACTCTCTTCTCTCATCACCGAACCTCCGAGTCCACGTTGCTTTGTCTACAATAGTCAACTGTAGTAGGTACTGTAGGCGGCCCACCCAGAGCCTTTTACAGATCCCAGCTTCTGTGAGGAATGGCTTCTCAGGCTCACAGCTGCCTCCCTTCTCAAAGAATTGCCCTTGACTGGTGGAAGCTGTCTAGTCAGGGAGATTACAGATCCATCCCCCAATACACACACACCTCATGCTCCCCTTCACCCCTGGCCAACAGGCCTATTCTGTTGCCACAAATAGGGACAACTCTGTAGTGTGATTTATGCTCCAGAGTTCCCTGTGGGATCAGGCCAGAACTACTGTACTCAAACACTTGTCTTCCTGTTTATCTTCCCTGAGAAAATGGTGAAGATCCTCAGCAGAACTTCAAAGGGACCAAGGCGGGCCCACCTTAGGAGAGCAACAGTGACTGCCTCTAAGATGACTTCACATGTGGGTACGTGTAATTAGGTACCAGCTATTTTCATGTTTCTCCTGCTCTGAAACCAGCGGCACACTGTATTTGTGGAGTGCGACTCTTCTTGTATGAAACAGAACCAAGGGTAATTACCCTCCCACATATTAATACAGGAGAGAAAAACAGGAAAAAGCATGTTTTTTTAGCGTTTTTCTTCTCATGCTTCCTAACCCCATCAGAAAGGGCATACTTTATACTTATTCCATCTGTAGAATTTTCAACAGGAGGGACACATACATAAGAAGGAGAAATCTTAACCCTGAGTCATTAGAATATGCCAGAGACTTTGTAGCTCCCGGGAGCCAGGCTCCTCCATGTTTTCTCTCTGGTGGGGGGGGAGAAAAGACTTCGAACTTCAGTAGGCTCTCCTGTGTTTGCAAGTGGTACCATTTCTTGCAGAACGAGTGTTCTCCAAATATTTGGGATTATAGAGTCACAAAAAAGTGTAACTATTGACATTGCTTATTTACTTACACTGAAAATGAGGTTTATGTGTATTTGTTTTTTAATTAAATGTGAGAGGAAGAGAAAGCCATTTCTTGCTCTTTAGAGTAGAATTTTGGTGCCACGGAGGGCCTGTCAGCCTGCCTGCCCCATAAATGTTACTTAAAGCAGAAAACACTAGCAGTTGTTTTTGTTTTTTAAATAAAGGGAAGTGACTAAAAAAAGAGCTATATCAATCATCTATTTGCAAAATAATGCTGTGTAACATACCTCTTCAACTTCAGTTGGTTCAGGAGTCTGTGGTTCACCAACAGAGACTAAACTTACCTGGCGGTCCTTTGGACCCTGACTGGTTTCACTCCTGAGCCTGATAGTCAGCTGGTTATTTTTGGGGGCAATGGGGACAACTGAGCCACTTCTGTCTCATTCTCTAGCAGCTTAGCCTGAACGTGTTCCCGTGATGGTGGCAAAAAAGCAAGGATGAGAGTAAGCAACTTCACTTACCCAAACACTTTTCAAGTCACTGCTTGTATCATATTTGCTAAGATTCCATTAGCTAAAACATCTCCTATAGTCAAGCCAAGGGTGACTGTAGGAAAATACTACAAGATTAATAGTCAAAGATATGGACACCAAGAGACAAAGGATTGGAGACACTGAGGCATCTACTTTACACAACCATACACGCACACATATATAAATTGTAAATAATTCATATGTATATATAAAATTATATATAATGTTATATATTATTATATCACATTATTATATTCTGAATGATTATAATATTATTATAATCTACTATTATATTATTTATTATATTATATTATTATATAATTTTATCAAGGGAAATATGAATCTCCCAGCTAGATCCCTAAAGCTCCAATTGTCACATCATATTTTCTCTTTATCTTTTCCTTTCCAGATCCCTGCCCTGCTCACTTTGACCCTTTCAATTTCTCATCAGAAATTTTGCATACTTCTTTCTCCTTCTTAGAATATCTTTTATTCTTTTCCTTCTATCTATCCAAAGCCTAAATGTTTCCCCAAACCCAGCTCAAATTCACAGTTTTCTGGAAACCTAATGCTAGTTAGTCATTGTTCAACACTTACAGACTCCTTTATATTAAAGGTTATTTTTATGTGTATAAATGTTTTGTTACTCTGATATAGAATAAGTTCCTTAAAGTCAGGGACTATATCATAGTTATTTGTATCCTCCAAATGGGATCATTACATAGGAAGAGCTGAATAAATATGTTGAATGACTGGTGGTCTGGTTTCCATATTTTATGCTGATCTCATCCTGGTCTCTACCAACATTATCCATTTCCTACATCTGACTTAGCATTTTGAGTGCCGTTTTCAGTCAGTAACAGCTGCCTTAGAGTCCTGTGTTGAGAACACCTCTGCAGCCATAACTAGGAAGAGTTGGAATGAGCATCATCATAGATTAGTAATGGCTGCCATGGATACAAGAAAGGGATAAGCCATTCAAATTTGGTACCACAGCAGTTCTTAACTCTTCTTTGAGTGCATTACATCATCTAAGCTCTGGAGGAAAGTAGTAGCGATATTCATTGAGGGAAACCATGATGACGCCAAAATATAAGGTATGTGAGAAATCATACATTTAAGTGAAATCTCTTTATAAGAGGTAGTATAGTGGCGCCTGGGTGGCTCAGTGGGTTAAGCTGCTGCCTTCGGCTCAGGTCATGATCTCAGGGTCCTGGGATCGAGCCCCACATCGGGCCTTCTGCTCGGCGGGGAGCCTGCTTCCCCTTCTCTCTCTGCCTGCCTCTCTGCCTACTTGTGATTTCTCTCTCTCTCTCTCTCTCAAATAAATAAATAAAATCTTAAAAAAAAAAAAAAAAGAGGTAGTATAGTGCGAAGTTTGGGGCCTAGCCAACCAACCTGACTTTAAATTCTGGTTCTGCCAATTTCTAACTCTGTGCCTTTGGGAAAGCTCAGTAATTTTTGTTTGCTTGAGTCTTCCCATATGCTAAAAAAAAAAAATTAAAAATTAAAAAAAAGCTACCATATGACACAAAATGCTTAAAATTGGTTTTGGGTTCATTGAATAAACACTCAGTAAATACTAGCTACTATTTTATTATTCAAATATTATTAAGCAGTAGGAAAGATTATAAATAATTTAAACAACTTTAAAATGAAAATAAAACATGACTTCTGAATGTGGAAATCTTAGATGATGATAGTTGATGAGAAGAATGAAAGGTTAGTGACCTTGGATCTAACCGCAGGTGAGGCCATTCCCCAAATACCAGGAACCATTTTGAGCAAAGATTCTATCAGCTACGGGCACCTAGTTTCAGTCAAGTTCAGTGTGAGATGGGAGAACCACGAATGATCTGTCAAAGGGATTTGACTATATGAAATTGTGGGACTGTGTAAACAGTCCTGCTAAGTCTGCTGTTGCCACATCTGAGCCTGGAACTTGAAGTCAGCAGGGAAGGGAGTGTGGACATAAAGTGGGGGAGAGGAAGGGCAAGCTGGAACTCCTGAGCATGAATTGGACTCCACCTAAAACAGAGGACTCATGTCAATTCTTACTTTCTCCGACCTTGGCAAAGCAAGTGTCCTGTGGGAGAAGCTTTACCATGGAGTGGAACCCGGGACTGACCAAGGAGATGGAGGACATGAGGGAGCAGAAAAAGCTGGAACAGTTGCTGCTCAATACAGGAACCATGGAACAAGTGACAGTGGGCATGAACTGCAAAGTACTGTGAGACCTTCTGAGTGTGAAAAATCGTATGGCGGCCTCTACTTCCTTCTTCTGACTCTCCTCTGTACCGTCTCCCGTGGCCTACCCTAATGAGAAACATTCCAGGAAGGCAACTGGGGAATTTTGCTCAGTCTAGCTAAGTCAACGCATTGCAGAGTCACCACGCACCTCCGGCGACCGTGTGCTACAACAGAAACAGAACTGGCCTTTGCATCCGAACACGTGGTGGTTGTGTGACTTTGGGCAAAACCACCCCAACTTTCTCTCTGGGTTTCATGTCTTAATATACTCGTTCTGATATCAAAGGGTGTGCAGGGTGGACGTTTTCATCCTTAAGGTCCTTTCCAGCTCTAAGTGTATACATTAGTCATTCTGCTTCCCACCTCATTAAGTTTCCTGTGCCTGCCAGTCATTCTTACGCATTTCCTGTGATTCTGTCCCTAGGCAGTCAGTGAAGGCAGAATGAGCGCTCTGCAAGTAAAAGGAGCCGCGGGTGTTTGCCTAAGCTCCCAGAGCCGCCAAAGTCAAATGCTAGGGGCAAAGGGCAGTCGTTAAGTGATGGAATTAAATATTTACCGTGTTAACTATGACCACTCGCGGATTTCAGAGAAAGCAGACCATATTGACTGAAATGTTTCGCTCCAGTTTTTCTGGTGATATGCGATCTTGACTAAATTTGCCAGCTCTCAGGGGGCTGAATGCTATTCAGCAACATTAATTTCTTTGCCTACTTCCAGTTACAAGCAATTATAATCTTGGCAGTTTTACTCGTCTTGAGTGAGCACTTGTACACTTTATGGATATCTGGCAGGGCTGATCCCTTCCATGCAAAGACTCACTTACGGTTTTGATGTTAACTCTACAAAGTGCTTGAGCCACAGATCAACGTGGCTCACCATTCTGGGGGAAGATGTTATCACGGGGTACTCAGAAATAGGAGATTCCAAGAAAGATGAAGGGCATTGATTTTTGTGTGTGTGTTCTTATTCATATCTTTGCCCTCCCTCTACACTTGGTGAATCAACTAGAGCTGGTAAGGTGCTATGTAGCTACACAATCTCTCCTGACGATCCTCTCTCTGGGAATTGACATTGCCTACAGAGAGCTAGCATGCCTATAGTCATGCCGCCTCTGCAAGTACATATCCAATCCAGCACTGATTCCAGTATATAAGACCTAGATTCCTCACGCCAATTCAGGAAAACTCTGTAGGACCATCTCAATGCAGAACTCCACAGGTATTGACTGACGCTTCTTTGGCAGCTGTATCAGAGCCTAACTTCTCCTTCTACCCCATCCTTTCCCTTCCCTCCCCATTTATTCTCTTCATGGGTGCTGATCCCATAAGCATCCACTTATCCTTCTGCTTGTACAAAAATCTCTATCTCAGTGACTACCTTTCAGGGAGCCAAAAAGTGCAGCTGCAATGACATAGAGGGAAGTCAGGGATGGGAGGCAGAAACATCTGAGGTGCTAGCTACCTGGGAAAATGAGTTTCTTTTCCCGTTAATAAAATGGATATCGAGGGATAGATTAAAGGAAGCTCAGTTGGTACAGATCTCGACACCCTGCTGTAGTTGTAAATGCTCTCTGTATCCCCAGTGGCATTTACCACCTTCTATCCTATAGAATTTGCTCATTGATTATGTTTTATGCTTTTTGGCTTACTTTCTCTCCATCCTCTGTCTTGCCCACACACCCACAAACAAGAATGTAAACCCTACCAGGGCAAAGATCTTTGTTTTGTCCACTATTGTATTAAAACACATAGTAGGTGTCAGTAAATCCCAAATGAATGAAAGAACAAATGAGTGAAAAGACAAGTATAGGCAGGGTGACCATTCGAGAGGTTGTGTTTACAATGAAGGTGAGTCATGAGAGAAGATGAGAATCAAACTGAGAAGTGACTTTAAGGGTTTGAGTCAAGGAGGCTACAGCAAAGTGCCTTTAATAAAACCAGAAAGTTCTCAAACTTGAGATTACATCAGATCTCCTAGTGGAGTTAAGACACAGATTCTTGACCCCCCGCAAAGCTTGTCTGATTCTGGAGGTCTGGTGTGGAGCCCCATGCTCTGCATTTCTAACACGTTCCTGGGAGATGCTGCTGTGCTGATCCGGAGTTCATACTGGCTTAGAAGTTTCTTCTGGCTTCCCTACAGATTTTCAGCCTTATCCTCTGTCATCATCCCGCCCGCCCACCCTGCCACCTTCACCAATGTCTCTTTCCAGTTCCTCTGATTCATGAAGATCCTCTCTGAATTAGGCAGTTGGCAAGGGCTGTTTCTCCTTATCTTCCTTTGGCTTTGAGATTTTTTATACCTTGAGATCTCAGCCCCCTTGGGAAAGACCTTGGGGAAGGCTTCCTGTGCCTCCCAGACTCGCAAAAGACCTACTATGTGTTGCCGCAATGGGCTTTCTGTAACCAGAGCCTTATTTCGGTAATCCTGTGTTTAAGGGATGTCTTTCGTTCTCCACTGTGAGCTCCATAGTGTCAGGGGCTGCCTCACTGTTATCACAAACACTATCTCCTATCACCTACTGGAGTGCTTGGCACAAGTGAATACTCTGCAAATATTTGTTGAATGAGCAATTTTATGCCCCCCCATCAAATCCCATGCAAACATATGAAATTGGGGAGCTCGCAAATTCATAGTATCATAAAATGAACATGCTAATCCTAAGGTGCTCCTATCTCCCAATTATGACCAGATTTGATTTGTTTAGGTGAGCTCAACATCCAACCCTGATTATTGTTAAAGCCTCTTTTGGTACCTGCTATTCATTATTTACCCATCTTTGTTCCGTTGAATAAGGTTTTGGGGTTTTTTGTTTTCATTGTAGAAATAAAGAGTAAAATGTGAGTATTTACCTTGTAACACAACTCCATAGTTTTGAAGGGAGTTACTAAATAACCTGTTCGGGGCATCTGGGTGGCTCAGTCGATTAAGCGTCTGCCTTTGGTTCAGGTCATGATCTCCAGGTCCTGAGACTGAGTCCCACATTGGGCTCCTTGCTCCATAGGGAGCCTGCTTCTCTCTTTCCCTTTCCTTCTGCCTGCCACTCTCCCTGCTTGTGCTCTCCCTCTGTCAAATGAATAAAGAAAATACTTTATAAATAAATAAATAAATAAATAACCCATTCATCTGTCCTTTTTTAGCTTGTGTGCAGTTCTCATTATTTCTCCTTATTTTCCCTGGAGCACTATTGACTCCATTTATTTTTCTTCCACTGAGAATACATTAAGAATATTTCTTTTCTTTTTCTTTTTTTTTTTTTAAATTGAGCATCTCAACTTCTATATTGGAATGCAGAGACCAACATTAGGTTTGGAGTTCATAAAAAAAAAATGGGAGTTATAACCAGACATTATTTCTCTAAAGTCTTATCTCTGCAGTACACCTTAGCATTTACACTAGGTCTTTAATTAAGAAAAAAAATTTTTTTGGTAAATTTTTATACAGTTTCTGTGACCTCCAGGATTAAAAAAATTCTTTAGCCACATCAGAGATAGGTATTCGTATTTTTTTTCTGACCTTGCAGTATTTCAAGTTCATTATTAAGTCCTTGTTTGAATTGCGGTGGGCGGGGGTTGGGGAGAGCTTTTAATGAATAGCAACCATCTGAATTAAGATCATTTTGACTAGCCAAATGCAGATCTTCTAGGTCTTCTGACCCTTTCATTTCAGAACGTTCTTAATGTACTCAACTAAAACTTATTTTATAGAAACTGCTCTTTTTCTTAAAAAAAAAAAAATCATCATCCCTGGTGCTAAAACCTCACTTTTTCCTTTTCCTTATTATGAGTCCATGGATGATAATGCATTACTCTGGTGAAATAAAGACCCTACTCATTCAAAATGAAGGCACTGAATGAGCCACGTGCATGGTATCGCTGTGCCAAGCTATGGTGGAAATAGCAGTGACCTTCAAAGTGTTAACATCAGGGGTGCCTGAGGCTGGGGGCTCAGTCCGTTAAGGGTCTGACTTTGGCTCAGGTCATGATCTTGGAGTCCTGGGATCCAGCCTTGGGTTGGGCTTTTTGCTCAGCAGGAAGACTGCTTCTCCCTCCCCCTCCGCCCCTTCCCCCACTCATGCTCTCTCTCGCTCTCAAGTAAATAATAAAATCTTAAGGAAAAAGTGTTAGCATCAGATTTTCAGCAACAAGGGTGAGACGTGTGACACAGTATTTTGGCTGTCAGTATATAGCAGGGTTTAGCAGGATGCCTGCAGCCTTTTCAGTACCTGTATGATGCATGAATAAATGTGTGCTTCTCTGTATGTCCTTATTGTGTTGTAATTAATAAAGTAGATGTGTTTGCAGGGTAACATGGACACAGAGACATAAGAAATCAAAGACTGTGGGAATCAAATATAAAACATGTGGCAGCCTCTGGAACCGCAGTTAATATGTACCAAGTGTGTGTCATATGCAGACTCTGTTCCACGGTCATCACTCCCATTAGCACATTTGATTTTTTGGAGGTAGATGTCCGGCATCAGGTGCTCCCTTCCCCATTCTGCAGATGAGGAAAGTCAGGTTCATAGAGCTGGTCTCACTCCACATTACACAGCTCACAAAGGACAAGGAGATTGGCCTTCTGGCAGAATTGCTCCTGGTTCAGAGCCCCATAAAAACCACGACTCTTCCCTTGCTGCCTCTGTTAGGACTTCCAAATGTGGTCACTCTTTTTTTTTTTTTTTAAAGATTTTTATTTGTTTACTTGACAGAGAGAGAGAGACTGTGAGAGTGGGAACACAAGCAGGGGGAGTGGGAGAGGTTAGAAGCAAGCTTCCTGCAGAGCAGAGAGCCCGATGCGGGGCTCGATCCCAGAACCCTGGGATTATGACCTGAGCTGAAAGTAGACACTTAACGACTGAGCCACCCAGGCGCCCCCAAATGCGGTCACTCTTGTTACTCTGGCTGTCTTCCTGCAAGCCAGCTCTCAGGGAAACCAACCCGTGACTTGCGTATCATTCCATGGACGTTTTTCATGCTGTTCTGATTTTGTCATGACACCTGACTAATAAAACTTTCCTTTGCCATCCACGTGCCCATTATCAAGGAAGGCAAAACCGTTTTGATGAAAAGTAGTTCTTTTTTTTTTTTTCCAGCTTTCCTGAGGTATGCTTGCCAAATAAAAGTTGAATATATGTCTAGTGTACAACATAATGTTTTGATACACAATTATACTGTGAAATGGATACCACAATCAACAAATCTCACAGTTACTTTGTTAGACTTGTGGAAACACTTGAGCTCTACACTTGTAGCAGATGTCAGATATACATTATCATTGACTGTGGTCACCGTGCTATAGGCTCAGGCTCCAACACTTATTCACCTATGACTGAGAGCTTGCACCCTTTGACCAGTGTCTCACCTTTTCTCCTACCTCCTAGCCTCTGGTCACCACCACTCGAAAGAAAGAAGGAAATGAAATTGAGAAAAAAGTAAAGAAGGGAAGAATAAAAGGAAAGGAGAGGAAGAGCAGAAGGGAGGAAGGGAGAGGAAAGGAAAAGAAAAGAAAAGAAAGGGAAATAAGCAGGCATAATGGATTGCTAGATTTTTCTCTCCTGCTCAGTTTTTTGGTGCATCCACTCATCCTTCTGCACTCCTCTGTTAGCACACATTACTGAAATAAATTATTTAGGTAGTAAGTTAAATTTTCAGAGAAGATGGTACACAATTGCCACAACTGGTGAAAGTATTCTCCTTGGGGTTTTTTATTTGTATGGATGTGTACTTGTTCTCTCTCTCTCTCTTTTTTAAGATTTTATTTATTTGAAAGAGAGAGAGAGCACAGAGAGAGGGGGAAAGGGAGAAGCAGACTCTTCACCGAGTGGAGAACCGAATGCAAGGCTCAATCCCAGGACCCTGATCATGACCTAAGCTGAAGGCAGACCCTTAACCGACTGAGCCATCCAGGTGCCCCCTTGTACTCTTTTACAGCAAAATGTAAATATATGTGAGAAAAATTCTGATTGGAAGCCGATTTTAAACCAGGTGGCCCTTTTCCTGCTTCTAATTGCTGTTTATCAAACCCTTATGCTCGCCCCCCCCCCCCCGCAAGCACTTCATGAATGTGCTTTTTTAGTCCTGTGTTTTCTCATGTAAACTTCCATGTTCTGCTGCCTATGTGTTTGGTGTTTGTTAATGAAGATTGATTTCTAAAATAAACATTTTTGCTGCCCCAGAGTTTTGGAGAGACTTTGAAGCAACTGGAGGGGTGATACAGGTCCTGGGATGGGAACAGTAGGCTTCTGATAATAGGAACAAAAAGGGCAAGGGGTTCGTTAGTTATTTATTAATACTCCATAGTTCTCAAAAATCACATTTTAAAAACTCCGTTGGTACAGGGTCCCTAACGACTTTAGACTGGCTTTGATAATAATGCAAAATCTAAAACTCTCCTACCAAGTCACTAAGATGTATCCAGATAAGTAAAAATCCCCAAATAAAGACCCCCATCACATATCTGCTCTGCCCCAGCACGGTGTTGGGGAGAACTTCAGCAACCACAGCGAACATATCAGCACCCCGTCCATGCTCCCTTAGCATCTGGTCTTTGCTGCCAGCTTTTTGCTGCCCGTACTTGTGATTCTCTGTCTATGAGACCTCTCTGGCCTCTGGAATGCTCTCAGCCATGTGCTGGGCAGACTAAAGGTGTCCGAAAGTTAAAGCCCCTGGAAGCAGCCCTCCATCAATTACTGATGGGCTTTGGTAGTAAAGAACCCCAAGCCCCTTGGCTTTCGGGTGGGAAGATCTGCGGTATGCTCTTCCTAGCAGGACTGAGCCTTATTACCGGCCAGTTATCTGTCTCATGAGACACTGTCTTTGGCTTCCTTCACCCTCCTGCCTTGCATCGGCATTCACCTATCATTGCTTCCTGGGATCACTTTGCCCAGACAAACAACCTATACTCCAGCCTTTATCTCAAGTGTGTTTCTGGGGGAACCCTACTGAAGACATCTACCATAATATTCCAAAAATTAGATTACTGAAGCCATCCTAATTATTTTATTAAAATTCTCTTCCTGTTGTAGGGCACCTGGGTGGCTTGTCAGGTGTGGGGCATCCAACTCTTGATCTCAGCTCAGGTCCTGATCTCAAGGTTGTGAGTTTGAGCCCCATGTTGGGCTCTGTGTGGGGCATGGAGCCTACTTAATTCTTTTTTTCTTTCTGTATTATTCGTTCTTCTGTCAAGCCTCTCCTATTTATCCCCCCCTAAATTCTAAAGTTATATAGTACTATCCTACAAAACAAAGTTCTTTGCAATAGTGTATAAGGAACTCCACGAGTTAAGGAACAATGTATAAAAGAGAGTAGGTAGATAGAACACAGCACTGTAGACTATAATACCAGAATCTTATAATTCTTGTGGATGGCGCCTTGAAAAACTCATTAAATTTCAAGATAGAAGATGCTTCTGAATATAGAAACATTTCTACAAGCATTTCTTAAATCAGTTTGTTTTTTTTTTAATTTATCTATTTATTTGACAGAGAGAGATCACAAATAGGCAGAGAGGCAGGCAGAGAGAGGAGGAAAGCAGGCTCCCCGCTGAGGAGAGAACCCAATGTGGGGCTCGATCCCAGGACTCTGAGATCATGACCTGAGCCAAAGGCGAGGCCCCAACCCACTGAGCCACCAGGGCGCCCCCTTAAATCAGTTTTTAAAGAGACTTACATCATCCGACAGTAAAACAACCAACCAACCAAAACCACTTATCCAGATCAACACAGGGCCTTTCTCAGAAAGTACAAGAGCCCCCAAACTTACTTCCAGTGTTTTGAATTTAAAATGACAGACAAAGGCGTACATCTGGAAAAGCTTCCTTAAAATTCTTCATTTGGCAGCGTGGGCAGCCTCCGTGGTCTGTCAGAGAGGAAGGACAGTAGCTGTTACCGACCAGGCATGTGTTGAATTGTTTGGGGCTGTACCACATGTCAAAGTTTGACAGAACTGACATAAAAAATATACCTCACATTGTGTTGGAATTGAAAGGAACAGATCTTGGTCATTAGAAAGGCGAAGTTTTTCAAAAAAGACCCGTCTGCTGCAGTCAGATCCCCATCCCACAGAGTGAGAAGGGTTTCCAGTCAAACCCAGCTCACTGACTGGGCATTCCCAAGAGGGCTCTGACACCAGAATGAACTTTGTTACACACACCTTTGCAGTAGTTGGCCATTCTTTTCTTTCTTTTTTTTTTTTTTTTTTAAGATTTTATTTATTTATTTGACAGACAGAGAGAGATAGATCACAAGGAGGCAGAGAGGCAGGCAGAGAGAGAGGAGGAAGCAGGATCCCTGCCGAGCAGAGAGCCCGATGCGGGGCTCGATCCCAGGACTCCGAGATCACGACCCGAGCTGAAGGCAGAGGCCTTAAACCACTGAGTCACCCAGGCGCCCCTCTTTTCTTTCTGATAGGTTTTATCAGAAAGGTTTTTATCCCTTCTACAATATAATCATGGATACTCTTAAGTTATAGATAAGGTTTTCGTGGGAAAATATATTTACAAAGTATGTAATGTTCCAGTTATCCATTAATATGTAATATACCACCCCAAACTTGGTCTTGGAAAGCAGCACAGTTATTTGCTACCATCCTCTATTCTGGTTCTGGGCGCCAAGTAGGCCAGTGAATCCTGAGGTCTGGACACCTGAGGGAGGCTCCTGTGCTTCCGTCTCTGTCTCTATCTCCTCTCTCCATGTGGCCTCTCAGCATGGTGGATTCAAGATGGCTGGGCTTCTCCTCTGGTGCCTCAGTGCTCCAAAGAGGCATGTCTCAAGAGAGAGAGAACCAAATGAGCAGCTGTGTTGCCCTTTAAAACCAAGGCTTCTGTAAGTTAGCAGGAAATCACTAAGGAAGCTTCTATTTTAAGAAGAGACGTAGATTCTACTTCTTGATGGAGGGATTGTCGAGGAATTTGCAGGCTTTTTAAAACCACCGTATTTAATAATGATTCCCTTTCACCATTACGGGGCCTTATCCGTATTCGTAAGCCCAGCTGCATCTGGCCTAATATAGCATGCTCAGTCATGGTTGAAAAAAAAATTGGCCAAGTTAATATGTCAAAATTATAACATAGCAACACATTTGCTGATTTTTATATGTTGTCCAGCTGTTCTTTCAAACATATTTATCTAGAGGGATGGATTTGAGAGGACTGGAGATTCAGAAGGAAGATGTTGACTTCTAAATCAAGAAGAAATACGTACTATGGCTTTTGTCGTTGAATTCAACAGACACTTCCAGTGACTTCTATAAGCATAACACCGGGCTAGGGTGCTATAATTAATGCAGCTGAATATAGGAAGCTTTTAAATTATGTGCAGAGGGGCACCCGGTTGCCCCTCTACCTGCGGCTCAGGTCATGATCTCAGGGTGCTGGGATCGAGTCCCGCATCAGGCTCTCTGCTCAGCAGGGAACCTGCTTCCCTCTCTCTCTGCCTGCCTGTGATCTCTCTCTCTCTGTCAAATAAATGAATAAAATCTTTAAAAAAAAATTATGTGCAGCGCTTAGTCCTAGGTCTTTCAGGAGCTCACAGTCCCCAAGGAGCGTGCATGTGTGCATGCCTCTGCGTTCACAGGCAAAATTCATTGACGAGGGTTGTTTACCCACCATTACAGAGGTCGCCCTGATGAAATAGCACTGGAAGACATGTATTTAGTTTTGATGTTCTACCAAAGTCTCGGGTAACAGTTCCCAATGTTCTCCCACATCTATACTCCATCCAAAGGTAACTAGAACCACAGGCTCTCTACGGAGTAGAAAAGGCATTGATCACATCAGGCAATAATGACCCGGTTGATCTTTTTTCTGCGCTTCAAATTATGCGTTACGTGTCATAAATGTCATGCAAAGATTTGTTGAATGAATGAGAATTTACTTTGTGTCACTGGGCAAAAGCCGACATCGGCAGATCTTCTGTCTGGGGACGGGAGACTTCCCCTGAACTATTTTGAGGTGGAAGTGTTGAAGGAGATTAAGAACATTCATTTCCTCTAACGTCGTTTTATGAAAATGTAATCGAGGCTAAGAGGCAATTCTTCATTGGTCTTCAGTGTTATTTTTGCTCTCATGAACGCGCCCACGTCAGCACCCCAACCTATTTACAGAATTACTTCCTCACACAGGCTGTGCTTGCTTGTTTGGATCTTTCCTGTAATTATTAAGCCATTTTACTCTCTTGAGTTTGCACACGGACATGGGGTTAGCGCGGTGTAGCAACCACTGTCAGTACTCCGTGCGTACCCCTCACAGCTCTCACTGTGCAGTCCAGCCATTATCTGCAGAGTGTGCCTGAATGCTGCGCCTTTTATTTTTTTCTCGAAACTCTGAAGTCCATTCTGCTAGAGTGTGCGGCAGCCCACATGCCACAGAATGTGCCTAGCCAGAAGACAGTCCTCACACAATGACTTTTGTGAATCAGTGTATAGATGCCTCGGCTCCCTCCTTACTTGGACATGAAAGCCTGAGCTCTCAGAGCTGCGTTTCTGGATGTCACACTCTCGTGGGCTTTCTTTCCCATTCTCCCTCACGTTTCCCCTGCAGTGTCAGGAATTTCTGAGGTTACCTTCCAAAAAGAACTCCTGTGTTCACATCCTTGGCACAATGGCTTCATCTGGGGAAACCCAAACGAAGGTCCTATGACTGCAGTGCTGGGTATTTACCAGGTGCTCATGTGGACTTTCCACTTCGGGAGAATTTCTAAATAATTTTCAAAGGAGGAAAATGGTCAATGGAAGGTTTTTTTTTTTTTTTTTTTTTTTTTTTTAAATACTAGATACGTATACAGTAAAGATACAGACAGATTTTTAGGTACTTTCCTGTGAAATGTTGCATTTAAACAGATGTTTCCTTCTTGTAGCAATTATGATACAAACAATTAGAAGACACCCGCCATTCACAGGATTGAAGTCCTGGGAATTAATAGGTGACGCTGAAAAGAAGGAAATTTTCAGATAGCCTCTGTAATGAAGAAATGACTCAAAACTACAACATAAATTTTCTTGGTTAGATAAATGGCATATTCTGAAAAGCAGTGTTTTCCATTTCAAGATCCAAGTTTTCAAAGGAAGGACTAATATTCTGAGCTAAATAGTTGCATTTTAGACTTATATTCTGGAATCGTCTCTGGTAATCCCTTGAGATAATTTTGTTGGGTTGTGATCCTCTAGTGTTTTATGGAGTTATGTTTCTATTGGAAAGTTTCAAATATTTTAACCAGCAACATTTGCTTTATAAGATTCATACCATTCTTGAAGGTGCCCACCATTTGTTCAAATAAGTTTTAATTAGGCACCTGCAGGGTCAGGAACTGACTTGAAAAAACACTTATGTGGCTTTTTTTTTTTTTTTCTTTGAAAGATTTTATTTTTTTGACAGAGAGAGATCACAAGTAGGCAGAGAGGCAGGCAGAGGGAGAGGGAGAAGCAGGCTCCCTGCTGAGTAGAGAGCCCGATGCGGGGCTCGATCCCAGGACCCTGAAGTCATGACCTGAGCCGAAGGCAGAGGCTTAACCCACTGAGCCACCCAGGCGCCCCTTATGTGGCATTTTTTTGTGTGCCAGGCACAGGTCTGAGAAATTTGTCATGTATTAATACATTTATCATATATTAACTCATTTGATTCTCAGAAATTCATTTAACAGAAAATTTCATATATTTTAAGGATAAAGCTCAGGAAGGTAAAGTAACGTGCCTAAGGTTATGCATATGATTTGAACCCTGCCTGTCTCTAGAGTCTATGCTCTTGAGCATAGGTGAGGCTCCGCCTACAAATGTTCTCAAGGAATTCTAGTGAAGTGGAAAACTGAGAGGACAAACAAATGCTTATAGGATTAAGCAGTGTAGTATAATGTTCAGGAAGTGCTAGAAAGCACAGAGTATGAAAGGCTTGACTTTGCCCGGGGGATTTGAAAGTTCCACAGAGGACAGCACCCTTGACCTAAATTGGAAAGGACAGAGCACAAGACAAGCTGTTGTTTGCAGGGAGGACATATTTTAGAATATTTCTAAAATCTGTATGAAGCTACAAGCACTTCTATCCACTTTTGTAATCTAATTAAGAGTTATTAAATATTTATTCTTTTAAAAGAGATTTACCCTTTAGGGTTGTCTAAGTAAATATTTTGCTCTCTGTTAAGTGTTCCTACTTGGAAGTGTAAATATCTGCTGATGTGTTTACATGTGCCTCTCCAACATCGGAAACATTCCTAACCTGTTTTCTTCCAGCTCTTGATACTAAGTATTAATTCTCTGGGAAATTATGGAGTAATATTTTGACCTCTACAGGATAGGTTTTTAATATAGAATAGTTTTTTTTTTTTTTTCACATGATTCTGGATCTGGAATATTTGCATTCCAGCCCAGCTCCTATGGCATGGCAGAACAATCCTGAAGGCTAGAGTAGGAAATTTGCAATTGTTTTAAAGCTCTCTAGGAATGATAGGTTTTGATTTTCCTTGGCCTATGATTTAGCCAGTCTTCAAAAAGACATTTCTTTCTCTTGACGCAGAAAACTGTTCTTGGTGCAGATTATTTACTTCTTCAGAGTTTGGTGACTTAGTTCAACTGTTAACCCATGAAATTTTGAAGCTACAAAGTACCTGTTACAAATCAGATCTTCCGTCAAAGCATTTGCTAATGTCCTTTTTAAGAAACAAAACTTTTAAAATATCAGAGTCAGGTCGTATCTTATTTTTTGTTTTACTTCTGTGACCTTCCTGAAGTTTCTCCACGGTATAGCTGGTTATCAAGAGAGAAACACAACTCTAAAACAAAACTGATTATTTGCCACGACGTTGACAGAGCTATTTTCACAGTTTCCAAACAGAAGACCTAAACAGATGAAAGGTTTATTTCTTCTTTCATGTCAACATCTGAACCAGTGGGCAGTTTACCCTATCCATGGTTATCCAGATTTCTTGGTTTCTTTCATCTCGTTCTACTATATGTATGCCAGAGTATTCCTATGGCTGAATATGGATCGCAGCACCATGTCCTCATTCCAGCTGTGGGAAGATAGAAGAATATGAAAGATGAGCAGCTTCCTTTGAAACACGTGCTGCAGAATGCTCATACATCATTGATGCTCGATGTCCAATTTGCCAGAACTTAGTCACATGACTATGCTTAGTTGAAAGGAAAAATGAGGAATGTAGTCTCTGGCTCAGTGGCCAAGAGTCTAACCAACATTTATTTGTTTTTTATTTTTATTTTTTTAATTTTTTATTAACATATAATGTATTATTTGCCCCAGGGTACATGTCTGTGAATCATCAGGCTTACACATTTCACAGCATTTGCCATAGCACATACCCTCCCCAATGTCCATAACCCTACTCCCCCCTCCCACCTCCCAGCCACCCTTAGTTTCTTTCATGAGTTTAGGAGTCTCTTATGTCTAACCAACATTTAAAGGTTGCTTTTACCAAAGAGGAAGAAATGTTACTTGGATATTGGAGAACAGTTAGCAGTCCCTGCCATAGAGGGCTTGCTTACCATAGTTTAGTTTGGTGGATATAAGTCTCTAACTAACTTTACCTCATGCACAATTATGGGTTCCAGCTTTTTTTTTTTTAAAGATTTTATTTATTTACTTGACAGAGAGAGAGAGAGAGAGCACAAGGGAGGCAGAGGGAGAGGGATAAGCAGGCTCCCCATTGAGCAGGGAGCCTGATGCGGGCCTTGATCTGAGGACCCTGGGATCATGACCTGAGCTAAAGACAGAAGCTTAACTGATGGAGCCCCCAAGCGCCCAAGGTTCCATTTTTTTAATGAACTTGTGGTTTACTTAGACCCCAGACCCCAGATATGTTTCTGAGGCTTTTCTTGCTGGTAAATTATTTCACACGTAGTTGAAAAACTAGTTGTCCTCATATAAAACTGATTATCTTTTCATTCATTTCACTAACTGCAAATATGTATTATGTATACATATCTATGTAGTTAATATATACAAATATAGTGTTATATATACATATGTAATACATAAAAATATATATGTACATATATAGTAATACACCTACATGTACATACACACACGTACCCCAACACGACTGGGTGTATTTTTATATATTGCTCACCCAGTCTTTTTTTCTCTCACTTCTCTTGTGGAACTCTTTGGTCATAGCTTAAATGTGAATTCTGCTGCTTCTGCAGAGTGCTCAGAATGGAAAGAGGAGGTAGATGCAGGAGTTGTTGGCACCTGCAGCCAGCTTCTCTTGTCACTGTGTTGGCTCTTAGCTTCATTTTTAAGCAAATGACTGGTGTCTTTTGGGAGCATTGCCTGACGGTGGTCCTAACCATTCCATTTTAATTTTTATTGCTCTGCGTTATTTCAGCTGGTATGTTTTGTTGTTTCTTTATCTTGAAAGATGTCTAAATGTATCTTTTAGGTATTATTGTATAGGATGACATAATTTTATAAATTAAATATGTACATATGTATGTAAAACAAGAGCTCACGGCTACTCTATTACTTTGCAACTTGGGGCATTATCAAGTTGATGCTGTTTTGAGTTTTGATATGCTCTGAGACAGAAGCACCCAAATATAATGTCTTCAAGACTTCTTCCTGCTCCAGGGTTTCTAGAACACTCCCTAGGGGAGGGGTTGGGGACATGGCTCAGAAAGGAAGATTAATATAAGCATAATAATGTGTTCTGGCCAGCTAATCATGGACATCTAGCCAGTTGACTAGTCATATATGCCTAAGACACAGTGCTGGGTGCTAAATCAAGGAAAAGCTGCCAACCTTGAACAGCACCAATTGTTTTCAAAATCCAGTGTCAAGTCAGAATGGAAGATCCAAGCGATGACCTAACTCATGTCTATTAATCAGTTAGCTTTGAAAGGACTTAAGCGACAACATTTAATTCTGTATTCCTGTATTTATATCCAATATTCTATAAAAGGAAAAGTTTGAAGCTGTTTTGCATAGGTCTCCATTCATCCTCGCCTCTTTCAGACAAGACTTCTAAAACGACTTGCTTTTCTCCCATATTTGTTTGGAAATGGTCAAAAGCCCTTCAACTGGAGCCACCAGGTCATTGAATACAGTCCGTATTTTGTCCCATCAGGCTGAAATAGAGACTTGTTTTTATCTGTCACATTTGCAGCCATCCTCTCCTTTTCACCCCTGCATGCAGTCAACTGGAACATTTCCTCCTTTCAGCTGCCAGAAATGTCAATGATCCAGAATCCTCTCCAAAGCTACCATGTTGTGTCCCACGTGCAATAATAGCGCCACTGATGACAATGATATCTTCCTCTGCTAGACTTACAATAAGACTGTTCAGCATTGTTCCCTTATTAAAATCATCATTTGGTTTGGGCTGTGGTTCCCTGATAGAGTCCATGTGTACAATACTCAGAGCTGTGGCCCAGCGTGTTCTTAAATTAGAGTTAGATCTCTTTAACCCAACACTGGCCCACCACTGTGTGACTTCGTGAGGACCCTGCCTTAGGAATTTCATGAAATCTCTTAGGCAGCAGAAGTACACATTAAAATAAGTATTACTTAAATGCTTGTAAAAGAGCTGTGTTTCAGGCTTCCTTCTTGTCATTAAATGCTGACATATTTTGCCCTTGAAAATAGGAAAATAGGCAGGTGACAAGCAGGTTTTCAGGAATAATTCTTTCCTGAGGCAAAAATCACTTAGTCAAAGATCTCCCTTCCTTTCTCCGGGTAAAAAATGTAGGATACAACTATGGGACCTTAAAATGAATGGAGACAATGGTATCAAATCGATAATAATAGTACTATTATTAATCGCTTATCATGCACTGGGCCTGTTAGCGTTTTACACTGTATTAACTCAATTATTGTAGCAACCTTAAGGGGCAGATATTTCTTTCCTTTTCATTTTTAGATGGGAAGCTGGAGCACAGAGAGGTTGAGTACTTGGATCGGATCTCACAGGTATAGCTATAAAGCTGAGATTTACTGATTCTAAAGCCTACGTGCCTAACTATTGTACAAGGATGTGGTTTTTCCAAGTGTTGCGTGTAGATGTTCCAGAAGCTGCAAATTGTAGCCATGGAAGAGTCATGTTGTGTTAATACGCAGTATTGCTTAGAAGGCTCTCAAATGCTACTTCAGTTTACTGGATTGGATGGTCTGTCCCCCTCTTGCTAGTTCAGCTCAAGTTTCGGCTCTTAGTTCAGTGCTCGTATCTCCTAGCCAGCGATCAGCTCTCAGGTCTGTAATTGTGAGGAACATATGTCACTCTATGGAGCTTTCTTGTTTCTGCAGAAAAGACTAGTTTCAGGGTTTCTAGTTTCTTGATAGCATTCAGGGTTTTCTGCAAAGTCAGCAGAGTGTTCTGCAAGTCTATTTTGAGGGCAAAGTTACTGGCACGTAACGATTCTGAGAGACTGTTTCTGGGCATTTGGATGCCATTTGTTATTGGTGGAGTTGAAGGGATAGAATCTAGGTCTATGATAACAGCATCTGGGTCCTTTGCTGTGTCATATAGGATGGGTGTAAAATGGAATGAGCTAAGAAGGAGAGAAATCGGAAGTATGACGTCATATTCTCTTAGGGCATAAAGTCTGTTTTCAGTATGTTGTGTTTTTATTATTTATTAGACGTTCCTTGAATATATGAGGATGAACCTTATGAACTAGACATTTTTGTAGGTCAAAAACGGTCAGCTAGCAGGAATTTCATCTACCTACATGCACAGACGTACACAGACTCATATGTACATATGTATCTGAAGACATTTATGCTGCCAACTCAGTAAAACAAATAAACAAAGCTCAAAATTACCCAGCGGAATTTTACTTGACTTCCAGGCAATGTTAAAATCTTGTGGGGTGCCTGGGTGGCTCAGGTGGTAGAGCAGCTGCTTTCGGCTCAGGTCGTGATCCTGGAGTCCAGGGATTGAGTCCCGCATCGGGCTCCCTGCTCAACAGGGGGGTCTGCTTCTCCCCTCTCTCTTTCCTTCTCTCTCTCTCTCAAATACATAAAATCTTTAAAAAAAAATAAAATAAAATCTTGTATAACTGAAATTAAAAGGCTGTTCTAAGAATCCATTCTGAGGTTTTTTATAACAAAAGACTGTTTCTGAGACAGACTTGTTTTGGGCATGTTGTGCCCACCAGCACAGTCTCAAAGCAAAATTTACACCCTGGAAGAATAAGATTCAGTCCATGTTAATTTTTTTCTGTATTAAAATCAGTAGAAACGTGTTACCCAAAGCTGACGTTTTGAGTTGGTTTTATACTGGTCTGCTGAAGGCAAAACCTCTTCTCTTGGCAGGCTCATGCCCTTCAGAGGGGTTTGTGGTGGGGGGGGGCGTCTGTGCGGCACTAGTGTGAGTGGGTTTTCATGCCCGATCTTTTTGACAGAAATTACTGCAGTGTGCTGTCTGTGCGCCCCGAGCCGTTTCTTCTTCGGTTATTACACACTCAACTGAAAGAGGGGCCTTGGAATATTTTGATCGTAAACAAATAGCTTGTGGTTAATGTGATCCTCTTTTTGTTCCTCCTTTCTTTCTTTCTGATTAAAGAAATAAGGCAAAGTGCTCACAGAAGGTGGGACTCACCTTCAGCTTGGGGGAAATAGCTCTTAAACTCAAAGAGGAAAAATGGGCAGCTTCCAGAAAGGTGCTCTGTAAACTTCTGCGCTTTGCTTTGTGGGTCAATATCACTGCACTCTGTAGAATCAGGGAATATAAAGTAACACACATATGGAGGCAGTTGACACAAGAGCGACCAAGACATGGTGTGAGGACTCACGTCTCCTCTTTAACCACCAACTTTGCAGTGCATTTGTTTCCTCATCTATAAAACAAGGTGATTCGAAACCATGAAATGGACAGTGAGGTTGGGTGCTGGGTTTCTATTCTTGGCCCTAGAGTTTCTGGCAGCTACCCTGGCAGAAGAACACACGAAACATTTGACCTTGCTTCCATCTTTCATAATGCTCCACGTTGCCCTTGGTGTTTAAATGAACAGGATTCTCCGGACTTGCTGTCAGCAGGGCTTGCACTCTGGGCTGCTTTCCAGCATTGGGTATGGATTTATGCTGAATCATCGACATTTGCTTTCCCAGATGCCCCTTCTCCCAGTTTCTACTGTAGAATTGAGCAAATCTGCCAAAGTCAATGAGAATTGATTTGTTCTTTGTAAACAGCCTAACGTGAAGAAACCTAAATCAACTCCAAAATAGATAGAACTTGGGTGTGATGTACATTAGCAAGAAAATTCTATAAACTTGTAGATCATGTGTTATTTCTTGTGGTGTATCAATAACCAAAATTTATTGGACGTTGTTTGAAGTACTTTCCAGGTATCATCTTGTTTAAACTTCATACAACTCTATAGTAGGGTAACAATGATTGTCACGACATGTGAAAATGCAGACTCTGAGGGCTTTTTTAAGGTCACATACAACTACTTGGTGGCAATGCCCAACACTTGACCTAATCGGATTCCAGAGACGGTGCTTATAACATTGTCCCTCTCTTTGGCTAATGGTGCTTTCTACTCTGATGAACATGTGCCACCTGCTTTCTTAGGTAAGAATTCTCAACTCAAGAGTGAGAGTCTGGTGTTCTAGCCCTAAGATATCAATCCCAAGTTAAAGCAAGTATCTGTGTCCAACTGTACCATGTATAACATGGGAAGATCTCTCTCACACACACACACACACACACACACACACACACACACACGCATACACACACTTGAAATTATATTTGCCTATGTCGGCAAGGTTCTTATCAGGCTGAAATATTTATGTACCTGCTTTGAAACTACAGAACAGATGGCTAGAAAAAACACTGAAATTACATACACTTCTTTCATAGTATAGGGTTTTTGCTGGAAAAAGTCTTCCCAGTGAAGGACTACCAATAAAATGTGAGAAGTGATATGTGACACTTGCAGGCCGATGTGGTTCAGAGAGGTAGTGTTCTCCTCGCCATCTTTTTCCCAACCCCCCCTTGGCTGCATGGAGGAAATTCCCACCACAGGTTGAAGGCGGTGGAACCAAAAATATTCCTGAATTATCACCTGGGTTCCTGAATGATTACCTGGAGAAATACCTACATTGGACTGTAACATGAGTAAGGGATAATCTTGCAATGAATGAAGGCACTGAGATTTTATCTGATATAACAGCTGGAATCACTCAGCCTAGCTATTACTAAAAACAAAGTACAAAACTCTTGTGGCTTCGATCTAGGTCCAGAGTAAAGAGCTGAAGATTCTATTAATGTCCAGCCTTTAAATTGCTCAACAAGTCATTGAATTTAGCCATGCCTTCTGCTAAGCTTCAATGAGGAAAACATTTCTTTCATGGCCACAGAACAATGTTTCTCAAATGGGAGGAATTTTACCCTACTTCCTGCTGGAGGTGTCTGGCAATGTCTGAAGACATCTTTAGTTGTCACAATTTGAGGGATGGAGCTACCGGCCTTGTAGTGGGTAGAGGCCAGGGATACTGTTCAACATCTTACAACGCAGGTGGCAGCTCCTTAAAACAAAAGAAAAATCATCTGGCCCAACATGTCGGTAGTGCCGAGGTTGAGAAACCCTGCCTTCGAAGCATATCTGGAGCCACAGTTAGGAACACTTACAGTGTTCATGTCACATGTCCTGCTCAAGAAATGGTAGACATACGGTCCAATCCCTACTCTATTGGGATCCTCTTTACAAGGTACATCATTCAGTCTCAACAACAAGACTTTCAGTCCTAAGTAGCATGTTGTGGTAGAATAAACACTGGGTGGAGTAGAAAACTTTGACTTTAAAGCTAGATCTTTCTTATTAATAGCTGTTATGAGCTCAGGCAAATTAACAAATCTCCTTAAGCTTTGCTTCTTTCATCAATAAAAGAGAATAATATCACAAGTTTGTGAATACCTACCTATCTCATTGGATGCGAAGCTTTAAATGGGATGATACACATTAAAACATTTGTTATCATCTCCAACATATAATAAGCACTCGATATAAATATTCTTTTCCTTCCCAAGACTTCATAAATGTGACAAAAATAACTTGTTAACAAGATCTGAAATCATTCGGTGGAATAAATCAGAAATAGTTTACAGAGTGACAGAATGTGCTTACACATATATTCATATGTTGTCAGTTTCTTGTTGAATAAATAACTGGTTCCCCGCCCCCCCCAAAAAACTAAAGTTAATATCAGGCCCCAGCTCATATAGTTCCAGTTTTAATTCTAGTTCCTCCATGACAAAGAACTGATAAAACCCTCTGTCTTCAGTGACTTGGAGAAATGTGATTATCCTGATGCAGTCCGAGTTATTTCTTCTGTGACCATTCTGGCTCTATGTGGACTTTTTTCTTTTGTTCCCGTTTCACAGCTTAAGCTATGTCCCACACCTGCCCGATGCTTTTCCTATTCATATCTGCTCATATCCTTGTATCAAGGTCGATATGCCATTGCAGAACGTTCTCATGTGCTCTTTGCAACAGCTCAACCTTCTGACACTGAGTTACAGAGTGTTCACCAACTTTCCTATAACCACAGTTATTTCTGAACCAAATGGTGTCAGCACAGATTAATGCCATGCTAAGCCTTAATGAATGGGGGTGTGCCCATCAATGCTTGCACTAGAAATGTCTTTGTCTTTTGCCTAGAAGATGCTGTATTTGCTCCACGGCCATTTTCTATGTTTTTGAAACAGCCTTGGAAGTTGACAGAAAAGAAGTATCTTTTCTTGTAGTGTTTCCAAATAAATGTATATTTTTTGTGGGAGCAGTGACACAACATAAATATAAATGGACAAATATAATGCGTTTGCAGGCTCTTTGGTGCTGGAGATGGCCAGCTGAGGTCTTGTACTGGCCAGGCCTCACCTAGTGGTACAAGAGGCAGACTCATTACACCCATCATGACCACTGACTTGTTGGGGAACTCTGTTCTAGACTGAACATAAAACAAAAATTAACACAAAGCTCTAACTACCCTCTTTTTACCATGAATTCCCTATATAGTTCCCATTAAAGTTTTGTCTTCTTATTTTCTGGGTTATTATATCAATTGTCACTTTATCTGTAGGAGTTCAGTTCAAGGTTCATAATTATTCCTATTAGCTACAGCAAATGTCTTTACGTGCACACAAATTTGTCCCCATCATTCTTTGTTCTCCTCCTGTTAAGAATTACTTGTTGCCCTCAACTGTCATCCTTCAAACACTATATACAAGATGGCTCTTTTCTTCCTTCAGAAGTGAATATTGAGTTCTGTGCAATTAACACTATTGCAGGGTTGTTCCTGGTATCTCCAGTACATTTGGGACATCTCAGAAGAAGACCTCTATAATAATTTTTTAATTAACATATAATGTATTATTTGTTTCAGGGGTACAGGTTTGTGATTCATCAGTCTTACACAATTCACAGCACTCACCATAGCACATACCCTCGCCAATGTCCATCACCCAGCCACCCTATCCCTCCCACCTTTCTCCCCTCCAGCAACCCTCTCAGTTTGTTGCCTGCAATTAGGATTCTCTTATGGTTTGTCTCCCTCCCTGGTTTCATCTTGTTTCATTTTTCCCTCCCTTCCCCTATGGTCCTCTGTCTTTCTTCTCAAATTCCTCATATCAGCAAGATCATATAATTGTCTTTCTCTGATTGATTTATGTCACTTAGCATAATACCCTCTCATTCCATCCATGTCATTGCAGATGGCAAGATTTCATTTTTTTGATGCCTGCATAGTATTCCATTTTGTATATATACATATATATGTACATTTATCTACATGTATATACATATGTATGTATATACACATACACACACCACATCTTCTTTATCCGTTCATCTGTTGATGGACATCTAAGGTCTTTACATAGTTTGGCTATGGTGGACATGGCTGCTATAAACAAGCTCTATAATAATTTATGTGACTTAAGAACTAATTTCTTCCATGACTTTGCAAATGACATTTTAAAATTAAGAAGTTATTAGCCAAGAAGAAAACACTCCTGGAGATCAAATGCTTGCTTTTACTAATGGCAGTCGGAGAGAACTGGGTTCTGGCACCTGCTTCTGGAAGACCTGTTGATAGCATGGAGAGACCCAGAAGGGTGAGATCAGGGTGGTAGAATAGCAGGAGCCAGTGTGAACATTTAGAGCCTTTAGCCTGGAATAAAGAAGTCCAAAAAGGAGGCTTGGGGCTGCTTTAGCTCTCTGGGGAAGGATTAATAAAATTTATCTCGAATTCTCTGGGTGATCAAACTGAGACTCAAGGGTACAAAAAAAAGCAGTCACAGTAAGAAATTCCAACAGCACATTTAAAGGTTGCTTACTAGTGTCAACAAATAGATGTTATCCTTTCCAGAAGTTTTCCTATGTAAACCTAAACCAAAGTCTAGATACTTATGTGCACGAATACGTATTTGATACCACTGACCGTTTAAGCATTTAAAAATGGGATCATGACCTATATATTTTTCTTAAACTCGGACTCCATATAATGAAGACATGTTAGAAATTGGGAATATCTTATAGTGGACCAGCAGCGTCATGAGTAGTGAGTTTTCCATGAATGCAAGTAAATAAAATAGTGTATAATATAAAATAGTGAAATATGCATGCGGATGCCCCGGGGATCTTGTTAAAATGCAGGTTATGATTCATTAGGTCTGCGGTGGGGTGTGGGATTCTGCATTTCTAACACTCCCAGGTGATGCAAGGGTCTAACTGAGCAACTCCAGGGACACTTAGAACCAATGCCTGTCTTGGGTTGGGATAAAATACTTATCCCTTATAATTTGAATGATTTATTTTATCTTCCTTACATATACATTTATGGAAAAGAATGTTGATTATATATAAGCGGCTTCATTTGCTGTTTTGCCATTACTCATCAGTTTGTTTTCTTTCTTTTCACTAGTACAGGTCTGTAACACTATGGCGATAACTGTGATTATAAGGTCTCCTAATTTAACATTCAGAGCAAATATTATAGCTCCTTAAGTTCCACTGGTTCCTTGTATCTTTATTTTGAAAATTATGTGTCTATAAATTTTAGGATCATTTCTATGTATCTAAGTTCCCATAGTAACAGGAACATTGTATTTAAATGATGTCCTTAGTAATTTTAATAGAAGGAACTAAAATTTTTTTTTAAAGTAACAATAGTAGTGGCTAAGAACAATTAACCAGAGCTTACATGCTAAACATTGCTTTAAGGATTTTATATGCATCAAATGAGTTAATCTAAAGTACAGGCTTATGAAATAGTCATTATTATTTCTTATAGAAAAAAAAAGTGAGATACTGGGAAATTCAATAATTTGCCCGAGGTCTCCCAGCTAGTGAATGGCAGAATTTGAACCCAGGTTCTTGTATTGGTAATCTCAATTAGTTAATAGGCCACACTGGGAAAATTAATTAGGATAATGTGAAATAAGATAGTAACTTAAACTTATATCAGAGGGTGGGTTCCTATTTTATTATCATCAAGCTACCTTCTTTGGTGATAACTTAGTCTTATATATTTCTTAACCTTTGAGAGCATCCGTGCTGCATTTTATAAATTCTAACTTATTTCTGGAATTGTCTTAGACATATGGAATCTCCTGGAGTAACCAGTTTCATGAAATAAAACTTGAAATGGTATTTATAAAATGCATATGAGACTTTTCAGGATTCATAATTATAATATTATGTCATTTGCTAAAACTAAAGCATACCTGAGTTTCAGTATTGGTGTGACTAATGAAAAAAAATTTTTTTTTCAAAATTACACCTAATGCCTGAAGTATTCCACACCATTCTTAAGAGGGAAATTAATTTAGATATGCAATTTATTTTCTAAAGAGGCTTATTTTCTCAGTAAGTAAGTAAACTATGCTTAAGACTTAGCATTCACTCTTTAATATATATATATATTTTTTTGGTCAGCAAGATGAAAAGAGTAGTTACATGAGTAATTCAACCATGTGAGGAGATCTGCCCATTTTGGCACATTGCGGCTACTGCCACTTAGTTACAGAGGAAGGGGAGCAGCAAAATAAGGGCAGCCAACTTCCAGCCCATGAGTAAGACTCTGGTACCCAAGAAACTGGAGGCTCCAGAGTGTCAGTGATGGGGGGAGAAGGAGGGCAGATAGTGGTGGTCTTTCCAGATCAATTCATAGTTCCAAGAATTACCAGGGGCTGTTTGTTTCTATTTCCCAGATGCTTTATTAAATTTTATTAACAGATAATACATTCACAGGATTCAAAAATATGAAAGGCAGGATTTTAACAATGACAGTTAATTGTTCATGGAACTTAGCACATTCCTAAGGAAAGCTCATGTACTGTCCTGCTTCTCTGTGGGAGTATATCCCGCTCATTTTAATTATTTTGTTAATGTTAACGGCACTGCCTTTTGCTCAATACCCTTTTGCAAGGAAAAAGCAATAAAATGCCCAGTACCGGGATAATTGTTGAGTCAAGTGCAGCTGTGGTACAGGTTCTCTGTTGTGTGGATTCCCTTTGCATTTTGTGACGTGTAGTGATGGTCAAGGGCCCGATTAGCAGAGATGGGACGAGGATGATAAACTTGAAAGCCACTGACAATGAGGTTTTCTTTTTTTTTGTTTTAAGATTTTATTTATTTATCTGAGAGAGAAAGAGAGAGGGAGAACGAGCTGGACAGAGGGAGAGAGAGAAGCAGACTTCCAGTGGAGCCGGGACCCCCACATGGGACTTGACCCCAGGACCCTGGAATCTCGACCTGAGCCAAAGGCAGACTCCCAATTGACTGAGCCACCCAGGCGCCTCAACAATGAGGTTTTCTTTACCCAGATGTCAGAACAAGGGCAGTTTTTAAAATTTTTATTTTGTATGCTGATGATTCTTCTCTGAGGCATAATTTATATAGAGTGAAATGCACAAATCTCAAATATATCCCTGAACGAATTTTGTCAAGTGTATACACCTGTGTAGCCATAGAGTAGCTCAAGATAGAATATTGTCATGGCCCTAGAAAATTCTCTTTTGCCCTCTTCCAGGCACAACCTCTCCTTGCTAGCCCTGCACACACATGAATACTCAGAGACAACCATTGTCCTGTCATCCAGCTTAGTATTACCTACTTCTGTCCTTCGTCTGAGTGGATTCACGCAGCGTGTTTCCGCGCCTCTGGCTTCTTTGACTCAACATAATGCTTTTGATATCCATCCACGTTGCTGCATGTTGTGTGGCTCTTGTTTATTGCTATGTGGTATTCCTTCAGGGGATTTCACCACAATTTGTCCATTTTCTAGTCGATGGATTGTCTTCAGTGTTGAGCTGTTATGAGTAGACTTATCATGACCAGTCTTGTCCGGTTCATCTTGTGGATGTATATTTCCATCTCTCTTGGGTAATTAATAGGAGTGGGCCTGTCGAGTCTATTAGGGTGGATGTCTAACTTTATAAGAAACTCCCTAACAATTTTCCCAAGTGTTTGTGTCACTTTCCATTCTCACCGGTGGTGTATGAGGGAACATAGATGCTTCTGATTGCTGTGATAAGCTGCCGCCCGCTCCGTATGTGGGCAGTTCCTCAATCTTAAATATCACCGAGCTGGACAGAGTAGGAGAGAGTAGCAGGCTGGGGATGGGAGGCAATGGAATTAGAGAACCAGTGCATGGAGAGGTAATTCATCCTTCCCCTGCCAGCAGACGAAGCTTTATTTGTTCCCAGAACCGCGCCTCAGCCCCGCGATGTCTGCCAACCTTCCATTAAGAGTCCCACCATCAGCAGACAGGCTGTGCTATAGAATTGACTCCGAGGCTGGCTTTCAGCCCACCTGCGCCTTGACCTCATCTCTGCTTTTTCTCTCTCTACACCCATGCTGCATTCATCCAGTTCTACACGCTCTGCCCTTCTGTTTTTGGCAATTACTTGGTTGGTCCTGTTATCACTGAAGGCTTGTCATCATGCGTGTTCCCCTTTCATAACGGGTGTGTAACTCTGGGCAAATTACCTAACATCTTTGAGCTTCTGTTTCCTCGTCTGTAAAATAGGGATAAGAATGCTGTTGAGTGTTAAAAAGTTAACGCAACCGCGAATGCCTAGAAGGGGTTCTGCCAGCGTCCTGGCACACATAGCATATGCTCCGAAAATGCGGACTATTCCATTTCCAGCACGGCTCCTCCTGCTATGTTTCTTCCATGTGATGGTCTCTCCAAAGCTCTGGTCTCCTGAATGGGTAATTCTGGCAGAAGACCCTCTTTGGAACTGCGCTAGGCATATTTGTTGAGTGTTCCAAGCCCATTTCAAGGCTCAGCCACAAACTGTCACTCTGCGCAGTGGTTGACACGGGAGAGTTAGTGATTAAGTAGTTAATACGACCGCATTTCCACTGCAGACTTTAAGTGCCTGCCAGCTTGATCTGGATTTCCTTTGGATTTCCTCTCCCATATTTCCAAGATGAAGATGAAATTTTAAGGATTATATGCAAAATGGAGATCTCCATTATGCATTTCAAGGGTTTTAATACATCATTCAGTTCTAATTTTGACACGTAAAGAGCATCTTCCTTTAAAAATTGTGAGCACATGGGACGCCTGAGTGGCTCGGTGGGTTGAGCCTTTGCCCTTGGCTCAGGTCATGATCTCAGGGTCCTGGGATCGAGCCCCGCATCAGGCTCTCTGCTCGGCAAGAAGCCTGCTTCCTCCTCTCTCTCTGCCTGCCTCTCTGCCTACTTGTGATCTCTCTCTGTGTGTCAAATAAATAAATAAAATCTTTTTAAAAAATTGTGAGCACAGGCGGGGTATCTGAACACTATTATTCTTCATTCCTGATGCTCGTAAGATCTCAGGTACCTTCCTTATTCACAGCAGAGAGGGCTTAGTGAGTCCTAGGAACAGGAAGGTCATGGTTTTTATCTTAAACTGTGTCATCCCGTAGCTGCCTACTTTCTTCCAAGCTCTTCCTTCGGCAGTATTCAGGCAGGATGCCCCTGAGTCAGTCTAGCTCTTCCCGTTCATTCTCTGCTGCCTTGTGCCAGCATCATGCATGGGTACGCTCAGCCTGCATGCAGATCTCCCTCCTTGTCCTGTCCTCTCGGGATCCCTCCCCCAGCACACACATCGCATGCTTCTCTTCTCCGTGCCTTTACACACAGCCCCCGTGTGGCTGGTGAGGACTTCCTTTCACCAACTCGAAAGCACTGCCTGGCACTCTTTCCCTGATTTTGCTGCTCTCCTTCACAGCGAAACTCTTCCCGAGAGTTGTCTGCACACACAATCTCTCCTCCCTCCCCTCCCATTCTCACCTCCACACACACACTCTGCAGCAAAGTTTTTATCACAATTATCAAAGTCCAACATCTTGTCATCTGTTGTCATCTCACTTGGCCCCTTAAGCATTACTTGATGTGGCCAATGGGTCTTCTTCTTCCCTGAAATTTATCCAGAAGTTTCTGGGGCACCATAGTTGCTGGTTTTTTTGCTCGAATTCTCTTCTCCCAGATAATCATGGTGATGCCCCCCCGCCCCCGAACTGTACCTGTTTTTGGAGGCCTTCCAAGTCCCAGATTGTCCTAACCCAAGCAGCAACTTTTACCTCCTTGCTTCACTTTATACTTAAAAAATGACAAGAACACTTATCCATTCCTGACATTCTCATTTATTTATATACATGTCACTATTCATAGGGGAGTCTGTAACCCTCAAATCGCTCATTTGGCAAAAATGATAGCTGACATTTATTGATGACCTGCCACTTGCAAGTTAGCTCATTACTCACTTGAAATGCAAAGTGGGAATTAGGCTCTTGCTTAGACATGCGCGCAAACTGAGGGACAGAGAAGTTCAATAATTGCACTTGGTCTCTGAGCTCTAGGTATCAGAGAAAGAATTCCGATCTGGCCGTTCTGATGCCAGGACCCGTGATTAAAACCTGAGTTGAAAACCATTGGGTTATGCTGCTTCCTCGTGCTTTCGGAGAGTGCACTGAGAAATCTGGGGGAACAGAACATTTTCAAAGGACATCAACTAGAGAGAACTAATATTTTATGTTTCCTCTGGAGCCCTGAGAATTTCGAGGTTTGGCTTTGTGACGGACTCAGGAAGTAATAGATCATACACAGCAAAGTATTCATCTCAATTTGCATTGAATGTGGCAAGGGTTTATTAAATGAGAAGGTGCATTATAGGTCTTGCGTAAGTCTTAGAATAAGGATATAAATTTCTAAAACTTGCAGTTTATAAATGGCAAGCTATAAGTTAGTTGACTCGTTAACGAGTCGTTAATCTAAGATGAACCAGAATGAGTTCCCAATTAAAAAAAAAAATAAGATGAGCTGGTCTATACTTTCTTTCCATTGACTCTTAATCATTAAAGCTGAGGCCTTCCTGGATTGTTGGCAAGGGAGAGCAGGTTTTAACGAATTTTGCAGCTAGAGAGAGCAGGTGTTTCCCACCTGTTCGGTTTCGACTCCCAGGCTGAACTTTGCCTCCTTTACACAAACCTACACAGCACACTCTGTGAGCTTGTTAGCGCTCCTGTAAACTGTTGATTTGTGGCTGCTAAGCCTGCATAGCCCTGAGCCAGAGCCAACCTGCCCAGAAACCATGATGTAGGTCTAACCTGTTTCCAGTAAATGCCATCACTGCCTCTTGAGTAACTCCCTAAGGCATCTCATCTCCCACCTGCTGCTTCTCCCCCCAAAAAAGAGGCCACCAGTTCTTTGAAAGTGTTACATTAACGACTTCATGTACAGCCCCTCCCAAAAATGTTTGCATTTGGGGAAGAGGACAATTAGAGAGGCAGATGTGGAGTTACACAAGTGAAAAGTCTTTATTACCCAGCTACTGGAGACTCTGGGAACCCTCAAATCCTAACAGACCAGTAACCCAGTCCCTGTGGGTATCTGAGGGATAGTAGTTTTATACAACTGCTCTACTAATAAAGTGTTGGAGCTGTCCACTAATCTTCCCAAAATGTTCTTCTAGTCTGTGTTTCCTCCGCACCCCCACAGAGACCCCCTCTTTGACGATCTTATTTGTCCGGCCATTCAGACTGGAATGTATTCACTATACCCCTGGCCTTTGGTTTGCACACAGATTCTGACTCAGCAGGTCTGAGGTAGGGCCTGAGAGTCTGCATTTCTAATCAGCTCCGGGAGGGTGGGGTTGTGTTGAGGCTGCTGGTCTACCAGATGACTCTTTGCAGAGCAAGTTCCTAGGTCAGTTCTTCTCACACCTGAGAATGCATTAAAATGTCCTGGGGCTTGCTAAAACACAGATTTCTGGGCCCTGCTGCAAGACATTCTGATTCAGTAGATCTTGGATGGAGCCTGGGAATTTGCATCTCTACAAAGTTCCCTGGAGATCCTGATACTGCTGATTTGGTACCCTCACTTTGAGAACCACCGTCCTAGATTATTGTAGGAGCCCCAGACTTGTCTTTCTGTTCCGTCTACTTTGTGATTTCCCTACCACCAGAATTATCCTTAAAATGCTTAAAATGGTAATTTTGTATATTCTCATCTTGTTTACAAAGCTATGTAATAATATGCAGTGTGCCATTTAATAGACTTCTAGACCCTGATGTGTTGTGACACACGGTTAGAAATAAGCATCCCTTAAACAGAATTTTTTTCAGGGGCGTCTCTCTCTAAAGGCAGCTATGAGATACGGTCTACCGAGCACACTTTTATCTGTATTTATCAGCGCCTTAAGTGGTTCTTTATTTCAGGGACTTATGCAGACTACAAAAGCATTTGTTGAGAAGGAATAAACATAAACGATAAAATGGCGTCTATCAATGTTTTAGCGATCCATAACTAAGACTTAATATCAGCTTGGAACCCATCATGCTATACAGCAGAATTCCGCCATCAACCCCCATGGGCGATGTCTTGAGAAATCGGGCCAGTGTCAGCAAGAGAAGCTGCCTATTCTGTTCAGACCTAAACCTGTCTTTGCTTGGCTGTAGCTTTGCTAATCCTTTGCTGGGAAACCGGTGCCATTTCCTTTCCGGGCTGCTAGATTCAAGGGTTATTTGTTGCTACTGCCGTTTTGTTTTGTTGTGGGGATTTGGGTCCTAATTCTTTTTCTTTGAATCTGTAAATACTCCAAGTGCCTTCCATAAAGAGGCTTGACTTGCCTCCAGGCTGCCCTGCCAGATGCTGGCATCCAGTTTTGCTAACCGATCCGAGAGATGGATTCTGTGGGTTTGTTTGGATTCGAAGTTTGTGCCAAATGGGCACGATGTCCTTAGTCCGCCTTCTTAGCACACAAGTACCGAAGGCAACCTATTACTCCTCTCCCTTGCATGGGAGCAGTCACATTTTTTATTGAGTCTGACCTAAAATTTGATTTCCATTTTACACGATGTTCTGGCTTTATCGTGTAAGCCCACCCGCCTCCCTTGCTGTTTTGCCATTTCATGCCCAAGTTCATCTAGGACTTCTGCTAGCATTTGAGCCCTTTCTGGCCTCCGTCTTCCTTTCCAACCTCAGCTCCTGGCACTGTGGCCTTTCTAGTCCAGCCACTCGCCAAGGAAGTCATAAACGCGTGGGCCTCTCCTCTTCTGCTTACTTAGTTCCCTTCCCAAAACGTCCTCTCTGCCCTGTCTCCTCTCCTGGTCTCCATTCCCACCTGGTTACGCCCACACAGGCAGTCCTACCCAGATCTTGAACGGAATCTTGTTGAGCCCAATGAAAATCAGGTGGTGGGTCCCCAAAAGGCTACGGACTGTAACTCATCTCGGTGTTTTGGGTTTTTTTGTTTTTGTTTTTTGGTGGTTTTCTTTTTTTGTCTGGTTTTCGCAGGAATGTGTGTGAGGGAGGAAGGAGGTATTTGCTGCAGGCAAATGTTTGAACGTTCAGGCAGACTAGGGGGAGAAGCAGATGAGGGTGGGTAAATGCGGGCGCAGTTGATGCAGAGTTGGCATGCTGAAAGGAATGTTTGCCCTAATCATCTCTGCTTGCTTTTCGTAAGTAAGACCTGAAGCCATTAAAAGTAGAAACTACTGTAACCAAACTGACATTTTTTTTTTTTAGTACTCTTGGTACATGGTATACTCATTCTCCATATTTTTAGAGTTTTTGAAAAGTAAAAAGATTCAAAACTGTCAGAGTCAGCTCTTCCTTCACTGTTCACTACCCTTCAGTAGAAAAAAGGAAAGAGCTAGGCTGTTTGTTTTGGGCTTTTATGCGTTGACACAGACACATTGGGAGGATTTGAAATGGATTACGGTTTGAAACTGGAGTTCCTTTGACTCTTTCTTATCTTTTATATTTTCACCCATAGGTATCCTTGATTGATATTATATGTCATTTGTGTCAGGGGACAAGCCACCGTTTAAAACGGTGATGCTCTCAGCGATCACTGCTGTATGTCTGTATACCTAAAAGGGAGCTAAGAATTCATCAGGCCTGAGGTGTAAAAATAACTTACTCTTAATTATGAGCGTATTTATGAACAGCAGCTTCTCTCTTCAGGACAACGAAACCCAGAGTCTTGAGGAGCAATGATGTCAGTCAGTTGACCAGACCTCCTTTGGAGTCAGGGCTCCGCTCTCCTGCTGTGACAGGTGCTGGCCCAGGTCCTGGGTACCGGAGGATGTTGGGCAGCACCCCGACCCTCCGCCCCCTAGACGCCAGTAGCACCCCATCAGACTGACCACCAAAATGTCTCCCGAATCTGCCAAACGCCCAAGGCTGGAGGGAAGAGCTCTGGCAGCTACATGGCTCCCTACAGAGAACCACTGGTCTATTGAGAATCTAAAAGTGAGACGGGAAAAGCCAGGTTTCTCCCTGAAAATTGTCCAAGCACAAAGGAGAATAGAAGTATTCTGCAGAATAGAGATTGCATTCTTTTCATGGTATCACCACCTCCCTCCCACCTAATTTCTGCTAAACTTTTATAGTGAAGGGCTCCTCCGGCATTTAAATGGCAAAAGGGAGAAGATGCTACAGTTTCATTTTTTTCCCCCAAGTATGTTTATTTTATTTTTTCAGTGTTCCAAGATGGATTGTTCATGCACCACACCCAGTGCTCCATGTGACACTTGCCCTTCTCAATACCCACCGCCAGGCTCGCCCAACCCCCCACCCCCGCCCCTCCAATACCCTCAGTCTGTTGCTCCCAGTCCACAGTCTCTCCTGGTTTCATTTTGGAAGAGTTTAGCGAGGTTAGGAATGGTCCAGTTTTAAAGTAGGGAGGCTGTTTTACGTCAGATTGTGGTAGGAAATTTTAAAGTAGGTGTAATAGTGTTCCAGGCTTCCATTATCTGTTCAAAAGAAATTTATTTATTTATTCATCTATCTATCTATTTATTTATTTATTTTTAAAGATTTTATCTATTTACTTGACAGAGAGGGAGAGCAGAAGCAGGGGGAGCAGCAGGCAGAGGCAGAAGCAGACTCCCTGCTTAGGATGCGGGACTCGATCCCGGGACCCTGGGACTATGACCTGAGCCGAAGGTAGATGCTTAACTATCTGAGCCACCCAGGTGCCCCAGAAAATAATTTATTTAATATAATTTCCTGGCATCATAAAGATGGAGCTAGGAATACTATTCATAACGTTATCCCCAAACATAGCTCTGACTAGACTAATTTTAACCTTTTCCTGCTGACAAATCTCACCCTTCCCGTGTTCTTCCTCAATTTTGCCTGTCGGTGCAACTCACTCCTCCATATTTGTCATAATAGAAGGCCTAGCTAAGATAGAGATAATTAAGCCAATTTGATTTTCAAGGCTTGAATAATTAATAACTATGATTTTGGCATTTTAAGAATGTTATGCTGACCTCGTTCTTTGCTCAGTGATGAAAATTAAATGCAAGAGATGTGCATTAGAGCAAGGCCCTTAGCGGGATAAAGATTTCATTTATAATGTTTCCTAATGTTCCCTTTTTTTTTAGTTTACACAGCCCACATTGAGCCTTTTCCCAAAGTAATCATTAGTTATTATTTGAACTATTAAACATACACCTCCTTAAGCTGGTATTGGGTTGTTACATTAATCAAGGTAGTGACAAGCACGATTTAGTCCCGGAACTTTTAATCTGCCTTGAAGTAAAACTAATGTTCACTTTTAAATGAGCTATTAAACAAATCCAACGACTTTAAGAGGTGAAAAGCATTCTCCTGTCCCAGGAGCTCAAATTGCATTCGACAGTTGCCTGTGAATCTCAACCAGAAGTTGAGATTTTCCCTTTCTCCCCAGGTGGGGAGCAACTGTAGTAGTTGTGCCCCTGAAGGCTTCTCCACTTCCAAAAGACAATTTCCTTCCTCTCTAGAAGAAATCAAAGAGGAAGGACAGGCATCCTCTGGATGAGAATTTAAGAAGAAATTGCTCAGCAAGTAGGGAGCTAGCTAGCCGGAGAGAGATAGAAGAAAGATACAGAATTGCAGGAAAAAAAAACAACAAGGGAATTTTAAAGTGTTTGTGGGTGGAGGGGAGATGACTGTAAACAAAGCCAAGAGCTAAATATAGAAATTGTGGAAATAAATAGCCCGTGCTCCCTGAGTAGCCAAAGCTTTGATGCTAAGCAGCAAAGCAGCTCCGAAAGGGTTCCTGTGTAAAGCTATAAACAGGAAAGAATTAAGAATATGCTGATTAAGAGAAACAAACATGGTTTACCTCTGGATTTTGCTATTTATGGAATAAAAAGCAAGAATGTCAAAGCAAGCATTTTGTATAATTAAAATTCTGGAGTGTAGGGAGGGAAAAAGGCAGAGTCCATTGTCTTGCAATGTCTACTACATAATTCACTGACACCTTTAAAAGGGTAGGTACCTTTTCCTAATCATATTTTTTAATTGGTAGAGAAACCTTGGTCATGAGCTCTGATGAAACAGGACTGAAATCAAACCAGAAGGCAGAAGAGAGCATGAAGGGAGAATCTAATTGGAGCTAGATAATGTGTCTAAAGTACACTTTGTGTGTGTTTTTCTTTTTCATTTTCTTGAATCAGTATTCATGGAAATTTCCATTAGTCGGGTGACACTGGGCATGTAATAGAGGTCTTAGTTTATTTGGTGTTAACTTGAGAATGCGGCTAATTAGGGGAGTTGAAATGATCCAAAAACATAAATGGAGTGGTCCATCAAAATATTGTTCTACCTCTTGTTTCTTTTAGAGATACTTACTATTTTACTATTAGAATGGATGGATTTAGACCTTAAAGTTAAAACAAAACACGAGGATGGTGAATTTTTAAAGTTAAGTTTCAATTTAATTCTATGAAGCGATATCTATGAAATAACAGATTTGCTGTAGTTTCAAGTAGTTAGAAGAGAAAAAGGACCTGGCTCTTTAAGAAACTTGGTGGTAAGATGGTAAATCACTCCACAGGAGAAAAAAGTTGGGGAGGCTCTTGGGGGGAAGAGCAGTGAGGATCTTGGAGGGGAGAGCGGTGTGGGGGGTAGTGTGCCTGTAGACATACTCTTTTTCTGTTGAAGGAGAGATGTGTGTCTTTGTGACTGAGGGATACTATTCTGGCTCAGACCACAAAGCATTCCCAGACAGAGAGAGAATTATTGGGACTCCACTGTCTTTCAGGAAATGCTCATCTGATTACTATTAAACCTAGAAGACGTAGTGATACACTTACACGGAAAGAACGTTCTTCCTCTAGATGGAGGAACCCTGCTAGCAATTGATCTAGTATCCATTTTCCCTGTATGCTTCCCAGCTTCCCTTGTAGCTAGGTGTGTCTGGGAGACTAAATTCTAGCCAAGAGGTGGAAACAGAAGCCAGTGAGACTTCCGGAACATTTTCTTAAAGGGAAGGGCATATGTGTCTTTAATATTCCTTCTCTTCGGTCACCGATATGAATTGTATTTCAGTAGTCATCTCTACCCTGAGGGAGAAACCACATGCTGAGGACTAAGAAACTGCCCCATAGGAAAAGCTGGGACCCACTCAGCCATGTCATGCCGACCTGCCCAGCCTGCACTCCTAGCTCTGGGCTTTTTTTTTTTTCCCCCAACCTAAGAGAGAAGTCTTTATCCTGTCGAAGCTACTGTTATTTTGGCCTTTTCTTCTTCTTTTTTTACTTATAGGTGAACATAAATTGTTACTGATACACGTTCACTATTGATTATAAGTAGGATTAAAAGATATTTAATTAATATTTAGAAAGTTATGTGATTTTCCCAGTCTGTGCTCCTACGAGGGCAATATCTTTGCTTGAAAACAGATATCAATCAGTCAAATGTATTTGAACGTGTATAGATTGCAAAGAAGCATGAAATGGAATTTCGACCCTCGAGTAATTTTGTAACATGAAAAAACAAGACATTAAAAAATGCGCGCACATACACATTCACACACATGCATTTATACACACACATACATACATGTAAAACAATGTAGAACATTCCATTGTGTAGCAGTTCAATCCAATAGAACCGGTGGAGCAAGGAGGGAAAGATTAACACACAGAATAAAATCCTCAGCAGCTCAGAGGACGCAGCTCAAAGAGACTGGGGAGTCTAGGCAGAGAATTAGGTTTTGAAGATGAGAATGAGAGATTAGACAGGTGACGAGAAGGGGAAGTGGGATACAGTGAATATAGTGTCAACAAAATGGAAGAATTTTAGGTTATCTCAATAGGACATATTTACAGCCAAAATCCTGGTGAAAGGATCTTTTGCTAATAAGGCTCATTTCTCTCAGTTGGTCTTGATGGAATGCATGAGCTGCCATGAGAGACCACACTGTTCCCCTGGTGGAATTTTCAGGAAAACTGTGCAATTAGGGTCTGATTTCTGTCTATGAAGAATCCTTACCGTGTCTATATCAACTTGCAATTCTGCGGGTCAAGAGATGAGGGAAGGATTGTGGTGTGGTGACTGTGTCTGGGAAGGAGGAAACTTGACAGAAGGCTTTGGTTATTGTTGGCTGCCTTGCTAGTGGAAATAAAAGAACATTCCAGAAGGTGAGGTGAGAGGAGATAAGAGGGAGAAATGTGACAAAGAGGTTTGGTAGGACCAGGTGGAAGATCAATATTGTGAGGAAAAAAGATGGAGGTTGGAATGGGGTGTGGAAAAAGTACCAAACACAGTCCAGTTGAAGAGGAAGAGAATCAGTGAATCAGAAAGAAACACGAAACTGAGAAATAAAATTGACTTTCTTTCACGATGACAAGATACTTTATGTCGGAAACCCCAAAGAATCTACCAAAAAAATCCTGTCTGGGGCAAATAAATGAGTCCAGAGAGATTGTAGGATATAAGGTCAGTGTATAAAAGCCAATTGTTTTTCTATACTCCAGCAGTGTTCAGCTGGAACTTGACACTTAAAAAAGAAACCCCATTCATAATCATACCAAAATTGAAATGCTTAAGATCAATCTAACAAAATGTGTCAAGGATCTTGCACATAAACAACCACAAAACACTGATGAAACAGTCAAAGAAGGAGCCCCTGGGTGTCTCAGTCATTAAGCATGTGCCTTCGGCTCAGGTTATGATCTGAGGGCGCTAGGATCGAGCCCTGGATGAGGCTCTGTGCTTGGGGTGGGGGGTGTGCAACACTTGCTGCTCCCTCTCCCGCCCCCCCCCCAACGTTGGTGTTCCTTCTCTGTTTCTCTTTCTGTCAAATAAATAAAATCTTAAAAAAAAGAGAAACAAAGAAGATCTGATAAAGATCTTTCTGATGAAAAAATCAAATAAATCAGGAGACATTCTCTGCTCATGGATGGAAAGCTTCAGTATGGTAAAGATGTCAGTTCTTCCCAACTGAACTATAGATTCATACTATTCTATATAGAACTTATATATAGAGATCTCTCTCCATTATATATATCATACATAGAACTATAAATATAGTGTATATATATATATATACACACACATACACACACACACACACTTATATAGAGAACTATATAGGACAATTAAAGTCCTAGAAAACTTAAAAAAAATCAACATACTTAAAAAAATTATATGGTAATGCAAAGAACTGAGAATAGCCAACACAATACTAAAACAGGAGAACAAAGTTGAAGAACTCCCACTATCTGATTTTGAAACTTACTATAAAGTCACAGTAATCAACACACTTGTATGTTTGTGAATGCTTGCTGTAACTTTAATTATATTCTAAGTCGGAAAACTGTGTTAAGGCAGGTGTGTTGTGATATCGTGTCCACGGTCATCTAGCGGTTTCAGTTTTACCATCTATAAAATGGGAATAAAATTAATTCTCAGTTTTCCCCCTTTTTAAACTTTCCATGTGTGTATTTTCAGGGTTATATGGAGAAAAAGAACTCTTTGTCTATCTTATAAAGAATTGGCTCACATAGTTACGGAAGCTGAGAAATCCCAGAGTCTACTGTCCAGTCCAAAGGCCTGAGAACCAAGAGAGCTGATGGCATAAGACACAGTCTGAGAGCAGAAGATCATTGTCCTAGCTTGAACGGTCAGGCAGAGAATGAATTCTTCCTTTCTCTGTCTTTTTGTTTGATTCAGGCTCTCAATGAATTAGATGGTGACCACCCACATTGAGAAGAGCAATCTGCTTTTCTCAACCTACAGATTCAAAAGCTAATCTCAGCCAGAAACACCCTCACAGACATACTTTGAAATAATGTTTGGCCAAATATCTGGATACCCCCTGGCCTGTCAAGTTGAAACATAAAAATAGACATCACAATGTGTCTGATGTTTTATGATCTGAGATAGTGAAATTTGGCCTTTAAAAAAAAGGTAATATAAGCCCTACGCTTCCTGGAGTATCCTGTTATGAAAGATAAACTCCAGAATTTCAGTGGCTTAACACAGGTGATGTGGCAATGTTGGGGTTCAGAGAGGATGGTCAAAAAGGAATCATGAGATGTCTTCAGTGCAAAAATGTGGTTTTATGAAAGCGTGGGGACAGAACCCCTCACATAGGAGTCCGGTGTGTGTGTGTGTGTGTTGTTGGTCTAAAGATGGCTTTCTTTTACACGGTAATTCAGAACCTAGGCTCTGTCCAGTATAGTGGTTCCAATATTTCTTAGGGTCTCCTTGACCCCTATGTAAAGGAAGAAGAGGAGAGAAAGAGACTTGCAAATGACCCTCATCTCTTCCATTCACATTCCATTTGTTAGATCTAGTGATAGGACCCTTTACATGAAAGGGGTGCTGTGAGTTGTGGTTCATGATTAGGGGGAGATTTTCTGCGATTCCGTACACTGTGTAAGGCAAAGTGCAAAATTTGGTGGAGTTAGCCACCTCTGCTAAGGTCTGCACAGCCTGCTAATGCTGACCTGCCCAAACCCACTTACGTGTGTAGAGAAAAGAGTGGCAGCATTGTAATCCTCCATGGTGATCACTGAGTGTTACGGTGACATTGACCCCTTAGGTTTGTATACCCTTTAAATGGTTTAATAATAATTTCATCAGAAAATGTTTTTAAAGCACTTGGGAATGCTTACATATTATCAAAACATTATTAAGAAAATCACCAGTTACATATAGTCACAGGATTCAATGCTCTTTCATGTAACAAAAGAACCTTTTAATGCTCTATTTTTCTTTTTATCTTTAAAAATAGAATTGCACAATAGATAGGAGGTAATGTGAGAACCATCGTGTCTGGAATTAATTTTTCCTTGTATTTGCGCTGATGTGTTCTCTCTCTCTCTTCTCTTCTTTCCTCCCTTAGTCTCTCAATTTTCCGTAATTAACATATTTTCTTTAAAAAATAGCATCTGATAGCCTAAAAATCAAAAATCTTTTTCAAATAAGAAGAGATGCTTCTTCTGAGTGCATTAGTGCAAATCTAACTGTTTACAAGTAAGGGAACAATTAAGAACCAGAAAGCCTGGTATTTCTTACCAAGTGCTCTTTGTTTGGAATCTCTGAGTGTCCATTCGAGTGGTCCTCAAGCTTCAGAGTGTATCAGAATCACCTGGAGAATTTGTGATGGCAGACGTTGCCAGGTTGCCCCTCTAGAGTTTCCAGCTCAGTTAAGTCTGGAAAAGGGCCCAGGAACTGGTGTTTCTAACAAGCTCCTCGGTGATGTGCTATTGCTATACTGGGGATCCTACTTTGAAAACCACTGATGATCCTATCAAGTAATAGTAGAAGAGGTAATGATAAAGGTATTACATCCATGCAGTTTCTTGAAGGTTGGACTATTTGATGTGTCTCAGCTTTTGTACTAAAAAAAAAAAAAAATAATAATGCCGAAAGACATAAAGTGCTTAAGACTCAAGTTAATTTAATTCCATAATCATAAGGCAGGATAGCAGCAACTTTAGTACGTGGAGACTTCTGTACTTAATTTTGACTGACCCACATAGAGCAAGTGTGATTCGCTTGACTCAAAATTGAAAACCCAAATAACCTAGGTTCTGAAACACGGTAGGTGTTTATAATGATGCCTAAAAGGAAACCAATTGCTTATTCGAGTGATAGGAGGGATTAGGCCAAAGGTATAGAGGGAATAAGTTGCTCAGACATTAAGGAAAGAAGCAAGAAAATTACAAAAACTAATTTGTAAAATCACGGACAAGCAAGGTAGAATATTTTCATTAAATGTGAATCCGGGATCCGAGCTATACAGATTTAAGAATTTTGGCTTGAGTATTTACTTACTTACAGAGGAAATAATTCTGAGGCAGATTTATTTTTAGGGTTTACTTTTATCTAAGGGAGAAGAAATATGTTGTGCAATAATGAACAAATGGTCTGCCCCTTGAATGTTCAATACTTACATTAAGGATTCCTGGGTTATTTATTTGGAAAGATTACATACGCAGGGAGAGTGTATCTGGTAAAAATTGAGGCTTCATAAAACATTTTGAAATTCAGTTGTTCTAGACTCTAGAGAATAAAGTAACTTATCATAGCAGCGCCTGGGTCGCTCAGTCAGTTAAGCATTTGCCCTCTGTTCAGGTCAAGATCCCAGCATCCTGGGATCAGGTCCTGCCTCGGGATACCCGCTAAGTAGGGAGCCTGCTTCTCCTTCTCCCTCTGACTGCTGCTCCCCCTGCGTGTGCTCTCTCTATGTCAAATAAATAAGTAAAGTTTTTTTAAAAAATAATTTATCATAAAAGGAATACTGTGAAAAGAAAGAACAAAAGTTACAGTGGATTCCATTTTGAAAGTATGAGCACCCTCCTGGAATGAGTGCGCAAGACACACTTTAAAAGACAATGGTGTTGATCAATAATGTGATTCTTTGAGTCGACCTGGAAGGAGACCCCTCCCACACCAGGAAGGTAATACTCAAGCAGCTGAGGAAGCTAATGATATTTCTTCGGTTTTGCCCTTGATGAAAAATTCTAATATGATTATTTTTTTCTGAACTCCATTTACAAAGGAGTCATTAAACCTGACAATGTTCCTTTTTTTAAAAAATATTTTATTTATTTTGAGGGAGAGGGGAATAGAGAAAGAGAGAGAGAGTGCTGGAAAGAGCAGAGGGGAGGGAGAAGCAGACTCCCCGCTGAGCAGGGAGCAAGAGGAAGCTCAGCTCCGTCCCAGGATCCTGGGATCATGATCTGAGCTGAAGGCAGATGTTTAACTGCTTAACCAACTGAGCCGCCCTGGTGCCCCAAACATGAGAATATTTTGGTTTGAAGGAAGAAGAGTATAAAAGAAATTCTGCCCAGCATTTTGCCAAAGACAGTTTTATTTGAGAGCCTTTTCACTCTCAGTTGCTCCTTATTTGATTGCCCAACTTAATATCTCAGAAAAATTATCCAAGGACTGGCTTTTGTGGTTATCTCTCTTGGCACCATTCTATGGCTTCTGTGTTTTTTCAGTGTTCTGCCTTGAGAAGGTGAAGTTCATGTGTAAGCATGCGCAGAAACCCACGGTCAGCACCCTCAGTTTTTTAGGGGATCATGTCACAGCTGCCACCATCATCAAACAGCCGCTTCAGCAGCAACTCCCAGGAGGTAGAAGGAAGGGAGGTGACCTGGGGCCCTTCTATTTCTTTCCTTCCTTCTCCATTTACCCTGGCTGGGTTTCTGGCTAGGTTCCTCCTTCCTGCCCTGACTCCACTGGGAATGGCCAGCCTATGAGATGACCCCAGTGTATCAACTTTCCTTGTGCTTTGGTACCATAATCTTGCTAGCTGGGAGAGGTGGCATGCCCTTTGGTTCCTCCTTACCCACCTTGCTCTTGTCCTCTTTCCTTCTTCCCTCCTTCCCTCCCTCCCTTTCTTCCTCCCTTCCTTCCTCCCTTCCTTCCTCCCTTCCTTCCTTCCTCCTTCCTTCCGACCTAGCTTTCTTTCCAGAAATATCTTTTGGTAAATACTAGAAAACTATAGACTATTATAGAAAAAAATATCTTTCAACTGTTTTTGCTTTAGTTGTTTGCATTACCTAAGAAACTACTTAATTCATGTACTTTTGTTTTCAGGCCTCAGTGATTCAATTTATGCTTTGGTCTCTCTGTCGCTTGCACTAACATTCTCTTTCCTTAACTCTGTCTTTGCTTATTCTCTTTTCCAATTTCTAGTCCCTGAATTTTTGAAAGATTCTATACGTCTCATCAATTGATAGAAATAAGCTAGCTGCACTGTGTTGCCATTTTGCAACCTTTTTAATGAAGGTAGTAAATGATTGATTTCCGCAGGGAATTTCTTGTGAAAGTAAAGACAAAGGTGTGTTGGAAGGAGATAAATGTTTTATTATCTTTCTTTGTTCTGTTTCTGCCTACTGTTCTGAAGCTGAAATTGGAGTAAACAGAAGGCCTCTTAAAAGGGTTTTTACGGGATATTTTCTTTCTCATTGTTAGGTAGTACAAATTTGAAGCATACACCTATATTGCTCCATTGTTCCCTTTTTGGCTCCAAGCTTAAGAATTCCAACAAGATCATTTATTCAAACTTCCATTTGACAAGTAGCCTACTACCCATCTCCCAAATCTGCTGAGATCTTACTCTGGTAACTTAAAATCTTATACTCTGGTAACTTAAAATCTTATACTCTGTCTTTAAAACATTTCACTTTTTAATGAATGTGTAGAAAGGTCATAAAAATTCCCTCCTTTCCACATTAGCTACTGAAGTCTTATTTCTGCATGTACAATTTGAAGTCCCAGTTTCATTTCTCACTTCTAAATCTGTGCCAAATCTGAGTTATCTCAAGATTCCTGGTGGGTAAGCCTTCTGTAGTCACTTGTTCTTGAACTTTAGCCTTGCAATAAATATTAGTTTGGTCTCTTAATGACTCCCAGGCCTTTTCTTTCCATTCTTCCTACAGGTTTCTCCTCTCAGGAACTATAACTCTTGAGTTTTATAGTCTTCCCATGTGTTGTCTCCCTTCCTCTCTCCCTCCCTCCCTCCTTTGCTTCTTTCTTTCCTTCTTCCCTCCCTCCCTCCCTCCCTCCGTTCGTTCGTTCGTTCCTTCCTTCCAGATTTATTTATTTCTTTTAGAGAGAGAGTGAGTGAACAAGTGAGTGTGGAGAGGGGCAGAGGGAGAGGGAGAGAGAAAATTTAGCAGACTCCTTACTGAACTTGGAGCCTGATGCAGGGTTCGGTCTCACGATGCTGAGATCATGACCTCAACGGAAACCAAGACCAAATGGACTGCACCACCCAGGTGCCCTAGATCATGGGTTATCTTTCAAATCTGTCCTCTCCTACTCGGGATCCAACCGCAATTGCATTTCACTTACTCCCTCTCCATTCACAGCAAGATGGTAATACTAAATTAATACTGTTTGTGAACCTGCCCAGAACAGTGATGTTATTTATATAAAATCCTTGTAAAAAGTCATCTTTATTTGTTTTTAAGTAAAGTTTTGATGCACTTATGAAATGAATCTTTTTTATTCATCTTTGGAGTAAAGTTTGTTATGTTCTCTTAGGGATAGATTAAAAAAAAAGCTGGAGTAGTAGGTGGTTGAAACTGGAATAAATCTTAACCAAAAAGAAAGTGACCTAAAATATAGTGGATAAGAACATATTTCTTTTTAGCTCTGAATATGACAAAGATGAACTCTGGTTTGGGAATTAGGTAAGCTGATGCTTTTTATAGTTTTTCTTCCCTTTTTTTTCAGGAAGAAATATTTCTTCTTTAGAATCAGGCACTGCCTCTTAATTATGATGTGATGTGACAAAGCTTTTGAGAAAATTATTTGTACATTAGGTTAGATGATATATACTCATGTCTGTTTCCCAAGACATGGTCAAAGTATTTTAAAACCTGATTAAGAATAATGCAGGATAAAATACAATGTACAGTGACTGAAAACTCTCTGGCAGAACTCTCATTTAGTACATTGATCATAATGATTATGACTATTTTCACTGAAAATTTAAGAATGCCAGAAATCGACAGAAATCTATCAAGAGTCAAAGAAAGAGATTAAGATAAAAATGATTTTTAAAAATAGTTCGTATGTGATTCAGAATATTTTTAAAATTAACATGATTTTCTAAGTTGATTATTTGCAAATGACAGCTGTCTTGGGTCATAGTCTCCAAAGAGACCCAAAGACAAGTGGTTGTTTGCAAGAGCTTTATTAAGGAGGAACTCCTAGGACACAACTGTCAGAGAATGAGGGAAACTGGACAATCAAGAGGTAGAAGCCAACCAATAGTGAAGATTGAGGGGAAGTCTCTGCCTTAACCCAGGGGTTTGCTCTCCCCCAAGGCAAGGTTGATGTGCTTTTATGCTTCTATACCTGATAGGCCTTAGCTCTGAGCTCTCTGTGGGGGAAATAGTCTCTCTCTGCATCGAGTCAAGTGGCTCCCTGAGGCTAAAGGTAGTCAAAGGCCATAAATGTCCATCGTTAGGAGGGAAGCCTGTAAACAAGGGAGGATGGATATCTAACCAATAAAGGAGACCAGCAAGGACCCAGGTGGGCATCAGTAGAATTCCTATAGGAGCTTTATGAAAATTTTCTGAATAACTGGAAAATGAACCTGGACTTAGTGAACTTTTTCAATCATTTATAGTTCTTGATAGGAACAGCTAGCCTTCTTTAGGTACTTGCGTTAATGTTGAGGTTGATCAACAGTTGAATGAAAAGGCGTTTACTTCTGATGAATTTACAGAGCATAGGCAGGACATCGGGACAATTTGTTGATCAACTCAGTGAATGGTCTTCTTCTGGGGAAAACACTCCCCATTTGACATATCCAGTCCTTATCCCTACTAATTAACATGCGAAAAAGCTCCTTTGGATTTCTTTGTCTTACCAGAAAACCAAAAGTGATCTGAAGAAGCAAGTTTTCTTTGAAAAGAAAAAAGAAAAGTGACATGTTATTGCATACTTGTCAACTTAAAATATCTCATTTTGGAAGGTAGATTAACTCCTTGCATATTCAGGATGTCATGTGAGATTAAAAGGTCGTCAAAATCTGTGGTTGCTACTTTTGCTGCATAAGTTCCGGTATTTTGTGTTTTCATCCTTGTTGTCTCAAGATATTTTCTGATTTCCCTTTGATTTCTTCTTTGATCCATTACTTTTTCAAGAGTATGCTGTTTAATTTCCGTGAATCACAGGTTTGTTTGTTTTTTTAAGCCTTAGAATGCTCTTGATGAAGCAGTAAAAATTCTATTAAATCTTTAAAAAAAAAAAAAGTTCTGTGGTTGCCAGAACATGGGGAGAGGCTTAGCACAATAAAATTCAATCATTTGGGCAGCAAAGTTTGTGATACATGTTTGAATAATAGCTGAAGGAGGAAAATGAGACTATCTGGGTAGGTTTTACAAAATGGCTACCAAGAAGGGCTAGGATGAATGCCATTTTTACCTACTTCAGAAAATTTGAAAGTTACTAGGCCTGTCATGGTAGTATAATTAAAGAGAACATAAAATCCGTTAGTTATTAGCCCAGACATGTCATGCATAGGGTTGAATCAGAATATCTGGAAATAAACCAAGCATCTTTAGAACCTCCCTTGACTTTGTCTAGTTTCTCAGGCCCAATGTGGAAATGACTGCTTCAGTCTATGGTGAAATTGATGGTACTGATGAACACAGTAGTCTGAAGAAGACTTTCCCCAATTTTATTATCAGTTCTGTAGTTGTTTATATGAGGCAAAAATTTCTTAAATGGATCTAGTCAGCTTGTCTCTTGTTCTGCAGATTTCCCTACAACAAGCTCTGGCTCTGGTTAATTTGCTTTCTTTCTGGGCAGTGGTTGTCTCCATTTAATATCTAGGACAGAGGTTCTCAAATTCCGCATTGCATCTGCATCACCCAAAAGCTTAATTAAAATACAGATTCTGGGCCCCCACCTCAGAGGTTCTGATTCAGCCATTCTGTGGTAGGTCCTGAGTATTTGTGTTTTTCACATATTCCAAGCTGATATTGGTGCTGGTTGTATTGCTCCAGGGACTGCGCTTTTAGAACCATTGGTCTAGGGATATGAATGAATTTAAGTCGTAAAGCAGATAGGTGGTATGCTCAAATATCGCAGTTAGTTAAGTTTAAGGGATTAAAAGTGGCTTGCACTACCAGATAACAAGGCTTAGCTGGTGTGGCTCTTCAACCATAGTGAAATAGGTGTAGACCAGAGATAACATTTTAGAAGATTTAAAGGGAAAATCTGGCTACATTTTACATCATCTGGACTTTTCAAGTGGAAACAGCTTGTGTGCCTGATTAATCTATATCATTTCCATATTTCTTTTCAAGTGACTTTTTATGGAGATCAGATTTTATGCTCCCACAAAATATCCACAAAGATAGTTTTAAGCATTTGTGAAACTATTTGCCAAATGATGGATGCTCTTTCTAGTTAACCTGATTAGCCTGAAATGAGGACTTTTGCTGAGCACAGGCATAATAGAAAGCTGTGACAATGCAATCTTTATCATTGTAGTCACAATTAAAAAAGTATTCTGCGTCTTTAACAAATGTGATATCATATTTATCCGTAAAAATGTGGTTAATCCCTCTTTGCCTGTTAATAAATAAGAACTAGGAAAATAAAATATATTGTTTATAAACAGACATTGTTTATAAACATCCAATTTATTGGATAGTGGATAAAATAAAATGTTTTTATTCATCTTTAGAACAAACAGATTTTTCCATGGTGATTATGGAGACTTTTTTTGTTTTTTTATAGTGTCAAACAAATAAGGTTAAAATAAAGTCAGTAATATCGCTTTAAATTTTAATTTTAAATTTTACCAGTCTTCATTCATCATTTTAGAAAATTGCTAGGAGACACTAGTGCTCTAGAACCTTGGAATCATGTGTGGCATTTTCTGTACTCTTCCCCACCCCGTCTTCCCTCCCTCCACCTGCCCAGTCATAGATATATTAAGTTATAAATGCATCAAGTTATAAACATAAATGCTGTTAGAATTGTTTTATGAATTTTATGTCCTACTACAGCTTTGGTGCTATGGGTATAATTTTATGTTTACCTGCGTTAGCTTTCAACTTAGCAACTTTCTGTTATTACATTAATATATAAAAATTTCCTAGGGAGCTAAAGAAGGAAGTTAGGAGGAAGAAATTTGCCTCTTCTGTAATAACTAGGGGCTGAACCACCTTTCTGGTTAGCTACAGAAAAAATTAACTGGATGTTTACCAATATATTTCACACTGCCTCGTGGGGACACAGCTTATGAAAATCATTGTTACATTCTATTTAACATAATATTTTTTTCTTGTACATGAACGAAAATGTGTTCTTTTTAAAATTTATATCACTCAATTAACGTTCCTGCTATTTTGTGAATACTGAAAAATAATTCTGTAGAGGAATAAATAGGTCTGGGAGCATGTGGATTCTTTTTCTTTCCTTTACTCAGTCTCAGTGATATTGGATAGTAGATATGTTTTCTCTGGAACTCAGCTTTCTAACCTGCAATCTGTCCCAGCTCCTTAAGTCTGCAATTCCATTAGAATAATTGTTTCTTTTTGGACATATTCAAAGGAGATAATAGTATTGCATCATGTTTATGCTAGGTAGAGTGCCAAGATATGTAAATTCATTTGCAACCCTTTTTATAAAGTGCATTAAAGTGTGGAAACAATGGGGGCAATGTATTTATTTTCTAAAGCAAAATACCTCAAACTTAGAGGCTGGAAACAACAAATATGTATTATCTCCCAGTCTCCCAGACCTCCCAGGGCCAGGGTCTCACCTGCTTCGGGTCTTACAGGCTGCATTACAGGCGTCTGCTGGGCTGTGTTCTCATCTGGAGCTGGAGTTCTTCTTCCGAGCTCATTCAGGTTGTTGCCACGGTTTTGTTCTTCATCATAGTAAGACTGAGGTCCTCACCTCGTAGAGGCCTTCCCTTTCCATAGGCAACACACAAGACATCAACCAGGTGAGCATCTCTGCTGCTTCACGTCTCTCACTTCTAGACCTTTTGAGACATTCACCCAGGATACCTCTGTTTGGGTTAAGTTTAAGTCACCTGATCGAAGACTCATTACACCCCCCAAATGCCTTCACATTTACCAGATGAAATAACACCAAGATGGCAGGGATAGCTCATCACCACATTCTGTTGTTAGAAGCAAGTCTGGGGAGCTGACCGGACAAAGGCATGGGAGTCATGGTGGCCACCTAGCAATCCTCCTTACGCCAGGGAGGCAAATCTCAAGATGTGTGCTTCCATCGTACTAATGACCAACAGTTGTCACTCAGCTTCTCCATTAGTTTTCTCATTTGCATAGTGGAGGCCATATAAGACTCATGTCACAGTGGTGTTGCAGGTGATATACGATGAGGTGGCATATGCAAATAGTATCTATTACAGTTCTTGCCACCTTGTTGGCTCTCCATTGTGAATGGCTGTGATTTTTATTGCTGTTGTTATTATGGATTTTATTATTTGACTTTGCCTTCTTCCATGGCAGGAAGCTTTAATTGAGTTGCTATAATTTTTCAGTTTTTATCTTGTTGGTTCAAACTATGTTGATAATTATAATACTACCCATAACACATAAGCTATTTCATTGCCTTTTCTCCATCTCAGGTATTGATCTAATTTTGCATTTAACTGTGACACATAAGAGTGAAAATCCATTTTCTCTAGAAGTGGTCTTCCTTATTTTGGTTTCAAGGTTTTATGAAATGTCTCTAGAGTTTTAGATTTTTCAGATGCTTTTCCTTTTGTTCATTTGCATCCCATGTTCTTTTTCTCCATGCGTTACCTATCCTTTTTTGGCTTTTCTACTATGATCTTTAGCCTTTCACTTGGAATGGGAAATTTTGCAAGCGTAAAACTTGATATGTATGTGTTAGCCCTTGCTTGTTAGGTGGAGGTCTTAGTGTAATATCTCCCTTGATTTAACAGCAGCCCATTGAGGAAGACATTGATGACATCTATTTCTCCGTTTGACAGACAAGGATAGAAGGCGTACAGACTTCTGTACTGATTGGTTTGATGATGCATAGATTACAAATGGTAATTCCCAGAGACAAGTTTTCTGCCCCCTAGATTTATGAAATTTTCACCATCTTAAACGTACATTGGTTTAAATAAAGAAATCCATATGTATCCCTTTTCTCTTTTCTCTGCTGTTGTTGGTATGAATGACCTGGTGTTTCTTACATTGAGACTCTATTATAGACTTTGGGAAAGAAGACAAAATTGAAGGCTAGGGAACAAAGAAAACAAGAGAGTGAGAGAGACTACAGGGATTTTATTTTTTGAGACGTACACTATGCAATTTTCACTTCCTCAGAGGTGGAACAAAGTTAAGGAACAAATAATTGAATCTACTTCTTCTGCTTCTCTTTAAATTAAAACCCTTCGTTAAAGAATTCTAAAATATTTTTTTCCCTTTAACACTGGGCATTTTAGGGAGGTTTGACAGTCAGTAAAATATATTAATGTCTTCTATTTTTGGTAAGTCGAGGTTGAACACCTTAATGAATATACCACATGTGGAGCTGTCCATAATCAACCCCCCCATACACACACCCAGCCGTTAATATCTTCCCTGTGAAATGTTTGTGACTGTAATTGCTGCTCTGATTATATATTGTGTGAACTTCAAGTACATTATTATATTGGGTGACTAATGGAATTTGGTGACAATGCACAGAAATTGGTATTCTGGAAGAGTTGGTTTTTAAATTGTATTCTTTCCTGAGTTTGCAGTGCATTTCATGGCTCATCTACCTCACAGTGGGTTTGTGGCTGATGGATTGAAATCTTTCTGCTGAATAGTAAACATCAGAGATAATTTGGTCTTCCCTTAGCTATTCCCATCACTCATTCAAAATATCAAAAATAAATCCTTGATTACTGTTAATTCACTTTCATGCATACTGACAAAGGGAGAAGGCACATCTGTCAACTTCAGTGGATAAATGGGGGAGGGATCCTAGAAGTGTGGTCTCCAAGCTTTGCAGGGGCCATTGTGTGCCTTGGAAATAAAGAGGGTCTATTAGTTCATTCTTCTTTTGCTGGGCAAGGTAGGCCACAGGCCTCTGGGCACTCCAACCCCCTTTCCATTGTTGGATGGGTTTAGAGGTGAAAGAGAACCAGTTTCCTTCTTTCGCTTTTCTAAAGATGTCTCTGATGTTATTAAGTATAAAATAAAGGTTACATAGTGTAACATTTTCAGCAAACATAAACCGGTGTCAATGATTGCTTAAATTTGTGCTCAGAGACGTTTGCTCGTATAGGGTGAAATTTAATGCTAAGAAAAATTAGACGAGGTGTTGATGCCATCTGTCTTTCGGTAGTTTTTCTTCAATGTAACTGAACTGAAGCCTCGATTATTCACCGCTAGGCACACTTTTGCATTCCGTAGGTAAAATATTTTTATTTGACATTTCCCTGCATAAAGAAATGACAGTTGTAGATTCCTAGAATGTATTGTAACATATAAGTAATGCATAATTTTATCAATCCTATTCACCTAAAAAGCCTTACACTAACAACCGCAGGATGAGTGTGTATCCGTGCTTGTCCAAGTGTGTTCTGTGGACCAGCAGCATTCACGTCACCTGGGAGCTTATGAGAGATGCTGATTCTCAGGCCTATCCCAGTCCTGCTGAACCAGAAATGGATGGATGGCACCCAACCCACTTGTGTTTTAACAAGTTTTCCAGGTGACTCTAATGCAGGTTAAGGTTTGAGAGCCCCAGACATAGAAAGTATTATCATACTCATTTTATAGGCGATACAGTTGATGCTTGGTATGGGACTGTGATTGGTCGAATACATGACCAGTTAATTTTAGGGCTCTTCCTCAGACCCAGGTTTTCTACTTAAACATCAAGTGACCTCCCTCTCTTAAAGAAACGAGTAAAGGAATAGTGAATTCCATAAAGACGGAAATCGATATCTCTTAAATGAACCGAGAAAGGGACCATTTCGCTGCTTTCTAATAATGAGAGGGAGTTGTTCAAACTATTAACTTGAGAAAATTAACCTAGAAAAAGTTTTAATGACACAAGCAACATTTTGGTGGTCCTGTGCATCAGGTTCCACATTTTCTTTTTGGTGGAGGAGACAGAATAGGCTGTAGTTAAGCCCCAGAGGGGAGGCTATTGCATGTTAATAGAAGAGGGAGACGCTATTTTAATCATTGCTTTCTACTCCAGTAAGTCCATGGACTGCTTTTCCACCTGGGTCTTTCCCATGCCACATTACCCACATTGATAGTGCCCTGCGGTGGTTTTCCTGCACACACAATTTTATGTGCAGGCGAGAGAAGTTTCTTAGTCGCTGTGGTCTCGGATGAATTCCCAGGGCAGCTGGCATTAAGTACCCCTCTGTGACTTGGGGAATGAACGTTTCCTCTTGAGCTGAAAGTAGGAAATAGTGTTCATTATCTGTAATGTAAAAGTCTATATAATGACTCCTGCTAAGATCTAGTTCTTTGTGAACTCAATTTGGGCTTTGCGTGCATAAACAAATAAGTAAAGTTTAAGTCTATTGTTTGCCCTACTGGGAGGAGCTTCCTTGAATACAAAATGCGGCTATAAAATTAGGTGCATGCATTATGTATGTTTGTGTGTGATTGCTATTCTGCATATATGTAAAACATCATGTAACACCGATGGAAAAGTGTACACACAAAAAATGTCAGTTTTTTATGGATAAAGAGGGCGCACATGGAATGCCTACTGTGTGCATAAATGTTTGTGGCAACTCTTCACACACCCCTACTGTGTATGTGGAGTGACTTGCAGTTTCCTGTACACAATTCCTGCCTCTGTGCATTTGCACTTACTGTTTCCTCTTCCTGTAACCCTCCCCGACTCCAACCGTAGAATTGTAAGGCTAGCACACTGGTTCTCATCCTGGTGTATTAGCTGAAAAGATTTCATAACCCACATCTGCAGTGTATTTCAAAATGTCTCGTTTAGAGTATAACAATTGGTTTTGTGCAGGAGCTGCTCCAAACAGGTGTGTTTTGTGTATTGTTAGTGTCATTCTTCAGTACCAAGCCTATAACTGACACATTGCAGCATTTGATAAATAACACTCCAGGAAATTGATGACTGGCATTTCCACTTGGATGAGCCCCTCAAACCAACGTCTCCAAAATGCATCATCATTTTGCCCAAACTTCCAAGTCTCAATTTGGAATATGGAAGCCCTAAGGCTATTCATGACTCCGCTCTTCCCTTTAGGCAATTCTACCTCTCAGCTTTTTTCCAGTTACCTCTACCTTCTCTTGGTCTCCTGTCTCTCAAAAGTCCACTTGGTTCTGGTCTTCTGGTGAAACTCCTTCAAGCCTGGTTCTCTTCCTGTTTCTCTCCTTTCAACACAAGTTTTAATTGTTTTGCTGTGGAGATAAGAAACCCAGACCAAATGTTCCATCTCTTCAAGTCTGAGGACTTTTCTGTGCATTTGCCTAAGGGAAGCATTGAGCCCTGTATTGATGTTTTCCAACACTCATGAGGTGACCTTCAGTATTGTGGATGGTATGGCCTTAGGGGAACTATGGAACCAGTTATTCTGTCCTGCAAGATCTTGCTGGTGGTTACCTGTCACACCCCAGAGTTTGGGAGGATTTCCGGAGTCACACATAGCAAGGAATGGGTTAGGGTTTCTGCTAAAATGGGGAAAAGCAAACTTAGATGGCCAGGGCGAGAAAAAGAAGGCACTGCTTCTTTTTCTTCCTTCCTTCCTTCCTTCCTTCCTTCCTTCCTTCCTTCCTTCCTTCTTTCTTTTTTAAAGATTTTATTTATTTATTTGAGAGAGAGAAAGAGCATGAGAAGGGAGAAGGTCAGAGGGAGAAGTAGACTCCCAGTGGAGCTGGGAGCCCAATGCGGGACTCGATCCCTGGACTCCAGGATCGTGACCTGAGCCGAAGGCAGTTGCTTAACCAACTGAGCCACCCAGGCACTCGAAGGCACTGTTTCTTGACCTGCATTCACAGAGAAGATGTGCAGGAGTCAGGTGTTCTCTTGGACCTGCTGTGGGGTTTGGCATCCCAGTGGATGGACCCCAGCTCCTCCACGACTGGTAAACTGTAATCATGAGATCCACCTTAGGTGCAAGAAAAGAATCAGACCATTTTGCGCCGAACATTTCAAATTGGTGGCAGCTGTTTGAAGGAATTGTTTGGGAACCCCAGCTCCAAGTACTCGGGGACATTAAGACTTATAAGAAATTACACCCACTCCTCTTTAGAGAGTCTGAGTAGCTGAATGATGATGCATGCCTCCTACAAAGAGAAAGGGATTAGATGCCTGCATCCAACTGTCTCATTGTCAACATGGGTGGGATGGATGGCTGGTCACTTTAAGATGACTGTTCGTTGCTATACAGTTCCATCTAGTTTGTGTAGGGTCTACCGTATAACTCGGTGATGTGAGTGTCCCAAACCTCATGGCTTGGTGTCTAACATGGACTCTCAAAGTTTCCATCCCTTTGCCTGTAACCCTTTCTGGTATCATCTCCCATGACTTTTCTTCATATGTTCTGTGCATTGAATGTTGCCCGTGAGAATCCCCTCCCATGGTGCCATTACATCTTCCCTGTGCTGTTCCTTCCTCCTGGTGCCCTTCCATCCCTTTCCTCCTCCCTATGCTTTTTCCCTGAAATGTTCTCCATTTTTAAGCATCTAAAGGCTGTGATTCTGCCCAAAACTCTGGTCCTTTCTTGTTTGGATATTTGCTAATCTTAAGCTTATCCGCTCCCTTCTCCATGGTCAATGACTGTTCCATGGACTTCTCTCTGGAACCCTGGGGGAACAAATTTCTTTTCTTTGTTGACCCCCATAGCAGTTAACTTTAAAGTTGTCATGAGGGGCGCCTGGATGGCTCAGCTGTTGTGTCTGCCTTCGGCTCAGGTCATGATCTCAGGGTCCTGGGATCGAGCTCCCTGCTCTACGAGAAGCCTGCTTCATCCTCTTCCACACCCCCCCTGCTTGTGTTCCCTCTCTCCCTGTCTCTTCCTCTGCCAAGTAGATAAAAATAAAATCAAAAAATAAAGTTGTCATGAACATACTCTCCCATGTCTTATGCATATACATTTCCTTACTCCCCTGTTTGATGGCAAGTTCATCCAGAGGAGCTATCCTATTTGATGTATCTTGTATCCTAGAGTAACTTGCATTTCATAGGTGTTCAGTAATAGATAATGAATACATGAAAAGATTGGGAGGTAAGACAGGTGCGCCAAAGGCTGGGAAGGGGGCAGGTAGGTGAGGCAGATTTATCTTTTTCCCTTGGCAAGGTGAGCTGATGGGATCCTCTCCTTCTACCCCTCATCCCCAATACCCCACGCCGCTCACATATCCTCACACTAGGACTGACTCTCAGGATTATTTTTCAACTATGGGACAGGAAGTCCGAGTTCATCATGACTTAGGAATGGCTCATAGTATAGACTGGGGCCCCCTAACCACGCCCATTATACTCCAAAAAATCTTAGAACAGACGGTAAACTGAACAGTTAGCAGCTAGCTATCTTGTTGTTCCTGCTCCAATTCTGTTGGTAAACAATGTGAGGGGAAAAAAAAATATCCCAACTGCAGAGAAATCTTCAGGCAGGTCTCAAGATAACATTATTTTTTGAAAAGTGATGTCAACGATATAAGACAAAGAAAACAGATCTGTGTGGATGCTTAACAATTTCACATTTTTGCCTTCCAGGAGACGGAGCTGTTAGATCTCAGCCTTGTCAAGGATGCCAGATGTGGGAAGCATGCCAAAGCTCCCAAGGTAGGAAGCCGAGCGTCCTGCACGTACCAGATGCTGCTTTGATTATTTACCGTGCCATGGTATCAATTAATTGCCCCAATTAAAAGTTTCTGTGTTGTCAACGTTCTAAAACACAATGAAACAGTCAGTCCTTCCAGAAGCGTCTATGCCCTAAACATTCTCACCTTCATTAAAAGAAGGTAACAGGGAATAAATATATAGGCAATTGGACATGGGGGTTTGCTGCCTGTGCTCTAATTTTAGTTTTGTTTGGAAAATACACCATGATGCTGGAGCCTGGGTAATTCTCAATAGTTAAAATGTGCTTGAAGTTACTTGAGAACTTCCCTGAGCCTCTTACGCATACATGAACTCCCCTGTGGACATGATGAATAAGAGCTCGTACTTCCAATACTTTGCAACAGCCGTCATTCCATTCATAGAGCCAAAGGCTATGAAGTCCTTCGATAAATATCACTAGTGAAGATCTGCAGAACTTTGGCATCCGATCGGTTGTGTGGCCCATCCATTTGTTTTCGCTTGAAAAACTTAACTGCGGACATATTCAGAGCAGTGTTTGCAGTTTATTTATTTGTCGAAGATGGTTTAAAAACGTTGAATGAAGAACATACATACATTTTTTTAACTTAGATTCTCTGGTGGAGTCTAGTAACAGAGTGTTGACTTACCATGAAAGTGGGAAACTACTCCTCATTGTATTTAAATCTGAGTACTCTAAATACTTCCTTTCTAGCAAAGATAATATTGTCAAATAGGGAAGTACAGGTGCCATTCAGGAACTCCTGCCTCTTACCATAATTGATATAAAACTAGCGATTTTCTAGTTGAGTATCTGCCTGCAACTTTTGTTTTATTCTTTAAAAGTCAAAATACTTTTCCTTGACATCAAAAATGATCTGTTGCTGTGGAGAGGCAGAAAGGGAAGAAAAAAAAATCACCCAGAGTGATTATTCTTCAGAGACGTAACAGTGCAATAGTTGCTGGCAAACTCTGCTGTGGAAAAACAACTAAATACTGCTTACTGTTGGAGAAGTTAAGCTCATCTATAGGAAAATGTGAAAAATGAAAAAATAGAAAAATCAAATTTACTTTTGCAAAGGTTTCTATAAATGTTCTCATGTGCAAACAGCTTATTATTTGCTTTCGCCTCTTAGTAATATAATAGAACTGCAGTCGTTTGGTCTTTTAATTTTGTAGCAGCTTGTCATTATTAATGCTTCGTTGGTGATTCAGAATTGTTCGGTTTTTAGCGTAGGAAGGAAATTCTTTCTTCTTTCCCCAAAATCGTTCCAGCCAAGTTTCCTGGGAGCCTGTTAGTTCCAAGAACTTTATTGATAACATAGTTATAAAGTTTGCCTTTCAACGCAAGCGTATTGGCCTAACTTGAAATTTCATGATCAGTATTGGTTAAAGACAGCTGCCTGCACTCTAATCAGAACCCCCCCCCTTTGTCTGCAGGAATCAGAGGCCAAGTCCGCTGTGGGGTTTTCCTCTCTTTCATTGTAGCACTCAGCCTGCTTATCCGTTCAGTGTTTCGTTTATGGGTGCAGTTGAATACATGTCTATTGAATGATGATAAACGAACAGAACTCGGGTCTGTTCTGTGCTCAGCTGATAAACCACTACTAGATCCTAAAATACTTCTCTTAAGGACAGACGTAGGCACTCAGAATACGCTGGCTTTTCCTTTTTTTTTTCCACCAAAGATCACTTTCTCTGAGGATTATCTACCTTCTTGGCTTGTTTTCCCTTCCGTTCCTTGCTGGTGTTCAAGAACTCCGAGCGACTTTAATATTTTAAAACCAGGTTCTGTTGTTTCGTACCTGCGTGACCTTCCTGAACTTCAGGTGTCCTCCTGGGCAACATGGTGATTGATCATAATAGTGATAACAATATCAGTAATTATAATAATAATAATAATAATGAATGGGCACTTCATATCATTGCCATAAGGACTGAATGAAAGTTCAGGAACAAATCTTTAGCAGAGGAGTTCTCAAATTTGACTGCTTGTGGAATCACGTGGAGAGCTTTAAAAAACGGTGATGCCTGTTTTCTAACCCCAAAGATTCTGGTGTAAGAGTATTGTGGATTTTTGAAAAGGAGATTGGCAGCAAAATTTGAGCACCATATAAGTAGTCGCTAAATATTAGCCGCTGATATTAGTGTTATCATTGTTATTTTTATATTTACTATTATTAAAAATTTCAATCAGATTTGCAGGAAGTCAGTTTTTATTTTGCTTAATGTAGAGAAGTTTATGTTGTAAAGAGAGATTGGGGCAGGGGCTTGGCTGAGAGGGGCTCTGTGGGAGAGAAGGGAATATTACTATCAGTTTAAAAGTCTTTCAGTTGCAAAAGAAAACCCCAGCTCCAACTGGATGAATACAAAAATTATTAAAAATGGTCGGAGTGCATCGAAAATTCCAGTGGAAGTGTGGGATTCAGGTGATGTCTCAGGCAGCTGTTCAAAAACTGTCACCAAGGAATAGGTCTTTCTTTCTCTTGCCAGTTTGGCTTCCAAGGTACTGAGAGCGATTCCTCTTCCATCCGCCATCCCTTGGTGGCCATCGTCTGCTCGCCATCATTGGAAGCTCCAGGCTTCCTCGAGTTGCAGCAGTTCAATAGGGGCATCAAAAGAGAGACCAGCTTCCCAAATAAAACCACCTTGTAGAAGGAGGGCAAAGGCTTGGGGGCAAGGGTGCGGTGGAGTCTCCTCTTATTTATTTATTGTGTTGGCTAAAATCAAAGCAGCAGGACTGAGAGCGTAAGATTTAAAATTGTCAAGATAATCAGTAGGGAGTGAGAGAAGCGTGGAAACTCTGAATGGGTAGGCAACGTAACACGAAGACAGATTGAGTGGAAGACATTCTGGGGGCTTTATAGACCATAAAGGAGGTAAAACATGTGCGGAGCAGATCCTATTTATCAAAATACTCAGGCACCCCGCAAATATTTATCTGCGTATTCCTATTATTTCTGTTTTTCACAGTATCTCATTACATAAAAATTCACGATCTAGCTAAAGATGAACTGTTTTCTCTGCCTGCTGTGATTGGAAACAACATTTATAAGAAGTGGAAAAGCTTCTGTGTGTTGCCCCGTTAATGAATTTTAAATGTCGACTCTCAATACAGTGTATGTGATTCCGAATTGGCTTTGGCGTAAGGCGGCCTTTGTTCTAGTTATCAGTTTCAAAATTTCTCACTGGGGAGATATGGGAAGATTTTTATCCACATGTAAAAAAAGTAAAAGAGAGAGAGAAAAAAAGTCTTATCCTTTGAAATCTAAAAAGTGTTTGTGTTTCCTTCTTCGCCCTCTCTCTGCCTCCCACCCAGGCTTATAAAGCGCATCTAGAGGCCAAGTGCAATGTTGGATAGGCACCTGGCACGTGCTAGGAACACACATTCCCTGGGTCTTCATTTCAAAACGAGCTTTACTTTTAAAAAGAGGGTTTATCACTGTGGGTCTTGATCTATTAGTGGTGGTTCCTCTCCCAGCAGATCAATTTCGTGGCTCATGTACAGCATTAATAAAATGAAATAGATCAGACTAGAATGAAAAAATATCAGCATCCTGCGTAGAGGAAGTTGTTTGGTGAAACGTCTTTCGTGCTTCTGTGAATGCCTGTTTTGGATCCCAACAAGAAGTGGTTTTTTGTCTTGTTTTGTTTTGTTTTTTGCTATGGGCCACATCAGAAAGGTTCCAAAAAATGCTACTGAAAAGATAGTTTCTTTATCCTTGGGATTCTTAGGGCATATTCCGTCTGTAGGTGTACCGAAAAGTAGATCGAGTTGTGGGTTTGGATGCCAGCTCTGCCCGTCGGTGCCTCTACTTCCTCATCTATGAAATGGGGGGGGGACCCACAGGATTTTAGGTGGGTAAGTTGGGTTAACCCTTGATTCCAGCTTTTAAAATGAGAAGTTGGGGGCGTCTGGGTGGCTCAGTTGGCTAAGCATCCGACTCTGGGTTTCCGCTCAGGTCACGAGGTCAGGATCCTGGGATATGTGTTGGGCTCTGTGTTCAGCGGGGCAGCCGCTGCAGATTCTCTGCTTTTGCCCCTCCCCTGACACGTGCTCTCTATCTCTCTCAGGTAAATAAATGTATATTTATGTGAATAGGAAGTTAAACAAGCCGAGGCACACCATCTTACAGATTACAAAACTAATGTTGAGAAGTTTGCATGACCTAAAACTTCTTACCTTGGTTTGTAGAAAATCAAGTGAACTTAGTGAAAAATCAGGTCGCATTCTAACCAAGGTAAGGTGCCATGCAAACAAAAATGAACGAAAGGAAGAAAGATTTATGTGAAATTTGCACCTGGCTTCTTGAAAGCAATTGTAAGATTGCTTTGGACTCCATAGAGGCCCTGTGATTACAGGGGCTGTCCTTCGTTTCCAACATAAAAACTGTTGCTGACGTTCACAGTTATTACATATTGAAAATTATTTCTGTAGTCTTACTTTCAAACTGTGTGTCATCCAAAGAAAACCACTTCACGTACTTGGCTGACAATTAACCAATTCATTCTATTGATAAAGGGCAGTCTATTTCAGATGTGTAATGGAATTGGAATTGGAATTCGGGTTCCTTGTATATATCTGGATTACGATGTGTCGTGGGTAGTATCACTGGGATCATGTAAGATAGATTACATGAAAATGAAATAAAAAAAAATTGATCAGCTTTTGTTTTCCTAATCCCTAAATAAAAATGATGGCTTTTAAAGTCATTAAATGTGGATTTGTAAAGCAATGTATACCACAGTGTCTAGCCCTACATGCAGACGCCAGCATCTCACTGGGTGGGAGAAACTGGTAACAGATAAGTCCCACTGAGACACCCAAAGCAGGACAGAGACCACTGACCATGAGTTGTGTAGTACTTGCTGCTTCCCAGAGACATAATGGAGTCAGTTCTCTTGACAAGATGAGGTGATATGAACAGAGCCATTAATTAAGAAAAGGAGCAGCATTCTGGGCAGAGGCCAGAGCAAGGGGAAAGGATCTGAAGTGGGAACATGCTTGGTATATTTGAGGAGTAGCAAGGAGGCCAGATGGTTACAGTAGATTGCAAGACAGAAAGGATGATAAAGTCTGAGAAGTGGCCGGCGGCCATATTATTCTGGCCTAGTAAGCCATGCGAATGACCGTGGTTTTTTTCTTCTGAGAGACCTAAGAAGGGATCTGAAAGTTCTGAGCAGAGTATTATAAGATCTGATTTTGCTTTTAAAAACATCACTGACCACTCACTGCGTGGAGCGTAGACTGTAGAAAAGAAAGGAAGAAAAAGAAATGAAGAAGGGACGCCAACCAAATGGCTATTGCAGATATCCAGAGCAGTGTTGACAATGATGCTGACTGAGAGGTGTAGAGCTAATGGGAAAAAAATGTCAGAATCTCAGTTGGAAGGTGGACCATAGGGTTTGTTAACGTGCTGGATGTGAGGTATGAAAGAAGGATTCAGGAATAATGCTTAGGGTTTTGACCTGGGAAAGTGGAAGAATTGAGTTGCCATGTCCTAAGTTGGGAAAGAAGAAACACATTTAATCAGAAAAACTTAGAGTTTGGTTTTTTGGATATTTAAAGTTTGAGGGGTCTGTTAGGCTTGTATCTGATGATGGCATATTTGGATATACTGGTGTTCAGGGGCCAGGTTGGCCATGGAGTTGTAAGAGAATATTTAAATCTCAAAGTGAGGTCTCTTAAGAAATGTATGTATAGAAGAAAAAGGACTAATAGTTGAGTCCTGGGACCTCTAGCATTTGAACTTTGAAAAGATGAAGAAGGGCCAGGAAAGAGACTGAATATGGGATATACCCAAGAGAATTGAAAGCAGGGGCTTCAAATAGTTATTTGTACACCAGTGCTCACAGTGGCATTATTCACAATAGCCAAAAGGTGGAGACAACCCACATATCCATCGCTAGATGAATGGATATACAAAATATGTTACATACACACACACACACACACACACACACACACACACACACACACACTGGATAATTATTCAACCTTAAAAAGGAATGAAATTCTGACACAGGCTCTAACATGGATAAACTTTGAAGACAATAAGTGAAATAAGCCAGACACAAAAGGACACATCATATTGTAGGATTCCATTTGTATGAGGTAACTAGAGTAGGCAAATTCATAGAACCAGAAAGTAGAATGGCAGTTTCCAGGGTCTCAGAGGAGAGGAGAAGAGGAGAATGGGAAGTTATTATTTATTGAGTACAGAGTTTCAGTTTAACAAAATTAAAAAGTTCTGAGACGATTGGTGGTTGATGATTGCATAACACAACAATGAATGTCAGTATTCAATGAATGCCTAACGTCAGTAGCCTATACACTTGAAAGTCATTAAGATGGTAAATTTGATGGCATGCATATCGTACCACAATAAAAATAAAAGGAAAAGACAGAAGGAGCAACAAGTGAGGAGGGAGAAGAATCAGTAGAGAATATTTTCTGGATATCTAAGAAAGTATTTCAGGAAGGAAGGCGTAGTCATCTAGGTAAAATGGTGGCATTTCCTTCTAGCTTTTTTTTCTTCACTTTTATACCCTTTTAATTTTATTGAAGATACCATTTTATATATGCTTTAATTTTTTCCCCTATAGTCACAACATTTCCTGCTAATATCCGGCTATTTATTTAAGGGTTGTCAAATCCCAAATAGCTCATCATAGGATCTGGATGCCAATATATAAATCTCATAATGAGCCGTTATTTGGATGTTCTACAACAGTGGTTTCAATGAATCATCTATGAGGCTGGGAGTTGAAATGAGTGCTTTATTTATTGTCCCCCTTTGCTGATTATAAGCATTTCCCTGACTTTGTACAGATTCCACCATTGTGTGAAGCCACAGTCATAAAAATGTGATGCAGATATTTGAAGTTGAGGGAAGAAGAAAACCCTTTATACAACAAAATGAAGGTTTCTCTAACTTTCTTTCAGCCGCCGAGGAGCTCTACCTTTGGCCTATGTTCTTGGTTTCACCTATTTCTTAATTTACCTGACATGTTGCAAGACTTCTTGTTTGTTTGTTGTCATCCTGTTTCCATAAAAGTATTTATTTACATCTTTACTAGATGGAGAAAAATAGAGCTTAAAATTTCACAGAATTATCTCTGTGTGATTGTTTTGACAGCTAGTCACGTTTATCTCCAGATGTAAATTATATGGCATGGTTCCTTTCTTATGTTCATTAAATTCCATAGATGTCAGTGGTTTGGTTTCCTTGGAAACAAAAACCTTTATATAACTAGTCAGAGATTTGGTAGCAGAAATATCAGGATGCTGAGGGGAGTAAGGAATGGTTCCCTCAGTAGGTAGCTATTTGCATTTAAAACTCTTCTGCATCTTCCATCTGCCCCTCATCCTCAGGGTCATTCAATAGTGAACAAGGAAGGTTTTAAAAGTGACCATTTAAGTATAGAATATCTTTTGTAATGGTTAAAAGCTTTTTACTTTTCTTCAAGCAATCACAGAGAAGCTAAGTCTTTTCTGGGATGTTGGTGTAAAATTCCCCTATTTGAGAAGAGTGTGTCTGTTATCAAGAATTGAGTTTGAGCATTTGAGCAGTGCCGACATAACTCAGTGTATATGTATATCCATCTGTGGAGTACAGCTAACTGAATGTGTGTGTGGCTGAATAAAGATTTTATATTTTTTATGACGGCAAGTGTCTGTCTTAGTACCCTACTGCTGAAGAGTTCAAAAGGTCCCCGGAGGGTTATGGAGAGGGAATGGGGGACCACAGTTCTGCCCAGAGGTAAAACCAGGCCAAGGGCATGGCAGCCATGAGCATTCTCATTTGGCCCAGAGAGGACCCCTTGTTGAATGAAGACAGGATTAGTAACAGGAGTTATCTAAACTTCAGGTCTTTTCAGAAGCCTGTGACTCATTTTGCCATTGCTCCTATCTGGCATAATTTCAATCTAACCCCAGTTTGTTCCATGTGTAATGATAATAGAGTTGCATTTTAAAAACATTTCTCAATTTTAGTCCTTACAAATACAATGATACGCCATCTTGTGGATATATCTGATATTTATTTCATAAATTAATTCTGCATTGTGAACCGCCCTCTAAAGGGTTTTTAATCTTGGGTTCTAATGTATGAGAAGTACTTGGGGAGCTTTTAAAATCTTGATGTGCAGGCCACACCCAGATCAATTAAATCAAAATGTCTGGTGTGGGATTCGAGCACCAATGTTTTCTTTAGAGTTCCCCAGAGATTCTTGTGTTCAGCAGTTTCAAGAACGTTACTCTGAGGAAAAAGCACCAGTTTAAACGGATAGTTTATTTTTTTTTTAAATAGGGATTTTGTGCAGTAAGGTATTGAGAATTTTCCTACAGTATTTGCTTGTCAAAAAGACTGGTTTTTAGTACAGTTTCCCTTAAACTTGATTTGGTTTCCTTAACATAAAGTGCGTTGTGGTATTTGTATTAATCTTCTCCCACTGCCATAACAAAGTACCACAGACTAGGTGGCTTAAAATTACAGAAACTTATTTCCTCACAGTTCTGGAGGCTAAAACGGATCAAGGTAACAACAAGGTTATTTTCTTCTGTGGTCTGCCATCTTGGCTTCTGGAGAGCTGTCTCCCTTCTTTGTCCTCACATGGTCTTCTCTCTGTACTGATCAATGTCCTAATTTCCTCTTGTTGTAAGGACACCAGTGGTATTGGATGGGGGCCCAACCTCACAGCTTCATTTTAACTTAATTACCTCTTTAAAGACTTTAACTCCCAAATATAGTCACATTCTGAGGTCCTGGAGATTAGGACTTCAACATATGAATTTTATGGGGACACAATTCAGTTTATGATACTATTTCCTTATTACGTTATAAAATCAAGTTTATGATTTCCTTCTTTATAGGGATTGGTGCTGTAGGATTATTTCAAAAGTGATCAAATTTAAATAGATTTTTTCTTCATAATCATAAGATTATCAAAGTAGATAAAATGGGTAGTGAGAATCATATCAGAAACAGGCTTTATGGCTTGTAAAAAGTGCCTTTATTTCAGAATATGTTGTATTGTCCTATTACCAGCATGTTTGTACTCATTTTTTGTATACACCAGAGCACCCAGAGCACAGGTGTCCTTGTGCATTGTAAATGCTTGATAGTCATTGAGTGCACAAGCCCTGAGGTCAGATGGCCAGGAGTCAAAGCCAATATCTAGGTATAACTCAGTAAGTTCTTCTGCATCTCTGAGACTTAGTTTCCCACCTGAATTTATAGAAGTAATCTCTATGTTTAGCTTACCTGGTTGCTGCAAGGATTCAGTGATAAAATGCATGTAAAACACTTAATACAACTTACACATCTATTGTATACATCGCATACATTTAGCCATCATTGCAAATGAATTTTAGTAGATAAATAGTATGTGTCACTGATGCTTATGTGACATATCGTAGTAACAAAAGCAAGATAGAGTTACCTATTTACAGTGAAACTCCATGCTCTACTATGGATTGCTTCAGAATGAGAGATTTATACTTTGTAGTTCTGGTATTTATACCCACTCATGAAAATCTATTTTTTTATATATTTACTGTAAAAAAATGAAGTTGAAACATTTTTATCTTTGCAGCCAAATACCTGCCCACAGAAAGCTATCAGCACTCCACTGGACTAAGACTTATTGTTCTTTTTTAAAAACTATCTGGATTTGCAAACAGTTAAATAGATTTTCCCAACCATCAGAATAATTTTAGAGCAATTTGCTTTTAGTTAAGAACTGAAATGTTGACATATCAGTTGACATATTTCTCTGCCTTAGGAAGCCATGGCAGCAAAATCTGAAACAGTATTTTGAAATGGAAGAACAAGGTTTGAGGTCAAAGAGATCTAGATTCAAATCCCAGTGCATGTGCTAACTGAGAGATCCTGGGAAGGTTTCTTAGTTTCTCTGTGCAATGATAATTCTGCTGGATGTTGTCTCATGAGTTAGATTATGGTTTGTACCTAGACACAAATCTTAGTGTTGGACACTTTGGAAGCTCACTCATGGCTACTTAACTATCTGCTTTTGGTTTACTTTTCAATTTCTTATTTTTAGCACTCAGCCAATCTGATAGATAATTAAGGATTTATATGACTTAAAGTGTTTTCTTTTTGAAAATCAGGTTCTAAAGTAAGTTGGCACACAATTTGACACCTGGTCCAACAGAGGAAAAAACTGGAACGTGATTTGACACATGACATAAGAGGAGAAAAATTCTAGGGAAGGGAAGGTAATATTTGTGGAGTTATTGACACAGTTAAGAAACATACATACCTGAAATGGCTTTCCCAGCCAAAAAGTGTGGTATCGTGGTATTAATTTATGAGGCAGCTCAGTAGAGTGGAAGGAACTTAAGAGTATGTGTTTGTTTCTTCTGAGAATTTTGTTTTTATCATCTTTGAATGGGAAATGGTTGAAAATTCTTACATTTACTCCATTTACCATAAAAATGTGAAATCATACATGGCAGACTTTGGGTGTGATACCTGACACAAAGTAAATATGTTCAGGGATAAAAAGATGAAAGAATACTCTCACTATAGTTTCGTTTTCCTCTTTTGTGACTACAACATTCTTAGCAGCCTAAAAACATGAAATTTCAAGTACCTGAAGAAATAGTGTTGATCTCACCTAAAAAGTGGCAATGAAAAGTCAAAATAATGTAGTAAAATATTTGCTACTTTACCCATCTTCGTTCATGACAGAAATGAAATTTTCTAAGACTGCCATAGTTAATGTTCAAGGTGATGGATTAACCAAATTAAGCAGAATATTTGTTGGTCTTTAACTATGAGACAGGATCATGGGGTTCTAACAGGTCAGAATTCACCTTTCAGCTTCACTCACCAAGACATTTTCTTCATACCTTTTGGTACTTCATCATCCAGTTGTTTCTTGACATTTTAATTTGTACCCAAGAATTACCAATTTCAGGTTAGGACCAGTGGCACTGGAAGAATTTGCTGATCTCTGTTAACCATAAATGGGGGTAACCCTGTGAAGAGTAATTTTATTTTCTCTCAGGGACAGAGAATACTTTTTAAAAACAGTAACTCAGCATTTCTCCAAGTGAATCCCTTGGAATACTAACAGGTATTATGAGAAAAAAGTGTTGTCCAGTCATATATGTTTGGAAGATGCTAGTTTTTTTGGAGGGGGGGGTTTAATTGCAGAACTTCTCAGAGACTGATGTGTTGGACATGGATTGGGGCCATTTTCCATTTTTTTTTAATGTTCTGCTGAATCTCTTTGGTATATATTTCCATAGTCTGTTCTCATGAGTCTCTCACACTCTGTATTGGAATTGGAACACCAACTTAAAAATGATGCTTATTCTCACAATAGTGCAAATACCTCATTAAAGATGTTCAAAGAGCAAGTTCTTGGGTGAGCTAAACCAGAAAGGTCTTTCTTTACCGAAAGATCCCTTGATAATATAAGACCGACTTTTATCTTATGTTCCATTGTGGATTGTTACTAATTTTAAACTATATTAGTGTTAGTCTTATTTTGTCTTTTCTTCCTAATTTATACCTTGGCTTTGACAGAAAGCCATCAGCATTGCCAGTATATCATTCAAAACATGAGAATTTAATTTGTTTCCACACTAGCTGGAACGTAGTTTGGCATCTAGGCCGGCTTAATGCCTGGTGCACCACTAGGGTGGAATTCTAGGTCTACCGATAATTGTCTCAGGAAACCAGTTTCCTATGGCTTTACCTGTTTGCACTTGTGTAAAATTGATGCCACTTTGCTCTCTTGGAAGAATCTTAAGTTGAGATATAGCTTGAGTTGAGGTTAAATTAAAGGTGGCTAGAAGTTTACTTGGGGAGCAATAATTTTCAAAAGCCATAACTTCTTCTTTGCTCCCTATAGAGGAGCATTCCCGTGAGTTGCCTTAATTCCTTGGAAGTGAAGGCTTTAGCTCTGTCCCTTCACGTGGCAAGGACAGCAGTGGTTAAGAGGTTCTACCAATGTTATCTGTGGGGCCACAATCAGTCACTTCACTTCCTCGTATCTTGATTGCCGCAATGATAAAATGAAGTTCAGAATACTATTTCTTAGGGTTTTTGTGAGGATGAAAGGCCATAATATGTTTCATAGTCTTGGCTTTGCGTGGTAGCTCTTGTTATTTCTGAAACTAGAAGTCATAAATTCATACCTTTAATAGACTTGCACTTGGGGTCATTATTTGACAAATTAGACATGTTGCAGTATCAGCCATAGTCATCATTTTTTTTTCTCTTATGTAGGCTTCTCAGTCTTTGGCTAAGTTTTCACTTTCGGTGATATCTTGAACAGCATTTTTTTAAAAAAGAGCTTTGCTCATCATTCATATTTCAAAAATACTAAGATGATGTTTAAATTTTACATTAAACGTTTCCTTACTAGAATTTGTAATATCTGCTTAAAAATTACTTGTCAAACAAAAATTTTTTATAAATGTTAATTAAAAATTAATTTAACTCTCTTTACTTGAAGTTAAATAAATAAGTCATTTGGTATCTGTATATGAATTACATTCGCTTTCATGTTTATGGTACCTGAGTGTAAATTTAATAAGAGTTAAAAAAGAAGTTTTATGTGTTGAGACACATACAGATGATCTGTGAAATTAACTATTGACTTGATTACTTTTGCCATAGGTAAATCTTTACTATTGAAAATAGAGGTTAGGGAGAGAGATTTATTTTCTTTTGGGGGACTCTATAGTAATCAATTCCAATCATGCAATTTTGTTTGAAGATTAAAAGATATTATCTACATATTTTTACTTACATACGTGAATACCAGATGAAAATCTAAATAAAATTTAAGATCTTATATTAGTTCTGTCCCACACATATAGCTAAGAATGTGGAATAGTTGAATAATGCAAATAAAATTTTATGTTTACTCCATTTTAAAGTCAATCCTTCAAATAAATTAGTACATAATATTAAGAATAGATCTTGAATGTCTAAACTTAAAATAGATATTTTATGTGAAGCAGTGGTTGTTAAAACCTTTGGAAAGTATGTTGAATCAATTGTGGAAGTAACAGCAACTGGACTTGATATTTAATTTTATGGCTAGCTGCTCAAAATTTCATGGTTCCAGTTGATAAGTCATAAGTCAAATAATTTATTTGAAGGATACTGTGCAGCATTTGAAATACTGTAGAAGTGTGCCCGGAGCCCTCATTTTACCATGTTTTCCAAAAACAAAGTAAATTATTATTCTAGCGTGTAAATTACAAAAAAGTCATCATAGATTGATTCTCTGCTCTGTCAGTATTCTACCCCTGATACTCAACTGTGTTACATTGTTCACATTCTTTAAGTAAATTCTTAGAAATGTTCCAAGTAACTAGAAATTCACCAAGCTTCTTTTAATCATGTCCTTAAATGTTCTGCTTTTAATTTACCAATATTCATGCTCAACTCACGATGAATTGAGAAACCATGAAGTTGTAAAAGAAAATTAATATATGGAGCTAAATCATGCCTTGCCTTTGTGAGCTGAACTAGTTTCTCTGGCAACAAGACGTTAGACAATAAATCATGTATCTAAAACCATACAGTTGCAGAGGCAGAGGGAAGCAAGAAGTTCAGGAGTGTCATCTGACTGCATTGATGACATCTTTGCCACAATTAAGAAGGCGTGGCGTTGTTAGTTCAAGGGCAGAAATTCAGACTGTGGTGAATCCAAGCCCATTCAAAATATTTCTTTTAATCCTGACAAAACAGACTGCTTTAGTAACGTTAGTTGGTATTAGGTGCCTGTGGCAAAAATTTCACACACTATTAGTTCTAGTACCACATTGGAACACTAGAATTATGCCTCTTTGGCTCGAAATAAAGCCTTCTGGCTGTGTGACTGAGAAGAGGAAACTAATTATTTGGGGGGCTAGTCTTGAATTATTGCCTTAATAAAGGTTTGGTCACCAAAAACGGGAGCTTCACAAAGAACAGTTTAAGAACAAGGTGGAGAGAGTGATGGAAAGGTATTCTGTCATTAATGTTGGCAATATCTGAAGCTACTACAAAAAACAATGTTGAAAAAATTGGAGTCTAAATAAATTGCCTTAGAGTGTGAATAACTCCAGATATATCAAAGAAAATCCCAGCCATGTGTTTATCTCCCAAAAGATCAGTGTTCATCTTTGTATATGCATACATGTTCACATATCTGAAGCACAGCCCGTGATGTTAAATATTTTTCATATTTATCAGTTTATGGCAGAGTAATAATCTATTGATTTGAAATTATATTAACTACTTACCATCCATTTACTATAGGATAGTGACACGATTCCCATTTTATGTTTACTATTATAGGGAACCCTGAAACAAGTATCTGTCTTCATTTACCATTTTCCTCCTTTGTTGTTATTTCCTTAAATTAAATTCCTAGCAGTGGAATTACAGTCTAAATACCTCTAAATTTGATTTAATCCGTTGTTATAGGGCTCTTCCTCATTTTCTCTTCTTCCATGTAGGTATTTCTTTTTTCTCATAATGGCAATTCTGTCTCCTTACTGCATTAATACATACACTTCTTTGTTATAGCCTACACAAAATAATTCTGAAATAAAAATACTAGTGTCACTAATAATAAATCCAGTAGTAAAGACTCAACCTTTCTTGGCAGTTCTCTTCATTTCTTAGATCATTTCTCATTCAGAATATAGGTTCCAAATGTATCAAAATCAATTATTTTCTGTAGAGCTATACTAATTTGCTATACAATTAGATTCTTTTTTTTTTTAGATTCTTTTACTTATAGCTATCTTCAGTTTTAGAGATTACCTTTCTTCATCCTTTTTAAAAAGATTTTATTTATTTATTTGAGAGAGAGAGACAGAGATAGCGAAAGAGATAGCAAGAGGGAGCTCAAGCAGGGAGAAGAAGGAGAAGTAGGCTCCCCTCCGAGCATGGAGCCCGAGGGAGCTCTATCCCAGGACCCCAAGATCATGACCTGAGCTGAAGGCATAACCAACTGAGCCACCCAGGTGCCCCTTAAATTTACATTTCGAAAATGTAAAATATTTATGCAGTTCAAAATCCAAGATTACATATGTAAGAATACTCAGGGAAAGCTCATTCCCTTCCATATCTCTTTCACCCATTCCTATCCACCTTCTAGTTATTTCCTTTCTGTGTTTCTGTTTGCAAAAATAGGGATGGACGCGCGCGGGCGTGCGCGCGCGCACACACACACACACACACACACACACACACACACACACCACACAGCTCTCCAGTCCCCTCATCTCTTTTCCCAGTGATCGGAGATACCACTTTTTCAAAATCTATGTGTCAAACATCCCTATCTTTCTTATACAAAATGTAGCATTCTATCTCTACATTCTTATAGCTTGTCTTTTTCACTTAGTATAATCTCAAAACCACTCCATATTGGTCCTGAGGAACTTTTTCATTCTTCTATACAATGGCCCTTTATTCCCCTGCATACGGTGTTCAGTTGGTGTCTTATGCACCGCAAGTATGTGTGGTGGTGTCCAGTATTTTGCTGTGTCGTATGAGACTGAATTTAACAAACAAACAAACAAAACTTTATGCATACCTTGCCCTATGGTGCAGAGGTCCAGTTTTAGGGTACACTCTGAGGATTCTTTATTTTACTAATTTCTCTTTCATAGGTGCTTTACTCTAATTTGTTTTGTTGTGGTCATTTTCTATTTCTCCTGCAATATATGAGATGATATTGGCCCCTAAACCCTCAGCCTTACCACATAGTGGATTGTCAAGTATTTTTGTCAGTTGGGTAAGACATGTAATTAATATGGTTTTAATGTACATTTCTCTTACTATGCATGAAATTAAGCATCCTTTCATAGTTCAAGAGAATACACACACACACACACACACACACACACATAATGTTTTTTTCTACAACTTTCTACTCTTGTATTTTGCAGCTTTTTCTATCTAGTATTTGGTCTTTTTCCCTCCTTAACTTTTTTTAGAGCTTTTTAGGAGAATTAGTTCTTCATCTATCACTGAGGTACAAAAAATGTTCTTCTGGGTTTTTTTGTTGTTGTTTTTTGTTTTGTTTTGTTTTTTTGCCTTTTGAATTTCCTTAGTGCTCTTTGCCATGGAAGCTTTTGTTTGTATCTTTATGTAGTCAACGTATTAATATTTTCTTTCATTGCTTTTGGATTTTGAGTCACAGAAATGTTCTCTTCCATATCTAGTTTATCAAGAAATACACCCACGGTTTTTCTCAAGTATGCTTTTATGTTCATCTGGGATTTTTTACGTTGTGTGTTGTGAGGTATGGATCTCATTCTGTCTTTTTCTTACTTGATAGCCTTTTGTTACAACACTTTATTTATTTATTTATTTTTGAAGTCTGTCTTTTATCCTATTCTGGTAACTAAGTGTTCCCATATGATTTATTTAAAAATCCAGTTGCACCATTTTCAGCATGGTATCAGTTGCGCCAGCACCATTTGTTTTAAAAGTCCGTCTATTGCACAATTTATTTGAAAATCCAGCTTCTGTCCTAGTGAGTTGAGATACCACCTTTTTCTTATACAATCTTTCACTATGTACTAGGTCTATTTCTGAACTATTCTATTTCATTGCTCAGTCTGACTATTAACATCTATTAGAATACTTTAAATTCAAATTCTATTAGGAAAAAGGCATTTCTATTCCAGAATAACAACAACAAACCCCAGAAGTTATAATTTTTTATTAACCCATTAAATCTACCAAATTTCAATCTCAGTACTATTCTGTCCTTTCCTCTTAATACCTCTCCCCCAGGGAAAAATTTATTTTTTCCTAAGGCAATTTTTATTTTATATATATATATGTATATATATATATAACTATATATAAAAACATATAGATATATCTATATAGATAGATATATATAGCTACCGTATGCCTTTTTCTGATTTTACGAAAGTGTAATGTTTATAAAAATTTCATTTTTAAAAATCCTAGAAAATAATAAATAGTAAATCCTGGAAAATAGTAAACAGAATCATTATCAGTTAAGCAACTGACATTATCTTATAAATTTAATCACAAGCCTCAGGAAATAAAAATAAGAGAACACGACTGTGGTTACTCTATCTTATAAATTTGATTCTTAGAAATCTATGCCATCATCGAGTTGTTCATTCTGTAATTTCTGAACACATTTCATATAAAAATAACTCCTGTGCATTATTCATATTAACAGGCCCTTTAAATAGCCATAAAACACGTAGGAGCAGACTAATGCTGCATCTTCCCTGTGCATTTTAAGTCTATCAGTTTTATGGGATAGAAATCTTGCATAAATTCAGAAGTTTTCTTACCTCCTCAACTGCTTCTGGTGGCAGGGAAACACCTTAGCTGCATTATGTGGGTGAAAAATGTCACATTTTCTGATTGGATTTTTATCTAAGGTTGGTGAGAGCTGTCAGTTTCACTTCCTAACTGTGGGAATGATGTTCCAAGTTGAGTAAGTTTTTCTTTTAAATGAACGTCAGGAGGAGCAACTGTCTGCGACTTGTCTATACTCCTCTTTGAGACAGAAATTTTCTTGACAGTTATTACCGGGAACATAATCATTTTTGCCATTTTATGACCTTTGGGATGTGAAAATGCAAATAATATTAGCCACTGGGGTAGCATTGGAATTGGGCTAGTTTAATGTATTTAAATTGTTCTTATTTTTTGGGAAAAAAAAAAAAGGAATTCATACATCTAATAAAAAATAAATTCTGGCAGTGTTAAAGGTTATCATTAAAAAGTGTACCCTCTCACTCCCATTTTTTTCTGTTTCATTCTCAGAGGCAGCAATTTATAGTCCTATTCTTATTCCTACTTTTATTTCCCTTAAAACCTATGCATATACCAGCCCATTAAAGTTTTTTTGAATTCTATGTAAATGATGACATACTATCAAATGCTGTTTAATCAGCAATTGCCTCAAATTGTACTATGTTAGTATACATAGATCTACTTTATTCTCTTTTTAGAGACTGTAGACTGTTTGATTTTATAGATGCACCAACATTTATTTATTGAGCTTCCTCTTAACAGATATTTTATTGTTTCCTGTTTTGCTCCTTCAAACAATGCTTCAATATATATTTACTAAATATATCTTTGGGCATAATATGGCTATATTTGAATTTCCTATGACTGAAATTTCTGCATCCAAATGCATGTGCATTTTAAATTATGGACTATATTACCAAATTGCTCTACAAAGAGGTTTTATCAAAATGCTACTTCCAGCAGTAGCATTCAGAATCACTTGTTTGTTCCATTCTTACCAGCATCATGTTTCATGAACCATTTTTTGAATGTTATAAATGTGATGGATGAAAAATAGGTACCTTTTTATTATTTAAATTTGTATTTCTTCAGTAATGAGTGGAGAAGAGCCTTTTCTCCTGAGCAATATATTTACATTTCTAACCATATCTGTTGCCCATTTTCCAATGGTTTGTTGTGCTTTTTCTTATTGCTTTATAAGATACTTTGATATATTAAAACTCATGCATTGGGGCACCTGGGTGGCTCAGTGGGTTAAGACTCTGCTTTCGGCCCAGGTCATGATCTCAGGGTCCTGGGATCGAGCCCCGCATTGAGCTCTCTGCTCAGCAAGGAGCCTGCTTCCCTACTTTCTCTGCCTGCCTCTCTGCCTACTTGTGATCTCTCTCTCTCTCTGTCAAATAAATAAATAAAATCTTTAAAAAACAAAAACAAACCTGTGCATCATGTATTAGCTCTAGCTTTTTACTTTCATTTGACTTTGTGGAATATTTGCTTTACAGTTTTTTGTAGTCAAACTTATTAATCCTTTCCTTTATGAGTTTCTAATTTGTAGTGCTGCTTAAAAGACTCATCCATTCTGAAATAATAAAGATAATTTTGCGATTTCTTCCAGTGGTTTTATGTTTTAATTTTTATGATCATGTCTTTGAACCATCTGGACCTTATTTTACGACAGTAACAAAGGGATCTTTATTAGTCAGGATAGACTAAGGTAGTCCATGGTGACAAAAAGACCCTTCAGTGTGAGTGGAATAATCCATCAAAGATTTTTGTCTGGTTCAAACAGTCTGCTGAAGGTTTGAAAAAAGTTCCAAGCAAAATAGTCTGTTTCTAACATGGGTTATGACATCCTAATGAGAGACCTTTGCATTTCCTCTGGTAGGAGAAGAAGGCAAGCAATTGGATAACTAACGGGAATTTTTCAGTGCATCAGCCGAGAAACAATACATATTTCTTCTGTTCAAATTTTATTGGCCAGATCTAGTCACATCGCCCAGGCTAATTGCAAGGGGGCTGGGAAATAGTCTTTACTACACCCAGGGAAGAAAGGGGGAACCAAAGATTAGCGCACTGGTAATATCTACTACAGGATTAGTTTTATTTGATTCTAGATGGTGGCCTAGCTGTCAACATTAATTATGGCATAATCCATTTTTTTCCTCACTGATTTGAAATTCTATCTTGATTACATGTGGAAAGTTCCTCTGTATTTCTATTCTCATTGACCTTTCTATGTATGTTAGGCTAGTTATAATAGCTTTATAATATGTATTATATTTATAATATATAATATTTGGTAAAGATATTCTTCATTATTTCTTCCTTTCATTTATATTTTCATACGAATTTGAGAGATAATTTATATTATTCTATTCTATATATATATATATATATACACTTTTTCTAAAAATTCTGTTGATTTTTTTATTGGTATTACTTTACATGTTTTATTAATATAGTGCCAGTTTATATGCATGTTTAGCATACAGGGTATTTCCATCTAAGTAGAGAGTACATCTTTATTTGTATCTGGGTTGTCTTTTATACCCCTCTTAATGTTTTAAAATTTTCATCATATAGATCTTACACACAAATTAAAATTAAATTTTTGTGAGTGTTCCATCACTTTGATGCAGTTCTAAGTAAATATTTCATTTATAATTTTAAGTGCCTTGTATTTAATAAAAGAAAGCTAATTTTTTATTTATTCTTATATATTTAAGAACTTTACTGAATCTTTTTGTAATATTTTCAAGTTGATTTTCTTCGTTCTAACAAGCATACAACATACCTTGTGTAACAAATGATAATATTGTCTTTTTGTCTCTAAATTTTATATCCATTTTTTCTTTATCTTTGAACTGAAGTTTATGTATTTTGGTGACCTGGTAATATTCTTATCCCTTAGTGGTTGGGCAAAACATTAATCAGTGTTGTATTTGATGTCATTTTATTAGATTCTGAGCTCTTTGTGAATTAGAACTACTTAATTCCACAAAAATACTGAACACCTTACACAGGAAAATTCCTGTGTTTTGTCCCAAATGTTTTAAAAAGCAATAAAACAAATCATTGCTTTCATAGTTCTTTTACTGGCAATAGGGAAGCAACAGAAAGTATGCAAATGTCTAATTCACAGTCAAATATGGTAAATGATAAAATTGGAATGCTAGGGAAATGCTTGGGAATAACAAGATTTTATTTATTTTTTAAAAGTTTTTTTTTTGTTTGTTTGTTTATTTGAGAGAGAGAAAGTAAGACAGTACAAGCGGTGAGGAGGGGAAGAAGGAGAGGAAGAAGCAAACTCCCTTCTGAGCAGGGAGCCCCTACATGGACCCATGATCCCAGGACCCCAAGATTATGACCTGAGCAAAAGGCAGATGCTTAACCAACTGAGTCATCTAGGGCCCTGGGAATAACAAGATTTTAATTTTGCTCAGTAGGCTGGGAGCTGGGATGGCAGAAATGGGCCAGGTTTCATAGCCAAGGTAACATGTAAACAGAATCTTGATAGATATTCGGAAATGATAAAGGAAGTATATTGGCCAGGTGACTGTTCCAGATGCCTGGAGCCAATCTAAGCTTATTTTTGAAGGTTAACTTTATTCAGCATGTAGAATAATTATGTCCACAGACACGTAATAGTATTTGGAGACTGGGGCAGAGACACTAGTCACTCATTTATACATGTTTTATTTTTATTTACTAATTTTTTTATTCATTTGAGAGGGAGAGAGAGAAAGAGAGAGAGAGAGCACAAGAGCAGGGGGAGGAAAAAGCAGGCTCTCCATTGAGCAGGGAGCCAGCCTTGGGGCTGGATCCCGGGATGCCGGGATCATGACCTGAACCAAAGGCAGACACTTAACCAACTGAGCCACCCAGGCGCCCCATACATGTTTTAACGTGATAGTTGAGTTTCCATTCTATTGGAAATTAGGACCATTTCTTTCTCATTAATTGAGAACAGTGGGGTTGTCTATAATTTCATTTATTCAAAATTTACTCCTAGGTTCCTTCTGTCCTGAGAATGGTTTTAACCAATCCCAAGTCTGCCTGTTTGTCAAATGGTTTGCACTTTCTGTGTAAAGTACATCTCCTGGTGCTGATTTAAAAATAAAAGCCAAAATAGAGGCGCCTGGGTGGCTCAGTGGGTTAAGGCCTCTGCCTTCGGCTCAGGTCATGATCTCAGGGTTCTGGGATCGAGCCCCGTGTGGGACTCTCTGCTCAGCAGGGAGCCTGCTTCCCCCTCTCTCTCTGCCTGCCTCTCTGCCTCCTTGTGATCTCTCTTTCTCTCTGTCAAATAAATAAATAAGCAAATCTTTAAAAAAATAAAATAAAATAAAAACAAAAATAAAACTAAAAATAAAAGTACCTAACATAGAGGATAAAAGGGACAATTGTCCACCTAATTTTGCATTTCCTTTCTTCCTTTCTTTTCCCCTTACTCCTCTGAGAAACTGAATAGCAAGCTCCTTGGGAAACTCTGAAGTTTATAACATAAGGTTCTAGTCTCTCTTAGGTTTATTATGTGATTCTAAATTTTCCCTACAGCACCTGTTTCTCTTGGTAATAAAACCTCCTCACTCTTGTTCCTGGCTAGAAAAGCTACTTTTTGTTTCTCCAGAAAGATGCCCTAGCAGGAATAAGAATCCACAAAGATTCAACCACAGAAGGGACCTTGGGTATTTCAGGATTTTGCCTTATATATTTGAATTTCTTTCTAATCACACTCTTTATTTTAAAACTTAGGCCATCTAATCTTCTTCCTTGAGATAAATTAAAATTCCTTGTCACTACCCCCCTACCCCCAGCAACCCTCAGCCTGTTTTGTGAGATGAAAAGTGTGCTATGGTGAGTGCTGTGAAATGTGTAAGCCTAATGATTCACAGACCTGTACCCCTGGGGCAAATAATACATTATATGTTAATTAAAAAAAAAGAAAAGAATGGTTCAGATAAATGTCAGGTGGCTAGGAATAACCAGAAGCTGATTAAATATTGAGTGATATTTATATATATTGCTTAGAATCCCCCCCAAAATTCCTTGTCACTTATTTTGCTTTCCTTCAGGATACTTCTCAGGGTAAGAAACTGTGTATCCCATGAGTAAGATCATATTAGTTATATTATTTAAAATACTTATTGATTTTGTTCTCTGATGGCTTTCCAAGGGGAGATGGGTGGAGGGGACGGGGTAACAGGGTGATGGGTACTAAGGAGGGCATGTGTTATGATGAGCACTGGATGTTATACGTAACTAAATGAATCATTGACTACATCAAAAACTAATGATGTACTATACAGTATCCAACTGAACATAATACTTAAAAAAAAAAAAAAGAAAGAAAAAAGAACTGAGTGGATCTCAGGGACCTTTGTTTTTAACAAAGAATATCCCCAACACACATATCTGATGATTTAGAGACAAATGGCTTGTAGACCACAGTTTGAGATACATAGATGAACTAATCTTTTTTTTTTTTTTGTATAATAAAATAAAATACTTACTGCACTAAAAAAGTATGGGTGAAATATTTCCCTAGCTGTTATATCATTTTTACTGCTACTGAGGGAAATGATACATTTTGACACAGTGAAGCCATTTGACTCCATACTTCAGTTGGAAGTCTTACATAGTGGCTAGGGTAGCATTCTGTGATTTGAAGATTCTAATTTTAAAAATATAAAGATCATTTTAATCATCCGGAAATATTAGTATTTACCAGTGGTATATTTTTTAAGAGCAAGTCTTCATTCTTCCAAGATGTATTCACAAGTATTGAATCCATAAAACCTATTAAGAATGTTTTGGAACTATGTTTCTCGTATTTAAAATAGCAGAATTCTCACTGACTAGAACTAGAATTTGGGATGTAAACCATCTACAGATGACAATTCTCGAGAGACACATGTATCTGGATTAGCAGAAACAGCAGTATCTGTCTCTCAACCTTTGGAGAGGACAGAGGACAGCATGATTTCCTCTGATATTTTCAGGAGCTCTTTACTTGCTTTCAGCAAATGTTCAAATGTTAATGATTTTTGCTTCGGGCTCAGTACGGAAGGCAGAAATCAACTTTACTCTCCAGCTCTACGAAACCTCCCCCAACACGAGATCATACAACAGTAAACATCTATTTTTGCTGATGGACCTGCCGACCAGCTCTGTGGTTCTGTTTAGGCTGGGTTCTCTTATGTGTCTGTGGTCAGCAGTGGGTTGGTGAAGGGGCCCTGCTGTCTTCGACTGGGCTCTCTCACATGCTTTGGACTTCCTTGGCTCTAGCCTGATCTGGTCTAACCCAGCCTTATCTGTGTGTCTTGCATACCACTCCCTCAAAGTCTGTCTAGCGGGACCTGTTCTCATGCTGGGGAGCAAGGGCACAAGAGCAGGAGACCGGGAGTATTCTCCAGGTGAAAGCAGAAGCGTAAGGGAGAGAGACTGCCAGCACACAAAGATCCTGGAGGTCTAGATTCTCAACAGGCACCTTGTCGGTTATGCCCCATTCTTTAGCTCACAGCACGTCTCATTAATGGTCAGCTGAGATTTAAGGCTGGGGAAATACGCTATCTCCTAGTAGAAGGAGCTGCACTATCATATTACAAAATATTGTGGATACAGGGAGGGTGGGGCATTTGGGCTATTGTTGCCATCCATCTACTCCCACTTTCCCAGAAGTTGATTGCTTCCACCAAAATCAAAGCCATTTGAAACCTGGGCAATAAATTAACCAAAGCTTTCTCTGTAGGTGTTAGTATTTTGAGCTGGCTTTTACTAGCTTACACCAGTTATTAGGCACAACTATTAAATTACATAAATTGAAAAATAAATACATTTCATTAAAAAAAAAGGTAACATTGGGCACCTGGGTGGCTCAGTGGGTTAAAGCCTCTGCCTTCGGCTCAGGTCATGATCTCAGGGTGCTGGGATCGAGCCCCACATCGGGCTCTCTGCTCAGCAGGGAGCCTTCTTCCCCCTCTCTATGCCTACTTGTGTTCTCTCTCTCTCTCTGTCAAATAAATAAATTAAAAAAATCTTAAAAAAATAAAAAGGTAACATTACTAAAACCCATCGCTTCCTGGTTATTTTTATTATTATCTGCATTCTCAGGGCTATTTACAATTATTATATCTGAATATAATGAATTCTGAATTATATCTGAATTATATCTGAATATATAGGCAGAAATGCTATATAATGATGTACTGCCGTAGATCTCTGCCCAAATCTCTGCTCAGTGATATCACATTGGTAGCTTGAATTTGGCCAGGGGAGTTCGTACACCACTGAAATTGGCAAACACTACAAATCAGGGATCTTTTTTCTTTTTTTCATGGCTGCTTGTCAACAGTTTCCAACACATCACTACCTGTAGGTGTGATGGGGGATTTAGAGGTTCACATCAAGTCATTCCTGCACTCTGTAGCCTGAGTTACAGATTTACCTTATTTATTTTTTAATTAAGGTACAATGGACATACACCATTATATCAATTTCAGGTGTACGATAAAGGAGTTTAGTATTTGTATATGATGTGAATTGATCACTACAATAAGTCTAGTTAACATCCATCACCATACACAGTTACAGAATTTTCTTTTCTTGTGATAAGAACTTCTGAGATCTACCCTCTTAGCCACTTCCAAATATGCCATGCAATGTTATAAACTATAGTCGCCATCCTGCACATTATATCCCAGGACTTATTTATGATTGGAGGTTTATACCTTTTGACTCCCTTCATCCATTTCACCCACTCTTCCTCTGCCCTCTTCCTTCCCAGCAACCACCAATCTATTCTCTGTATCTATGAGCTTATGTTTTGGTTTTGTGTTTGTTTTTTAAGATTCCACATACAAGTGAGATTGTACGGTGTTGGTCTTTGCCTGACTGATTTCACTTAGCATAATGTTCTCAAGATCCCTCCCTGTTGCTGCAAATTCACCTGATTTATTTTTATATGTTCTATTGCTTTAAGAAGGAAAAATATGGAGTAATTGTATAACCTAAAATTCCTAAACATGCAGTTTTAAATCAGTGACCAACATGGTAGTAAAAGCTGGCTCCATCTTTCTTTAGTAAAGTCAAATGTTCTTAAATGAAAACATAAATTCATTCCACTTCCCTAGTGGTAAGGTACTGGTCTAGCCTTAAAATCTGGGGAGACAAAGCAGGTAATATTGTAAATGATAGCCACAGTCATAAAAGAGTGTGTATACATTCAGGAAAAAATTACTTTATTAATTTTAAGTGTTTTCAACACCATAATTTCAGGATGATTTACGTCTTGAGAAGCAGTAGAGGCAAATGAGGCACTGTGTTTTAACTCCTTGTGAGTGGAGACCAGGGCTTGCTTAGGTATTTTTCTGTGTCAGACAATTTGACGTTTGCCTTCCAGTATCCCAGCTTAGCAAAAGGTCATTCAATCTCCCCAAGAACCTTCCAAGCTATGAGTCTTTTCAGAAAGAAATTCACTGAGGAAGCACTAGAAAATAGATAAAATACAGAGTAAAGCTTCTCAAATTCTGTTCTTCTGTTGTACCAACTGCACAGTTCACCCTGAGAAAAACAAAAGTTGTAGCAGTTTTGTGTGAGGATCAACTTGGCCAGGCTATTCCTTATTTTATTTTGAAATTCACTTTTTAGTGATGGTTTGATGAATTGTTGGAATATGGTGTTGCGTGGTGGGAACTTAGGATAGATGATATGATGTTTCAGAGTGGGAAAAATAATTAGAGATATGTATGCATACGGATGTTAATATACATAGATTCTCAGCTTGTCCACTAATAGAATCTAGAAGCAGTGACACCCCCTGCCCCGAACCAATGAACATACCCAGTGCCCGGATCTTGATTTCTAATACCATTCTCCAGTCAAAGGAACCAGGGCTTTTTGGAGGAATGGCTGATTCTACAGATGTGGCAGGAGATTTATAAGGTGAGCCCTGACCGTTTTGTAGCTCCCAACAGTAAAGAGGTACTCAAAAAAACATAAAAATGAGGGTATGTCAAAGGTATACCACAACCAACTGAAAGAGCTTTCAGTGGCTGTGCTGAAACTGTTTGGACAACAAAATAAATCATGTAATATTTGTACTATAGTCCAGAGAATAAAATAAATATCCATGAACCCACACTGATGTAATTAAATGATTTAATAAACTTTAGAAATGGGAGAGAAAGACCGACTCCCATACAGAATTCCAAATAATTTATGTAGATAATGCCCCTTCAGTAGGGTAGAACATAAGCCCAGCCTTTATGTATGGGCTTCACATGGTGACTGCCTTCCAAAGAGAACATTATGGAAAGGGGAAGAAAGGGTAACTTTACAGTGGTGAAATTTGATAACCACTACTTGAGTCAGGTGATCAAGGCCAACATGTCAGGATTAGGTCATGATGATGGTATATAACCTTTATATGCTATAATGAACATGACACTTCAGGTTGCGTCTTCCTATTCCAAATTGATTATTCCAATCTAGTCATGAGAATATCATCAAGCAAACCCAAATTAAGGGATATTTTACAAAATGCCGGAATAGTACTTCTTTAAACTATCAAGGTCATCAAAAACAAGGAAAGTGTTAACAAACACTCATAGTATAGAGTATGCTAAGGAGATACGAAGACTAAATGTAGTGTAGTATTCTAGACAGGCTCCTCAGATGTAAAAGAAGTTCAGGTTAAAACTGAGTAAATATTATTAAGTATGGACATTAGTTCAGAATAATATATCCATACTGGTTCCCTAGTTGAAACAAGTGTGTCATACTCATGTAAGATAGTAACGACTGAGGAAACTGGATATGGGGAATAGGAGAATTTGCCCTACTATCTTTGCAACTTTTTGTGACTCTATTGACAGAAAGCTAATACAGTTGCTGTGAAATTAGAAATAAATTGGAAATTTCTTTTATTTTTTAATTTTTATTGAGGTATAACTGATATATAGCATTATAGTAGTTCCAGCTGCACAGCATAATGATTTGATATTTATATATGTTGTGAAGGAAATTTATCTTCTTTTTTTTATTTTTATTTTAAAGATTTATTTATTTATTTGACAGAGAGATATAACAAGTAGGCAGAGAGGCAGGCAGAGGGAGAGGGGGAAGCAGGCTTCCTGGTGAGCAGAGTGCCTGATGTGGGGTTCGATCCCAGGACCCTGAGATCATGACCCAAGCTGAAGACAGAGGCTTTAACCCACTGAGCCACCCAAGTGCCCCAAATTTATCTTCTTTTAAAGATTACAGTGACATGAGTATTAGACTTTTCTTACCAATTTTTCTTATAATCTATAGAAGAGGCTTGTATGTATCGTGGTGTTTGGTTTTAAAGTTAAATGTCTGTAATATAAATCTGTAGGTAGTAGATTGCAATACAGACTTGGTACAGTGATTCTTAATTTTGGAAAACTTTACACCTTTAGGCATATTAGCATTTTTGTCTAAGTAGCTGAAATCACACTGTAAAGAAGTCAACTGTCTTAGGGTCTATTTTTAGCTACATTATTACCCAGTGTGGCAACGGAAACAAATTACTACATCCCCACTCATCAGCTCTTCTGCCCATGCCACACACATATCTCTCTACCTGTTCAGGACACTCGAAAGCTATGCATTTCTATTAATAGTCATAATAATTATTTTTCTGTTGCAAATAACCATGTGCTTTCATTACCATTACTAATCCTTCATGTTCTGTTTGAATAAATACTCCAGAATCCAAAGTACAGTTGATTTTCTACCAAATCTAATTTTCAGTATTTTATATAGTGTTGAGCTTTGAAACTTAAAAATTTCAGAAACAAGTAGCCTTCTAGTGGGTTTTAGATCAATTGGGAGAGATCATACCTGCGTCTACTCATTATGTGGTTCCAACTACCTGAGCTGACATGTGAAACTCAATGGATGTGAAGCTGAACTGGGGAGAAGAAAGGCATATTGATGGGGTTTTAACCTGGGAGGGAAAAGACTTTCTTCTGAAGGCATGCAGCTGCCCATCACACTCTTTGCATGAGGAAGATCCTGACAGAATTAAAGACCATGACTGGAACTTGTGCTCCAAGCCTTTTATATGGTCATGTGTCTTACCTCTCCATTCTAGACAAACTTACATTAACAATCACAGAGGTCTACAGATATTGCACCCTTGTACCAAACTTGACATCTGTGAGGACAGACAGATGCTACTCATGGAACTTTTATTCTATTAACATTAGGGGTTGACAAGAGGTGACAATAAGTAAGTGAACAAATGAATAAGGTCAATTAAGACAGTGACATGAACTATGAAGACAAATAGAAGAGAGGGACAAGAAGGATGAAGGATGGGATCCACCGTGACTCTGACTTAATACACTTTGATTAGTAAAAAGTATACTTTTATATAAATAAATTTGTACTATAACAGTGTTTTTTAAATTTTTTTAATTTTTTCCCCAAATACGTTTATTTTATTTTTTCAGTGTTACAAGATTGATTGTTCATGCGCCACACCCAGTGCTCTATGCAATAGGTGCCCTCCTCAATACCCACCACCAGACTTGCCCAGCCCCCCATCCCTTCCCCTCCGAAACCCTCAGTTCGTTGCTCAGAGTCCACAGTTTCTCATGGTTCATTTCCCCCTCCGATTTCCCCCCATTCACCTTTCCTTTTCTTCTCCCAATGTCCTCCATGTTTTTCCTTATGCTCCACATGTATGTGAGACCATAAGATAATGGTCTTTCCGCTCTTTCCGCTCCACTTATTTCACTCCGCATAATCTCTTCCAGTCCCGTCCATGTTGATACAAAAGTTGGGTATTCATCCTTTCTGATGCTATAACAGTGTTATATGCAACTAATGAATCATTGATCAGTACATCAAAACCTAATGATGTGCCGTACAGTGGCTAACAGAACATAATAAAAAAATAAAAAATAAATTAATACTGTTAGACTTTTTTGAATTTAGCTTTTTTTTTTTTTTCCACTTATTGTCGGGTTCAGATGAGCTCTTCTGTTCTCTATAATCTCTGCACCTACTTACCTGAGGCTCCTCTTCCATGGCAGTGACAGGAAGTCAAAAGGATGAGCACAATCCTCCCTGATTCTGAAGACCTTGAGTCCTGCCTGGAACACTGCTACTTCCACCAAATTCTATTGGTGAAAACCAGTCACGTGACCAACCCCAAAGTCAGTCGGTCGCAGTTGTATCTGCTTCCTACTGGACCCCACCACAGGGTTCCAGTTTTGAGGGAATGAGGAATTGAGAACAATAATTCCATCTACTTCACAAGAAAACCCTGTTTTCCTCTTCTAACTGACTGTCCTTTCAATATCAGGTTTTCCGTGTTCGACTGTAGGACATGTGATCAAATTGTGCAGTAGGAGGAAAGTGGGAAGTCAGATGAGCAAAGAGCCAGGCCTTGCCTTATTAGATTTTTTTAAATTATAATTCTAGTATAGTTAAAGGATAATGTTATATTAATTTCAGGTGTACCATAGTGATTTAACATTTCCATCTATTATTCAGTGCTCATCATGACAAATGCCCTCCTTAATACCCGTCACCTATATCACCCATCCCCCACCCACTATCCCTCTGGTAACCATCAGTTTGTTCTCTGTAGTTAGGAGTCTTTTTTTTTGGTTTGTCTCTTTTTTCCTTTGTTCTTTGCCTTAGAAGATTTTATAGTCTAACAGAGTACAGTAGACAATATTTAATACCTTGTGCTTCCTCATCTGTAATACAGAGATAACACGGTTGCCCGTCTTAGGTGGTTATCACAAAGACTGATGAGGAAACACGTATGAAGGGCAGAGCACCCAACACCTAAAGATTATAAAGATGATAGCTGTTGTCTCTGTCTTTCTAGTTGTCTATTAGTTTTTCAGTTTGACCTTATTTTTTTAAATGAAATACATCTATATTTATATGTATTTTGCCAAGAAAAACAACATGGAGGGAACATATCAGCATGTTAGTGGTACCTTTGGGTATTGGCATACTGAAGGATTTTTTTCTTCCTATGCATTGTGGTAGCTTTTAAAATTTCTACAGTGATCATCTGTCACTTTAAAAAAAACCCCAATAAATATTTTAAAAGGTAATTTACCCAGGGTTTTGAATTAAATTGAGAAATTCCAGCTCCAACATTTGTTTGTTTGCTAAAGACTTTCACCAAATTATGTAGATAATTATGTAAATGTTAGAGTTTATTTTGTTTTCATAGCTATCTCTTGGAATTTTCTAGAAATGTTTAATTGTGTATACATTTATGAATTTGATTTCTAATAATTGATATAAATTTTATTTTAGCATTACCTCTGTTTAGAGGAGAGTCGGTAGGGAGGGATGGGGTGGCTGGGTGATAGACATTGAGAACGGTACATGCTATGGTGAGTGCCGTGACTTGTGTAAGACTGATGATTCATAGACCTATACCCCTGAAACAAAGAATACATTATATGTTATTTTTTAAAAATTCTATTAAAAAAAACTCTGTAACCAATAAACTCCTCAATTTTTTTCTTGAGCTACCCTATTGTCATTTAAAATATCAAGTATTACTTGATTTCTTCTCATGCCAGAGACAAGGTATACATCCACAATGAACCGTCATTATATGGCGGTTCTCCCAGGGTCATTTGAATTGTTACAACTGGTACTTAACAACAAGAGCATGGAATGGGTGAGCAGTGTGGGCTTTTCTTTTTTCAAGTTGTCAGTGTAAATAAATAAAGGCATTTTAAAATATGAGGCTCTGCTTCTGCTAAAAGTCTTGATAAGGAATGTGCGGAAGGTTTGTCAAATATTTGAAATAGGCTGAGTATTCTGCTAAAATTTTACAGATCTTAGAGTTGAGTCAATCACTAATTGCTACTTTTCAGATACTCTTCCAAAACACTCTAGCTTAATATCCAAGGTACTCTAGCTTAACCAAAGGACTAACCTCCAAGGACTCCCATCACTGCTGTTTGACCGTGAAGGTAAGGGACACCCAGTAGACAGCCTGGTTCTTAGATCTTCCCATATTTGCAGTAATAAAAGCATTAGAACATGTCCTGAATCTTTTATTTTTTGCAATGTTCCCCATCTCAAATTATATTTTAAAATTCAAGAGCTAGAATATTAAACTGGTGTCATCTCCACCTCCCATAGAAGTATTGCCTACATTGTATTCTGTCATCAACAGTGTGTTCCTAAACTAAATTGCATTTAATTATAATCCAGCAATTCATGCAACATTTGAACTTCGGATGTATGGTTGTTTTCCAGAAAGGTTGTTATCAAATAGCCAATCCTGATTTCTTGAGGTCAAATTAAGCTGACAGATTAACTGAGAAATAAAAAAGTATATTTTTGAACTATTTGCAGCTATTAGAAAGATAAATTTTTATCTGAGTCAATAAAAAGTACCAATTTTATGAAAACATAGATTGAGAGAGCACTATCAGGACAAAAACCAGGATTCTTTTATTGGAAGTGTCTTATTTTCTCAATCTTGATACTTAAGAGGATGAGGGATTTCTGCACATATTTTTAGTTTGGTTAATAAAATTGATAAAGATTATTGCTACAGTTAGTATTCTAAGAGGACATTTGAGCCGTATCAAATTTGATGTGTTTGCCCCAGACTATCATTTATCAAATCTACAAATAAGCAAACACCAAAAAAAAGACACCAGGCTAGAAATTAAAGGTAGTTATGGAGGGTATATTGTTTTAATAGCCTATGGCTTTTTAACCAATTCTGTTAGAAGAAGTGTATCCACAAGATGCCTTCGAGGACCCTTATTTCAGAATCCTTATGAAAAAGTAAAAGAAAAAAACTCCAACACGATGCTGGGTATTACAGGGGAGGGGAGAATGGGGAAGATAGGAAGGAAGGATTAAAAGAGTGAAAATCGAAGAAAAGTAAAATATCTGAGAACCCTTCTCCAGTGTTGAAAGCAATTCTATCCAATAAAACTTTGCATTGCTAGAAATGTTCTACATAGCTATCGAGCACTTGAAGCCTGACTAGGATGACTGAGGCAACTGGGTTTATCATTTTAAATGTAAATAGCCACAGGTGGCTAGTGGCTGTTTATGGGACTGCCCAGGTTCCTGCTTTCCCACTGAAAGTGTGGTCCTTGCACCAGCAGCAGCATCTGGGAGCTTATTAGAAATGCAGAAGCTTGGCTACCACCCAGACCTACTGACTCAGAATATGCATTTTAACAACATCCCCAGGCAAGTGGTATATGTTTGAGAGGCCTTGCCCTAGAGCAATTTTCATTTGCTAATTAATCACCCATTGAGAAGAGCTGGGAATTCTCTATTTTTATCAAGGGCTAATGAACATTAGCAACATATTCATTTTGTCCACAGAAGAGTATTTGATGTAGTAAGACTAAGTTGCAATAGTATTTGAATTGCTTGCTTACTTTAAATCTTTTCCAAATGTGATCGAACGTGCTCCATTGATCCAATGATTCATTCACTTATGAAAGAGCAGTCCCTACATGGCTCATGTTGCCTGTGGTTTATTGAGCATCTCTAGTTAAATTTGGATATGTGCTTTATTTCTCTGCAGTGAAGGGAAAGGGAAGCAAATAAACAGATTACTGAGTTGAGTGTTGGAGCTGGGATTTAAAAATTATCATTCAAAATTTGTAAGGCAAGGAAACATCATGAGAGCTAAAATTGGAGAATGGTGTTGATGAAATAGTTAATTGCATTCTGCTTCTTACCATATGTCTTACTTTGGATTCCCCCAAAATCTGACCCTAAGACTAGAATTTGGATATAAGAAGTCTATTAGACAGTGATCTCAAGAACCACAATGAGTGGCGTGGGGAGAGTGAACCAATGAGAAGGTCAATAAAGGGGACATTGGTGAGTGTGTCCAGGGGTGGGCAATCGGGGTCCCAGTCCTCCTTGGGGACCATCTGAGAGACTTCGGGTATTTGAGGGAGGAAGATGCCAGAATCTATGGATCTGTCCACCTAAGCTTCAGGTGACGATGTAAGTGGTCCATATGATACAGAGCACCAGTAGGGTCTCCTACAGCATAATAGAGATTTTTTATGTAATAGGATACCACCCTGCAGAAAGATATCAATGACTGTTGGGAGTGAGAACTAAGAGCCAGTGCTCCTCAATCTGACCCAGGTCTCCTGCTGTTTAATCATTTGGTGTGGGTAAATCGCTCAAGGCCACAGAATACACTGGAGGCACTACACTTCATAATCAGAGAAATTATTCCATCAATATTCTTCTACACCCTTCTTCACCAACATCTGTATCTTTATTTTTCTGAAACTTGCCCTTTCCCTCTCTTTCATTATTCCTTGAGAGAGCACTAAAAATACCTTGCAAGCTAATGAAGCTCCAAAACACGGGTATGATTTGTTTGAATTTCCCATTGACCCGTGTGTGCTTAGCCACTTCTGAGTTCAAGGTATTCTGAGTATTTGAATTATATTTTGAAAGCCAAGAGAATGAGAATGCATGATGTGACAAAGGAGATGTTCTGTTCTTTTTATGCATTTATTTGTGTTTACCTCAAAAATCATTTAAAACAACGTACAAAGGTCTATAGTACAGTACATTCTGGGTGGAGAGAAAATAAGGCCAAGTATTTATAGGAAAGGTCTTTTAGATGCAAACATATTACTAAATCAGCTATAGTTGTATGTTATCAGGCAGACTTTCCTACCTAAAACAAAATTCCACAGGTTCAACAAAAATTTTAAGACACATGGTCACACAGACTGTGGAGACTACAAAGATATGTTCACTTATTTAAGCCACTTAGTGTCCCTTTGGAAAGTGACCTACTTCCCCAAGAACAGGTAGAATGAGCTTATAAGGAAGCACATTTCATATATAGTCCCTTGAGTAGGATTGGAGATTTTTGGCTATTTGGAAGAATGTGTGAAGAAAGAGTAGAAGACATAGTGCTGTCATTTAGCCTGGTCAGTAAGGACTTTTGTGGAGATGGAAGCATTTGAATCAAGTCTTGAAGAATTAAAGGTAGGTATAAAGACTCCCCGGAAATTATGCCCATAATTGTGTTGGGTCTATGGGCCATATGCAAAGTGTCTGATGAAAAAGAATTTATCAGATAAGAGATGATGCAGTTGGAAAAGCCAGGGAGGAATAGAACTTTAGGGGCATAATCCTTGCTGTCTCTTCTCTCCCTCTCTTTCTCTCTCCCTTGAATTGATTATGGTGATGGGACTTAATTGCCCCAACAGTTCATTTTCTTTTCAGTTCCACATCAGAAGAGTCTTTGGGTTTATTCATTAATGAATTCATGTATTTGTTGTCTTTTGGTGAGTGCCTTATATTAGAACCACAACATTGAACAGGACGTGCTCTCTCTTGTAGAAGAGCTCACCCTACATTTAGACAAATGGTTATTATTCAACTCAATAAATCTTAATAGATGTAGCCATGAAATTATATACAGTCTAATCAGATTCTCTAACTGATTTGTTATTTAATTCCTCTTTTCAATGGAGTCCCATATACTTTGTAAGAAGACAGAATGTCTGAGTGGAAAATCTTATGAGAGAAAATCTAATTTGTCAAATATTAGAAGTCCATTTTTTATTTGTGAATAATAGTTCTGTCTAGCAGGATGTCCCAATAGGTGCTCTAATGAGCTGACAGACCCATGTCTAGGAAAACCAGGCTGCTCACAAGCATCATACACTGGGAGGGACAGCAAGAGAGAGAATCTTGTTAAGAATCCATGCCCACGGACACCTGGGTGGCTCAGTTGGTTAAGCTGCTGCCTTTGGCTCAGGTCATGATCCCGGGGTCCTGGGATCGAGTCCCGCATTGGGCTGATGATCTACAGTCATCTGGCTGGAATGGGTCTATAACTTGCAGTTCTTGAGCTCCTGTTGGATCTCTTCTATCAGGCGTAAGGCCAAAGTTTGTGGAGAGTTCCCTAGTGAAGGGTGTCAGTGGCTTCTTAAGGTCAACAGCAATGTCAAGGCTGGAGATGGTGAGAGCGTACTTACATGTCTGTTTGCCCTCACTCTCTCCCACATCATGCACAACTTTCTTTCCCAGCTGCCAACCCTGACCTACATCACATGGGTCCCACCAGGGGATGCAATGGCCCCAGTCTTCCATAGACTTCTTCATTAGCTCCCACAGTGCGCGAGACGGCCTCACTCTAGTAAACTGATTCCATGTCACTCTGCATGGCTCTGCCTCCCTGATCATGTGCTCCCTGCATTAGCTCCCATTTGCTCAGTCTCAACCGTCATGTCACCTCCAAGCTTCAAGCACTACATGGTGCAAATTGGTCATCGAATGATCTTTGGAACGTGCAGATCATGGCTTTTTATTCACCTGCCCCAGAAAGGCCTGAGAAATGAACACAGAATTATGTAAATTCTTACTTTATTAAAATCTGTAGTGAGTAATGAATGGCAGTCTCTTATCTATTAATGGAACACTTTCTGAAAGCTCTCTTTGTTCTTTGTCGCTTTTTTCAAAGATGATCTTTGGGTTTTGTAAAAGTATGTTATAAAGAAAAATTCAAAATCTTTACATTTTTAGAAATGGGTAACTACATTGTCTGTGAATTTTTTGTCCGATTATGGTCTGATTTTCATACAATTACTAAGTGCTCTAGGTGTGTGTGTGTTGGCTTAAACACACTGATGACTTTATTTATCCTGTGACCAACCATCCTGGAGAGAGCTCGATGAAATTGTACCCTTTCTCCAGTGTCTGCACAAGGGCAGTGGGGAGGGGGGGAACTGTGGAGATTCTCAGAGTTCCAAAAGAACCTTTAAAAAACTCAGTCTCTAGGGGCTCCTGGGTGGCTCACTCAGTTGAGTCCAACTCTTGATTTTGGCTCTTGTTATGACCTCAGGGTCACAGAATGGAACCATGTGTTGGGCTCCATCCTGGGCATGGATTCTTTTTTTTTTTTGTTAAAGATTTTATTTATTTATTTGTCAGAGAGAGAGAGGGAGAGAGAGCACAAGCAGGCAGAGTGGCAGGCAGAGGCAGAGGAGAAGCAGGCTCCCCGCTGAGGAAGGAGCCCAATGCGGGACTCGATCCCAGGACCCTGGGATCATGACCTGAGCCAAAGGCAGCAGCTTAACCAACTGAGCCACCCAGGTGTCCCTGGGCATGGATTCTTAACAAGATTCTCTCTCTTGCTGTCCCTCTGTCCCTCTCCCCTCCACTTCTCACCCCCTCTCCCTCTCTTAAAGAAACAAAAAGCAAAACAAAAAAACCCTCAGTCTGTATAAAATACCTTCTTATATGTTTCCATTAGCTTATTAATGTAATTTTCATATGATCATTGCAGATAAACTCATTAATGTAATTTGCAGTGATTATTGCAGTTAGTGATTATGTAAGCATCCCTGATCATGTGGAAAATTAAAAATGTTAAATTAAAGTATTGACACTGATATTGTAAGTAGTGGTTGTTTATAAGATGTCTGTGTTTTGAAAACTTTTCCCTTAATCTTTTAAAAATCAATGGCAACATGTCTTTGAAGTATAAAATGCAACATATGACACATCTTGAACCTTAAACAATGCTTAACAGCATTTTATAATACTTTTATGTTGCTCCTGCATTTGCCATGGGAAAGGTCTTTGTACTGAATCAGCTTATATTTTCTGATATGTGGCATAGGACAGTGCTTGGCCTTTAAAAACATCTAAACTGTTAGTGATTATTAGGATAATTTTATATGGAGGCAGCAGTGGGAAATGGGACCATTTGTTCAAAAGAATAGTTTATCTGTATTTCAGATGTTTATGTATCCAATTCATTAACACTACCTGAAAAGTTTAAGGTAACTGTCTTAGGATTGTGGTAGGTTTATCATTGTACTTGATTCTTAGGCCTCAAATACCTATGCGAACGGCAGTTTGTATCTGAAATAATTATAAATGAATTGGCATATTAGAAATGAGCCTGTGAAAGTTCCATTATTAAATAAGGTCACAGCAGTAATTCTGATTAATGGAGCTGATTCTTGACAGCTCTGAGGGCACTTGCAAGACATTTATAAATATACGCTTTCATAAGAGAAAATGCCCTTAATTTCGTTACCTGTAAAGTATGGATAATAATATCTGCCCTATGGATTGTAATGAATATGAGGGAAGTTCCTAAATTAGCTAAATGAGAACAACCCAGCAGAGCTGAGATCAAATGGCTGGGTGGTCTGCTAGCCACTCACTTATCTAAGTAAGCTGCCTCTGTCTATGCTTCTTGCAGGGGCCAAGGCTCAAATTTGTCATTTTTCATTATTCTGTGAATGCTCAGGTTTGTTCAGGATTATTTGAAACCATCAATATTAAATCTAAGAGTGACAAGACTCTACTGAAAGCTATAGCGGCATTTTTAAATGTTATCTTTTTCAGTAAATACAATTTTCGGCTCTGCACATTATATTATTAGATAGGCTCTGTACTTTCTTAGATCAATGCAGCTAAGTAGCTAAGAGAAAGATGTCATTCCGCAAATGCAGGACTATACTTCAGAAATTCCAAGTGCAGCCCTAAGAGTGTCAGAAAGATCCAAACCAGGAGGAAAAATTTATCCTCTCCATTCAGAATTTCTTAGGCTTACTGGCAACACATATTTTTAACGTCTGTTTTTGTTTTAAATACCTTGATGCAATAGAAAAGTTTGACGTTCTGAAAAGGAAACATAAAGACTTAGCTGTTGGACAAATATCATGTCCCTAGCAAGAGACAGATGGGGGGAGGATGTAAGTTAGAGAAATAAGACACGGGAAAGACAGCTTTCCCAGTGAAGTTAGCGTGAACAATAAACAGCATTGTTACAATGTAGGAAAAAAAATAAATCCTATAACCTTAATGTCACTTATGAAAACCCCTGATGTAATGAATTGGCTCACATAGTTTATAGGATACACAGTTTCATAGTACCCATTTTTCCTTGTTTTTAGGCAATACATTGCCAATAATATATAAACTTGGACTTCTTGCTCTGAAAGTTTGTAGAACCTGTCATTTCAGAAAAATAGAAGCCAAAATAAGAGATGGGGAAACAATGGAAAGTTTTTTGGTTTATTACTTTTTTTTCCCCAAGATAATCAAACCCTTGAGGGAGCTCCCTTAAAAATAACAGAAGGTTAAGGTCAGAAAGGATCTACAAGGTCTTCTCACCCTGTTGAGCAGGTAACAGACCCATCAAATGCTCTGCAAAGAACATGTTCCGTGATCTAATAAACTTAGGGAATCCTCATATACCATAGTGCTTTTTTGGGGAAAGTAACTACTCACATTAGCATGATAAAGGTTTTGATAAGTCCTGTATTAAATAAATTATTTTAAGTTTAACCCAGTGACTCCCAAACTGATTTGACCAGAGATCCTTTTTATACCCTAAAGCCTTTCATACTGGTAAATGTTTATTTAATCTAAACTTGCATTCATCCCTAGTACTCAGTCTGTGGTCCTCGAACCAGCAGCATCAGCATCCCCTGATGCTTGTTGGAAATGCAGTGTCTCAGGCCGAGCCCCAGACCTGCAGGATCAGAATTTGCATCTTAACAAGATCCTCAGGTGGTTCGTGATCATGTTTAAATTTGAGAAGCACAGGAAGAGCATTCGTTCTAATTTACCACTTTTGCTTCAGGGAGGTTAGGGACCTGCTGAGAAAATATTTCACGCACAGAACTTAAATAATTTGGGAACTGCAGGGAAGCTGAACCCACGTAATTTCTGCATGTGCGTTCTCTCATTTCTATGATGTTGTGAGATGTCTTAAGAGGCCTCAGCGAGCCTTTGCAACCTGCTCCATTTGTTTGCTGGGTCATGAGTGATGAACCTCTAGATTGCAAATAGCAGACAAAGGGGCCACGCCTTTGCCCGGCACAGTGTCAGCTGGTGGAGTTTCTAGAACTAGATGTATTTAACAGAAATCAGAGCATGACTAACACTTCAAGAGGAAGATTTGCATATCCACAAAAAGGGCAGGAAAGTACAGACTTGGAGCTTGCTGTTGAAAATTGCAACCGATATTACAGCTTTCAAAGATGATTATTGGTTTTTTCTGACAGGTGAAACATTTATGAGAAATCAAAACATTGCTCATTATGCAAGATGTCTGCAGGATTATCTCTACAAGAAGAAACTAAAATGTATACAAGTGATCTAGAAGGGGCTGAAGGGACCTTTTTGGGGTGATAGAAATGGTCTGTCTCTAGAGGTTATGTGAATATGCATTTGTCAGATCCAGTGCACTGTTTGCCTAAGATCTGTATATTTTACCATATATTAATTATACCCCAATAAAAAAGTAAAATGTTTTGTCTTATAAAATTTGAGTACAATTGATATTAGATGCAACAAGATGGGTTGGCAACAATACTTTCGGAAGGCCCTTCCCTTGGCATATGGAGAGTATTTAACTGGGGGCCATAGGCATATTCCAGCAAGTTTACGGGGACCTCAGAGGCAGGCTGATCAGTGATGCCTGCTCATCAGAGAAGCTGTGCTTAGGGTGATGCAGCATGGGCTCCGTGTAAAGACAGTCAGGGTTCAAATCTGGCTCTCTCCCCCACAATCTAGGGCATGTGATTGACCATTTTGTGCCTTAGTTTCCTTATCTGTAAAATGGGAATGATAAAAAAAATACGTTTTTTGGGAAGATGCTTTGAAGACTGAATGACTTCCTATTTGTAAAGAACTTAGACTAGTACTCGCACATAGCAAATACTACATGCGTATTTATTGGATAAGTCAAGTAGCTCTAATAAAGAAGCTACACTATCACTAGCATCTCAGCCAGTTTCGTTTCCTTAAGAGCCCTTATGATTATTTCAAATGATCCTGCTGTAGATTTTTTGCTTGCATTTTTATTGTCAGTTCCCCACCCACCTACTTCCTTCAAGAGCCACAAGACATAAGGAGCTGATCTGTTTTATTCCCCAATGTAACCACCCCTTCCTCAGGCCCTAGAACAGTGCCTGATACATAGTAAATAACCAGTAACCTATTGAGTGGATGAATAAATGAATAACGTTGAAGCAAAATCAGTTCTCAAAGAAGTGAGATGTGATCTCATTTTCTCTCTTTTTTTTTAAATTTTTTTTTTGTGTGTGTATTTAACACAGAGAGAGAAAGATAGCGAGAGAGGGAACACAAGCAGGGAGAGCGGGAGAAAGGAGAAGCAGGCTTCCCTCTGAGCAGAGAAGCCCGATGCGGGGCTCAATCGCAGCACCCTGGGATCATGACCTGAGCCAAAGGCAGACGCCTAACAGCTGAGCCACCCAGGTGCCCCGTGATCTTATTTTCTTAGGTACCAAATAACTTACTGAGCACCTATTATGTGCACTTAGTGATAAGCAAACAGCTTAGGGGCTGAGTTGCCTGGTTTGGTGGGATCAAAGAAGTCTCTTAAATAATGAGAAAGAGCCAGTAATTGGCAAAACCAAGGCTTGAGCATTGCAGGGAGAAGAAACTGCCAGTGCCAAGCCTTGAGAATTGAATGGTTGTAGCATGTCCCAGATTCTGAAAAAGGTGCATGTATTGTTATTTGGACTAAGATTTTAGTATGTCTCTAGAGAAATAAAACTTCTGTTTTTAAGAATACTTAAAAGCTTCCTTAAGACATTTATTATGCCATCTAATTATGGTATATTTACCTTTTTTCCCTTGAAGGTAGTACATCAACTAAGATGATGCAATTTTTATTATGATTGGGAGTAAGGCCAAGCTCACAACAGAAAAGTTTGACCTTCAAGTTTGGCAAACGCTCTATGTCCATTAACCCATGCACCTGCCTTCAAACTCCATGAGGTAGGGACCTAATGGTGTTCATCTATGTATCTCTTAGAAGTTTCCCAGAGTGCCTTGCACTTAATAAGCACAAGTAATAGAGAATCGAGTTAAATGGATTGAATTCCAGAGTGTCGAACACGTGCACAAGATCTTGAGATCCAGGAGTTAAAGAAAGGGTTAGTGTTTTACTAAGACTTTGCCTACTGGAAAGACAGAAGGATCACTCACAGAATCTGGAAGTTCGACCCACTCTGAATATCTCACAACTTTCTTTTTTTCCCATCCCAGTATAGTAAACATAGAGTGTTATATTAGTTTTGGATGTACAATATAGTGATTCAACCGTTCCATATATTACTCAGTGCTCATCAAGATACGTGAACTCTTCGTTTCCTTCACCTATTTCACTCTTCCCCCCCCCCCACCTCCCCTCTGGTAACCATTTGTTTGTTCTCTGTAGTTAAGAGTCTGGTTTTTGATTTGTCTCCTTTTTGTTTTGTTTTGTTTTTTCTCCTTGTTTGTTTTGTGTCCTAAATCCCACTTATGAGTAAAATCATATGATATTTGTCTTTCTCTGACTGGTTTTGTTTCACTTAGCATTATACTCTTTAGCTCCATCCATATTGTTGCAAATGGCAAGATTTCATTCTTCTCTATGGCTGAATACTATTCCAGTGTGTGTGTGTATGTGTTTGTGTGCATATACATATATATACACACACCACATCTTTTTTATCCACTCATCTATTGTTGGATACTTGGGCTGGTCCATAGTTTTGGCTATTATAAATAGTGCTGCAACAACATAATTTTCTTATTGACCTTGCTAAGCCAGCTTGCAGTTTATCCCCACAAAAAAATTAAATGAGCTTAAAAATAAAAAACAAAAAACCAAAAGAACATTAAAATGTAGTGAAGAGCAATGGATTCACTTGGAGCACCACAAGTTCTAAGATATGCTGCCTGAGACAAGAGTTTACAAAGCTGCAAAATATATTGTGGTGAGGATTCATGTCTGAGTCATAGGACAGGAATTCCAATGTTTATTTCTACGGGGCTCAGATAACACACATTTACATTTGAAAGACAACAGGGTATTCGTTCAATAACACATTAAGTATTTACTATTTTGTTGGGACTAACCTACTTTCTCTGATCCCCACCATGCATCCATGTGGCACTGTTTTAATGTAAAGGGACTCATTTTAGCATTCAGGAACTTTTTAGTTGAAAAATGTTTGATGCAAGACTAAATGAGTGTCTCCTTCTTTCAACTATCTCCAGTGACCTATGCTTCTGAATTTGCTCTAACATAAGGATACGTTAGGCTTCGGGGCTGTCTTTTGTCTTCCCCAGCATCATTTCTAGTGCCTGAACTGAGCAAAGATGGTCTAGCATTCCCCAGACCGTTCCCACCTCAACACTGACCTGTGCTCATTGAGACAGAATCAAATCATTTAGGACAGTGCTTCTCAAACTACCGTGTGTGTCCAGATCCCTGGGGAAAGCTTTTAAAAGGCCAGTTACAACTCTGATTCAGTAGGTCTGGGCGGGGCTTGAGATTTTGTATCTCAAACAAGGTGCCAGGTGATGCCAAGGATCACACTCTAAATAGCAGAAGTCTAGAGGAAAATAGATTGGTCATTCTTCTGGATACATATCATTTTTTTTTTCTCTTATAAGGAATCCTATTCTCATCCTTAAAGCAGAACTGCATACTCTTTGCCTCTGAAGTGGGTGGATATAAACCTCCCTGGCAATGAATGCAGAGCAAACTAATAGTATCCACCAGCAGCAGCAATGTGCACTATAGTTGAGGCTCTAATTTCTGGATTTTCCCTTGCAGCGAGCTGGCATGCTTTGTCTCTACCACATTTTAGGGAAAAAAAGTTTTTGAAACTTTCTTCATCAGAAAGCACTTATGTGCAGTTTTTAAAACTTCCTTCTTATGTTTCTGGTGTCTTCCAGCAGGCAGTAGGGAAACCTGCTTAAGTTCATCCCTCTTTCACTTTGAGCTTCATGGTGACACTTTCCTGGCATCATCCTCAGCAGATCCTGCTTTTATGTAGAGTTAAAAAGACCCTGGGAAGAACTGTTTCATTTCTGTCTAGAAAAGCTGGGACTACTGACAATGTCATGTCTTTCCCTGAAACATGGCAGGATGGTTGGCAAAAAATGAAACATAGCTCAGTAATCATTCTTCACTGGGGGCCAAGTTCATGAAGAGTGTGGAACTTTAACTCTCATAGTTACTGGACAAAGCCTAAAATAAATCATAATCCTAAAGAAAGAAAAGTTCTATTTCTTTCTTTGCTTGGTATTTGAGAAAATAGAAATCTCATTACAATTTGATTTTCACTGCATGGAAAACCAAACAAGCTAACTAGTTCTGTTTGTTTGCACACACATGTGCATGCATATGCACACACATACACACACAAATTTGAAGCTCAGAATAGAAACTTGAGGAGCAAAAGGGAATTTAAGCCCTTCTTTCACAGTCTAAACTCTAGACCTTCAAAACTATAGGCTGGGATGTTCACAACACGGGGAGAGTAAAAATGAACTGGATGGAAATGAGAAAATGCCAAAAGCAGAAGAAGATGATTATAACAGTACTACTTTATGATAATGAAGGATGGGAATCTGGACACCCCTAGATTTGTAGACTCATGGAAGATGAAAGTCCAGTTTGTTCTTCCATTTAGAAGGTCTACAATGAAACCCAACTTCTGAGATTGGAAGATTTAAACCTTGAATTTTGACTCTTTAGTGACAGCTGGTCTCAGCTGGGTTGGAAAATACAAGGGTCAAATGGAGCCTAAATGGGGGTAGGCCAGCACCTAGAGAGTCTGTTCAGGGATACAGGTGAAAAGACTGCCTTGAATTAAACCAAGGAGGAGGATGAATCCAGGAAAGGGGCTAGATGATTCAGGAGAGCCTCAGCTAGAGCTTCCATGAGTCTCAAGAAATAAATCTGAGGTCAATTCTGAGGGTTTTTATGGCAATATGTAGAGGAAAGAAAAGACAATTACACCATCAAAAAATGTGTAGTGTCACTAGAATGGGCACATTTATTCACTCCTGGTTTGTATTCTACATCACCCCCAAAACACCATCCAACTGCAAAGGCATACCAAGCTTCATGGAGAAGGAAATGTGACAGGTTAAATATGAAAACATTTCATTGCTTAAGGTGAATTCAAAAATCTCAGGAAAGCGGTGACTTTGGACAAGGAGGTCCAGACTGAGAAATGATGGAGAATGGAAGTGTCAACAGTTAGGAGCTTCTGTGATTTCCATCTAGAATTTGCTTGGCATCTTTGTCAGATACTTCTCCGATACGTTAGACTTAAAAGGGGGAGACATGTTTGCATTTTATCCCATGGCAATTAGTAGAGATTATTATGGATTTTGGATTGTGGATTAGTTTGTGATTCGGGTGCCTTTGTGGTTTCTGAAATAGATAGGTTTCTTAAAAGCCCTCAGGAAACCAATAGTATGTCCAGAAAGAGAAGAGGAATTTCCCAGTGTCTACACAAGCGGTGTCTGTGGATCCCTTTTCTCACTTGTTTCTTATCCTCTCTGTCCTGGGAAGATGCTTCCAGTCAAAAAAACATGGCCACATCTTGGGGCCAGTCTTGTACATTTTAGGCATGGGTTGGGAACACCAAAGTGGCTGGCACAGTACTTATTTATTTGATTTTGATTTCCAGAGAAGTAGCAACGGACTTGGATTTTTTTTTAAAAAATTCCTTTACTTTTTTAATAACTAAAGGAAATAACTAATGGTGGGAAGACAAGAGAACCTCCTGCTTGACCTTTTAGACTAAAACTCATAGACTGCACTGCCATCGGTGGCCAAGGTGATACAATGACGTTATCTCTCACTGTGTTACAGGTTGTGACCCATTTGTGGGTTGTGAATTTAATTTTGTGAATTGGGAACTACAATTTTAAAAAATGAAGTAGAATATAGCAGAGTGAAGTACAGTAGAAAATGTCGGAGTGGATCACAGCCAATAAGGTTAAATGCTGGTTTGTGAAACTCTGTTTCAGTAACACATATGCCTATATGTATGAGTGTACTGAGTGATGAGGTAGAGTGCATTTCAACTGAGGACCATGATCAGAATGTAAAATCACGGATCAACCAACATCAATGTATTTCTGTTAGATTTAAAAATGAAGCTCTTTATGGTAAAAGGAAGAACATGAAAGTTTTTTTTTAAATAATTTAGAGAGAGATTTTATTTTTTATAAGATTTTATTTATTTATTTGACAGACAGAGAGAGAGAGATCACAAGTAGGCAGAGAGGCAGGCAGAGAGAGAGGAGGAAGCAGGCTCCCTGCTGAACAGAAGAGCCCGATGTGGGGCTTGATCCCAGAACCCTGAGATCAATAATCTGAGCTGAAGGCAGAGGCTTTAACCCACTGAGCCACCCAGGCGCCCCAAGAACATGAAAGTTTTAAAGACCTACTCTTTACAGGCTTTTTAGTCCTTTCAACCTCCACATGAAGTAAGCATTATGTTTTACTGGGTTTATGGATGAACCGTCAATGGTTTAAAATGTGGGTCAACTTTCAGTGGCTTTAAAACATAAAATGACTTGAGTCTTCCCAGTGGCTTGTAAATGTCCAAGCCTGAATTTGAACATGGATCTGCATTAGTCACGCCAAGTACATATGTTTCTCAGAGTTCAAGGTCAGGCAACAGAACAGATGGCAAAACTGGAACCATATTCCAGATACATGCGTGCTGCATGAGGAAGGCTGAGAGCCTAAACCCTGGGGTAAGCTGGGAGGTATTTGCTTTGCAGTTGGACCTCTAAAAGTGTGAGTCTGAAGATAGGTCTGAAAATAGAAGATGAGTCCAGGGAAGAAACAGGAATGTGTGGTGTAGGTTTGAGTTACATTTGAAAAAGATCAAAGCCAAGTCCAAGATGGAAGAATTTCTTCTTAAAGTAGAGAGGGTTTAGATGATCGGCCAAGACCTAGGTGACTGGAGAGAGGCTGTGTTTTGAAGCAAGAAGAACAGAAAGTAAGTTCTGCCAATTTAGTTTCAAGGGTGGATTTACTTTTCAGGAAAACTGGGTATGCGGTTGGAAACAGCAGTCTCAGCATCACCTTGCCTGGGAACCGAATGGGTCAAAGCTGGGCTGAGACTACAAATTGCAGGTGCACCTTTAATGAATCTAGCTGGGAGGGGTAGGCCACTAAGGATGTTAGGTCCCATACTGGTTCTTATGTGAATTTTCTTTTCAAAGAATAAGCTAACAAAACTACAGCCATGGTGATGATGGAAAGTTCTGTTTTTATTTTTTATCAAAAGAAGAGAAAGTAGAAATCAAAGAGAAAACACTTTCCCCCTACTTTATTGGTTTGAAATATAAACAGTTTATGTTATATTCTTATTACATAAAATTATTAATTATATTTATTGAGTATGCATTATATATTATACATTAAAACATTTCTATCGTTGTCTTATTCAAGTAATTCTAAGCTCCAAATGAGATGGAAAAGGAAAGCAAACAATCAAAAAAAAAAAAAAGGGTACTCAGCTTCAAAACCTATCCCAAATGTTGAAGTTCTTTATGTGAATTAACAAAACCTCTAAGATTATTATCAAGAGGCTGTTTTCACTGTTTCCTGGTATACTTGGAGCCTGGATTATCGTCATGATCTGAATAGCTAAATTATATTAGGATGGTTACCTGGATGGAAATAGCACCCTTTTTACTTTTTGGGAAAACAAACAAAAGCAGAGGAGAGGCAGAAGGAGAAGAAGAATTCCTTCTAACTAAATACAATGAATGCATGAGTCCACAAGTGATTTGTAAATACTATAAATTGTTTTGCATCCTTTCTCAGTAAGTTTTGCCACTAAATGGATTTGCCACAAACTCATGGTCAGATCTGTGGTCTTCGGAGGATTTAGTATTTCCAAATTATGAATTAGGGATTGTGTGTGTAGTGTTGGGGGACTTCCGCATTCATTCTGATGGCCCGCATCTCAGGGCTTCTGTACTTGTAAGTGCATTCTATGTAAGGGTGTGAAGTTCTCCAGATAATTTAGTGCCAACAAAGATTACATTGCAGTCTTGAATTTTCATGTGAGCATCTTGGAAAGAAGAAAACATTAGCTGAAATTTAATTTAAAAATTTGATTTGGAAGGACTTGGATACTGTATCAGTTTGCTAAGTCTGCCATAACAAAATACCACAGACTGAGTGGCTTAAACCACAAAAATTTCTTTCTCCTAGTCCTGGAGGCTGGGAAGTCCAAGATCAAGGTGACAGTGAGGTAGGTTTCATTTTGAGGCCTCTTCTCTTGGCTTGTAGACAGCCACCATCTCCCTGTGTGCTCAGATGACCTCTTCTTTGTGTTTACCAGGAGAGAAGGAAAGAAGCAGAGAAAAAGAGAGAGAGCTCTTTGGTGCTTCTTTTTCTAAGCACTAATCTTATCATGTCAGGCCTACTCTTATGACCTCCTTTGATTTTAATTTCCTCCTTCTCAGTCCCATCTCCAGTCACATTGTGGGTAAGGACTTCACCATATGAATTTGGTGGAGACCCAAGTCAGTCTGTAGCAGATGCTGAAACTCAGAACTGACTTTCACTACTTGACCAGATTATTATGTTTTGTGAACCTAATTTTCTGTCAATTCCATGTTTACTTATTTTTTCATAAGAAATTATTTCCTATGTGATCAAAGTTACAGGAACTATGAGTGGCATTTGAGGTTGCCAACATTAAACCTTTGATCAATCAAGCCTTGTTGCTAGCAGAATAAGGACAGATATCACTTCTCCATCGAAAATTACACTGAGAGGTACAGAAGTCCAGCTGGCATGGAAAACATTTCCTGTCCGGAGTTAAATTTAGCAATGAACCCACCACGCCTGGATGATTTCTCCTGGCTGCACCCATGGGGGAAGGACATTGTGACACCTCTCTGGCTCTGCTGTCCGAAGGTTTCTCCATTACACATGGGATGCATTCCCCAGCCCTGGCTAGAACCAGTTTCCCAGGATGAAGACATTCAGCATCATGGATATAATCATCGGAGGTTAACCAAACTTCCAATTAGACCCAGAATGGTTAATTAATACAATTAGCTTTATGGAAGACAGTTACAACAGGAAACAGATTCTTTGTGGCATCCTGTCCTTTTTTTGCAGATGTTAGTTGATCAACAGGGAAAGCCTCAGACTTCAGAATCAGAAGTATGATTGTAAACATCTGGGCATGTACAATTTTAATAACTGTAAAACTTGAACCGTAAACTTTTTTTTAAAGATTTTATTTATTTATTTATTTATTTGACAGAGAGAGATCACAAGTAGGCAGAGAGGCAGAGAGAGGGGAGGAAGCAGGTTCCCTGCTGAGCAGAGAGCCCGGTGTGGGGCTTGATTACAGGACCCTGAGATCATGACCTGAGCCAAAGGCAGAGGCTTTAACCCACTGAGCCATCCAGGCACCCGAACCGTAAACTTTCTAATAACTGTAAAGGAAAATTTAGCTCTCTATTAGCTGTAGAGCAAGAGTGGATTCTAGAAAAATCTCTGGGACATTGTGAATGAAGTGCTGAAGGTTTTTTTTTAGGTTTGGGAAGAATATGGTTATTTCGATTTGCAATATTGGAGCCATTCGTGCCCATGCTTTCTGTAAGTCTCCCATAGAGAGGACACCTGTGAATTGCAAGGTTCAATGCAGGCTATGGAGTGAAATTGCTGGTGTCGTATTCTATCTGTGTGACCTTTGGTTAGTTTCTTAATCTCCTGTGTTGCAGCATCCTGAGCTAGAACATGAGGGGAATGAAAGTAGCTGCCTCACAGTGTTATTGCAAGGATTCAATGAGAAAATGTGTAAGGAGCACAAAAAAAGGAGCTGGCACCAAGTGTTTTTTTCAGTAAATGAATGGGTTTTATCACTACCATGACCATTATCATCATCATCATCATCATCACCATCATCATTATCATCATCAATGGGTTTTATCCCATAATCTTGGTGATACCTATCTAATAATGTTCCACTGCTAATTGCCTTCGGAGTGGTGTGGATGAAGGCTGTTTGTGTGTACATGCTGAAAGTAATTCTCACAGTATGACATCTAGAATTGTTGTAGGTAGTACCAGGAGATAAGCTGAAGAATGGTACACTTCTTTCTACTGAAAAATACCAATCAATCAACCCATCATATTTCTGTTTTTGCCCTTGTTATCAGAAAGTTACAAGATGATTTTCAATCACAATAACTATTAGTTTCTGTGACTACCATGTTTATTTCTTGCTCATTCTTACGAATTTGATAACCTATTCTGAAGCTTAAAAGAGCGTTAGGTATATATGGACCACTTTTTAGAATGAGGCAGAAAGTTAGTTGACAATTGATTAATTCCTATATTCATTCCAGTTAGTTGTGTCTGGGCTTCCTTCTGAAATTTAAACAGTTTTGAAAGCATGGTCTCTGTCTTGTTATTTTTCATGTTTTCATCCATTTAAAACTTTACTAAATGCCTACATGTGTCCAATATATCAGACACTAAAATTTTACAGACAAATAAGTCCTGGTCTCTATATTTAATGATGTCAGCATATGACAGAGTACATAATTATAAAATAATAATAATAGTAATAATAGTAATATCTACTATGTATAGTAGAACATGTAGGACGGCAAACTTGTGAGATCAGGAGAAGGAAAATTCCTTTCTCATTCATTGTTTTATCTCTATTCCTAAGACAGTACCTGGAACAGATTCCATAAACCACTGTGCCAGGCAGTTTATATATTAAAATATTAGTACTAATACTTACTGAGCAACTCATATCTATATGTCAAGCACTTTACTGAGCATTTCAACAATATCGGAAACCAGAAACTGTGATTAACATTATGAAATAGAAGTGAACACTGAAGTCTAGAGGTCATATAAAACGTCCATGGTCACACATCTAAGAGCCTGACTTTAGATTCCATGCCCTTAACCAATACCTTCATCTATTACACTGCCTTGTCCTAGTATTGCAGAGGTGGAGGGATAGTTTTCCCCACTTCATGGGTAATAAAACATATTTCTTAAAGCAGCACCTCCTATGTTCAAAATGACACTCTCAAGACTACAAAGTGTGCATTCTCTCAATCTGTCACCGAGCCTTTCATGCACGTAGATAATGAGGCATGTAAGTGTTCTAACAAAAGTCTACACATTGCACTGAGACCTTGTCATGTAGCCATAGTCCATGATTCTGTAGCATATAATATGCCTACAGTTGAAAACTTGCTAAAATGAATTGAGCTGCAAAGTTACCCCTTGGGGAAGACATAGGCTACTCAGTGATTTGAATTCATCTCTCTTCACTATGTTGCTTAGTTCTTGTGTGGATATACTATAAAACATTAAGGCAGATTTTATCCTGACCATACAAAATTATGGAATGTAGATATGGTAGACAGAATTCTGAGATGGCCATGATCCCCATTCTGGTGTCCACACCCTCCATAATCTTCTCCCATTGAGTAGGGGCAGAATCTAAGACTTCTAGCTAATGGAATATGACAAAGACAATGGGATTTTGCAGATATAATTAAAGCCTCAAGTTCATTGATTTTGAGTGAGTCTATGGAGAGGTCATCCTGAATTGGCCTGACTTAATTAGGTGAAAGTCCTGAAGAAAGAGACTGGGTCATTCCTGAGGTAATATACTGCCCTCACAGACTTGATAAAGTTAGTGGCCATGTTGGAAGAGCCTACATGATGACGAAATACTAAGAATTGCAAGCAGCTTCTGGTATCTAATGTAGCCAGAAAAAAGCTAGGGCCCTCCATCATACAGCTAAAGAAATTGAATTTAGCCAACAACCTGAATAATCTTAGAAGAGGATTATTCCCCAATCAAGTCTCCAGATGGTAACACAGCCTATCTGACACCTTAATTGCAGTCTTATGACAGAGGACTCAAGGAGGCCATGCTCAGATGTCTGACCCATTCATTGAAACTGAATAATGAAACTGAATCATTCAGTTTCTGAATGATTCAATGAATCATTGAAACTGATAATGTGTGTTGTCAGCTGCTAGGCTTTGGTAATTTATGCACAACAGTGGAAAGCTCGATTGTAGGGATAAATCAGTTATAATCTCAAGAGGTTAGCCAGTGCCCCCATTTTGTCACCTTTATTCCTGTGGCTCCATTTCTCGAGGCAAGCTTTTGTTTTAATTATATGATAATACCCCATTTCCCCTTGTTAGATACAATAAAAAGGCAAGTAGTTTTCCAAGGAAGCTGTGACTAGTGTAAGTAGTTTCAGAAATGCTATCATTGTGGCTTACTAACCTCCAGGTGGAAAGCTGAACTATAATAAGATTTCGAGTACCTCTAAGGATAAGTTAGGTGATCCCTAGATGAAATGTGCTGAATTTCCTTTCCACATGAGGTAGACAATGTTATCGTCTCTGCTTCTTTGGAAAGTTCCATCACTAAGAATATTGAATATATGTGTGTGTATACATTAATTTTTTGAGCAATGACAATTTCTGCTTTGGTAAGTATAGAAACCTTACTTTGTCTTCAGAAAAACAAATAGGCAAAGAACACTTCAAGGTAATACTTTTACACTGTCACTATATGGAAAGAGATTTTTAATGTAAGAAATCTGTTACTACCTAACAACACTCCTGTTCCTTCTCTCCATCCCTTCTCCCCCATTTCTCCATCCCCCCATCAGTATCTTTTAGCTCCCTACTCCATGTAAACCACCCTGCACCCCAGCTCTAAGCTTACATTCTTCTAGCTCCAAATCTAAGAAAAATCCCTGGTTCCATTTACTCCAGCAAAACTCCCAGTATACTTTTCATTGGACCGACTTACCCAGTGGGCCAACGTTTGACCTAGTCATTGTGGCTGTGGGGTTTGATGATCAGGTGGCCCAGGCCTGGAATTCATGCTCATCCCAATAGCCAGGAGCAAAGTACATCTATCAGAACTATGTGGACTGGAGTTCTGTTTTTGTTTTTTTGTTTTTTTATTTTTTTAAGGTGGGGGATGGAAATGGATGAAAAGTTTCCTTTACTCCGAAGACCTCCAAAAAGAGGAAGTTCTCCTGGGGGGAATTGAGAAACAAATTTAGAATCATCCCCAAAGTAGAAGGAGTTTAGGCTAGAAGACAGAATATTTTAAAGCACCTCTATACTGAAATATCATCTACTAAAACAGGAATAGACAACCAAATTAGGTGAAAAGAAGAGATTAGACGCTATTCAAATAGGCATAACTCATTTAGAATGGCTTCATGAAATGCTATTTCATTATAGAGCTATTGTTTTAGAAATGTTTTTATTAAACTATATGCAAACACATGAACACACAAACACATGAATCTTACAGTCCTGAGCAATGCAGTCAATGTACATTTTTTCAAATAGCCAGTCATCCTGTGTAGTAGAGTGACAGCCTATTGTTTTCAACATCACTTTTTTTCTCTCTGGTGTGTGGTGTCTACTTCTACCAGTGTTTTTTTTATTATCATGAACATTTCTGAACAAAAGTGGCTGACAAAAATGTGCCTAAGTTAGCTCTGGCAGGGCCCACAAGAGTTGCAAAGAAAAATACCCTATGTGATGTTAAAATGCTACTTTTATTGGGCTTTAGGAGTTCTCTGGACAGTGTGAAGGGAATATTAGGTAAAATTACCAGTTAAAATAGTTATTAGGTATTAGGGGGAATCTTTGAAAACTTGGTGGGTCTCATAAATGTCACTGCAACCTTAGAAGATTGAATAGCTGGAGGAAAAGAAGAGGAACTTACCAATAAATGATACTGAGAATATATCTTCTTAGAGACAATACCATGATGAAGCATCATTACCTCAAACATAAGTATATACATGAATATATTTTATACATTTTATATATTTAAAAATATAGTTTTTAAATATATAGTATATTTTAAAAATATAGTATATATAAAATATATTTTATAAATTTGTATACTTATTTTAGATATTCTATGCTTTATATAATCTCATTTTTATTTCGTATGTTTTTATATTTGTTTTATATGTTTTATATGTTTGTTTTATACATAATTTAATATATGTTTATTGTTAGTAATTAAGCATCAGGTATAAAGGACATTTCTAGTTAACCAGGAAATGGTGTCCACTGTAAGGGTATTGGGACAAGGGATATTCATAAGTAATATAAGTAATTTTGGCACCGTATATCACACCACATAAACAAACAAGCTCCAGATGGAATAAATATCTAAAACATTGAGGGAAATCCAAAATTACCAGACTATGTGAAAAATACTTTTTATAACTGTGGAGTGGGAGAAGACATTTCTAGACATGATACAAAACCCAGAAAGTAGGAAGGAAAACACAGACAGATTGCCTACTTAGCACTGTTAAATGTCTGATTGGCAAAAGACACAACTGACAAAGGTAAAAGACAAGTTACAGGTTGGAAGAAAACACAAGATATGTCAGAAAGAAACTAAATACATGTCGTCCCTAACATACAAATGGCTTTTACAAATCAATGAGAAAATGAGGTTCTCAGGCAACTTTGGAAGCAAGCCTCACTTGTCTCCTAGTCATAAAATCTAGAGTACTTCAGAAATCAATGGCTACATCTCCTGGCCAGGTGCTCTAGGGTCTGCTGGATAGTGTGCCACTCTATGGCTTCTGGACAGCGATCAGACAGACGAAGCCCCTTTGCCAGAGGTTTCTTGGGACTGAGTTTTTTGCCTTCCTTCTGGACGCAGCCACAAAATTCTCAGTCTTTACCCCAAACCAGAAGGAGAGTCTCTGCTTAATAACTGGCCACTGGTTATCTCACCTGACCCCCATGGCCAGTGGCCATCTCAACTCGCCCCATGATGAGGGGAGCCACATAGTTGCTCTTCCTTGGCCAGTTGGAGCGCACCTGGACTTGTATGTGACCTCCAGGCACTGCCTGTTTGTTCCTTTGTTGCTGAGTTAACTCTGGAAAGGAAATTGGGAAGAAAAGAGTGCCAGGAACATGCTCTCAGAAGGCTGCCTTCTCAAAATCCTCCTCTTTGCAGTTATTTTTAAGATTCTCTTGAGAGACTTCTACACAGTAGGATTCCCTCAATATACTTTTGTATCCCCAGTGTTTTGTGCAAAGTAGGCATTCAGTAAATATTTTGGCAAGAGTGAGCAAATGATTTAACAGTCAACAGAGCAAATTGCTGATTCTATCTATCCTTTCCATGCACAGGGTTCAGCGTCAGTGGCTGAAGTAGTAGTAAAGATGCCCAACTGTGAGGCGTCTCATAGGAATTAGAGAACTGAAGTGTTTCTTATGATTCAGGAATTCTTTCATCGGCCCTTTTCAAACAATACCTTAAAAAGAAACTTCTTTTAAAGGCTTCAAAAGATGACAAGATCTATTTTTTCTCTAAAATCAATAAATACAAGTAGCATAAACTGTTACTATTTCATGAGAAAAACTGAGTTACAGAAATACTCAGATACTTAACCAAAGAAGCTGGATTTTTGTCAACTTTTTTTGAAGACTTATATAGCTCGTACCATTCAGACAACATCCCAAATGGGCATTCATCATTCTTTAAAGTTGTGTGGTATTTGGGTATTTAGATCTATGACATTTAGGTATTTAGAACGATGATATGTGGATAGCAGATCTGTAAATAAAAGCCGAGTCTCCTCTAATATTATGTTTCATCTACAGTATTTTCTAAATTCTGCCTTATATTTGATTTAAATCTTTTTTCTTCCTTCTTTTGATTGGTTAGCTTTAAATGTTTTTCTAGATTATTGATCCTTTTAGAGACAAAGAAAACTCTTCTCATGTGCCAAAGTTCTTAACGCTTTTAAAAATTTCCTTTGACTAAAATCATCCCATGTCCTTTTTTTGAAGCTATTATGATCTCTACTTTCTATTTTACTTCAGTTAACAATATCGTATAGATATGCACCCACAAATATACAAATTATCTTGTTTAGTGCATAATAATGAGTCATTTAAGAGATTATGTTAGTTTCAAATATTCCGTTAGTTTTAAAGGAATGATAAGAATCCTAAATAATAGAATTTCACAAATTCAGAACTTCTTTCATAAGAGCATTTGAAATGTAAGTTGAACACATCAAGGTCACCATAAATGGGATGATTTAAACTAGTTGGGTACAGACAGAAATACCTTGTAGCTTGAAAGCCAGCTATCAACCAGTGACTGGAAAACATATCTCTAAGGCTGGAAGGTCATCTTAATGTTAGCCAATATTCTGATGGCAAAAAAGATTTAAACATTTGTGAATCCCATAGCAAACATTGATATGCGTGATGGGCAATAAGAATGTATTCTATTGTTCTGCTTTTATTCTTCAAAAATCTTTCAACTTTTTTATTCACATTTTTATCATCTAAGAAAATCGGTTAGCATTTATAGCTGGAAAACTGAAAGGGGAAGGGAAACTCAGAGCAAAGGGTGATTCCTTATGTTTTCTGGACTTTCTGCAGGAATTGATTGTTATGTGTTGTTCCATCACACACCTTTAAACCAGTAAAATACTTATCTCTTCAGAGCTTACTCATGTTTCCATGTATCTGGAATGTTTGTATATTATAGCTAACACAAAGGTAAGAAACTAACCCACCCTCACTATTCTATAGTAGAGAGACTTGTAGAATGAATTCAAGAATTGCTGTCATTCGAGAGTATTTTTTTCCAAAAAATATCATCATAAGAAATCTGGTTATGTCCCTGCAAATAAGTAGCATTTCTTAGCAGTGTTCTGATTGTTACTGTTGTGTACAATTAAAATTAAATCATTGTTGCTAACTCATGATATTTCAATTAAAGCCATGCCATTTCTTCACTGGCATCAAGCATCTCTGGTTAGCTATACAGAATTTGAGGGATTGTGTGTGTGATTCTCTTTAATAAAAAAATAAATCAAGGATTACATGGTTACAGTTAAAGTTAAAATCAATTTTCAAACTTGCAGATCATAATAGGATACTTGCAGAAGAGCCTGATAACAAAGACCATCAGCCAAAGGCTCCTGAACATGATATGAATTTCTGAAAGGTAGAATGATTTGCTGTAAGAGAGAATTGCTTTGAATGCATTTTCCAACCAAGGTTGTGATACTTTGCAGTGTTCTAGTTACAAGATAATGTGATCATAGAAAAAGAAATTCAGTCATTGTAATTCCAACTCTCATCAACAGGAAATAATAAATATTACTTATTCTGAAAGTTTGCTGAATGACAATATTTATTTAAATACTGATGGTTTTGCATGAACACTAGGGACTGAATGAAACCCTGTTTGCTTACCGTTGAACCAGGCAGATATGGAACATGAGCATTGACTGACCACAACAGAAGATATCTTTAAAATTATTCATGCTTCCAGCAGAAGAATTCCTGTGGGGAGATGAGGGAGGGAGAGGAGACAGGATTCTCTTCAGATTGTCTTTAGGAAGGATGACTGTCCAGCTGCTTGCTCAACTATTAAGCTCTTTTTATTGGAAAATTTCCTTAAACCCGTCTAAATATTAATTAAGGAGGGTTAGCGGAGCCATAACAATAGAGCACCTTACCATGGAACTGTTGTATAATTAACATAAAGAGGCATTATATCAAGATAAATGAATAGAGAAAATAAAGATTTGGTTTTCAAGAAATACACTTTGCTCTAGTTCTGATTTCACATAAAGGAAAACAGGAGAAGACATGCTGAATATAACTGAATCTAGAACATTTGTGGGGGAAAAATAACCAAATACATTCAGTTTGTGTGTAGTGTGTGTGTAAGACTTTTTAATGATTCTGTGGTCATTTCTTATTTTTATTTTGAGAATCTTCTAGAAAATCTATACATGTGTTAACTTCATTTTACCTCTTTATCTGTAAAAGAATTTTCCTGATTTTTAAAAAGGTAAGGCCCAGTTCACCATTTACATTAAAAGTTTAGTGAAAGCATTATACCAAAATTATCTTTTCTGCAAGTAATTCAGATGAATTTTTCATGACGTAAGTTATCAAGATTTACAATATAATCTATTCACTTCTTTATTTTACTGATGAAACCGAAGAGATTGAACTACCTTGGCCATGCTTCAGAAACCAGTGAAACAGCCAAGCATGAAAACCAACCATGCTGGGATAATACTATTTAATTATGAAATTACTACTGAGTCATTGTTATTGTCCTGAACACTAGTACAAATCAGAAAGACTCAGTAAAGCCCAGTTTTCTGGAGAGTAGAAAAAATTGCATTTGACATTTTGATTACAAAAGTAAATTGTGAAGTTTAATGCAAATCGCTCTTGACTGTGGGGCCTGCCCTTGGACTGTATTTTTCTTGAAAAAATCATTGGCTGGTATGGAAGAGGTCACTCCTTCCATCTTGATGGGATAAGACCCCTGATTTTTATATGGCAATGGAAGAGTATACCATTTGATATTGATTTAAAAATAACATTTACCAATGGGGGAAAGAATTTGGCAAAAAACCTATTGATCATTAGCCAAGCCAAAAATAAGCCATGCATATTTTTCTCTATTTGCAGACCCTCACCCCATGTCACTTCCCACACCATATCCAGTTTCCACCTTTATCCTATCTGCTCCTTGTGCTAAAAATGTAACCCCCGTGGATAGTTGGAGTTTGGCTAACGGGAGGCACTGTCAGGCGATTGGAGAGCAGGGGGAAAAAGATGTGGGATATTTAACTTCCACCCCATCTCATTTAGCACCCCACATTTCTGGCAATGGCTCCCAACAAGCAGCCCCTCTTTTATGGCTCCAGCTGTCACCAGTTCTAGTAATTCTATTCCCATCACACTCCTGCCTTCTACTTCACTCCGTCTCTTCAGACCCAGAGGTAATGCTAGCTCCCCAGTGGCTAATCCTGGGTGCACCAACTTCCCTTGTTCCTTCTCCTAACCTGCCTAAACCTCTGAGTTCCCCTATCATTAAAATATCTTTGCTTAACTTATTTGATTTAAGTTATGGAGGGGATGGAGTGGGGCTGGGACCTTGATTGATACAAGATTTTTAAGTCCTTGGTTTGGAGATACTTAGACAAGAACAAAGTAATCAATAAGAGTCTGCATGAGTAGGTCATTTAGTCAAACAAATTAGTGTCTCTCTATGGTCATCCCCAGTGAATGGGTGTTTATGGTGGATTATGTCTCAGTATTAGATCCTTCTTTTTCCTGATTATTGATTTTATTAAGAAATTCTATGAATTTCTATGAAATTCTGTTTCATAGAATTTCTAAATTCTATGATACTGTTTTCAAATTTTATATGATGCTCAGTTTGGCGATATAGTTAACTCATTGAATAATATCATCAAGATTCAAAGAATGAGCTGGAGTCCTGGATATACAGAGTTAGAGTTTTATTGAAATTGCATACAAATCACAATATGCATCTGGGAATGTACATACACTAAGTGATTTTCTTTGATCATAAGTTTAGTGCGAGGCATCATTGTGATTTGGCTCCTTAGAAATACTCATTATATTTTAGACATCACTAAAAGGATCAAATACTAACTATACTCCATGCCAGTTGGACCTCATCTGGGGCCATGTTTCCAGTTTGAGGCACTACCATGCACAGGTAGACAAACAGGAGAGCCACGTGGCAAGTGGTTCCCAGCACAGGGTTTTGAGTGCTGAATTTTAGTGGTCTGGATTTTACTCTGAGTTCCTTACTAGCTGTGAAATTTGGACCAGCAGCATAGCTCATGTTCCTCATCTCTGAAGTGAGGATCCTAAGACCTTGAGAGAGTTCGTTGAGAGGATGTACATAAAGCCACGCCCAGCACATTTCAAATACTGTACAAAAAATACCTTGACTACTACTAAACAAGGAGTGACTGGTCTGGAAAAGAAGTCATGCGAGTAACAGTCCAGGGAAAGGGGGATCATTTACTTTGTGGGAGAAAAGATGTGTGAGAAATAGGGTAGTCTTCTTTAGAAAAGTGAAAGTTGGTCCAGTAGGAAGGAGAATTGCCCTAGGGAAACAGAAGGAGTCTCTCAGTGGAAATCACAGGGAAATAGAATTTGGCCCAATATCAGATCAGAAACACCTTTCTAGTTTCTTAGATGTCTAACAATGAAATAAGCTAAGGAGCAATGTCTTTTAGAGACATCTGTCAACAAAAGCTGGATAATCATTATGTGGCATATGATTTTAGCGGGAACTCCTGTAAAAAGTTGCTGGAGTGGGGGAGAGGCAGGAAGAGGGAAAAGGTGACAAAATGACCTTTAATTTCCCTTTGGTATTCTCTGTGTATGTTGGACAGAATATCCGGAAAATGGCTGCAACCTTTGTTTGTGTTCATGCTGCCCTTTTTCAAATCAACCCTTTGGCAGTAGCCCTGAGACATGTTGTTCCGAGTAGATCGTGACAATCCCACCTATATTTCCCTATTCAGATAGTTTCACCTGCCAGAGACATTTTAGGTGGCACACAATGGCTTCTGTGTCACCAGCCTAGACTTCTTCAAGAAACTCCATTTTGGGGATAGGAGCTTACTAACCAGTCAAAATTTCCTTTACTTTAAAAAAGTTTTTTTTTATTATGTTCATTTAGCCACTGCATAGTACATAATTAATTTTTGATGTAGTGTTCAATGATTCATTAGTTAAGTATAACACCCAGTGCCCATCATAGCACGTGCCCTCCTCAATACTCAGCAGCCTGTTACCCCCTCCCCCTCTGAAACCCTCAGATTGTTTCTTGGAGTCCATAGTCTCTCATGGTTCATCTCCCTCTCTGATTTCTCCCCCTTTGGATTTCCCTCCCTTCCCCTATGGTCAAAATTTCCTTTAAAAGGGATTCCTTTTCTTGACCAGAATGAAAAATGTCTTGTGTGGGGGAAGAAACCTCACAGTGTTTGTGGTTTTCTTCTGGCTCTGCCAGGTATTCTTATCCTAATTGAGTAGGTTCTGGAAATCTGAAGGACACATCAGTCTTGTGCCTACTTCTGATTGTACCACCGGTAGTTGATAATTATAGCTTTTCAAAGATATTCAGCACATGCTGTATTTTTGGTGGGAGCAGAGTCTTTGTGTGGAAAAGTGGCTGACATACTCTAAGTAAATCTGTGGATGTGTTATGTTTAGAAGGCAGCGGAAGAAGTCTGAGCTGGCAGAGAAATTGCTGTGTTAGGGCGCCGCTGAAGACAAATAGTGTGCCCAAGACTGTGAAAACCCTGTCGTATAAAAACTTGTTTCAACATCACGGCTCCTACTGGGACAGAAATAGCAATGTCTACCATTTCTGAGCAAATCTGGAGAAAATGTCAACATAATATCTCAGGGATAATTCATTTTTGAAAAATGAGTGTCCTTTTCCCTGACCACTTCTTTTGGGGGGGATGGTTTTAGCTTTTCAAACTGTGCTTTCCTCCCCTGTCTGGATTTTAGCTATCTGTATGAGGGGTGATGACAACAAAGTAAAGAAATGATCTCACAGATAGCAGTCTCAATTGTTGGACGTCAACAGGTGGCTTGTAGTCAAGAAATAAAAGTGCAGAAACAAAATCCACTGAAAGGCATGGTACAAGTCTATTGAATGGGACAAACTTGGAGACCCCCTCCCAGTCCTAACGTTTTCTGATTCCATGAGTACAGCAGTCTTAGTGCATGTGACATCTCACAACACATCAGTTGGCTATTCCAAATGCCAGCTAAAGTGAGAAGGGGAATAGAATAGTCTTAAATGAAAATTCGGTGAAAAGGCTAAAGAACTCCTCAAACTCAACACTCACAAAACAGATAATCACATCAAAAAATGGGCAGAAGACATGAACAGACACTTCTCCAAAGAAGACATACAAATGGCTAACAGACACATGAAACAATGTTCATCATCTTTAGCCGTCAGGGAGATTCAAATCAAAACCACACTGAGATACCACCTTACACCAGTTAGAATGGCTAAAATCAACAAGACAGTAAACCACAAATGTTGACGAGGATGTGGAGAAATGGGAACCCTCTTACACTGTTCCTGGGAATGCAAGTTGGTGCAGCCACTTTGCAAAAGAGTGTGGAGATTCCTTAAATTAAAAATAGAGCTACCCTATGACCCTGCAATTGCACTACTGGGTATTTACCCCAAAGAAGCAGATGAAGTACAAAGAAAGGCTACATGTACCCCAATGTTCATAGCAGCAATGGCCACAATCACCAAACTGTGGAAAGAGCCAAGATGCCCTTCAACAGATGGATGGATAAAGAAGATATGGTACATATATACAATGAAATATTATGCCTCCATCAGAAAGGATGAATACCCAACTTTTGTATCAACATGGACAGGATGGGAAGAGATTATGCTGAGTGAAATAAGCCAAGCAGAGAGAGTCAGTTATATGGTTTCACTTATGTGTGAAACATAAGGAAAAACATGGAGGACATTGTGAGAAGGAAAGGAAGGGTGAATTGGGGGAAATCAGAGGGAGAGATGGACCAATTAGAGACTGTGGACTCTGAGCAACAAACTGAGGGTTTTGGAGGAGAGGGGGTGGAGGGTTGGGTGAACCTGGTGGTGGATAAGGAGGAGGGCACGTATTGCATGGAGCACTGGGTGTGGTGCATGAACAATTAATCTTGTAACACTGAAAAAATAAAATAAAAGTATTTGGGGAAAAAAAAGCTAACACAAATTGGATATATTTCTTTGGCTTGGTGAGCATTGCCAGCAATAAAGAAGATCTTTAAAAATATTTACTTAGGAAAATGAAAACAAATTGTTTTTATTGAATGAAGATTATATACCAGTTTCTCTATTGGCCATGTTATATGCATTACAGATTCTATTATTCTTACCGTTTTATGGATGAGGAAATGGAGGATTGTGGATAATCTGAAGCTGCCACTAACAAAGGTACTCCCAGCTACTGTATCATCCTGCTTCTCTATAACACACACGAGTCATTTACCACATAGGGCATCCCCTTGGCCCACCAGATTTCAGAGAATTGGCCATTCACAGTTCATTGCAGACTGCCAGCACCTCACTTCAAGTGCGTGTGGGAGAGAAATCAGAAGACCACTCAGTGGGCGGATGTAACATAAAATACAGGGAAGTTAACATCCTCAAGGGAGAGACCTCAACTCAGTGAAATGATGAGGGGTGATTTCTGGGCAAACACATTTCTGAGCAGCCTTATTATTTCCCAGAAGAACAGTTCTGAGACACAGTTCCTGAGAGTGCCTCCTAATTCAATGCAAAGTAGTAACAAACTCATTTCTGGATCCTTTATTAATAACTTCCTTCCCTAACTCATTGTCCACACTCCCCTTTTCTCTTTCTGGGATCACCTCCCAAATAAACTTCCTACACTCATGTCCTTGTCTAGTGTGCTGTTTTGAGGGGAACCCAAACTAAGACACTCCCTAGGAATATGTAACTGTTATATTTGTTATGGGCGTAATTCCACTAATGGACTACAATGTCCATCACACCAGGAGGTTGGCTATCACAAAACCTAAGTTTATTGGGAAATTATTTCTATGGCATCAATCTCTAATTATATAATGGAAGTTAATGATAATATATTGAAGTTTGCTTTTTGGAATTCAATTATTCTATAAAAGAGAATCTCCACCACACATTACCATGACTTTGAAGTCTTCAAAAAACCTAATGATTTCACATGAATATTTCAAGATCATTTTTCCAAGGCTTCCTACCATCCCACTCCTGGAAGTGTCTGCTATTAATTTCCTTTGTGGTCTTAGATGAGTCGGAGATTGTAGATGAAATGATTATGTTCTTATTCCTTTGAAAATTGCACGCCAAACCTCTTTCCATCTACTCCAAACCTAATATTTAGCTCTAATGAATTAAAACAACTACATTGATTTGGGGAAGAGTTTTATTGAACACAGTGAACAAAGTCATCACATTCATTTTTCTTTCAATTTCTTGTCAATCTCTGAAAATAATGACAGGTAGAAGCATCCATTATTAGGTTGGGACCATTCTTAGGTAGTGTTTTACATGTGAAAACAGTACAATTCTGGACTCATAGACTTGCACACAATTGTCACATCAGAATTCTCCCAGTGTACTACTGTTTACTTTTTGTCTCTGCCTTCTTCAATCCCTGCTTCTCTGATACCTGGGTGGCTTTTCTTCATGCCTCATGCAGAGTACCAGAATTGTATGCCTTTTTTCCTTAGCCTTATGGAAAGCATGATCTTTCTTAAGGACTCTATTATCAGACTAATACCAGAAATTCCACACTTTGTACCAACAACCGACCTGGCTGGAGGGTTTTATTTGAGGAAGTCTACCATTCTCCATTCATGACATAGGACCAACTGAATAAAATTGGGCCAAAAATAAGAATTAGTTCCTGGAAACTAATGCTATGTTGGATAGTTAACAAAAGTCTTATGAAAGGACTGTAGTGTTTGAACAAACACCAACTAGTGGATGTCCCCACACTAGACCTCATCACCTTACAGCTAAGTTGTAGGGTAGACTTGTATCTGATTAAAACATTAGACAAATTTTTATGGAATGCCAGTAAGAGATCTGTGTGTGATAATCCAACTTGAATGGTAACCCTGTTTCCGGCATAGCAGCCTTCCTACAGTTCCTCTTCAGTTCCAGTCCTTGGGCAGAAAGTCCCCTGCCTCTGAGTCCCCAGTGTTTCCCTTACCAAACCACCACTGTGCCCTACAGGTTCTGAAGGAAGTGGAACAATAACAGTAGCTCCAACAGCCACCTCATGGGGCCATTAAGAACAGAGATGAGAGTACATGGAACCTGTGTTCACTTTGGAGGTAAACAGATTTGGATTTAAATCCTGGTTCTAATTGAGGAAGCCAAGGCAAATTAACTTCTCATCTGTATGATGGGGCAAATAGTACCTACTAAGTAGAATTGTTCTGGGAACTTCCATACAACAAATATGAACTCTTGCTCTATACAAGTTATTATTCTATGGCCTGGGGATACAACACAGAACAAAGTCCCTGCCTCCTGGGATTCAGAGAAGAGACAAGCAATTGACCACATAATATTAGGTAGGGATTGGAGGCTGGAAAAAGAATAACAAAGGGTAAAGGGAGAGAGATAGAGAAACAGAGTGAGGGTAGCAATATTATTGTGGACAGTCAAGAAGGACCTCCTGCCTGCATGAAGTGAAGGAGCAAACCATGCAAAAATCTGAAAGAGGAGCATTTTTAGGCCTAAAAAACAGCAAGTGCAAATATTCTATTACAGACTGAATTGTACCCCCTCCCCAAATTCATGTACTGAAGCCATCAACCTTCAGTGGGACTGTATTTGGAGATAAGGCCTTTAGTGAGGAAATTAAGATTAAAGGAGGTCAGAAAATGGGATTTTAATCCAATGGACTGGTGTTCTTACAAGAAGGGGGAGAGACACCAGAGATCTCTCTCTCTCTTTCTCTGCCCGTGTACAAAGGAAAGGCCATGTGAGGATATAGCGAGATAGCAGCCAGGAAGAAAGGTCTCACCAGAAACCAACCCTGATGGCGCCTTGACCTTGGACTTCTGGCCTCCAGAACTGTGACGAAAGAAGATTCTCTGATTAAGCCACTCAGCCTGTGGGATTTTGTTATGGCAACCCAAGCAGACTATTTGGGATTTGAGGCTAAAATGACCCTGGCACAGGCATACAGCAGAGGAAGTGATGGATGAGAGAGCTGGGAAGGCAGGTGAAGAGGAGTGGAGATCCAGGACACCTTTGTCAGGATGAGGAGTCAGGATTTTATGCCTAAGGTGACGGATGCCCTTGGAAGATAAGCTTCAAGAAGTGAAATGATGTGACACGTCTTCAAAAGATCAGTCTGGCAGCTACGTGGAAAATTAGCCCTAGAGTAAAGATGAGCAAGTCCAGAGAGATGGCGGGAAGTGTTTGGGATCAAGTTCGGAGATGGAGCTGACAGATTTTGGTGATTGATTGAATGTGAAGTGGGAAGGAACAAATCAGGATGACTCACAGGTCATGGGACTGAGCAGCTGAATGAGTGATGGTGGAGACTGCTGTTCTTCTTTTGTGGAGACTGCTGTTCTTCTTTTGTCACTGTTCTCCAGATTCTGGCATGGCTCAGTCTCCCTGCCTGCATGTCTTTACTGAGATGTCACCTTCACATCCCGGCCTTCCCCGACCAGCTTAGAACCACACTGCCTCTCCATTTCCCTTCACATTGTACTTTTCTCTATAGGACTTATCCCCATATAGCATATTCTAATTTTGTTTACCAATTTCCTTTACTGTCTTTTGGAATGGACATGTTATGGGAGCATCTATTTTTGTCTGTTTTGTTCACTGATTTTGGTTCATTGTGGCTAAAACACTGTCTGGCACATAACAGGTGATCAATAAACATTTGCTGCATATGTGAATGAATGGGTGAATGAGTGGGAGAATCTTGGGGAAGGGGATTGAAAAATTCTATCAGGAGGCCTACTAAACAGCCAAGTGGAAACATCTAGTAGGCCATTGCCTCCATGACTAAATGAGATAAGACATATACCATGACTAATATCTTGCTTACCACTTAGTAATGATTACAGTATAAGCACTATTATTCTATTTCTAAGATCATGATTCTTACTTCTGTGGCCCTGTGGGTATGTGGTTGGGGAGAAGGTGGTGAGGGAAGTGGCTGCAGCCCAACTCTCCCCTTTCAGAGCTGCTCAGTCACCACTGTGACACAAATGGACACTTATGCAGATTTCCTGCTTCCTTGATAGGCTCTCATTTTTGTGCTGACTATTAATTCCCATCTGTGTTCAAGAACTGTAATCAAGCAGGGGCAGTAATCAGAATGATGTATACAGCAAAATCAAAGCTTTTTACATCAAAAATCAAAGCCACACAGTAAATTATAGGAATACGTGTTAGGGTTTTATCAATGACTCTGATCTTCTCATGTGATTGATGCAGAGAGATTCAAAGATTTGGTTTATAAGTGGCCTAGAGGAACATGTTATGAAGTTACCTCACAAAACGTAGTATGTTATGACTTATTTTTTAAGTGATAAGATTTTGCTGTGGGTCTTAGTACACAACTGTTCTCTTTAGGCACATGTGAACCAAAAAAAAAAAATTAGCTCTTATTATTTGTCTTCATGCAGTACCTTACAGAATGATCTGCCCTCCAAAAAATTCTTCACACCTGTGATGATGTAGGCATGGGAAAATAGCAAATGTGTGGGGAGTGATGATTTCCTAACTAGACTTACCACATGAATTTCCTACCATCCATCCATTTTCTATCCTGCTACTAGAAAAATATTTCAAAAATTCAAGTTAAATTCTATTACTCTCCTATTTAAACTTTTACTTTATTATCCATAACTGGGGACTAAACTTACAGACTTGCAAGTTTATCATTTAATGCTCTTTGCAATTTTCTTGGCCTCTTTATTCAAATTCACCTCATGCTTACAGTCCCAAGTACACACACACACACACTTACACACACACACACATCCTGCCCTCCAGGCACACTCATACACATCTACTGTGTACCATCCTATGCATAATTCTCAGTGCCTTTCCTCTTTGTAAAATCTTCCTTTCCATCCTTTTCCTGGATCACTCTATGAAGTTGTTTTAAATATACGCTCTTGGAAATAAATGAAGACCACAAATAAAAATAAACAGAGGCTAGGTATTTAGAGCTTGCAAGGTAGTCAGCTACTATCATTTGCATTTGGCAGAGACTCAAAGGCAGGCAGAGGAGTAGGATTTATAATAAAACAAAGGAAAAGTTTCAGGTGTCCTGATTGCAGTTGTTGGCATCGGGCAACTGGAGTTAAGTAGAAATGGTTATCTGATATGATTGGTTTGAGAAGTGTATTTAGCCTTCTCTGGTTTGTCCTGAGTTGGAAATGGGGTAGGGAGCAAAAATAGGGATGAACGCCACTGACCAACTTATGACTATTTGGGGCTGATTGCTGCGGAGTTTATGGTTTTCCTCTTAGTCTGGTTGCTGAAGATGTTGTGGTTTGTTTCTGGCTCGTTACTGCACAGGTTGTGGTCAGAGTTGTATTGTCACATATGATCTTGCCATTATCCTTTTGTATTTTCAGTTTCTCAAGACCAGTCAATATTTGTTGAGTGAGTAAATGAACATTTCATCTTAGTAAGTATTCATTCCTTCCTTTTCTATCTTAATGATGAAGTTCTAATGTCCCAGCTTCTCTCTCTCAACAAATTATATGTTCCTTTCTTCATATATGGAAATGGCAGCTTCCACACAGGTCTCAAAGTGCCGATTTCAAGAGAAAGCAGATTGCCTTGCCCAGAGAAATTTCCTAAACCTTTACCCTTTTTTTTTTTAAAGATTTTATTTATTCATTTAACAGAGAGAGAACACAAGCAGGCAGAGAGGCAGGCAGAGGCAGAGAGAGGAGCAGGCTCCCTGCGGAGCAAGGAGCCCGATGCGGGACTCGATCCCACGTCAGGATCATGACCTGAGCCAAAGGCAGTTGCTTAACCAACTGAGCCACCCAGGCGTCCCAAACCTTTACCCTTAACCACTGTGCTATACCACCATCCTTACATGAAATTGGAACTGTGTTCCCTGATTTTCCACAGCCTATTTCTATTACATACTCAATCTGACCTGTTTACCTAACTTACATTACATGCTTGAGATGAAAAACATTCAAGCTTGTAAATTCTGGACTCTTATGAAGTTCTTCCTTTATAGGTAAGGATGCTGACCTTCAAAACTAACTTTTCCCACTTAAGAAACGGTAACAACAACGCGCCATTCACTCCAGAAAGGAGCTCATGCAGATGAATGAAATAATGAAATAATGTGCCAACATTATTTGGTAGTTTGACACTCCACCAAATAGCCTAATAACATGGTGTCTACTCTATGATATGTTTAGATTCTATTTCAGTAGAATTAAAAGCCAATGTAGAATGAAATTGTGAATTGCTTGTCAGGCTTTTACATGGAGGCATAAGGCCACATTGATGCTGTGAGACAACTTAAAAGCTCTGTCTGAAGAATGTGATTGATTTGGAAGGAGGAGGTGATGGTGGTATTTATTCATATCCATCTTTGTGGAAAGACAATGATCTACACTATGAACCAAAAAGTACTTACATAGCTAAATCATGGAAATCTCCAGGGGGAAGTTTTGGCTAACCAAGTTAATTTTGTCTCTGGGCATTTGCACAGTGTTTGTATTGGATCTGAATGTGCATATGCATAGAAATAATTTTTTTTCCCCTTCAATCATTTTGGAAAGGAATTAATATAGTTCCTAGAGAATCAATATGCAATAAATTATTGAGGCTGAATGCCTAATTACTTTTCTGATTAAAAAATAAAAATGGATCTTAAAAGAATTAAAAATGTTTTTTTTTATAACTTGATACCTGAGACCCTAATTTGCAATGTGTTGCTACTGCCCTGACCAGATAATAGCCACTTGAGTTGTATGTATGAACTTGGTTTAGGTAATGATGAATGCCTCATGTAGTAGGGGGCTTCAAATACCATTAGAGAATGATAATTAAGTATATTTGACATAAAAGAGTCATGTGATGTTGTTTAGACTCACATTTTTAATGCGATGGTTGTGATGCTCATAAAAAAGTGTGACCGTGTAAATTATCTAATGGGGTTATCCCAGGAATCTCAGATGACCTCAGACTATTGAAACCATGGCATGCCACGATTGGTGATGTGGGGCATGGCCTTCTTCATTTTCCCACTGTATTTAAGGTCATTTCACAAATTGCCACCTTGCATGGCACAATCATCAAGATTTCTAGAATTATCTGGGAGTGATGAATGTTTATCAGTAGGTTTTCCCAGATCTAGTGGAAGAGGAGTAATCAAGTGTAATATCTTCACCCAAAATTATGAATGTCAATATGTGACAGTTGAATATGTGCTCATGTTACACCAATTTTGGTGGCAAGTTTAAGTTCCAAAATTGCTTGTGAGTTAAAGTTTTGTTTTCCTGAACTCCTTTGGTCTCTGTGGATGGAAAAGATTTATTTGTGCAGATCTGAAAACTTGTTGTTCTTCTCCATTAATGGAAATTGGTAGAAATTATTCTGCCAAACTTAAGATTAGAAGGAGGAGAGATAGTAAGGGCGAGTTCTGTTTTCTGGTACTTTCCCGAATCCTTCTTAGTAATTCATAGCACTTTTCTAGACTTCTTGGCTACAGTTAACATACTGACATCATCCGGTATCAATCAAAAGGAACTCCAGAACTATTTTCCTGGCATTTGCCTAAGAGCTGGGAAGTCATCCTCTTATACATGGTTTAGAATATCATTTTCAGATATATGCCATATGCTTGGCGATTCCCAGTACATCTGCCTTAAATGCATCCCACTCAGAGCTCTGTGAACTCCTCTTGTAGATTATACTGCCTGCTTAAGTTTCACCGGAAATACTCCCTCTCCCTGAACATTTGTCTAAACCTGGAATAACTGTATTGTGAGCATTAATCGCTGGTCAGAATTCTCTGTCCAAATGAAGTGTATACTCTACCATACTTTAGAAGTCTCTCTCTGTATTATGCCTGCCATACAGGTCATCCATATTCGATAACCACTATCTTCATTATTGAGCCTATCTTTATTATTGGCCATATTGACTTATAAAAATAGTGTTTATTCTGAATGTAAAGTTCCCTATATTCTGCTAAATGCTCCTTACTGTTGCCCTCACCCACTCACCAGCTCTCATATTTTACTGGTTTTGAGTGTTTGGGGAAAGTTTTTGAAGCTTTCGTTTAAAGCACCCCATTGAAGATTTCAGTGTGCAAATGGATCACTGGGGGCTCTTGTATTGGTTTGATTTAATAGGTCTATGTTGGTGCCTGAGTCTTCATTTCTAACTAGCTCCCAGGTGATGAGGATGAGGCTGAAAGCACACACTGAGTACAAAGGCTCTAGAACAGTGCTCTTTGATAGAATTTTCTGCAGTGGTGGAAGTGACTTTATCTGCCCTTCCAAAGTGCTGGCCACTTACCAAATGTGGCTATTGGACACTTGAAATATGGCTAGTATAAATGAGCAACTGAAATTAAATTTCATTGAATTTTAACTAATTTAAATTTAAGTGGCTTATTTGACTATGCCAAAGGACTTAATGTAAGGTCTTTATAATTCATTGGCTTTCCCTGGTTTCAAGAAGAATGATCTCGGGGCCCCTGGGTGGGTTAGTGGGTTAAGCCTCTGCCTTCAGCTCCTTCAGCTCAGGTCATATTCTCGGGGCCCTGGGATCGAGCCCCGCATTGGGCTCTCTGCTCAACAGGGAGCCTGCTTCCCCCTCTCTCTCTGCCTGCCTCTCTGCCTGCTTGTGATCTCTCTCTGTCAAATAAATAAATAACATCTTTTAAAAAAAATAAGGGTTATCTCAGGGTCAAGGCCTTCTTACTCATCTCTGAACTTCCAATATTTTGCGTAGGGCCAAGAACATTATGTGTGCATAGTAAGGGGCATTTCTATTAAGAAAAGGAAAAAAGACAGTCTATAGGTATGGGAGCTGATTCATTTAATTCTCATATAGTGAAAATATTTGACTTTAAAACTACAAGACTTAGTGGGTAGGTAGTTCTGCCTCCACCAATTACAGGATAAGTTCTGACAAATCACTTAATGTCACTAAGCATCAATTCTGTCATCTCAAAATAGCCATCATGATTATGGTAATACCTACAGTACAGGGTCGATGTGTTGCTCACCTGTAATTTTTGGCCAAATCATTTTTTTAAGTGCTTTTGTACTATAAATGATGGTTTTTATTGCAATGTTAGTATTCTTTCCCTCCTAAATATTTCTATTTGGGGTGAAACAATATAGAATACCTTCCATATCCTATATATTCTAATACAATATAGATACCTTCTGTGGACACAGTTGTAGTCTAATTGAGAGGTTGAATGACACAAAATCACGTGCAGTTTTGTTTCTTTCCTCATATGGAGGAAACAGTTTTGATGGTCAAGGAGAAAGACTTTAACAAGTTTCTTTTATTCCACTGAATTTCACTTTATTGTATATGGAAATAAACATAATATTTTTGGTCTGGGATTCTGTATTGTTTGATTGAATTCCCTCATAAAAATATGCCACACATGTTTTGCTAAGTGTGATTGGAATTGTATAAATTTACCTCATCTTAAAAATAACCCATTCCAACTAGCTAAATACCAAATTTCCCCCTTGTCTGCAGTGAGAGGACAAATAGAGGACACATTCTCTTTTTGTTTTTCTTGCACAGATTTGCTTTGAGGTAGATTGGCTGTTTTTTTCATATTCTCTTTATATATATAAAGTTAATATATATTAGTAAAATATATATATACATATATATACTGTATATATATGTATACTTTTATATGTACAGTATATATATGTATATATATCACAAGCGTTACCTGCTTAATGGACCTAAGAAAAATCACAATAGCTAATATTTAGTAAATGTGCCGAGTCCTATTCTAAACATGTCATATGTATAAACTCATTGAATTGCTGTTGAGGGTGAATAAACCTTTAAGTTCTTTTAATGTTGGCTGATGTGTTGAGTTCTGAAAATATTGATAGTCTTCTTATTACTGGTGATAGCATGGGGCAGCCAGCCAATGGCCTTTGTACAGTCATAATTTATAAATGGGTTGAACTGGGAACTTCACCAGAATGATTTAAGAATGATTGATTAAGACAAATCAAGGCATTTCTGAAAGAGGACAGATTGATTTTATGTTTCTTAGTTAAAGTGTTTATAGCTTGTAATGCAGCTGCGTACTTCTATGTATTTTTAAACAAACTCCATAGACCTTATTAAATAACTTAAATGTTTTATTTAAAACTTCCTATTGCTGTGAATTCAGCTTTCTATTTGCTTTCATCAGTGTTTCTTTATAGACACTTTACTTCATTCTAGATTACATTTCAAACTAAATCAACCAATACGGATAAATATAAAAGCCAATATGATATGTTAACTGTTAACAATCTCTCCAGGCTGATCAATGCTGATCCTGAGTTCATATGGCAGGCAAATAGATCAGAGTTTAGACTGACTCTCTTGCCTCCTCTACTCCATGCTTTCTCACTCACCTCCATCCCCAGTACGGTTTAGATGCAAAATACTTGATTTTCCTAATCACCTCTCAGGTGAGAGACTGTGTGGACTATGGCTGGCCAATATGCAGAAAATGAGGGAGGACCTCCTTTTGTGGATAAAGTGGCAAGGGAAGAAAAGTCTTTCTGTTCAACCTTGAATAAATGGGAATTGGAAATGTAGTAGCCATTTTGTGACCAAGAGTCAAAATTCCCAAGGTGAAAGTATCAGAGCGTAAAGACATAAAGAGCCTAGAATCCTAACAGCCATAACAGCATATCTGCAGACATGTTGTTTTAATGGGGGGAGGCAGTATGTTTACTGTTAAGCTTTCTGCTATTTGAGCCAAATATCTATAACTAATAGTTTCACAATGGAAGAAGAAACCAGAGAATTGGAGGCCAATGTAGAAATATGTTGTAAAATATGACCACATTGCTGTAAAGCATAATAAAAAATATTTTAAAAAATGTTATGGACAGACTTTGAACACTTGATGTCCTTAAAGCAAGAGAGGGGTTTCCATGAAGAGTAAAGTGACCCAAATGGAAGTTTTTATACTATCTGGAGATTATGTTTTGAAAGTTATCTTATACCCGAATTCTCCTAGGAAGCTCAAATGTGTCCCTGTGGAAAGGTTTCACTCCCTTCCAAATTGTCAAATTTAATCTTAGGGCTGTGTCTGAGAAAGAAGGCAAAAATGTCTTCTTTTAATGAATCTAAGTCTGTCTCCATAAATTGCCATCACTGGGACTAACTTTTTCCTTTGATCCCTCTAACAAGTTGGCCCTGTGAATGGCATCCGAATATTTGAAGGTCATTATCCTGAAGCACTTTGACTTCTCCATTCTCTGATGAAAAACTGCCGTTTGTTCTGTTTGTTCTGTACATGCTCTGATTTCTAGGCACCTCGTTATCCTGATGATTTTTTTTTCAGATTGTGCTCCTTCGTCTGCTTAAAGTGGGGTTTCCACAAATGAATGCATTTTTCCAGGAAAAATCTAACCTGCACAGAGCAGCATACTAACAGATTGGTGTGCGCATGCATGCGCGCACGCGGTATGTGGTGTGTATACACGTACTTTTAATGGTGTATTGAACATATATTAAAATGTTCATGATATATACAGAAGATACAAAGAATGACAGTAAAATGAATGTGCATATAACTCCCACCAGCTTGCCTTACTTAAAAACCCTCTGTGCACTCCATTCTGATCTCTTCCTATTCTTCCCCACCAAAGTAATCTCTTTTCTGCATTTTGTACTTATTTTTCCCATTCTTCTCTTTATAATTGTACTACTTACCAAACAGCTCTAAAAATACAGTATTTAATTTACATGCTTGAGAATCCTTTAGGAAGAATCATACTGAATAAAATGGAACCATGTTGTATACATTCTTGTGAAATTTGATTTTTCATTCAATAACACTACTTGAAATTTATTTATATTGGTGTAATTAGCTACAGTCTTTCATGTTTCGTTGCTTTATCTTTATCTCAGTTTTTCCAAGTTTAATTTTTTTCTTCCTTTTTCCCTATTGAACTAATTTGAAATTACATACTGTACTCTTTTTTTCTAATTCTTGGTTACCCCAGAAATTTTAACATGAACACTTAATTTTTATTTAACCAAAATAATTTTCTTCCCTTAAATAACAGAAACATGTCAAACATTTAAGTTTCACCTATTATTGTCCAGTATTTAATGGTATCTTCCTTAACCACACAAAATAGATATTTTTAATACTTTAAAACTTTTATTTTTACTGTTAATCATTTAAGTTCATTCCCATATTTACCAGTTTCTTGGTTTACCTTTCTTCATAGTCTGGCTTTGCATTATTTTTTTTGGCTTTGCATAATTATAAGGGATTATTTTCCTTCTGCCTTTAAGTGCATTCTGTATGATTTCCTTTAGTGAAGATCTGTTGTTAAACATTTCCCATTTCTAGGTCTGAGTAAAAATGGCCTTCTTAGTAGAAAAAGATTCACTGGGTTTCAGTACCAGGTTGACATCTGGTGCTTCTGGGTACATTAGCAAGAATATCCCACAGTTTGGTGCTCTCTGTTGTTAAGTCATCTGTCAGTTCTATCCTTCTTCCTTTTACATTATGTTTTTCTCTGGCTCCTTTGAGTATTTTCACTTTGTCTTTGGTGTTCTGCAATTTCACTGCAAGGTCTTCAGTTATGGATTTCTTTTTAAGTATCCCACTCAGGAATTGTTTGACTTCCTAATCTGGTAACCAGTTCTCAAACATCCCCAACTGTCAATCCTTCATTTCCTCTCTCCTATTTCATTTGTCTTGGGTATATACCAAGGAGTGGAGATCCCAGGTCATACGGTATCTCTTTGAACTTTAAGGAAGCCTTGGACCATTTTCCTATGGAATTGTATCATTTTACATTCCTACTTGCAGTGTATGATGATTCCAATTTCTCCAAATCCCTATCAACACTTGTCATTATTTCTCTTTTTGTTTAAAACCACTACGGTGGGTGTGAAGTGGTATCTCATTGTGGCTTTGATTAACATTTACTTAATCTTAGTGATGTTGAGCATCTCTCCATGTGCTTACTGGCCACTTGTTTATCTCCCCTAGAAAAATGTTTATTGAGATCCTTTGCTCATTTTTTTAAAAAATTGGGTTATTTGTTGTGAGAAGGAAGAGAAAGGTGAATGGGGGGAAATTCGAGGGGGCAATGAACCAGGAGAAACCGTGGACTCTGAGCAACAAACTGAGGGTTTTGGAGGGGAGGGGATGGGGGGTTGGGCAAGCCTGGAGGTGGGTATTGAGGAGGGCACATATTCATGGAGCACTGGGTGTGGTGCATGAACAATGAATCTTGGAACACTGAAAAAATAAAAGTAATTGGTAAATAAAAAAAAAAAGAAAAGAAAAACTTTAATTTTCCTAAAAGAAAGAGGATTGCCATAGAGAGCTCTCATGTGACAGTAGGAGAGGGATGAAGGCCGCATGGAGAAGTAGCAATTAATAAGTTGCCTGTTACATAGTCAGAATTGATATTGGAAGGAGACTGACATTTTATCAAATGTAAATTCATATTAACTAAACAGAAAGAGGAAAACCTGAAAACCTTTGAGACAGATAGTTTGTGATTCCTCTCAGCAAGCTGGCATGTTTGTGTTTTTTTAGGAGTTCCTAATTGACCCCCTCCTCCGTGAATGGGTTTTTGCAGGCTTGCTTTATTATTTCAAAGAGCTCTAAATTTAACACTGGCCACTCTTCAAGGTGGAAGCTTGGAAAGCCCTCCGTTTATGGACTTAATGGGCTGTGTTCTAGCTGGTTTTCTATCTCTGCTAAATTAGAACAAGAACTTCTTCAAGGCAGCCATTTTAATTCTGGGGAATCTTCTCATTTACATAGTATTTTGGTAAATCTGATGTTTTCTGATAAATTTCTAGGGAATGGAGCTATTTGTGGAAATAGGAATTGAGAGTTTAGTTGTTTTTGGCTCTCTTACGGCCTTCTCCAGAACTGCAGAAAATAGCCTTCGTCAGTTCCCACTGCTTCAGGTTGAAGATAGAAAAGATTCTTAAGTTATTCCATGTTCATAATAACGCAAAACTGATCATTTAAACATTTTTCCTCTGAGGATACTAACAATGTGTTTGTTATGAAATTTAGCTCTCATTTTTTGTTTTATTTTGGTGAAGTAGTTGAACTTTTGTTTCAAGGCAAAATTAAGAATAGATAACTCGATTGTGAAGATATTATTGTTTGCAAACCTTTGTGGAATATTTGAAACCAAATTAAATCACTACATATAACTGAAAAGAATGTTCTTTTTCTTTTGTTATTCTCTTATTTCATTTAACTTATTTTATTTATCTATTTCATTATTCATTTAACTTACTTATTAATTTTTTTGGCCCACGGCACCAGTGATGGTGATTACTTAGCTTTATTGTTAAGTTGAGGCAGATGCTGATGTACAAGCCAACCCCTGAGGTAACAGTTAAAGCCATCTAAAGCAGCTACACTGATGCCATAAAACTTAATCTGAACCCGGGCATACCCTCACTTCATAGTACGACTCTCTCTGGAAAATAAAATTCTCTTCATCATTGAGATTGTGTAGGGATCACTCAGATATTTTGGATAATTGAAGAATGACGGATCAGAGTGCTAGATTATAAAGACAGGATGTGAGAGAAGAACCAGGAGGGAGGCCATCACCCTCTTTGGAGCTAGAAACTGTAAAAGATAAACCCACAAATCTCAGTAACTTCACACTATAGAAGTTTGTTTTGTTGTTTACAAAATGCTCCTGATGGTGAACTGTTCTTCTTCAAGTCATAACTTATCGTCCTCGAATCCTAACACTTTGTAGGCCCATCATTTTAAAATAAAGACTTCTAATTTATCCTGCTAGGCTGCAGCAAGCCAGAAGGGAAAGAGCGTTGAAGATCATCAGTGGAAGGTTTTTTTTGAGCATACACTTTAGCTCTGACTCGCTGGTGAGAAGTCAGTCAGGCGGCCGTGTCTCTCTGGGACATGTAGTCTAACCATGTGCCTAAAAGAAGAAATGGGTTTTTTGAATATGCAACTATCTCTGCCACAACTACCTCCAGATATTTGCCTTTTTATATTTATGATGTTGAAATTAACTTGAGTAATGGAATAGAGTTGGTTAAAGGAAACAAAACGACATGTGCACGTTAATTATGTATTTAAATCCCAGACTAATAATTAATATATCAACATTTTAAGTAATTTCCTTAATAATTTCTCTTCAGATTGGTTCAAAGATGTTTGGGGCATTCCTGGAAAGCAAACTTTATTGAACCAACGATCTGTTCTTAATTTACAAAACAAATAACCAGCTCATATTTATGTATCTCTCGAATGTCCTTACAATGTCACACCGAGTAGCTAAGCATCACACATAGCTAGAAAATGGATTTTGACAGCCCAGCCTTGTTAGTTATCATTTCAACAGGTACCATTAGCACAAAGATCAAGCTGACTGTCATAGCTCTGGTACGCTAATGGGAAGTAAATATCTATCCATGCATCTCAGCCTCCTTTTCAAAATAGAAAATGACATCATGTAATTGGTTTTGTCTGAACTGCTCAGTGGGTGAAAATGTGATTCAGATGAGTTAAAGGCATGATGTCATTATTCCCCAAGAAGACACTGGATTCAGCAGCCTCATTCTTTGAGTCAGCGGCAGTACATAAACCTGGGGTAGAACTTTAATCTCATTTATACAGTGGAGTGAGTTTCTTCTCAAATGGAAACATGGTGGGTTATTTTGAAAAACGAGTAATGATCATGTGCTCCAGAGCACCACAGATGCCTCTAGGAGAACTTGTTGAATTAAAGAATTATCTGCTATGGTCTTGATTCCTGTTAGTCTTTCCCCTGGGCTGCACTATAGACTAGGCAGGAATATCCTTACTACCTTTGCTCATTCTCAATCTCAGGGGCAAGGAGGGGCAGGACTGGGAGATGGTTTTTAGTTATTTATTTATCAAATACTGGGCACATGCTATGAGCCTGGGAGTGACTTAGGTGCTGGAGACATAGCCATCAATAAAATAAAATTCCTCTTCTCATAGATAATAAGCAAGCAAAGATATAATCTAATGCCAGGTAGAGCTAAATGTCCTAAAGGAAGATAAAGCTGGGTGGAGTGCTAGAGAGGGGTAGGATAATGGCATGTCATGGAAAGAGTGGTCTGAGAATATGACCTTTAAGGAGAGACCTAAGGAAGTGAAGGAGGAAATCATGTAGAAATTTGGGGGAAGAAGATTACAGGTGGAGGGAATGCCATGGGCAAATGTTCTGGGTAAGAAGTGTGCTTGATCAATTGATAGATCAGCAAAAGTGAATGAGAGGGAGAGGGTAGGGAATATGAGCAGAGAGGGGCAGGGGTAGGATCAAAACTTGCAGGGTTCTGCTAATGACCTCTCAAGGGACTGTCTATAGAACCATAAAGCCTCCCTATTTGAGGCTTCCCTTTCACGCGGAGCCCCGGATGAATGATGTTTCATGTTTATTGAGGTCTGCATTTGGGCTGGGAACTGCCATTGACCGTTTCTGGGCCTTCAGGGACTGGTGAAGGTTGGGAGGTCCCAGGTTTAGGCAATGAGGAGGTGCATTGTCCAGAAAGAATTTTTTTAAAAAATTATAAATGTGACCAAAATTGTTCTACTTTTTATTATCAGAATACTTAAAACATTTAAGTAATAAAATATTCTCCATAGGGCCAGACCATCTTCATCCTGCCTTGGTACATCACTGCTTTGGCTTGTACCAGGCAATCCCTTAGTGACTAACACAAAAGCCTGTAGATACCTAATAACTATATACAGTTGTTAAAAAAAAGACTATATGTATAGTTTATACAGTCTATATAAAAGACTATATGTATTTTTCTATTATATATAAAATTATATAGTATATACAGAAGACTATATACATGATACATATACAAACACATGTATAGATCCATATGTATTCTTTAGTATATTTAATAAGAATAAATCATTGAGTATTTGAATTTAAAATGGAGTGATATATTGGGAATCGAAAGAACTTACATGGCAAATGTTAAATTATTAAGACAGAGAAACAGTATTTATGCTATACCTATGATGTGCGAGGAAGGTTTTTTTTTCCCGTACATTTCATTCATTTGTTCAAAAACCATTTTGTGGGACTTACCTGGGCTACTGAAGATATAAAGAAGAGCAAAAGAGATGTACTTGCAACAAACCCCAAGGTGTGGCATGACCATTCCAACTTTACAAACAAGAAAACTAAGAAGCTCAACTATATTCAAGCCACACAGCTGGGAAGAAGGAGCTGGAACACAAGTGCAACTTTTTTTCCATCTGATCTCATGTTTAAAAAAACAAAGCTTAGATACTTGCACAGTTACTAATTTTCTGAAATAGCTTGCATACATCAAATATTTCCATCCACATGGATTGAGTTAGGTGAATTGTATAGCGTCTAAGGAAATATAATTTATATCTTATTTGGCAGAAAAGTTGCATGACGTCTATAAAAAAATTAAGACGATAATCCAATGTAAGTTAGAAACTGGTAACAGAACGAATCGCACTGGCATAACTGGTAGAGAATATATGATTTTTTTTTTCTTTTAGAACAAGTCTGTCACGCGTGGTACCTTATGTGAATCATTCCATGACTTACCATCATGCATAGGGCTACCTCTCCACGCTGCTAGAGGGACAATATCTAACATAATGTCGTATACCACTGCTTATCAAATTTTAAGATACATATGAAGCTTTTGGCAATCTTGTTAAACTGCAGAGTCCAATTCATAGATAGGTCTAAGCTGGGCCCCGAGACTCTGCATTTCTAACAAGTTCCGAGGGGACACAGATGCTGCTGGTCTGTGGGCCACACTTGGAGTTTTAGGCTGGTACAGTCATTTCTGGCACCATCAAAAGCTCTGCCCTCGGCCCTGTCCCTGCTATTGGTTACTTTTGTAACAGTGTTTGCTGGGCAGACCGGGAGGATTTAAGGAAGGTGAGAAGTGATGGTAGAAGGGATAAAAGGGAAGAAATAAACATGTCACAATGAATTCTGCACCTCTTTCCTAAAGAAACCACAAGTGAATCATTGGCTCCTTATTAAGAGGGTCAGCCTGATTCAGCACCGTTGATCTGAAAACAAAGCCCCCCCCCTACAGCAAAGCTGTTGACCACCTTGCGAAATTACTATTTTGCTCTTCAGTGTAAGCTCAGTTTTATCTTGCTGAGTCAAAACAAAAAGAATGCAGTAGTGCACTCCCTCTTATGATTCATTCTGGCTTGATACTAATGTTAATTTTCTTAAGTGCTTTGGCCACTATATTAAAATTATCCCTTTGATCAAATGGTTTAGTGTGAATCTTTTGAAGATGTGCAAGTGAATTTCTTCATTAGAGTATTGCCTCTGAAATTTTAATGAGCACACAAAGCACCTTCTAATCTTATTAAAATATAAATTTTGATTCAGTGGGTCTAAGATGGGAACTGAAATTTGGCGTTTCTTAAAAGCTCTTAGGTGAGTCTGACATAGTGGATCGTTGGTCTACTCTGAGTACAGGGGCCCTGGACCATTTGATCTTGTTCTGCATTAAAATGGTTGGGGGTGTGTGTGTGTGTGTGTGTGTGTGTGTGTGTGTCTGGTGTGTGAGATATTCAAAGGAGTGAGGAAGTTGTATATTGACAAACAGCTTGAAATGATGAAAATGAGGCATTGGCTTCAACACATAGACCAGTGATCAAAGAGTCCACAATCACATTTCCTTACCACTCAATACCAGCTGTATAAAAAAAGGATTTTTTTTTTTTTTTGTAAGATGATGATCCATTTCAGTTTTTCTGAAATCAGGCTCTATTCTGGATCATGCAGTAGGTTCTCAGAGCATAAAAGATAAATATTCAGGGCCCACGCCAGACCAATCTGGGGTCAGTCTGAACCTCTGGGCATGAATCTAATGAGTAATCTCGAGACCAGCAGCATCGGCAGCACCCGTGAGGCTTTTAGGCATCTAGACTCTCAGGCCCCATCTGATCTATGGAATCTAAATCTACAGTTTAAAAAGATCCCCAAGTATGCCAATGCATGTCCAAATTTCTAAAAACACTTAAGTAAGAGGCAAACTTAGATAGTTGCCACAGCAACTTAATTGTGAGTGTTGAATACCTCCTTTCTTCTCTAGTAGTTTGAGCCTCTAATATTAGGACCAAAGAAAGACAGACATAATGGGCCCACGCAAAGGCCAGTATGTTGACTGACCCCAATGCATCTCGGAAGGTGTAGAATAACAGGGAGAAGATACAGAAAATAGACCCAGTTTCAGGTCACTAGTGCTTCACATCAGCCATTACATCTTTCCTTAGCTCCTCCTAATCATAGTTTTTCCTTGTCTGTTTTCCCAGAAAGTCTCATCACTTGCTTCCAGCTATAAGTCTTCTGAGTCAAAGTTGACCGGAAGGAAACTGAATTGAGAATTCAGGTCTGGGGCGTGCCTGGATGACTCAGTCCGTTGAGGGTCTGACTCTTGATTTGGGTTCAGGTCATCATCTTAGGGTCGTGAGATCAAACCCCACATCGTGTTCCATGTTGGCTGTAAAGCCTGCTTAAGGTCCTCTCCCTCCCTCTCCCTCTGCCCTCCCCCCCCCATCCCCTCCCCAAAATAGAATTAAAGTCTGGAATTACTTGACCATGAGACAATGGTGCTGAATTTGCTGCTCAATAGTGATGCATCCCTCATCATTGGTTTAAAATTGAAGCAAAGGAACAAACAATCAAGCATTTATTAGGGATCACTTTGTGCCTAACATCCCGCTAAAGATGATGGCGGCACATATAAAGGGTTAGTTGCTCAAAACTTGTGGAAGGTGTGTGTATTGAACTCGCAAATAAATATGCAAATTGTACATTACAAAGTTCAAAGTAGTGAAATAGCATAATACTCTGAGTAAAAAAAAACAATCAGAGAAGAAAGATGTCAATTTGAGGAGAGACTTCACAGAGCCAGTGGAACATGACTAGATATAAGATGTGAAACATTCCATTTAGAGGCTACAGCTTGAGCAAAGGCAAAAAAAAAAAAAAAAAATCAAATGGCACAAAGATGACAGTGAACAAATAATATGAGAGCTTGCTCTTATACACGTAATGCTATTTTGTAGCTTACATTTTTAATTTTGGTCATAGAATTTTACATATATTAGGAAAATTGTAGCAGTTTCTCTAATTCTTATTAAGGGAGGTAGTTAGTTCTGAAAATAAACATATTTTAAAGAGTTGTAATTTTCATTATTTTTCCCTCAAGGGTGTGGATTATGGTGTTTCCTGGTAATTTTCACTAAGTTCAAAATGTAAAGCATAAAGGTTTTATGAAATATTAATTCTGAAAAGAACGTTTTGCTGCTAGTAATGATCCAGAAATTGCAAACTGTTAATTTGAGCAGATTCTTACCATAAATTAAAAATGCTCAAATTTGCCTGGATGTTATCTGCCTTTGTTTCATGAACTTCATTCTATTATACTTGTAAAATCTTCACTATATGTTTTATAGAGCTAATTTTGTAGTCAGGAAGTCATGTCTAATTCTTTATGTAAATGTCATTTGGAATTTCTGTTGTCATTAACTCTTCAATGTGAAAAACAAGATTTATAATTCCTATCTAAGTAAGTATTCTCTATTTTGGGGTAATAATGTTAATGTGTCAAGAAATGCACATATTCAAAATAGTGCTGAATGATATGCTCAGTAAATTCACATTATTTGTTTAGTATCTTGACTTTTTTTTTATAAAGATTTTATTTATTTATTTGACACAGAGAGAGAGATCACAAGCAGGCAGAGAGGCAGGCAGAGAGAGAGGGAGAAGCAGGCTCCTGCCGAGCAAAGAGCCCAATGTGGGCCTCGATCCCAGGACCCTGAGATCATGACCTGAGCCGAAGGCCGAGGCTTTAACCCACTGAACCACTCTGGTGTCCTAGTATACTGACTTTTTATTGTCCACTCTACTTGTTTACTTATTTTACCTTATCTGCTTTAGAATGCTAATTGACAACAAATTACATCATTAAGGAATATATGTAGGCCATCAAATTATACATTTTTATGTGAACATTTTTTATGATTTTTAGAAAATTTAGATATTTAGATTATAGATAAATGCAGTGTATTTTCAGTAAGATAGAACCAAAACGTATCAGAGACGATACAATATTTCTAAAACTCAGGAGAACTTGCAAAACACTAGCTTACATGAAGTAATTTCCATGCTATGTAAGTTTTGATATAATGAAATCTATGGCTATTAACTGACACTGGAAAGTTGTAGAAGGAAATGGTGTGTGATGTTATCTCAGTGTCCACTATTATAAAACAGTAGAGATATACAATTCTTACTATAGATTCTTTTACAACATAGCCATATATTATTGACTTTCATATCCTTAGCACCCATACAGATAGTGTTGTGTTCATGGTTCCTTTATTCCCCATATTTGCTACAGTTGAATGCGGGTGGAGTAAACAGTTGGTAGACCCAACAATCGTCTAGGTCCTGCAGATAGCAGTCCATCACCGCAAAGCACCTGTCATGTCTTCCTTCTGGGTTCTGGGGACAAGTGTCCCCTGAGCTGAGCTCTAGCATATGATGGTGTGGGTGAACTATCTAGACATCGGTTTCTAGAGGTTTTCTGAGTAGCCAAGAAATTGAGACAAAATTGGGTAGACCAGCAGCTTTCCCCATCTCTAGGGTGGCTAGGTGGTAATTCAAAGAAGCCCAGAGATACAAAGAGGCAACCTTAGAACATGGCTTTTGAGGACAGAAGGGTCAAGCCCTACCAAAAGATTCTATAAGCATGACTTGGGGCATGAGTGGGTGGCGAGCCAGGGTCATGTCCCATGTCCAAGCTGGGTAGAGGATAAAATCAAGAATCAGATTCAACTCATATCCAGCAATACAAAGTAAACAGAAAAGTATCCACATAAGGATGTGGATGGTTGACAGTTGACAGTTCATGTTAACCATCAAGGATTGTTGACAGTTGTGAGTTCAAGGAATAAAAAGGATAGGAAACAACCTGGAAGCATGGGGAAAACATCAATCCTATAACTGGGAGGGAGGCAGGAGTGGGGAGCGGTTGTTCCAAAGGAGATCACCAGGAAAGGGATATTTCTCCTTGATAAGGTGCTCTTGGATCTTCCAGCAATTTTTAGGTAGTTTTGGTGTGGACAGATTATAGCCTTTGGGTGTGACCTGTGTCACAACTTGGGAAGGTTCCATTTTATGTTTTATTTATAGTTGATTATTTGTGTGTTATTTGTCCTACACTTATAAGGTAGGAACCTTAATTAGTCTATTTGCTGCTAGTCTGTGGTTACATTTAATTTTACCAAACTTAATGCTTAATAAACATTTCATATTTGTTATTCCTTAGCTGTACACCTAATTTAGTCCATTTAGCTAATTTTCTCAAAACTAATCATAAACTAGTTCATATATAATAGTTATTAGTTACCATTTTGGAGGGAACTCTTTTTTTTTTTTTTTTAAAGATTTTATTTATTTATTTATTAGGAAAGAGAGAGAGTGAGAGAGAGCAGGTCAGAGTGAGAAGCGGACTCCCCATGGAGCTGGGAGCCCGATGTGGGACTCGATCCCAGGACTCCGGGATCATGACCTGAGCCGAAGGCAGTTGCTCAACCAACTGCACCACCCAGGGGCCCCAGGAGGGAACTCTTTTTATATACAAGTTGTTTTCTCCCCACTAGACTGGATGTGCCTTCTCTATTCTTTTCTATCCTTCACCTCAATAATATCACACTGAATGTTATTTAGTAGGCAGTTAAAACAAATAAATAATTCGAATTGGTTCTTTGATCCTAAATTCACAAATAATGAAAGCAACTGAAAGCCAATGCTTTCTGTGAATAATGATTTTACCAAGTTAGAGTTGGCATCTATTTAAATATTCCTTCCTCTTTGTGAAAGAAGAAATATTAAATATCAGGAAAACTTACAGGCTTAGAATTAAAAATCACTTAATAGTGATGTGAATCTTCATGAACATCTGCAGCTTAAAAAATTATTTCAGCATGTCACTTACTAAATACTTAACTAAAATGTATCTTTTTTTTGTAGCTCAATTTATTTTCTGCTTAAAGGACATTATTTTAAATCTGTATTCTGTGAGCCAAGGATGAAAGTTGTGCCTTCTGTCCAGCTTCACAAAGTGGCATACCCATTAACTTAGAGCATCAAATAAAAACACTATTTCTTGGGGCGCCTGGGTGGTGCAGTTGGTTGACCATCCAACTCTTGGTTTCCGCTCAGGTCCTGATCGCAGGGTCATGGGGATAGAGCCCCATGTTGGGTTCTACACTCAGCACAGAGTCAGCTTGTGAGACTCTCTCCCTCTTCCACCGCCCCTCCCCTCTCTCTCTCTAAAAAATAAATAAGTAGATCTTTAAAAAAAAAGAATATTTCTCAAAAACCCTACTTGTATAACATGTTATAATATCCCCCTTATTGAAACTGATAAGAGCGATATTTTCCAAACTATTTAACTGTCCAGTCAACCCCATTCAGTCTCAGATATGGGAAAATGTGTTCCATTTTTGAGAATGTTGTTTGCATGTCTTGTTTTCACTCAGAAAAATAAAAAGCAATTTAATTACAAAGGAATCAATTTTATATATTAGAAAAAGATACATAAATGCAGACTGCTTGCCAAGTGGGACTGTGCAGAATAAAGTGGGGTTTGAAAACTTGTACTCAAAACATAATCGGAAAATCACAGAGTGCAAAGTGTGAAGCACAGTGTAATGGCCAAGGGATTTGTGACAGGTGTACATTGGGCAAGCAGCCCTTTCTTTTTTGCCTCTTTTTCTAAAGGTCTCTGCTGAACTGAGGGGAGCTATTTGGGGGTGGGGAAATGATGGTGGGAAAAATGCAGGAGGAATTTTCTCTATTCATCTGAATTCTTTACTATGGTTCTACCCACCAGTGGAAACTAAGAAGTGAGGTGGGCTAATAGAGCCTTTGCTAATTAACCAGGCCAGTATTATTTGAATGCATTATTCTTTACACAAGAGCCTTTTCCTATCTAATAAACATTAAATTCAAATAAATAAAAACGCATTTTTTCTCTTCTTAATTCTATGCTAACCTTCTCGAGACAAAACCTGGTACAATGTTCTATCCAGAGAAAACCTTCCGTAAATTTCTACTGAGTTTACTGATCCAATTCTTTGTAAATGTGTGACCCCTGACATTTATTTAACTCATTTTATACCTCGGTCTCTTCAATCATACCCCGAGGATAATAATCTCACCTACAATTAAGATTGTTGCTAATGGGTACAAAGTATCCGGGATAGAGTAGAACTCCATATTTGATGGACCGTCCTTCAGCATATGATTTCCTGATTATTTCATCCTTTTCCACAGCTAATCTGTTATACTCCATAATGTGGCACTCATGTGTACATTATGAATGCACATAGATTTTTGCATACTTTCATTAATCACATGCTACATGCTAACATACCAGCTTCATATTGTCTTATCAAATCATTACAGTTAACATTAGTCCTGTGAAGTTGGTCCTCAAAAGTCAATGTACAGAACACTTTTGTTGTTGTTATTGTTGTTGTTGTTGTTTTACAGTGACTTATTGTTCAGTAACATCCTTCTAAATGTCAGCCAAGTAACATGCTTGTTAGCCCTTCTCTGCCTCAAATCATAAGTGTATGAACGAACAAGTCTTCTTCAGGGTCCTTTAATTAAAAACATTGAGTCAATACCTTAAAATTAGAAGCAACTTTAGGGCATTTGATTTGAGTTCTGGTTAGAATACTGTTGAATAGAAATATAAAGCTAGCCACATACGCAATTTAAAATATTCTAGGCAAACACTGTTGCAGGATGCCATCACACTTCAGGTGAAGAACTGTACCTTGCTGAACCATTTAATTCTTTTGACTATCTTGCTTCATTCCATAAAGGATCAGAGACAAGTGAAGCAAAGTATATACAATATAATAATGGTAAAAGAAGAATTGGAACCAAATAAATTAGGAAACCAAGAGCAAAGAAGACAAACTACACAAGTGCAGACCCAACAGCCATGAGGGCTTGAATCTTGGAGCCACACCCATGCTTTTCCCCTCTTCTTAGAACAGACACTTTCCCAGGTCTTTTGATGGTTTCTTTCTTGTCAGGCGTGTCTCTTTTGAGATAGCACTTTCACAGAGATGCTCTCACTGACCTCCTGGTCTGAAGTGGCTTTCCACTCATCTTTGTCAGCTCCTTTTGCTTTATTTTCATTCAAGTATTTATCAAAATCAAGTAGGTTCTTTAACACTTAGGTGTTTATATTTTGTCACTTCTCTTCCCCAATTTAAATACCACCTCCAGGAGAGCAAGGGTCTTGTTGAACTTGCTCACTGCTGCCTCCTCCAGGTTGGAAAATGGCACCCGGTACAAGAGGACACTTTAGAAATAGTTTCAAGTGAATAAATGTTTTTATGAATGTGTTACATGGCCCTAAGCTTTCTGGAAGTCAAAATGAAAAGAGGAATTTGAAAGGAAGACGCTTACCAGTGCTTCAAAAGGAAGAAGGCTTTTGAAAACAAGCACTTAATTCTGACAGATTGCTATTGCACAGGAGCCTTGTTCAGTGGGAACTGACAGATGCAATAAGCAAGGCCTCACATTCTCCTCCAGCAAACTTGAGAACACAAATCTTCCAGCAAACGAAAGGCACGGTTGTCGAATAGAACATTGTATAGAAGACAAAGGCACACGGTCCACATCTGGAGCTTTCTGTTAGGCTGGATTCATCCAAACACAAAACTTGCATAAAAGGAGTAGATTTAATTGTGTATTTTTCAATTAGTCCAACCCAAATCTCGTTTTTCTTTATTGGGTTCTTGATAGAAACTGTGGGGAGGAGCAGGGAGAAGCTTTTCAATAAAATGATTTTTTAAGAAGTTTCCCTTTGTTTTTGTGTTCTTGATTGGTTTTAACTCATCAAATAATTTGTAAGCTGCTTAAGAGCAGAAAATGTAGCATACTTTAGTATTTCTGATTATTCCTAGGTTATAAGGTAATCATTGGGCTTGCCAGATGTTTACTAAGAATCAGGGTTTGGTGATGATAATGGCATTGTATGGATTCATTGGTCACACAGAAATCCATTATGTGCATAAACAAATTTTATTGTCCCAGGCTCTTTCAAGGTAAGTTGGGAAAGACATTAGCCGGAGTGTGGCATGGGTCAGAGCCAGAGGGCCTCATCAGGTGATCTCCGGTCGGAATGAGCACAGCTAACTAGTGGCGGAGCGTGGTCATTCTGCTATACCAGTCATTCTCCAATGTTGGGCTGCATCTCAATCACAAAGAAAAGGATTAAAAACGTAGACATCTGGTCTCCATTCCAAACTCACAGATTCATAACCTACAGAAGTGTTTTTTAAATCCTCCCTTGATCTTGGAGGAATACATGGAAAAGCAAAGAGCTCACATGAGGTATCTTGGGGTAGTAGAGAAACCAAGATGGAGATATTCGATTATCTAGGGCAGATACTAATCTACTCTAAAACTTAAGGCTTAAAATAACTATTTTATCATTGTTATCACCATGGCCATGGACAGTGTCAATCAGACTTGTCCCAGCTCCACAATGTTTGTTCCAGACTGAGCCAGGGACTGGGAGGAACTGGAGCTGGTCAAGCATCTCTCTGCTTCCCTGGTCTCAGACCTCCTGTAGGAGTCTCCTATGTGACCTTTCTAAGCATGGCAACCACCAGATACTCAGGGTAGTAGGACTTCCTGTGGTTCAGGATGTCATTCTGAAAGATTAGAAAAGGAAACTGTCAGTGTCCCAACATCTGGGCCCCCAAATTGACACAACCTCACTTCTACTGAGTTTGGCTGGTCAGAACACTCACACAGCCCACCCAGAATCCAGAGGAGAAAACATAAACCCCTTCTTTCCACTGGAGGTATGTCAAGGACTTTGCATAGTCTTCAGCCCAGCATTGGGATAGTAAATCAGTGAGGCCTTAGGAAATTTGGGTTTGATTTAACTTTAGCAGTCATTTTTTTCCAGCTCACCAAATCAAGAAGAAGAACTGCAAAGTTTTCTGACAATCCAAAATATGGCTTATATGCCATAAACCCTAGAATATGTGGAATGGTTCGGAAATGTTTTTAAAATCAGTCTTAGAAAAGTTTGCTTAAAAACTATTTTTGGAAATGTATATTAAGTAGGATTGGTAGTATAAATTAGTCCTATGTTAACTTATTACAGATTTTTTTTTACTTTGTAGCAGAGAAAGAAGCATTTTAATGACAGATAACATGATGTTTCAATGTTCTGTTAGCAAATGGAAATTTTGTTAAAGTAGCTATTTTAGGAAGTTTTCTGTTGTTATTAACCCTCCACAAAATGTTACATTGTAATGAGGAATGAAACTATAGAAATTAGACTTTACTGAATTGAATGCAAATGTCAACACGTTCAGTGTTTATACTCTAAGTGTCAAGTGGGAAAAAATTGGGCAGAGTTAGAAAAGTTACTTTCAGTGTAGGCATAAAATTCTCTGGAGTATCTTATACTGAAAATAAAATGCCTCAAGCATTTCCAAGCTATTGAGAATGCTTTGTTGCTGGCATTTGTTTTCTGTCCCACCCAGTTACCTAAATATATCTTAAGCCAAATTCTCAGAATTTTCACAGACTTGAATAATCAACCTATTGTAATCATGCAGGATACTTCTAGCTCAACAAAGGGTTCCATCAAGGGTGGTTAAAATGGCAGTGCATTTTAACTAATTGAAAATTAGTCCACTCCCTCACACTTTAGTCTCTTATCAGACTAGCCATCTATAATGGAGAGGTTTTTGTTTTGATTTCTGTAATTTTTTCATTAAGAACATAATTTAGAGCACTCTTGAATTCCTAGTTAAGTGCCTAACTCACCACTTTTACACTTTTTCTCTCTTTAACTTTAGGTGCCTTCTATGGTCTACTGTTTTGTGTTACACTGAGTGATAATGGTTTTGTAACGGGCCGAAGCTAGCTCTGTGGTTTTGAGATTAGAAACCAGATAGGAAGTATTGAAGTGGCCAAGACTAAAAACCATTGTGTCCCTGGAAATACATTCGATGGGAAACTTACATAAGAAGTTTCTATGTGGGCGCCTGGGTGGCTCAGTGGGTTAAAGCCTCTGCTTTCGGCTCAGGTCATGATCTCAGGGTCCTGGGATCGAGCCCCGCATCGGGCTCTCTGCTCAGCGGCGAGTCTGCTTCCCACCTCTCTCTCTGCCTGCCTCTCTGCCTACTTGTGATCTCTCTCCTCTCTGTCAAATAAATAAATAAAATCTTTAAAAAAAAAAAAAAGAAGTTTCTATGTACCGTCATCTATTTCTTAAAAGTAGCTATTATAAGTGCTACTTTAAAATTTCCACCATTTGGAAATAAATGGCATTGTGCTGTTTTGTAATGTAGATGGATTTTTTTTTTTTTTTAGATTTTATTTATTTATTTGACAGAGAGAGAAAGAGATCACAAGCAGGCAGAGAGGCAGGCAGAGAGAGAGGGGGAAGCAGGCTTCCGCCAAGCAGAAAGCCCAATGCAAGGCTCAATCCCAGAACCCTGAGATCATGACCTGAGTCGAAGGCAGAGGCTTTAACCCATTGAGCCAACCAGGTACCCCGAAGATGGCTTTTTAAATGAGGACCTATGATTTAAGCATCAATATGTACTGATTCGCTATGGAATAGGTGCCAAATATAATAAGATCTGGATTGTTCAAGCTTGAATTATTGCTATTATCTATAATAAATCCATCTTCTCTAACTGACTTCCCCATAGTACCCAAAATCTTTTATATTACCGTCTTCTCCATCAGTTACTTTGTAAGAGGCAAATAAACTAATTTATTATTCCTTTTAATAGCATAAACTAAACATCTTCTTGATAGAAGTACCATTCTCTCCCAAGCAAGTGGTAATGGACTGGGATCATCTCTAATTGACTTGAGTCCTTGAAAGGCCATCAGATTATGTTTATTGCAACAATAAACATAGGCCTTCTAGCTGAGATATTAAAGGAACTCCACACTTGTGGTCCTAGGGTTCATCAACAGTGGCATATTTAAGGAGATCCTTCTTTTGATGAATAATAAAAGTGGAATTTCACCTCTTCCTTGGGATGAATAAAAGAGAAGTAGCTTCATGGATATACCCAATATTTTGGATTTCTGAATGATCTTTCAGGAATGCAGAACGTTTGTTATGAAATTACATAATATATCCTAGTATGTTTTGAACGAAACACTGTAATGTACACTCCATCAAAGCGGGGTCTTTATTTTGTTCACTGTGGCATCCCCAGAACCTAAATCAATGCCTAGCACATAATAAGTGTTTGATATCTGTTGCTGAATGAAAGTCAACGTCAAGGTGGTAGCAAAGTCTGGGCATCAATATTGTAAATTATATAATTTACCTACCGTATAATGATGCATGATAAGTTGATCAAGCTGTCCCGGTCCACTAATTTTTGAAAATCTGAATCCATTCAGGACAGAGAAGGAGAAAAAAAAGGTGACCATCCATCAGCTGAGTATCTCAATATCTGTGATTCCAACCCACTCAGACCTACAAATTTGTCAAACGGCACACTTATTTTCCCAGTTTAGACTTTCAAATTGGAAAAACACTTGAGACTCAGAAAGATAAAACATCAGCCGTGTATTAAGTTCAGTTTTCCTTTTTCTCTCAATTGCTTTTATTCCAAAATCTTAAGAGTTGCTAACATTTGCAAGGATATGAAAAAGAAACTTGGGTTTCTTCACCAAAATTGTCTATCAAAGTACCTTCTAAGCACTCTTGTACTTCTGATGGGAGTAACATAAATATTTCACTGAATTTTAACCAAAATAAGATGCAAGTGACATAAATTTTACTATTTCCTGAGGTCTTAGCCCTTTGAACTCTACCATGAAAGGGAACCTTGTTGGATATGGAGCAATACAGATCTTGACAGGAATGGGAATGTTTCAACTGCCTTGTGCTCATAACTTATTCCTAATATTTCTCTCTTTTTTCATCTTCCCAAATATGTGATTTGGGGTCTGTGTGTGTGTGTGTGTGTGTGTGTGTGTGTGTGTGTATGAGAGAGAGAGAGAGAGGTGTGGGGGTGGGAGGGAATGAGAGAGTTTAAAGGCTTATCCAGATACAAGTTAAAATCAGAAGGTGGAGTCCTTGCTATTCCCAGGTTATTTTTTCTTTGTTCATATATTCTTTTTGCACTTAAGTAAAAGTACTTCTGCCAAACATTTTGAAAATGTGGTTGTCAGAGGGGAGAGGAAGGTGGGGGTGGGCAAAATGGGTGAAGGAGATCATAAGGTACAAACTCCCAGTTACGAAGCAAATAGGTCACGAGGATTTAATGTACAGCATGGTGACTACAGCTAATAATAATTTATTGCATATTTGAAAGTCGCTAAGATAGTACATCTTAAAAAAATTATAAAATGGTGACAGATGGTAACTGGACTTATTCTGGTGATCATTTTGCAAAGTATATAAATATCAAATAATTATGTTGTACATTTGCAACTAATATAATGTCAGTTATACCTCAATGTGTAAAAGAAGAATGATGGGGCACGTAGGTGGCTCCTCAGTTGGTTAAATGTCCAACTTTTGATTTCAGCTCAGTTCATGAGCTCAGGGTCATGACATCAAGCCCCACATCGAGCACTGCACTGGGTGTGGAGCCTTCTAAAGATTCTCTCTCTCCTTTTCCCTCTGCCCTTCACTGCCCCCCTAAAAAAATAAAAAAGAAGATGAAAAAGACAATTCACAGAGTATAAGAAAACATTTGCAGATCACATATCTAGTGAAGGACTTGTATCTAGACTACATAAAGAATTCTTTCAATGCAACAATGAAAAGATATGAAAACCCAGTTGAAGATGGCCAAAAGATTTGAACAGATACTTCATAAAAATTGGCCATTAAGCACAAGACAAAGAGCTTAACATTAGTAATCATCAGGGAAATGCAATTTAAAACACTATGACATAGCGCTCCATGCCCACTAGAAAGCCTAAATTGAAAACAAAGGACAATACCAAGTGCGGTTGAGGGTGTGGAAGCCAGTAGGCCTCTGGTGTGCCACCAGCGGAAATTTGAAATGGCACAAAGTATGCTTTATAATATTTGGTGATTTCTTATCGAGTTTAATATATATTTACATAGTAATGCAGGTGTTTTCCTAACAAAAATAAAAAGTCTACATAAAAGACCTGTAATAGATTATTCAGAGCAGCATTATTAATAATAGCCCAAACTGGGAAGAAAAAAAAAAGTCTATCCAGGGGAGAATGGATAAATTGGGGTATCTCAGTAGCTGGATGGCTCAGTGGGTTAAGCATCTGACTCTTGATTTCAGCTCAGGTCATGATCTCAGGGTCCTGGGATTGAGCCCCCGCTTTTGGCTCCCTGCTGGGCATGGAATGTCCTTAAGATTCTCTCTCTCTCCTTCTCCCTCTGCCCCTCCTCGCCACCCCCACTGCTTCCACATGCTTGCTCTCTCTCCTTAAAAAAAAGCTAAAGGAAAAAAAGAAATTGTGATATAATCATTTTTAATGAATACTGCTTAGTAGTAAACAAGGAATGTCCTGCTGATATGTAACAGAACACAGGTGTGTCTCAGAAACAGCATGCCAAGTGAAAGAAATCAGACACAAAACACTACATACTGTTTGATTCCATTTATGAAATTCTAGAACTGAAAAATTGCACTGTGAAGAGAGATAAAAACAGTGTTTACTATGGGTGGTATATATGAGGGCACTTCTTGGAGTAATGGAAACATCTTTATGTCTTATGTTGGTCACGTAGGTATATGAATTTGTCAAAATACGTTAAATATTAAACCATATACTTTAACGAAGTAATTAGGATAATGTTTTACATGGATATTTATAATTTGAGTTTTTATTTATTATAACATAAAAATTTAACCTTTTATCAGAAATTATTCGAAAACCGTATATGATGGAATGATGCAATGCTTGAGATTCACTTCAGAGTAATCAGGGAAGGGGAATGAAGCATAATGAAGTAAGCTAGTGTGTAGTTGATATTTGTTCAAGTCGAATGACTAGTACTTAACATGATATTTATGTTTCTTCTCTATGCTTTCATTCATTTGATATTTTCTGTAACAAAACAATTTAAAGTCTTATTTTCACTAGTTACTTTATATTTCACCTTAGATGTTTATTAAAGATTTAGGTTCTTTTTAAAATTTTCTTTGAAAGATTTTATTTATTTGAGAGAGAGAGAGTGCATGATTGGGGTCAGAAGGGACAGAGAGAGAGGGAGAGAGAGAAGCAGACTCCTGGCTGAGCAGGAAGCCCTGTGTGAGGCTCCATTCCAGAGGAGACCTGGAGACCATGACCTGAGCCAAAGGCAAATGCTTAACTGACTGAGCCACCCAGGCAGCCCTAAAGATTTAGGTTCTTGGGGCGCCTGGGTGGCTCAGTGGGTTCAAGCCTCTGTCTTCAGCTCAGGTCATGATCTCAGAGTCCTGGGATCGAGCCCCGCATCGGGCTGTCTGCTCAGCAGGGAGCCTGCTTCCCCCTCTCTCTCTGCCTGACTCTGCCTAATTGTGATCTCTCTCTCTCTTGTCAAATAAATAAAAATTTTAAAAAAAGATTTAGGTTCTTGATAGTTCCTTATCATTGTAAACAACACTGTGGTAAGCAGAAGGCGAAGGTTTTTTAATATTTGAGGTGTTGGTAGGCACCCATACCCCTGTCGGTAGGCTGGTATATCCCAGCCTTCGGCTGCTGTGTACTTGGCTCCTAATGATTCACCTTTGAGCTTCCTGATAGGTTATGTTACATCCTTCCCAAGGGTGGCACCGCAGGCAATGATTTATATCAGGGTGTAACTATGCAACTCTCTTACCTATAGACATGACTTTTGTTCCAGATCTCCTCTAGGATCATGCTGGTATAAATTCCAAATCTTTACCTAGCTTCTTCCCCACCTGTCCTTCTTCACTCACTCCCTTACAAGTTTCTCCTGGGAGCTCTTCATCAGAAATCACAGGCTTAAGAATCTTCATCTCAGGCTCTGATTTTTGGAAGCCCAACCAAGATAAAATGACTAATATGGAAGCATCAGATATCTGTTTATAACTGGGGCTGCCTCTCAAATGAAAGGCTCACACTTGAAATGACTTGCTGCATGGGGAGTCTGCTTCTTCCTCTCCCTCTACCTGTTGTTCCCCCTGCTTCTGCTCACTCTCTCTCTCTCTCTCTCTCTCTGTCAAATGAATAAATAAAATCAGAAAGAAAGAGAGAGAGAGAAGAAGAAGGAGGAGGAGGAGGAAAGGAAGGAAGGAGGAAGGAAGGAGGAAGGAAGGAAGGAAGGAAGGAAGGAAGGAAGGAAGGAAGGAAGGAAGAAAGTAAGAAAGAAAGAAAGAAAGAAAGAAAGAAAGAAAGAAAGAAAGAAAGAAAGAAAGTAATATCTCTAAAGAAACTCTAATTCGCTTATGGTTAGCATTTGTATTCAAGAAAGAAAGAAAAGAAAGAAAGAAAGAAGAAAGAAAGAAAGAAAGAAAGAAAGAAAGAAAGAAAGAAAGAAAGAAAGAAAGAAAGAAAGAAAGAAATATCTCTAAAGAAACTCTAATTCGCTTATGGTTAGCATTTGTATTCCAAGACCCACCCAGATCATTTAAAACTTAATTGCTCTGTAAGTCACAAACAAGCATTTTTAGAAATTTTCAGTCTTCTCATCATAACATAGTATCAAAATTTATTGAACTGCATTTGGTACGTATATTTTTTGCTACATAATTTTACACACTAAAACCCCAGATAGAGGAATTCAGTAAATACATATAAATTTGTTACTTAATGACTATCCTGGACAGTGTTTCTTAGAGATCAACATTTAATTGATAGCTTATATTGTGAAAAATATACATGGGGAATGTTCATAGTCCTGTTCAATCTCAGCGGTGTCATGTTAAGAGGACAAATGGAGATTTGGAAACATTTTCCTAAATAAAATACCTCATTTTATGAGGTGCTGATAAGCAGTGTTTATAACGTTAATTTAGTCCTCATGCTTTTAAAGAATACCTTAAAAGTATGTTGAACTCGGCTAAGGGCTGGAAACCCAGAGTAGTAGAATATGAATTTTGCTTCCAAGAGGATACCACAATCTATTATAGGGAAAAGACGGGGTTTGAGGATGAGCTCCGTTCTGTAAATAACTTAGAAGTAAACATCTGTGACCAGCCGATAGCATAGGAGAATGCATGGGTATGACTTCAACAGTGAAATGAGCCACATATGAAGGGAATTCAGAGGAAAGCTCTACTGGGAGCTGAATAAATATTACGATTCTCATTAAACGTGAGTATTACATAGCTACACTATTTCAGCTGAATTACCTAGAGAGATAAGCAGATAGAAGAAAGGTAAATGTCTTCATATCTATATAACTGCTCTTTTTGTAAAAAGCATAACTTGGCTCCACACCTTTCCCTTTTTCTGCCCTCCTTCATGAAATTCTTGGGAGTCTGAAAGGTATCTTTGAGTTGGGGGATTTTTCAAAATGTTTATGTTGTAGCAAGTTCTGGTTTTGGTCAAGCAAGTGATGAAAACTCTAACTGCTTCCAGAAGTCAGGTGGGTCCAAACGCTGGAAACAGCACAGGGTTTGGCAGAGCCCCGGTGGTCTCCCGTTCTCCAGAACAGAAGCAAGGCCACCAACTGCAGTGCCAGGATGGCTCTGAAAAGCTCTCACTTTTTGAAAGTACTGCTTTGAAAGAGTTTTTTAGCCTGATCATGTTCACCCATGGAGCCTTCCATAGGGGAGCTATGTCCTCTCTGCAGATTTGGGATTCTCTGCTGAGTTCCGAAGCCATAGTGGTCCCATTGGCTGAGATCCTTGGCTTATTTAATGAAGAACCCTTCCTCCTTATGGCCTCCGAGGGCCCATTCATAGTGATCCAGTCATCTCTAGGGGCAAGAAAGAAGCAATTCAGGTAACACACTATATAAATTGTCTTGAACCTGGCAAGGGAGAACTCTAGTACTGCAGTAGGTTGTAATATTGTCCAAATATTCCCCTCCCATCTGTCTTTTCTTAATGAACTCCTTACTTCAAAAGGAGCACCCTTCCTGCCCCATTGCTGTAAGGCTGGAACATGTGTCTTGCTTTGAACAATGAAATGTAAGAGAAACAACGTAATCCATTTCTGGGCAAAAGTATGAAGAGCCTGAGTGGTTCTGCCAAGCAATCTCCTGGGTCATTCAGCCCGAGTTTGGGGTTTTAGAAGCATTTTGTCAATTTCTACAAAGAATTTGGGATTTTGATTGAGATTGTGTTGAATACATGGATGAATTTGGAGAAAATGGACATTTTAAAAATATTGAACATAACATATCTTTCCATTTATTTAGTTCTTCTTTAAATTTTTCCAGTGATATTTTGTAGTTTTGAGTGTACAAGTCTTTGACATCTTTTTTTAGATTTACCCTTAAATCTAAAAAAAAGCAGTAGTTCTTTTCTCATGTCAATTTCCAGTTACCTGTTGCCAGTGTATAGAAATAAAATTGATTTTTGTATCTTGATCTTGAAACCTACAATTTCACTGAATTTGTTATAATTGCTTTTTATATATTTCTCTGGATTTTCTACAGATAATCACAGTCTTCTTCCTTTTTAATTTAATGCATTATTGCACAGTCTAGAACTTCCAGGGTAATATTGAAGAGTAGAGACAAGAAAAGCCACATTTGTCTTTTCCTGATCTTAAAGGGAAGCAATTAGATTTTCATGATTAAATATGATATGATAAAGTAGTGGCTTTTCATAGTTGCCCTTTATCTAATTGATAAAGTTCTTATTTTGCTGAGAGTTTTTTTCAGGAATGTATGTTGGATTTTGTTAAATGTTTTTTCTACATCCTCTGAGATGAACCTGATTTTTCTTCTAAGTTTGTTATTATGGTGAATTACATTGATTAATTTTCAAAAAAATCAAACCCCACTTGCATTCCTGGGATCAAATTCTCACTTGGTCATGCAGTATTGTTCTTTGCATATATTATTGATTCAGTTTGCTAACATTTTGTTTCCAAATTGGCATCCATATTGATGGAGGATATTAATCTGTAGTTTCCTTTTCTCATGCTTTTGTCTGATTTTGTCATTGGGGTAATGCTCTCTTCATAAAATGAATTGCAACATTCAATTTTCTTTTAATTTTCCATAAGAGTTTATAAGTAGTTAGTATTATTTCCTTGGTGTTTGGTAGAATTCACCAGAGAAGTCATCTGGCTTAAAGTGTTCTTCGTGGGAGGACTTTTCATGTCGTATATTGTAATTTTTATTTCTAGAAGTTTGATTGTTTTTTTTATATCACCATGTCTCTTTTTGTACATATGTAATATAGTCATGAAAACTGTTTTAATGTCCTTGTATGCTAATTCTAACATCTATATCAGTTCTAGGGTGGTTTTGGTTCCTTGGTTTTCGTCCTCATTACATTTTGTATTTTCCTACTTATTTGAAAATCTGGTAATTTTTGATGGAATACCAGACATTGTAAATATTATATTGTTGGATGGTGGATATTTCTCTATGCCAATATTTTTGACTTTGTTCTGGACACAGTAAAGTAGTTAAAAAACTATTTAGTTCTTGAGGTCTTGCTTTTAAGATAATTCTTTTGGACCACAGTGGTGTTCAGCCTACTGTTGATTATTTCCCATTACTAAGACAACACCTTTTTGTTTACTCTCTCCAATATCCCATGAGTGAGCTTTTTCAGTCTGGCTAATGGGACTAAGAACTATTCCAGCCTTGTGTGAGTGCTGGTTATCATTAGCCTTAATCCTCATGAGTTGTTCTTTCTTCAGCCTTGGGTAGATTCCTTACACTCATGGTCTGATCAGTACTCAGGTGAATACTCAGAAGGGGCCCTGTGCAGATCTCCAGAGTTCTTTCTTTGTGCAGCTCCCTTTTTTCTAGTGCTCCTGTCTTGGTCTGCCTAGATTCTCAGCCTCATTTCCTCAACTCAGGGGATCTCTAGAACTCCTTCTTCCCGCACTATGGATCGCCAACCCTCTCGAGATAGATAAACATACCTCAGAGATACTGCAGGTTGGGTACCAGACTACTAAGATAAAATGAATATTTCAATAAAGCAAGCCAAAGGAATTGTTTGGTTTCACAGTGCATATAGTGCATGTTTACACTATACTGTAATCTATCAAATGTGCAATAGCATTAGGTCTTAAAAAACCCCAATGCGCATGCTTTAATTTAAAAAATAGTTTATTGTTAAAAAGCCCTTAACCATCATCTGTGTCATAATCATTAATCACCGATCACCATAACAAATGTAGAAATAATGACAAAGTTTGAAATATTGCAAGAATTACCAAAGAGTGACTTAGAAACATGAACAAATGTAGATGGAAAAATGGTGCCCATAAACTTGTTCAACAGTGGTTTGCCAGGAACCTTTGATCTATAAAAAAACAAAACAAACAAACAACAATGCAGTATCTATGAAGGGCAACAAAGCACTGCACAATAAATCTGCACGTGCCTGGATTTGGGTTATACATAGGATGTATCTCGTTTGCTTCCATCATCTAGAGTTCATGATATCTGAAAATGGTTGTTTCATGTATCTTGGCTGTTGTTGTTTCAGGTACTAGGGTAATTTCTGATTCCCATTACTCCTTTTTGACTAGAAGAAGAAATAACTAATTTGATACAGAAATGAATACATATTCTTGGTTCAAGGTGTGGTGGGTTGAAGAAGTTTTCTCCAGTCTGTGCTATTTATCTTGACTACATCATTTACTTAGCAGACCTGCTCATTTTTAATGAATAGTTGCTTTGCCAACCTTTTTTTTCCCAACCACTCCCTCTGTTTGTTAAAAAATAAATACCACCTACCTCCTCCCTCCCCCCCAAAAAAATGTTACCCACTTCCTATTCACTTACATAGTGTTCTATTATTTAAGCTCCTGGCCCCTCTGATGTGTAAAGAAATTATTTGTATGTGTGAATCACTCCCTTTTATGTAGTTTGATTGGTTAACTGCATCTTCCAAATGGAATTGTGGTGATCTTGATAAACAGTTCAGATGAATCTTTTGTAAGTTTTGTAAGTTTGCATCAAAGAAACATTTATATTTTATGTAAATGTTTGGCATAATTGTCTTTTCTTGGCTTTTAAAAAATAACATGGCAGAATGCTAAATAATTTAAGTAGGAAATGTTTGTTTTTGTTGAGTCAGACTCGTTCCTGTATCTATATTGGAAAATTATTTATTGGCTTATAGTTTCAGTGTGATAAAATGGGGGAAAATGATGCATTTCCTCTGTGCACAAGTGATAATGTAGACATTAAGTCAAGAACTAAGAATGTCTGGCTTGGAATATATAATATGATTAAACCTAAATGCAAATATTCTCAGAGGTAGATTTTTCTTATAATGATTTAGTCATGAATTTGGGAATTTGTTTTCATGCCTCAAACATGAAGAGTTATTTATATGTGCTCATTTTTTGTTGTTTATTTCTTGAAAATTTTCAATCACATAAGTGTATGCATAATAATAGCATTCTCATTACAAAGAAGTTTAACAATTCAAATAAAATACCACCCCCCCAATATCAACTTCTCTATCTCCAATCTCTTTCTCTCCCAGGAGGTAGCCATTGAAATGAGTTTGATGTGAGTACCTCCCAATGATGACTCCAAGATCCCCCTCTGTACCCCATAACTGACACCTTCGAGGTTTGAATACTCATGGTCAGCTCTCTGCTTTTGTAAAAGTCTACCCCTGCCCTCTGATTTTCTGTTTCCATCAATTCTGTATCACTCATCTTTCATTGATTTCTCAGTTTCTGGTCATCAAAGACACCATTCCTTGTTCTATCATTTGAATGAGAAAGTGGTAGAAAGTGATTACTGACTTCACTTATTTCGGAAACAACCTCTGAATTTAGAACCAAAGTAAATATCTCCTTGGTTATACCTTCTTTTCTAGTTTGGACCATGAATTCAATTTTCATCTAATTCTGAGACTGTGATTATACATCACTGGATTTTTAACTAATGGTTTGATTTTATGGCAAGTTCCAAAGGTAATAATATTCTTTAGTATAGACAAAAAGCTCTGGTTTGCTTTTGGTGTCTGGAAAAGTTACTAAATCCTCATGTAATTTTTTAAACCTAGCAAATAGGAAGTTTGTGATGCCTCATTTCTCATAAAGTTTTCAGAGTGCTGCATGCTTTATTTAGCATGATACAGAGGTGAGCCCCAGATAGTACTTCCCTTGGCATAGAAGAGTCTGCATTCACATCCTAGAAGATTCTGGAAAGGAATTAATAAATAATATCTTGAGCATTTAATAAACTGGAAGATTATAAGAAAACATTTGGCCATATTGTTTTCCTTCTATTCTTTAAAAGTTTATATTTCTTTTTCTCACATTTTTTCTGTAGATGTTCGGGAGTATTTTAGGTTGAATTATTATGTGTTTAAGGAATTCTAAGATAAAAATTACCAGGAAATTAACTCAAATTACACAAGAATGTATTCTAGACAAGATAGGTGGTTTATTGTTGTAGTGGAGAAAATGCCAGGATCCATCACAATATTTTAAAATTAATAATGTATTTCAAATACTTGAACATTTTCTTTCACTTCTGAAGTTAGCTTGATCTTTAGTCAGAAAGCCAGCTGCCAGAGTGAATGAAGTACTTTAGAATCTAAAAAAGGAGAGAAAATAGGCTTTTCTCAGTCTGTAATTCTGGGTGCTCTTTAAATGTGTCAAAATGCTTTCCTTGTCAGCTTTCCATGTAAATTTCTACTTCTTTCCTTATTGCTTGAAAAGTTCTAGAATTCTTTTCCCTCCAACAAAATTTAGTCATACTTCTCCTTCTTTCCTTCTCCATTAAATGTGAGACATACTAGCTCTACCATTGGATTCTTTTGGACCTTGGGTGGTACCTTAACTTTTGACCCTCAGTCTCCTGATCTGTACTTATCAATGGTACTTATCAATTTCACAGGGTTTTTATAATAATGATTGAGCCATAATATGTGAAAAGGCCAAACAGCATGCCTAGGACCTTAATACTCAATAAATATTCTTTTTGTTTGTTTGTTTTCCTCTTTTTATCATTTTACTCTGAGATCTTTTTCCTACTATTCTGAGATTTAGTTCAAAATTATTTTTTAAAAAATCTTGTGGAGAAGAGGAAGGGATATGAATCTATGAGCCGGAGGAGAAAAATGCCACCACCAACAATGAACTGATAGATAGTATCAACATTTACTATAACTAGCTGCCATTTTAAGCCCTTCATTTGCACAAATTCATTTAATCTCATTATAATCTTATGAAATAAGTGCTGTTTTACACTTAATGAAGCAAAGTCTTAGAGAGAATAAGCCAAGATTGCTCGGCTAGGATATATTGGTGTGAAAAAATAGATCTCAACATTTTGGCTTCAGACCCTGCACTCACTCATAGCTTGGTTGGTATTTGAAGCAGCATTGATATCCATAAAATTTAAATCTGACTCTCTCTGATTTGATCTTACTACTTTTCTTACCAATCCTGTCACTGAACTGTTTTGCTTTCAGAATACTTCCCACATAAGATATTATCACCTATAGTTATCAGGTTTTATTCTGTTTTCTGTCTGCCTCCCGAAGGAGGTAAGCTGTAACAAAACATAATATTGCCTTTTTATTTGCTGCTTGATCTTCAAGGCCTAGTATGATTCCTGGCACATAATAAATGTTCAATGTGAATGACTGAATGAGAGGCTTGTATTTTATAGTGTGGTAAAGGTATGCTCCAGATTTATAACATTTAAAGTGAATTATTCTCCAAAAATGTGGAGTAATTCTTATGTATCCCAACTTTGCAATGATTAATAACTAGCGATTTTCTTAGTTCTCTCTTTCTTGTGGGCCTTTTAAGGAAATGCTGATGGACAACTCAACAGACCACACCTTAAAAACCACTTATAGAGGTAGGTTTTCTTCTCAGGATTTTTTTTTGGCATGGGATTGCCTGAGGGCATTCTTAAATGCTATCTACCATTAGTGTGACTTGGCAATTGTTCAGAGAAAGGCTGTGTAGAGGGACCCTGAGTCAATGGACTACTAAGTTGATGGATGAATCAAGTTGGCCTGTTTTCCATAAAACATAGTCTTTTGTTCAGGAGTGTATCTAGAACCAAACCTTTTATTCCTATCGATAGTTTAAAAATTAGACTTCATGCTCATTTTTTGTAATAAAGCTAATGGTTAGGGAAAAGATAATACCCTCATTTTATGGATCCATAAGCAAGAATTAGCCTATATAGGGTCTCTGTGTACTAGGTTTGAACTACTTTTTTTTTTTTTTAATTTTTTTATTAACATATAATGTATTATTTACCCCAGGGTACAGGTCTGTGAATCATCAGGCTTACACATTTCACAGCATTTGTCATAGTTCAGTCAGTAGTTCATTTGTCATTGAACTACTTTGAAGATATTAAAAGCTGGGACGCCTGGGTGGCTCAGTTGGTTAAGCAATTGCCTTTGGTTCAGGTCATGATCCCAGCATCTTGGGATCGAGTCCCACATTGGGCTCCTTGCTCCGCAGGGAGCCTGCTCCTCTCTCTGCCTCTGCCTGCCTCTCTGCCTGCTTGTGTTCTCTCTCTGTTAAATGAATAAATAAAATCTTTAAAAAAAAAAAAAAGATATTAAAAGCCTACTTGACATAAAATTTTGAAGGACTACTATGATTACAATGAATGTTATATGTAATACATATATTATCAGATATATATATCTGAGGAATCTGATAGATATTTACACATTACATATGTTAGTGGATTTAATTATTTAGAGATGAAGGAAAAATCTACAAAATTTTTACTTAGGCGCATGTATTTTATGTAGAAAAAACACTGCTATTTGGAAGTAAACAGCAAATCTGCATCTTATTTGATGCATAACTACTGCCTATATATTAGTAGCAAAATGTTTAAATTTTGTTAATTCACTAAATGCATTGCTGAATATTTGAAATACCCATCTGATATTTGTTACTGAACTTTAAATTAATATGTGAGGATTTAGGTAAATACCTTCTGTCTAAAAGTAATTTTGGAAAGTAATTCAGAACATAATATTTTGAATACAATTCTGCCAGCAATTATTAAATATGTTTTGAGGAGAAAATTACTATCCAAATTACCCATCTTATCCTTGGCATTTTCTGAAAAACAAGGCAATTTTTTTTAAGTTTCCGAAGGCTGTTCACAGCAGTTATAACCCAATTAATTACAAAAGATTTAACCATGCATTGGACCATAAAATGGATCAGTTGTGGCTGTTGGATTATAGTTTTAGATGACTTTATGTAATTTAAAGCATTACTTTAACTTATTGGTAATTACAATGATTACTTGTGTGGATGATCAAAAAAGTAAGATCAATAATATATTTTTCTTGGCAAAGATACATGCTATGTTTTGAATATAGTATGGAAAATATCTGTACTCCTTATGAATTTTTAAAGCCAGTTAATAAAGAGTAAATAGTCAAGAAGCTCATTAACTACAGAAATTTAGCCTTATTTATTAGGGAGTTTTTCTTCTAATCACTGCATTCATTTGCTTGTCTAGTGCATAATATTCTTCATAAGTACTTATGATCTGCATTTGTTTTTTTTATGTGATAATGATTTCCTGAATAGCTTTTTATTTCTTGGTCACTGTTAATCTTGTAGATCATATAGGCAACAACAACAAAAATCTATTCCTATAATTAATTAAATGCCAAGAATTGAAATATTCACTTTATAGACTAATTTGTTTAGCCTTCAAAATAATTCTGTGAAATAGATTCATTTATTCAGGACACAAATAACTTACTGAGCAACTGATAAGAGCTGGGGATACATACTAAAATCAGGTTGTCAAAGGTCCCTTCCCTCATAGAGATTACATCCAATAAAGAAAACAGTTACTATTTGTGATGCATTATAAAGAACATATGGTACTGTAATAGTGACTAACCCATCAGCAGTGGCTTAGCTTTTGCTGCATCAAAAACTATCCCAAAATTTAGCTACCTAGGACAACCCTTTATGTAGGCTCATGTTTCAGCTGGCTGTGATCTGGGCTAGGCTGAGCTGTGTGGCTCTGGTGACCTAGGTCAGGCTAAGCTGATCTCAGTTGCAGCACCTTGTAGGAGGACTGCCAGCTTTCACATTAGTTGGAGGCTGGTCAAGTGCATCCTCAATGGAGATGGCCTGTGTCTGCTTCCCTTAGTTCCTCATGTTCCAGCAGTTGAGCCCAGATTTTTCACATGGCGGTGGTGGCAGGGGTCCCAAGTGAGGCAGGGGTCATTGGAAAGCAAACATCCGGGCCTTTGTTTCAATCTTCCAAGTACAAACCATATAAACATTGACCAGATTATCCATAAATCTTCTGGTATCATTTGTCAGGTTGAAAACCCATGAGAAAAATAAAATTTATACGGCTGATGGAGTGGTATTAGGGAGCTTTTTGGAGTCTACCCTTATGCCAAGATGTATGTTCATCTCATTTTGAGCCAGTATGTGATTTTCATTTAGAAATAAGTATTTTACTATGACTTCCCTAATGAGTAAGAACTACAATAGCTTAGGAACATATGGGATATTTTAGGTAAGGGCAAAAAGAGAAAATAATAACAGTTCTGAGAAAAATACAAGCATAGCTTTTTTCATGGTATTCTGCTTCTGAATTCTTTTGCGTGGGTTACGGTGAGATGCCATCTTATTTATCCACCTGGCCTATTGAACACAAACAAAATAGGAAGTCAAAATATTGAGCAGGAGTTGCATTAGGGGAAGTCAAACAACTATGCAGATGCAGTTTGTTTTGTTTGGTTTTGTCATTAGGAGGCCAGAAACATATACAGAATTAATGCCAAGCATTTTGTGTTGCCTGTTCATTGTAGTGATGGTGAAGAGGTCATATAACAAACGTATTTCTATACTTTAGTTCACCAAATGTAGGGTATTTTTAGTTGTTATTTAAATTCATATACTCTTGCATTCTTGGTATGGATACTACTATCTCCCCTTCGAAATCTATTATATTACAGTATTTCAGAAGATGTATTTAACTCTCCTCCATTTCTAATAAGGTAATAGAAAAGTTAATTTGCTGTGTTTTGAATAACAATTGAAACACACATAAAGATAACTGTGGAGATTTCTATGTGATTTACAAAGCTTTTCCCTTTGGCGATGTTTTTCATTAATGAATTTAAATCAATTTCATTAATATAAATATATATTTAATATGCTATATTAAATATATACTATATAAAGTATAAATATGTATTTATATATATAAATATATATTTAATGTTTATATGTGCTTGGCACTGTTCTAGGTGCTCGGGACACACTGATAAAATGACACATGTAATGTCCCTGCTCCTTACCTTCTATTAGATATTAGGTGGACAACTGCGTCTTTCTATTTTTTAAAAATAAACTGCTGATAAATTTTTTAATGAAATCAAAATGTAAGAAATTTACTAAAAGAATTCAGAAAAGATTGCATGACACATTTGAGCTGGATCCAGTATTCTGGTGGTTATTTTAGCAGTTCATTAACTTAGGAAAAGTCTGTTTTGATTAGAAACATCTATAAAATCAGTCCATGAAGTATAAAGAAGTTAGGGAAAGGAGCAGAGTCTAAGGAAGTACACAGAGCATTTTAGATGCCTTTAAATTCTCTTTCTTACTATACAAGTTGTTCTCCTGAGAATTCAAATATTTTATGGCCAATATGACAAAGTTTTTGGTTTGAGTTCTATATGCTATTCTTGCATCTAGAATCTTAAGGATATTTAAGACACATGAGAACCCAGTTGTGCCTAAAAGGCTGACAACGTTGCTATAATCTAGAGCTTAGCAAGATCCCCTGTGGTGAGAGCAATGATGGTAGAAATCACGGAATGAGAAGAATCACAGAAGTCATACCCAAGAGGTCACTGTGGGCACAAATAATTCACAGTCTACAAGCCGTGCTTTTTCTGCAGTTTAGGAAAGTAAACTCTTAACAGATCTTTGTTCCTCATCTTTTTCATACATCCCTTACGAGTGACGACAAGCTCAGATGTCACTGGCTGAATCCAAGCCCTGGAGTCACTCTTTACAGTCTTAGGCAAGTGTGTCAACCTTCAGTAGCCTTAGCTTCCTCCTTGGTAACACAGAATTCATGAAGCAACTCCTAACTTGCTAGTAGGTTTAAATGAGATCGCGTCTGAAAGAGTTCAGAGCAGTGCGTTCCCAAAATTTTGGCTGTTGGTAATCCTGTTCTTATTTGTGTTCATATTTGCAACGGCTCTATTAAATTGGCATAAAATGCACCCTGGTTTCCTCATGTAGCCTGAAAGAAGGGTTTCCTCTCTGTTTCTTGCCCTAGGTTTAGGCACTGGCCCCTTACCCACAACGTTGTATTCTCTTTTTTAAGATTTCTGAGAAAACAGGGACACCTGGGTGGCTCAGTTGGTTGAGCAACTGCCTTCGGCTCAGGTCATGATCCTTGAGTTCTGGAATCAAGTCCCACATCGGGCTCCCAGCTCCATGGGGAGTCTGCTTCTTCCTCTGACCTTCTCTTTTCTCATGCTCTCTCTCACTTTCTCTGTCTCTCAAATAAATAAATAAAATCTTAAAAAAAAAAAAGATTTCTGAGAAAACAGAACAGATTTCTGTTCACATCCAGATACTCCCTTTGGTACACTTCAGACTGACCCCCACTCACCCTCCCTTCTCCTCACACTGCCACCAGAGAAACCTGGGGTGACAGCCTATGGGTACCATGGCCTGGTACCCAGAATGCCTTCTCGACAACAGAGAGCAATGTCAGCCAGACCGAAACCACGTGGTGCCATTTCTAACCCCAGATTCTCTTCTGGGTTCAGGAACACCCTCCTCTGTGGTCAGGCCAGACTGAGGGAGACTCTGTTGGACAGCGTCTTGCACATCAGCATTCCTCAGGGGCCTAGTGCTCTCTGCGTTGGGAGAGGCGGGTTGCATCCAGGCCCTGTCCGGTGTGTCTTCCTGTGAGGGCACGCTGAACCCTGCCGCACCTCTCGTTGGCTACCCTGGAGAGAAGACTTTCCACCCTAAGCTACTGGACAGCAATGCTGAGGTTCTTAGATTTTCAGGTTGGATGAAGGGAAATAGCAACCTGCGATCCAGTCCACACAACAGATCGTTGGAAGCGTCCTCGTGCCGTGATTCTGGCCCTGATGTGTGACTCTCCTGTGGAGTTGAGTTAACTCTAAGAAATTTTTTTAAAGGATAGATTAATATGAGCGTCCCAGAATCAAAGAATTTCCAAACTGGAAAGCGCTTTACAGATAAATGAAGGGCTCTTCTTGCAGTGGGAGTCTTAGGAGATGAGCTCAGTGACTATCGCCAAGACTAGAAAGAGTGCTAGGCCTAGGCAGTTCTGAGGTTATGGGAGTAAGGTCAAAGCCATTCCAACATGGAAGTGAGTGATCACAGAAGGAGAGAACTTTCAACTCCCACACCCTAGACATTTTACGGTCCTGGAAGCTGTTGCCTTCCTCGGTTTACAGAGGAGGAAACTGGGGCTTTGAGAGTGGCTTCTGCTTTGCAGTATGCAATTTTAAGGTCTTAATAAACATTTACAAATAGTCTCCTTTTTGAAAGTTATTAAGAAGAGTAGCACTATATACCATATACCACCATTTTGGGAAAAAAATATCTATATACATATTATGGATTTTTTTTTAAGAGGGAGAGGGAGAATCTTAAGCAGGCTCCACACCCAGCTTGGAGCCTGATGCAGAGCTCAACTTGGGGCTCACTAGGGGTTGACATGGGGCTGGATCTCACAACCCTGAGATCATGACCTGAGCTGAAGTCGAGTCTGGTGCTTAACCAATTGAGTCACCCAGGCACCTCTTTTCTTGCTTCCATTCTGCCTACTTTTTATTTTCCTAAGGTTGGTACTTCCTTCTAAGGTAAGAGGAATTCAGTTCTAAAAAAAAAGTGATCAGTGGTACCTGAGTAGCTCAGTTGGTTAAGCGTTTGCTTCTGGCTCATGTCATGATCTCAGGGTCCTGGGATCAAGCCCTATGTTAGGCACCTTGTTCAGTGAGGAGTCTGCTTCTCCCTCCCCCTCTCCCCTTGCCCTCTCCTGCCCATGCTCTCTCTCTCATTCTCTCTCTCAAATGGATAAGTAAGATATTTAAAAAAATAATATAAAAAACAAGTCATCAACAATTAAAAAATACAATTTATAGTTAATGGCTTTGCTTCACTTGTTAAATGTATTTATATATCTTCTTTATAACTAAAGTTATTTTCCATTTAAGGTATATAGTGGCTACTGCATAAAAAATGATAGAAGCTTAAAACTCAAATTTAAAGTGATTCAAAGGTAGGGTCTAAAGATAGTATAACTATTAAAAATGCATATTCTTTAAGTGTTCCAGAAAGGAAAAATACAGGACATGAACTATTCTGACATTTAAATCTTTTCTTATTCTTGCCAGTCCTACCACAGTCAATGACAAAGGTGGTATTAATAGCCATACGTTTTCCTGTAAATTAATTTTCTAACATCTTTCAGTTGACAGGGCAGATGGACATGTTTCCAGTTTAAAATATTTTATTGTATTATTTGCATAGATATTAATATACATATATTCTCGCTTGGAGGAAGTAAAACGCTTATTTATTTTCAGGCACAGGGATTTGCATTTAATTAAATACAGTTTTTTTCATACCTAAGTGCATTTATCCATTGAACATTTTCAAATTTTAGTTATTCTTTGAACAACTGCATTCTCACAGATAAGGAAATTTCCCAAGGTTTGCTGATTGGTAAATAGTAAGTCCATTGTTGGTTGCAAGTAAGTTTCCAAGTGCTGGTCTGTAACCCTGGCAGGAAATATTTTGTTCTACATGCATCTTTGCAGAGTCCTTAGAAAAATTGCAGGTAGAATAGCTGTACAAAACTCCAATCCCAGATGATACATTTGGCATTTTGCTGATAATTCCTAGAAAGAATAGATTTGCAACATTAGTATAATTTTAGTCTCTTCCTGTGCCTTATGTTTTCCCATCTCCTTTCCCTAAGTCCTAGAAAAAACCCTGCGCCATTTAATCTTCTTCTACTGTGTCCTAGCTAGTCATCTCTCTTCCACAATCGTAGGCAGCTATGGAGCGAAGGAGGAAATATGTGATCTTTCCACTGACCAGCTATGTGCTATGATATCTTGGCTCCTAAGTTGACCACTACCTGGACAATGATGGAATGAGACCCACCTTCTAGATTAATACAAAGATCCAAGTCACTTATAAAGGGGAAGTCACTTGGATAGTGGACCACAAAGTAGTAGAGTACTAGAAAGTAATCTTTATAAAATCATCAATATGCTCAAGCATTTCTTTTAACACACGTCTAACAATACAATGTGTCCAAACTCATTGGAATGACACCAGGTCTCTAATGAGGGCTGGTGGCTGCTTGGAGTAGCTATTTCTTCTATTTTGTAGAGACCCTGCCCATGAACTTTCCTTTCCCTGAGCTTCCTGCCAAGATGCTTCCTATGCTCCTCCTACACACGATTCCACATCGTTGCCACCTTGATGTCACCCCTTCCCTCCAACTGCTTTTATATCTCTTATCTGAAGGCTTGGCAGACACCCTCCTGTCTGCAATACGAATGTACATGAACTGCACTTCACAGAATAAATCTTCAAAAAATACCATATTTTGTTCCTTCTCTTTTCTTTCCTATTGAACTCTATATAGTCACACGAACAACTTAATAATGTTATGGAGAGAAAAGAAAACTACTTTATTTCTTATCTCACAAACTTATAATTAGTTGTATTGATTAATTTTCTCCTTTCTCTTATAAATGGCAATGATTGGATTAAAAATATTTAAGAGCAAAAATAAAAAATAAATATTTGAGAGCATGACAGTGTATATATAGCAGCTACCATTAAACTAAGAGTTCTATGTTTGTATTTCTTGTACATTCATCTAAAAATCTCAGGAAGCATGAATGGGTATGCTTAGGAATCAGAGGTTAGGGCTTGGCTAATAGGGCCAGGTGTTAGAGAGAGACTTTTTACCATATACTTTGGTTTTCCCCTTAAATTTTTGAATCACAGGGGTATTTTCCTTGTTTAAATATTAAATAATCATTCTGTATATAATTTGAAAAGTCTGGGAAAGTCCAATGTTAAAGTTTCATTCACTCAACTAATTTGTAAGTTACTTGAGTCATAGGTTTGCAGGAGAATGTCACAGGCTTTGTCACTATTTCCACCCCTTCTCTTAATATTTTTCCTATATTACTCCATGTGATGCTTCTGACCTGACATCTCTCAGGTTGGAGCAGGAATAAGGAGAAGACTCAAATGACATAAAGATTTCACTTGAAAGGCCTAATTTTAATCAGGTACTGAAAGCAGAGCTTAACAGGAAAAGTGTATCTCTTAGTTCAGTTCCACTGTAGTGTGTTCCATTGTAGACGGTCAGGTGCTGTGCCCTGTATCACCTTTGCTCCAAGGTCCCCATGATGGGGCAGCCACAATTTGTTGCCTTGCCATTTGCTGGGGCAGAAGGAAAGGATATGTGACAAATCATTGTACTGGCTCTTAAAGCATTCACCCAGAAGTGACACAGGCTGCTTTACACAGCATCCCCTTGATCAAAACAAAGCACATGACTACACCTAACTTCAAAGTAGACAGAGACAGGCAATGTCCCCGTGTATCCAGAAACATCAAAAATCATAGCAAATAGCACTGATAAGTGTTTTCTGAGAAAAATAAATCAAGAGTAGAACTCTTTAAATTTTGATTTGGTTGTAATCTGGGCCACATGGTGTTTTTGAGTTACACATGAATTACATAGAACTCAGCTGCACCCCAACTTTCTCCTCTTCCTCTTGTTTCCTTCTTCTCCTGTTTCTCTTATGTTTTCCTCTGACCTCCCTTGAAAAACACAGTTTGACTGATCAGTCACCAGAAAAACAAAATAAAACCACCTGCATGCCCCCAAAATATCTGCTCCTAAGAAATATTGAAAGGAAGGTACCACTCAAGTGTCTAATATTGCCAGTGTGGCACTGAGAAGTGGGCGGTTGTGTCCTTGTTAGCTTCTCTCCTAAGAAAGAAGACATGGGGATGTTCTTTTTTTTTTTTTTTTTTTAAAGAGAGAGAGTGAGAGAGAGCATGAGAAGGGAGAAGGTCAGAGTGACTCCCCATGGAGCTGGGAGCCCAATGTGGGACTCGATCTCGGGACTCTGGCATCATGACCTGAGCCGAAGGCAATTGCTTAACCAACTGAGCCACCCAGGTGCCCGACATGGGGACATTCTTACTGTGACAGTGAAACAGTGGGGTCTTTTTCTCAAGGAGGACCAATGGTCGTTCTTTTCACTCTGTGCTTCCAGCAATGTTTCTACCAAGGCTGTTGCCGAATCTTCAATCTGTTGCCTCCTTTCTGATCAAGCAGAGAGCACTCTTGAGATGCAGCAGCTTGCTCCAAGTCAACCCACTGTGACTAATAGAGAAACATAAGCTGGGATGTAGGGAATAGATATTGGTTTGAGTTACCCCGCCAGAGACATTTTGAGTTAATGCAATTGGTGAGTACAGCAGCAATCAAATGTTTATGTCCTTCTCCAGTTATTGGAGGAAAGGGGTAGAAAGAATAGAGATATAGAGCCTACTCATCTGTTTGGCGCTCATTTCAAATATAAATATAAAAGCCTTTAGAATATTTGTGGTGACGGGTTTCTCATTATGGTGATATCAAGTGAAATGCTCCATAAACTCTATCTTGTTTTGCTAGATGGGTTGGAGACAATTTACTGAAATTGTCCAATTGCTCAATGAGATTAACTTTTCTCAAAGAGACCACTGGAAATTTTAGCATCTAAAAGAGATAGAAGGAAAAATACAGTTGTTTCCATAGAGAAACACTCCTTTGGAGCTGGTAATTATGTCACATCTGTTTGGCGAAACAGGTTGGCCTTTAAGAAAGTGAATGGGATACCAATTTAATTAAAGATGGGTTAGATTACATGCAAATTACTTGCTATTATTATTGGAGGAATCAGTCAAAATGAACAACTGGGAAAGCACTGTTTTCCATTTTTCCTGAGGGAATAATATGGCACAGCAGGAGAATTTCACTTGGTTTTTGGGGGTGTAAGTTTTAACTCTTAGGTCATTGTCCTAGATCTGTGCATTTCCTTGGTTTCTCTCTGTCTTCCTTTCTTACTCAGGTGCCGGTCATTCATAACTTGGTTTAACGTAACGCTCAAGTTAATGCAGCTTATCTGGTTTTTGGTTGCCCTCTTTGGTTTGCAAGAACTTTAGAAAAATCATTTGCCTTTAAAAAAATAAAAAGCTTGATTTTAAAAAATCATTTGTTCATTAACACCTGGTCAATAATTTTAACAGTATTTTTAGCTCTATGGACTTGAACCTAACTCAACTGAACTTCCTTATCTAATGATAAATCTGTTTGTCTCTCCAATATTGTCTTTGAGATACTAGAAGATTTTATTTATTTATTTTAACATTTTATTTATTTATTTTTGAGAGAGAGAGAGAGAGAACACATGAGCAACATGAGCAGGGGGGAGGGCCAGAGGGATAGGGAGAAGCCAATTCCCCACTGAGCAGGGAGCCTGACTCCATCCAGGACCCCGAGAGCATGACCTGAACTGAAGGCAGATTCTTAACCAACTAACCACGCAGGCACCCTAATACTAGATTTTATAAACAACTCGTTCTTTCTCAATGTGAAATTATCTTTATCAGAGTTTTTGATGGTGTTTTCTATATTGAACATGGAAATTCCATCTTTTAACATGCCAAACAACTAGCAAAGAATAAATAATGAACTTGAAATTATATATTTTAATAATCCAAAGGCACATGTCAGGAAAGATCAGAGCTTTAATGAAGCTACAATTGTAGATGTGTTTAAAAGGTCACTAAGCCCGCTGTAAATGAATTTCCAGGCGTTGACTGGTTATTTATAGGGTGAACTGCCGAAGAAGATGGAGTTCAAATAATGAGCTCATCTTACTAATCACAACTAATGTAAAATTACTTTCTATAAGCCCAAAAAAATTTTCAAGAGTGCCCCTTTACCCCACTTTATCTGATATAATCTCAGATGACATCTGTTTCCCACTTTGTCATTTGTTCCAGAGTTTAAATATTTAATAAGATACTATTCTTGCAATTTTATCTTAAAAATAGTTTTAATAGAACTATTACTTAGGTCTATTAATATAATAAATCCAATTTCTTATTCAAAAATGTTTCAGTCTCACGAGTGTCATGGTTTCAACAACAAATTGTGAACATCGCATTGGTTACACTAGGTAGAAATTTGTCGATTTCAGTAAATTGAAGGTTACTTCATGACTAGCAGGAGCTTAGAAACAGTAACTGAGAAGTAACAGTTGCCAAAGATCAGAATAAGTAGTAAGTTGCAAACACTTTTAGGAAAGTGAAAATTTTAAGGAGTATGTTTTTCCCAGATGCCACCATCAGCAATAGCAAAGATCAAAGTCAAGGTAGAAGGAAATAACAGAGATCAGTCTACCAATTTAAGATTCAAGCCACGAAACAAGACTTAATTGATAGCAGAGAAACGGTAGATTTGGAATGAAGACAATATAAATTTATAAGTAAGTGGTAAGCTAGAGCTTCCTCATGAGGGTAGAAATAGGGGTATTTGTATATTTTCTATCTAGGAAAGGATTGTAGAGATCGGTATCAGAAAGTTAGGTAGAGGAATTAAGCACTTAAGAGGTTAAGAATCAAGTTCTCTAAAATAAATGTTTTAATAATAGGCATTGATAAATATAATACAAAAGGAATGGATTAATAAAAATACATTATTATCAAATGTTCTTTACTGAGGATTGGAATTTTATGTGTCTCTTTTTCTTAAGCCATGATTTTGCAGTTTATCTTTATTTATAATTTTGAGGTCTCCATAATAGCTGCACCCCTATAGCTGCTACTCTAGCCTCTGTATTGTTTTGTGGACTACTCATTTTAAAAGGAAAGGATTATAGATATGTCAGACATCTTTCGATAGCTGTGTACGGTGGTGTCCAAGATAATTTTTAAGTCTCTAAATTAATTTATTTAAAAAATAACCCAGAAAAGAGAAATAATTTAGAAAAGTATAGAATTAACAACAACAAATGTCTTTACATAATTTAAAGACACGTCAAATGACTGAATACTTGTGTTTCCACCCCATTTAGAAAACAGTCCCATCTATCACCAAGGCTAGCATAGATTTATGGAGACTATAATAGGATGACTTTGAATCTGTTGTAAGTAAAACAATATGTGGATTTAAATTCAAATAGCAAGCTGAAATACAACAACTACCTTCATATATGAACTAAAATTTGACTTACCCAACAAAGACATAGTACCCCAAAGGTCACACTTTCACTGCTTTAAATTTGAAATACAAATAAAATACCAAGTGTTCACATCAAATGACAGACTTGAAATGACTCTAGTTCTGTTTCTTCATCCTTAGCAGTCCTTGCTTATTTCCAATCAGCTATTTAAACTCTGGTATATATAATACCACAGAGGCCAGAGACAAGGCCTTTGACCAAATTGAGTGAATTCAAGCCAAAATGTTACTTACTTCTTGTCTTGAAAACAAATGTGTGGTGTTGAGTCTGTATATGTCAGCTGTGTGTCAGGGGTTAACTCTAAGTAGGAGTTCTCCAAAAGAACTTCCACATCGGATGCCATAGTTATTAAAAAATAAGTAATAAAAATGTGCTCATCTAAGACATATATATAAGCATACATATAGAATATATATTTTGTGTATATATTTAATTTAAATAAATATATGAATATATTTGTAAATGTGGAGATGTTTAGCATGTATAAATATATAATATAAATGCATGAATTATATGTACATATAATTAAAATATATACTTATATAAAAATGCATCTTATAGATAATGCTATAATTGAGATATATACACATGTAAGTGTGTATTTATGTATATATGTCTATATGTGTGTGTATATATGTATACATATATATGTTTATGTATATATAAAATGAAGACTCATCAGTAACCCTAGCAATTGTTTAAAATTGTATCTATATTTTTAAGTGTGTGCATATATACATATACATATGTGTGTGCATATACACACACATATATATACATATATTTTTAAGTGTGTGAATATATACATAAATGTGTGTGTATGTGTGTGTGTGTGTGTGTGTATATATAAAATGAATACTGAACAGTAACTCTAGCAATTGTTTAAAAGTAAAACCAGCAAATGTTTTTTTGGGAGAGGTGAGGGTATTTTATTACTGACTTTATTAAGAATTGCCAGGGAAGGGGCACCTGGGTGGCTCACTGGGATAAGCAACTGACTAACTCTCAGTTTCATCTCAGGTGGTGATCTCAGGGTCATGAGATCGAGCCCCACAGCAGGCTTCCAGCTTAGCCCAGAGTCTGCTTGGGACTTTTTCCCTCTCCTTCAGCCCCTCCCCTTTCTCTCTCTCTCAAAATAAATTAATTAATCTTAAAAAAAAAAAAAAAGAACTGCCAGGGAAGGTTAATAAAAGGGAAAGTTAATAAAAAACAACCAACTTTTAGTTTTAATATTTGAAATTCTTTCAGATAGTATATTCCCTTGTTACCTGCACCTGGTGCAGACAACTCCCTCTGCCCCAACCTTGTATACATTACTGCCTATTTTAATTATATAATCATATTTTAATTATATGTTTCCCTTACTGTTGATAAAAAAAAAATCCTATAATCCATTAGCCATCAAAGCCTAAACTTTTTAAAGTAGTAGCAGTTCAATGTTAAAACTTCACTGATCTCCAATCATATTTTAGGTCTTTGCATTGTCTTGCTGTAGGAAGAAATCACACAAGTCCTCCCCTTGTGTCTGGCTATACAATAGAAATGGTACCTTCATTCAAAGTGCTTCCAAAACACATTTCACATGCGGGAGCACTAATCCTTGTAAGACAACTTGGAAATGAAGCCATCATTTTTACCTGAAGCAGGGGAGATGATATTTTCTGTGCTTTTGAAATAAACACAAATTCAAATGAAAAATCCCTCAGTGAGATCAAATCAATTGGGTAGAAAGCAGAAAGCAAAGTCAGTTAACGTTTACCATTCTGTTTGTGTTCTAAAAGAAATCTAGTTAATGTTAGTCATGAAAACTATATGATTCTTGGGGCGCCTGGATGGCCGAGTTGGTTGAGCATCCAACTCTTGGTTTCTGCTCATGTCCTGATCTTCCAGTGTCCTGAGGTCAAGCCCCTCCTGGGCTCTGCAGTGAAACGCAGGGTCTGCTTGGGATTCTCTCTCCCCCCACATATGCTCCTGCCCTCTCTCTCTTTGTAAAATAAATAAATGAAAAAAAATTTAAAACCTATATGATTTTTTTTTTAAGATTTTTATTTATTTGACATAGAGAGCAGTAGCAGGCAGAGGGAGAAGCAGGCTCCCCGCTGAGCAGGGAGCCCGATGTGAGGTTTGATCCCGGGACCCTGGGACTATGACCTGAGCCGAAGGCAGTCGCTTAACCAACTGAGCCCCCCAGGACCCCAAAATCTGTATGATTCTTTATGCTTATAAAATTCAGAAAAGAGAAAGTAAAGAGGTAGTGGACATAAAAGTTAACCTAACACTGTTTCAGTGTTTAGACAGTTGCTCTAGTAAGGACACTGGCATGAGAAAAGCCACTAGAGATGAGAGATCAGTAAAAAAAATTATTTGAGGGCGCCTGGGTGGCTCAGTGGGTTAAACCTCTGCCTTCGGCTCAGGTCATGATCTCAGGGTCCTGGAATCGAGCCCTGAATTGGGCTCTCTGCTCAGCAGGGAGCCTGCTTCCCCCTCTCTCTCTCTGCCTACCTCTTTGCCTGCTTGTGATCTTTCTCTGTCAAATAAATAAATAAAAATCTTTAAAAAAATTATTTGGGCAGTATTAAAAGACTGTTGAGGTGACTTCAATCTAGGCTTCCTTCGGAAGATGCAGAGATAATTGTCCATTTTACAAGTGACTGCTTGAAATTATAATGCTCCATTAGGCCATTTAAGGACTGGCGTAGGCACAAAAAAACATTGCCATCTGCTTTGTTTGTTGTATCATTGGTTATATTTCTGCTTTCTTTTGAGGGACTGCCTTATGGAACACTTTTTTGCCGTCATTTCTGGCAGTTATTATAATTTCTGACCCACAGTGGAAGTCTGCATAATATCTTGATTGATGGACTGATTAATATCAATTTTGTGGATAAGAAGGGGCAAAGAGACTAAGAATATTTTCTAGGAATGTAAAATCATCATTTTGTCTACTATGTATGAGACCCATAGATTATTGTACTGATAATTGTAGAGTGAGTCAAGTATCAAATATAATGAGGAGGTTGTTTATTCTATCAACCAAATGATTTCAGAATTGGGGACAGGTTGTTTTCATGCTAGAAATTTTCTACTAGCCAAATCCAGTCCTTTATATTCATAATGAAATTTCTAAGTTTTTTCGGGGAAGGATATTACTGATCTTTCATAAACTGTAATTTAAAAATTTACTGTTCTCACAGAAGAAGTGAATTGATTTGTAATTGTTGTTCTGCAGAAGTTAATTAAACTTCAACTGGATTATTTCTAAGAAGAGGGTTTTTACTATGTACTCACCAGAACCCTTTCAGATAGGACAACCATTATTTTAAGTAGAAGCAGGAAAAAAGCTCTGTATTCCAAAGTTTCAGCCTGTAGGATTGAAATAATTATTGAATTTGAGATTAAATGATCAGATCTTTTGGAATTAAGACACCAATGAAGTTTTAATCAGAAATCTGTAAAGTCAAGTGCACAATCTTCACATTCAGTACATTTCTGACTCATTGAGATAATGTGAGAATTTGTGGGAGAAAGTAGGCAAATAAGCTGTTAATACATCAGTGTTTCAATATCAAAAAAATTTTGACAAAGGTATTATATTTTACAATTCTTATGTTCTTTGAATATATTCACATATTTTTTAAGTAGTATTACTCTATATTTTTTTTAATCCTTTTTCTCTGTGGTGTGTGTGAGGGAGGTATTAAAGCCTTGTAAATATAAACCTACTAAAACCTCTACAAAATATTTTTTTATTCAAGCATTTAAATTCTTGGAGAACTTACTTGATGTCAACTTTACTCTCCTTTTTTTTTTATGTTTGTGGTTTCTTCCATTCTTTAGAGTGTTCAAATTATTTCAATATATAAATCTAGAGACAAATGAATGCATACCATGTTATTGTGTGTATATGACATACAAGAACAAGAAATGTTAATCAAAGAGAAGAGACAAGAAGAAACCTGAAGAAACCTTTGGAGATAGTGCACATACTCTTTAATCTCAGAGAAGGTCACATCGAGGTATGGCTGTGAACAGATTCATTAAGCTATGTCCTCCGTATTAGAGCCCCTGGCTATATATGTGGTGTTGAGTAATGAAGGGCATAATATATACTCATTTATTTACACCCACAGGAAAGATAATAGGTGACACAAGGGCACAGATGATTAGTTTTAATGGTAAGTTGCAGTAAGACAAATTACATTTGTTCATAGTGTAAATAGTTACCTTCATTTAAATGCACCAAGTGTGTTGGAATTCATTGGACAATTCAAAAGGAAGACGTATACAATATATACAACAGGTGCTGAAGCCCAAAGAGTTATATACCCATTAAAGTGTTGTTAGAATTCTATTCCCTTCCTGCCAGTTGCTATCATTAAATATCCCCTGAAATAAGATTGTGTTCCCTCATACTTACTAGATAAGGATAGGGCTAAAAATACTTTCAAAGGAAATGGCAAAGAGCCACCAGAATGGAAGAAACAAAAGCCATTTTAAATTTTGTCATTAAGAAGAAAGACTATCCTAATAAGGCAAGAAATCCTGTCCGCAAGCAAAATTGTGTCCCATACAATAAAGCCCTTTCTTTTATTTTATAGTGTTGTTTTTGCCCTAACAAAGAAAATCCTGGCTACAAGTGAAAACAGTATATTTTAGTTAGCTTCATCAAATATCCCATTTAGTATGTATGAATGAATATTCTAGTACCATTGTCTTTTGCTTTGTATGTAAAGCAGTTCCTCAGAAAGGATACCTTAGAGCAGTGCTTCTCAAACTTTAATAGTTAAACAGATCAATTGAGGACCTTGCTAAAACTGAGATTCTACAGTAGTGGAGGGGTGGACTGAGATCCTGGCATTCTAATGAATACCTACGTCCTGCTGGTCCATTGACCACTTTGGGAGTAATAGTACTTTAATTCGGTTATACGGAAATGCCTTCAGGTTTTTACTGTAGAACTTTGGAAATTAGATTATAATTCATCTTCTTTATCATTTGAAGGAACTAACTTTTAGAGCAGTGTTCTGCATTTTTTTTTAAAGATTTTATTTATTTATTTGAGAGAGAGAGAGGGAGAAGGTCAGAGAGAGAAGCAGACTTCCCGCAGAGCTGGGAGCCCGATATGGGACTTGATCCTGGGACCCTGGGATCATGACCTGAGCCGAAGGCAGTCACCTAACCAACTGAGCCACCCAGGCGCCCCAGTGTTCTGCATATTTTAATGTGCATATAAAGTACCTCTGCATCTTGCTAAAACCAGATTTTAATTCTGCAATTTTGGGTTGGGGCCTTAGATTTGGCATTTCTTTTTTTTTTCTTTCCCCCTTTTTTTTTTAAAGATGTTCTTTATTGGGCACCTGGGTGGCTCAGTTGGTTAAGCAACTGTCTTCAACTCAAGTCATGATCCCGGAGTTCCGGGATCGAATCCCACATCAGGTTTCCAGCTCCATGGGGAGTCCACTTCTCCCTCTGACCTTCTCCCTTCTTATACTCTCTCTCACTCTCTCTCTCTCAAATAAGTAAGGAAAATTTTTAAAAAAAGATGTTATTTATTTGAGAGAGAGAGAGAAAAGGGGTAGAGCACAAGGAGGGGGTAGAGCACAAGCAGGGGTGGGGGCAAAGGGAGAGGCAAGGAGAGGCAGACTCCCTGCGGGGAGAGGAGAGGCAGGGAGAGGCAGGCTTCCTGCTCAGCGTGGAGCCCGGTGCAATGCGAGGCTAGATCCCAGGACCTAGGGATCATGATCCAAACCAAAGGAAGATGCCTAACCGACTGAACCACTCCGGCACCCCAAGATTTGACATTTCTAACTCTCAAGGATGCTTCCTCTGCTGGTCTACAGACCACACTTGGAGTAACAAGATTTTAGATTTTAAAGCAATTAGACTCACTGACATTAATTAACTTATAAAAGTCAAGGAGGGGGAGAATGAAAGGCAAAATACTAATCAAGACTCAAAGTAATGTTATATAGAAAATGGTAGCAGTTTCAATATATTCAGCCCTGGAGGTGAAGCCCCACACTTGAAAAGTGCCACTTATTTACTGTTCCTATTTTGAAGTGACTACTACAGTGGTAGCTGAATTTTCAATGAGAGAACTGTTTCAGTAATGGTATCTGCTTTATTAGAGCAGTGGTTTTTATTGAACTAATAACTGTTAGCATGAAGACACCATTAGTGTAAATTACCTTTGTAATTATGGCACTACATATACTCAGGTTATATACAATTATTAGACATTTTACCCCAATTATTTACCTCCCCAGCAACTCTCTTTCTATCCCATGCACTCTGAATTTGTGTCCATGTATGAAAGCTTTCATATGGCTATTCCCTTGGATCCCCTATAGTCATTCAAATCAATATGTGGTCTGTCCAGAGACTTGTGTTACCAGCTAGTTAATTAGAACTTCCTTCTCAATTTCTCCTTCTCAGGGGCTGAATCCATTCAGTGTTGAGTGCTTTCATCAGAAATAATCTGTGGTCTTGTTGGGCATGGCTTTGAGAGAGGTACAGTGTAAAGAAAAGTTCAATAAGAAGTGTGCAGACTTCTAAATGTTGGTGCATCACAAACATTCCAAAGGGCAGTGGCTTAAACCAAAAACCATTATTCCCACTCTTGTCCACTCAGCTAGAGGCACTCAGCCGGGTGTATTGGGTGAAGCTCTTCTGCTCCACGGGGTATCTTGTGCACCTCCCCTGAGCCCATGTTCTCGTCCTGTGGGCGCCGAAGCCTTCTCGAGCTCATTCAGCCATGGAAGCACATTTCAGGCCTCCACTGCATTACCTCTGCTGATTCCCATTGCCATTGCCAGTCAGACTGTGGGGCCGTGTCTACCTTCTTTGCTCACTGTGAGGCCAACGCAATCAACTTCAATGGATCAGAGAAGAGTTTTCCTCCCATAGAAGTGGAGGGGAATGAGTGATTATTTCCGAATAAAACCTAATCTATCAGAGCCACTTTCCTCTTTTATACATGTAAGCACAAGTAGTATCTAAAGTCTGCGAATTGGTTATTTTTATAATATGCCAAATAGCCATAGCTATGTCTTAATCAAATTAGAAATACTGGCATTGCTTTATTTCTTTAAGAATCTCAGGTTTTTATAGAAAGTGAAAAGATTCCAGTACTACCATCCACTTATGCAGTGTTTTTTGTTTGGTTCTATGTGTTACTAGTCACATGTTAAGGATTTTAGATTTTAAAAAGTCTGGCGAATCAAATCTGGGGTGTAGTAGATGAGTCATGGTTAAGGTGCCAAGGCGTTCATTTGGGGGAAAAAAAAGTCCTCAAATATTTTCCATGTGCCCTTTGGTAGAGCCATGGAGGTGAATCCAAGCCATTTCAGGGCTTTTCAATTTTTTAGGTGTTTATAGACAAATGAAGTTCTGTGTACTGGGTATATGCTGCTTCCCTTAGGGAGTTAAGTTTAGCCACTTAACAGAAGATAAGATGTTAAACCTGAATATTGAAACATGAGGGAAAACTCACCAGGAAGAGAGAGTTTGACATTCTGTCTAGAGAGATGACACCATGCCCTATTCAGGTCTTGTTTGCGTCTGATACATTCTCCTTGACATCCTTCGCTTGGGGTGCAAGATGCTGAAGGGGCCTGTGTGGTGGGCCTAGAACCTGGTCAAGATACAGATACAAGACAGGATTTACTACATCACATAAAGATAGGAAACAGTAGATGCTCTGAGAGGCATTGTCTATGTTTGAAACTGGAACTAATGCTCAACCAGTGATCAGTCAGAGCCACTTGAATATGACAGCCAGTGAAATCTTGCCTTTCCGTGAGTGGTATTAGTTTCATTCAGGTTGGAGGAAAATGAGGAAAGAGGAGCCGGTGATCCCCGTGTTGCATAAATAGCTCCAGCAGCTTCAGCAACATTCATATTCTTTCATCTTCTGCCTGGGCATATAATTGGTTACATTTCCAAGCTGCCTTGTACTTAGGGATAGAGGGGCACCATAACTAAGTTCTGTAGTCAACAGAATGAGAGGGGAAGTGGTGGGGCCCACCTCGAAGTCTAGTCCATTTAGAAAGAAGGAGAGGAGCAAGATGGATGGAGTCTAGATTCTTTTTTTTCCCAAATATGTTTATTTTATTTTTTCAGTGTTACAAGATTGATTGTTCATGCACCACACTCAGTGCTCCTTGCAATACATGCCCTCCTCAATACCCACCACCAGGCTTGCCCAACCGGTTGAGTGGAGTCTAGATTCTTGAATGACGCTAGAGAAGGGAACCACCACTTTCTCAACCCACTTGGACAGTTCGGTGAGCTCAGAAGTGAACTTGCCTTGTGTCACTTGAATTGGGAAGTTGTTTCTTAGCCTACACTGACCAATAAAATCAGAAATGTTAACTTGATTCTTATCACCTCTCTCCCAGCTTCAGGAACACTGCTGTGTTTATGGATAAAGAACTTTCTCATAGCTTACAAAAGATCCTCTCAAAGAGTTAGGAAGTTTAATAGGACTGAAGAAAGTAAACCCAGTTGGGGAAAAACAACAGGTAGAGACTGGGTATCATGGAATGGCATCTCCACTCTTCAGTAAGGGAAATTAATGTTCTCCTCATAGTTTAAGTTCAGAACCTTGTCAGTCTTGGAGGGAGGTTTCATTAATTCATTGGTTCCTTCATACATTTATTCATCCAGTAAATACTTACTGAGTATCTACTAGAATGTGCCAGGCAATCTGTCCAGAACTGAGGTTGCAAAGTTAACAAAATAAGGACACAATCTGTGTCTTCTTGGTAGCTTATGGTTTGTAGAGCTAGAAAGATTTAACAACTGTGTTGTATACTGCATAGGAGAAATAAACAAAAAGTGAGTGTATTTAATATGGTGGGGCAGAAACCTATAGGAGGGAAAGATAAAGATAAGCTTCTCTGATAAAGGACTTTGGACTGACAGCTGAAAAAAAGATTAAAAGTAAGCGAGGTGAAGCAGGATGGGAAAGAAGGAGTAGGAGGTACAGAATACAACACAAAACAAAAGATAAAATGTCATCAATAGTGATGAAACCCTCTTCATCTTTTGCAACTCCTTTCCCACCCCATGATGATTAAACATTTGGGAAAGGGAGTTGCTTTCAGGGATCTAAATTTATTTGTATAGTTGCTTTTACTTTTTATAATTACCTAGTTTTACTAGAGCAGATAAGACAAAAGACACACTAGGAGCCAAACGTAGAACTTCAGAACCCCAGAAACATCCCCTAAAATGATATGCAAATATTACTGTACTAACGACTTGCTTTTATCCCAAAAAAACTCCAAGTGAAAATTAATTTTCTATGTCTGTACTCTTGGTTAATAATTTTAAGGCACTATTTGGACATCATTCACTAAATCCTGCAGAATGTTTAGCTCTCAGATTTCTTGCTAGATATTTCCTGACCCATAATGTTAACAAGGACGTGATATTTGGCTAGAGCGAACACTTGGTAAATCTCTCTATCGTAAGACAGCCTGACTCAGCTATTTAATACAGTTTCCTTCTTAAATCATGAGTGCTTTAGAGTTCGTGATTTCGTCAGCAGGGAATTCAGGTTTTCTCAAACTTGGCAGACATAAAGAAATGCTGCTTCGAAAATCACACTTAGGTGACACAGTGATAAGACAAGTCCCCTTAGGGGTTATTAGCACTTTGCTTGAAGAACTCTTGGTGGATCTCCTTAACTTTTTAGCAAGGGGAGGCAATGCTATTGACAAGTTCTTGGTGAGATCAAGATTTCACGAATGAGGAGTTATTTTGGAATCTCGTTTCAGGAATTTCGGTGTATCACACTGGTTAATTTAAAGTTAGCACTCAGGGGTGCTTGGCTGGCTCCATCAGTGGAGCATGTGACTCTTAATCTCAGAGTTATAAGTTCGAGCCCCACGTTGGGTGGAAAGATTACTTGAAAAATAAAGTAAGCATTTGGTTTGTAAAGATAGCAAATTGTCATTGCAATTCCCACCATAATCAATATCTAAAGTTCATAGTGGATGGTGGGGCAACGACCAGAGGTTGGATAAATCACATAAGCATGCAACACTTTTATCAAAGTGTTATTCCATATCCAACTATTTTTTTCCCCTGTGTTAACCTCCGATTTAAAGTTTGATCCAAGTAACAACCTATGAATTCTTTTGTTAATAATACTTTATTAGTTATAATTTATCTTTGGTAAAATGTATGGACATTAAGTGTTCAGGTCAAAGAATTTTGCCATATGTGCAAGGCCATATAAAAAATTACACAGAGCAAGATGTAGAACATCATCCCCATAAGTCCAGCTAACCAACTTCCCACCTCCAAAGGCGATTACTCTCCAATTTGTGTGACTACACATTGCTTCTGTCTGTTCTTGAACTTCATATCATTAGAATCATACAGTATGTAGTCTTTGAGGTCTGGCTTCTTTTATTCAAAATCTGTGCATTTTAGGAATTTCTGCAGTTTTGAGGATAGGCCAGAGCTTCTTTAATCATTGGGTGGATATGCAACTTATCTGTCTAAACCCTGTTCTTAACCTGAAAATTTCTGATTACAATGAAGTGTTACTGAAAGAAAGGGTTGTGTTAGTTTAGCTATATACTACTGAAGAAAACTATCCTGAAACAAATTAAAAATGGAAATAAAATTGCAGGCAATAGAAGATCTGCTTAACCTTCTTATAGATGAGTTCATTTTAAGGACATCTCAAGTGCAAGAAGAAAAGTCTACTTATAAATTATTCTTATATATTTATTAAGTCTGCTCTGTTAAGGGTCAATTCTAGGCAATGCTTCATTAATCTTGTATCAGTCACTTTCCAAAAATTGATTTTTCAATGATTTTCATTAATCAGTTAAAAGTTTTTGTTAATTCAGTCAGGCCCTCCTCATGAGTACAAATTAGGAAGGTGCACAGCAAAATGGTGAAGTTCTAGAGAGTCATCTTAAGACCTAAGAAGGGGAAGGAAGAGAAAAAGTACATGTATTGAGATCTACAATGTGCTGGTGGTCCAACATGCTTTCTCCTATGTTAATAAATCTTTCAGTAAATTGTAATATGCAGAATGCCATATATCCAGTGGAATATTAGTTCAAACACACCAGTAATTAAGCATGGGCTACATTTTACATATTCCCCTTTTATCACTGAAACACAGATGTAAGCAAACGCTAGTTTTCTAGAATGGTTTATACAATGTATGTATGATATCTACTGAGATAAATTTACAGAGTCCTTCTCCATGAAACAATAAAATCCAAAATCTCTTATTATTCCACCATTCCACATTCCCTACTTTTCCTCTACGGGATATGCATTGTCAATGTGTAGCAGACCACAATGTCTTTTTCTTGGGATTAGGCAAATTCAAGAAAATAGTGTTGGAGTGATGAAACAAATATTTTCTGTGCCTGGAAAGCAGACACTGCCATTTTAAATAGGAGTAACTGAAAAACAACAGGGTGTTTAAAAATTCTTAACCATAATTAGTATGAGAAAAAGAAAAAAATTTAAAATAAATGTTCTAAACCATAGAAAAGGTCAAAAATGTTCTTGCTTGTCCATTATTTGATATGTAAGAATATGAAATGAAGGCTTATGTTTACTTGAGACAAATCTCCTGAGGGAAGGAAAATAGGGGACTACCTCTCTGCTTCTCAAATGTGTAAGTCTCAAGTTAAAGCAAGGCCAAGTCAAGCTGGTATTTTAGTCAAACTGGCTGAAATGTGCAGGCCAAGTTATCAAACAGAATATTGGTCATAGAGCATGGTTTATGGTCCTCAGTGGAATAGGCAGTTTGAGTTGAGATCATTGTAGATTCTCACCATCCTCCACCAGAAGAAAGTAAGTCCAGTGTGATATTCTGATGGACTTACTATGTGGATAAAGAAGGTAGGCCTGATTGTCTCACTGTGGTCATTCATCCACCCATCCAAACAGCCCCTTCCTTAGTGTTTATTGAGTTCCTGCTCTCTGCCAGATACTAATCTAGACAATTGGCATATGGAAGGAAGAGGATGGACAAAGCCCAGGAGGCTTGTGATTAAGTGAGGATTCAGAAAAAAGATAAGCATGTCCATGAAACAATAATAGATTCAAGTGGAAGCTTTCTGAAGGATCCTAACCCAACTCAATATATATACCACTTAATAGATTAGATATAGATATCTAATATATATATATGTAGTATATATATAGTATATCTACTAGATATACTTTATAGTATATCTATATCTAATCCTACTAATATATATATATCTCACTTAATCCTCTAAATATAAATACAAATATACATATATATGTATATTTATACCACCACCAAAGGTAAAGCACATGATCATCAACAATTAGAATAGAATGAGATTTAATTGAATCTCTCAGGAAGATGTGAGATAGAGTGAATGTTCAGCTACAGTGATGGTGTCAGTGAACATCATTTGAGTTATTAAACCTCAACTTTAGATCCACTGAAGGAGCACAAGTGGAATTTGCTCAGTATCGAGGGGATCAAGATGGCTTTCGGATCAATGTGGAGCGGGAGGAAAGGAGATGCTTGTGTATTATGAGAGTTCGTGGTACGACTATGGACTCTGAGTGCCTGCGAGGTACCCAGTGACAGAAGAAGCCGCTCAAAGGGGTCTGAAAACTATGCTTGTGGCTTCTCGTGCCCAGAGCCCTGCATACGGAGCACATTTTCTCTGGAATAAGGCAGGGAGGGCGATGTTAGTACTCCAGATTTCACAATAATTAATTAATTTGTTGTTTAACTAATGTATGTCCAAAATACATCTCGGTGTTTGGTGTAAAGTTGAAAAATAGAAATAACAACAAAAACAAAACTATAAAAGACAAAAAAAAAATCCCAATTCATTTCAAAGGCAGGTATTAAAAGCCTCTGTATCCAAAAAGCTGGATGTTATAGTCATACTTTTATCACAACTGTAATGCTCTATAAACTAATATTGGGGAAGATAGTAAAGAAAAGCAAATATTTATTTTTTATTTTTTTATTTTTTAAAATATTTAATTAATTTATTTGACAGAGATCATAAGTAGATAGAGAGGCAGGCAGAGAGAGCGGGGGGCTGATCAGCAGAGATCATCAGCAGAGAGCCTGATGCAGAGTGATGCAGAGCTGGATCCCAGGACCCTGAGATCATGACCTGAGGCAAAGGCAGAGGCTTTAACCCACTGAGCCACCCAGGCACCCCTTGAAAAACGGTCCTCAAGAAATTAAAAGTAGAGCTACCCTATGACCCTGCAATTGCATTACTGGGTATTTACCTCAAAGATGCAGATGCAGTACAAAGAAGGGCCACATGTACCCCAATGTTCATAGCAGCAATGGCCACAATCGCCAAACTGTGGAAAGAGCCAAGATGCCCTTCAACAGATGAATGGATAAAGAAGATATGGTCCATATATACAATGGAATATTATGCCTCCATCAGAAAGGATGAATACCCTACTTTTGTATCAATATGGACAGGACTGGAGGAGATTATGCTGAGTGAAATAAGTCAAGCAGAGAAAGTCAATTATCATATGGTCTCACTTACTTGTGGAGCATAAGGAAAAACATGGAGGACATTGGGAGAAAGAAAGGAAGGGAGAATGGGGGCAAATCAGAGGGGGAGTTGAACCATGAGAGACTGGACTCTGAGCAACAAACTGAAGGTTTTGTAGGGGGTTGGGCAAGCCTAGTGGTGGGTATTGAGGAGGACATGTATTGCATGGAGCACTGGGTGTGGTACATGAACAATGAATCTTGTAACACTGAGAAAATAAAATAAATGTATTTGGGGAAAAAAAAAGAAAGAAAAACAAATATTTAAATACAAGTCTGTGACTTTGGGAATTCAGCGGATTCAATAAGTCATGAGAAAATTTAATCTCGCTGGAGTTTCCTGGGAGAGATGGAAACAATGCTTTTTAAAAAAGTTTCCCCATGCAACCTAAGCCTAGATCAATCTTTTTTAATAACTGAATTTTGCTAATCAGTTGTGGTATTTGTTTCCCTTCTTAAACGGAAATCGGGATGAAAGTAACATTGTAAGTGTGTCTTTGTCTTCTCAAGGTCATGTTTGGCCAAGAGGATCAGCCAGGATTTCTCCTTCCTTTTTAAGCAGGCAGCGATGTTCTGATTAAATATTTATAAGTCTGGTTGGGTGAAGTTAAATGGAACAGAAGATGCAATTAAGAAATGAAACCAAGTGTCATCCTGCAGGGTCTCTTTAAATGATACAAAAAGTTGGAATCATAAAACTTTTCTTGGGCACTATTTATCAGCCAGAGCTGGGTTGTTTGGTATAAGTGAACAGTGCTTTCCAAGGTGTATTAAGCGATGTTCAGAAGTCATCTAAAAATACTCGCTGAGTAACTCATGCCTCTGCACTCTGTCCAGAAATAGTTTTACTTGGCCATTCCCCGACAGGGATGGGATGTGGGAGAGGGATGTGGTGGCTGCCAAGGCTAAGCTAGGAACACCGGCAGCCTCCTCTTCTGAGCCGTCATCACACGCACCTTTGGGGCCTCCAAGGAATATCTGGAGAGGTGTGGGCAGAGGCTAAATGTTTGATCACTTGCTTTCAGAAAAATAATAAATAGATTAATTAAAAGAAAATCCTGACCAACCAACATCCTTTCAGTTGCTTTTTATAAACCCTTCCAGGGTCTGCAAAGAAGTTGCTAGCAATGTCGTTTATGTAAAGGAAAAAAAAAATTAAGTTTTTCAGTCTCAGATCAAAGACTGGTGGATGGAGCAGGGAACATAAATTTATTATAAAATATCCTCTCAACCCATCCGTAGATAGGAAAAACGGGAGCTAGCTGCAGACCAATTACAGAAGAGGCTTAACCTTGGTAGAAATGCATGGTCTTCAATTATAATTAGTATTATGTATTCAAAAGCATTTTCAAGGTTTGTAATTATTTTTAAGGGTTGAAATGTCATAAATATTTGTCTGCCTGGTAATATTCTGTTTAATTGGATTGTGATGTTGATAAGGCCAAGTTCAGGTGGCAATTAGGCTGGTGAGTTTCACACTAAAACACACTACCTAGAGGATGCAATTCACTGCATCTCTACTGACCATGTTGTGCCTTTGGGCACCAGGAGATCTTGAAAAGCAGACCTCAGGGAAATCACTTCACACAGACACTGGAAAAACTAAATTTAATTTTCATGTCTTACCAACAGTCATTCGTGTTGCTGTCATATGGATAAAGTAGAACTTCAAAGAAAATCAACTCTATGTTATCCATAGTAATAACAGCTGAATTAAATAACGTGAAATTCAAAAAAAATCAATAACAAATGTGGAAAAATGAAATTTTCTTTTTGCTTGGGGGCTGGAGGGAGATGTTGAATTTTCTTTCAGTACCTCTTGCTCGTTAAATTGTTATGACAGTTTCAACTCCTCAAATGCAAATAGGGTTAGGTAACAATTTTCATTATTTTTTTCCTAAAGCATCTTATATTTATATGAAGTTTTGCACTCCTGTAACTGATTTTCCTTAAGGTGAAAGTTAGAATCGTGGTTACTTTCGGAGCAAGGTAGTAACAAGAATGGGATGTGTGGGTGGTTCTGGGGACACAGTAAATGTTCTATATTGTGATCTGGGTAGAAGTTACCCGATGTGCTCGCTTTGTGAAACATCTTTGACTTGTGCACTTAACAATTTATGCACTTGCGATATTACCGCTTTCCTATCTCACAAGTTTTTTTTTTTTTTTTATTTTTATTTATTTTTTTTTTTATCTCACAAGTTTTTAAAGGAATGTATAAAACACCTCTTGGGTTCCTATATTCCTTTAAATAACTGGCTCCATCATTTGCTTTGATGTTGACATGTTTCCTGGATTCATGCCTTTCTATCAAGTATGCTACCATCTTGCTTTGTTTCTTTTCACTGGGACCTTGTTTCTGTAATGCAAAAACCTATTTGTAATTTCTAATTTATTATACAAATCAGTATCTTCTTCCCAGTTGGGATTAGAAAATCACTTGGGTTAAATGATGCCTCATGCTTCCAGCTTCCTTCAGACAGAAGCCCTGGCTTTGATTTACTTTTCTCTGCTCCTCTTCTAGGCAGTGAGCTTCCTCATTACCCTCCAATATGGTCAAATGTTCTGTGTGAAAGTCGTCTTCACTCACCGTATACTTTGTGAATCCATGCTGTTTTTCCATCATTAGCTACTCTGTTCCTTACATTCGATTACAAAATTCGATATAATTTTGTATAGTGATGTCTTGGTGGTAATAATTGCATTTTAATGAAAAAATGGCTCTGATCAGCACTAATACCACCAGATGTGGGCTGCAATGTTAATATACACCTACTGTTTCAATTTTCTAGTAAAGCTTATTATGACTGAAGTACATGGGTGATTGAGAAAGTCATGCCTGGCAATTGCACTTATCAAGTTGACTTTTGATCCTTCACTTCTAGCAGCTTGCCTTTAGCTTTTATTAAAGAGTTGAGAAAAGCAGGGCCAGTATAAGCATCCTCTGATGCTTGTTTAGCTCTCCTATCTGGTGATGGAGCATTTGCAAATTCTAAAGAACTGGTCTCCAGTAATTATTCGAAGCATGAGTTGTGAATATACATTCTTACTGAGGTGCATACTAGCCTTAGGAGATTGGGCAAGCTAATTTCAACTCTCAGCCTCGTATTTGTTGTCCAGAAAGTGGGAATAGTCTATCTTTCTTATTAGGTTATTGAACAGACGAAGTGAAATTATGGGTGTAAATTCCTTAGGTAGGAGCTGATGTGCCTTCCTGAGCTCAACAAATGGGGATCCTTATTTTTATTAAATAGATGATAGCTCATCCTCATCAATATCAGAAATTAAGATTGTACTCAAAATAAAAACTCAGGTCTCTCAAGTCATGCATATGAGAATAAGTAAATATAAACTGTATGATTCAATTTATATTAAGTTGAAATGGAAGCACAATCATTTCATGGGATCAATATCAGAACAGTAGGCCCAGGGTACCTGGGTGGCTCAGTGGGTTAAAGCCTCTGCCTTCTGCTCAGGTCATAATCTCAGGGTCCTGGGATCAAGCTCCGCATCGGGCTCTCTGCTCAGCGGGGAGCCTGCTTCCCCCTCTCTCTCTGCCTGCCTCTCTGCCTACTTGTGATCTCTCTATCTGTCAAATAAATAAATAAAATCTTTAAAAAAAAAGAAATAAGGGGTTTAAAAGCAATATTTCTCAAAGATATTAAGGAAATACAAACTACTACGGGCTTTTGAGAAATTGCGAAATCATGGCAATACTCAGTGAATGTCCCTATGATCTCAAGTAAATATTCTAATAGAAATATTCCAGTAAGAGATAAAATCATTTGCATAAAGACATTCATTGTCACATTTCCTATTTTTAAAAGAAGCAGCATTGAAAGCAAGATAAATTAAATGTCCTGTAATCTGGAAAAAATTACATAATTGATGATGCATCACTTCCAGAATTATGCAGTCATCAAAAATAACTATGCAAAGTGCTGTAGCCACGTTAGAGGACTCCTTGGCCGTATTTTATAAAGCTAAACGTGCACTGGCCCAATGATCCGGCAATTCTACTTCTGGGGTTTTATGCAATACAAATGGAAACCTATGGGTCCACACAAGGACTTATATGTTCATAGCAGCCTTATTCATAATAGCCCCAAACTGGAAACAATTCAAACACACATCAGTAGGAGAATGAATAAAGGAATAGTGGTATATTCATACAATATGCTACTATCCAGGAGTTACTACAACATGAATGAATTGCCAAAATAACATGTTGAATGCAAGAAACCAGACACAAAGGATTATGTACTGTGTGATTCCATTTGTATGAGCTTCGGGAGGAGGCAAAATTAGTCCATGATGGAGGACACCAAAACAGTGGTTGCCTTTACTTTAAGAAGGTTGGGAATGCCTGATGATGGAGAGAGTCCTTGTCTTATTTGACAGGATCTGCAGCAGCCATCTTGTGACCTTGAGGGTCTGCCAGTAGAACTGCAAAGATATCAGTCCTAAAATTATTGAGCTGGTCAACCAATGCCAGCGTCTATATACTTTCTTACTTCTTATGTAAAAGAAGGCAAAGTCCTATTTGTTCAACCACGGTAGCTGAGAACATCTCGTTAAGAGATGACTGAAAGAAAAAAGAAAAAAAAGAGATGACTGAAAGAAACGCTGCTCTAATTTGTATGAGTGTAGAAAGTAGTTGTGTCAGTGGAGAAAGCTGCAAGAATTCCAGAAGCCTTCTGGCACTAGCTGTGGCATTACAGAATGACAGGCTTGGAAGGGACATTAACATTTATAGAAAATGGCACTAAAGCCCAGCGAGGTTATGTGTCTTGCCAAGGACACAAACAGCCAAGATTAGATCATATACATCCAATTCTCCATCTCCTTAATGAGAAAAAAGAGGTGACAAGGACTATGGTAACTCCCAGAGAAACTGAGAGGGTATTTTCTATACAGCGCTTCAAGAGCACAACATATGAGATGAGAAAGCTTAAGTAAAAGCTGCTGAGGAGACGATGCTTCACCAGTGATAATACAGTTCAACACGAGAGGCGTCTAGTAACTTCTCATTGTGCGTGTGTAGATGGTTTGTACTTCCAGTCTCTGTAGGACCAGATATTCTTCAGATCTCAAACACTCACACTTGATGTTTTTACTTTTACTGAATTATCTCTTTACGTGTTTTTTCTTGTTCTATTTCCGGGAGTGCTGACCCCAAATTTTGAATTGTGTTCTCATCAAGAAATTTATGGAAGTCTTTAGTCATTCCATGATTGCATTTAATTACGTATCCATTTGTCAATTTCCAAAACATTAAAATGTACACCAGAAGGCCCTTCTGGATTCTTCAGGTCGTTATTAAGTTCCATATAGCTCTGAGTAAAAGATCATTTTAATGTTCTCCTGTGTTATTTTAAATATATTTCACTCCTTCTCAAGAAGGGTAGGAACAGCAGTGCTTTCCCCCACAACTTCTGACATATGCCCAAGGAGCATTTGTAGGGGGTTTTAATTGCTTCTTGAGATATGTTTTTACAAATAAGGGAAGTTCCAGCTTTTAAAGAAGTGCCATTTCCATAGCGTTGACTTGTCATTGACATTTTTGGTTCACTCTTGACAGAGTCCTGGTGAATGAGAACCAAGTGGTTGTGTTGTTGATTGTTTTAACATTAGGATGTTTATTTTATCAATAATTAATATAAGCATTGTATTGCAGTCACAAAATTCAAAGGTAATAAATCAAAGATGAATGATAAAAACCAGTCTCCTTCCTACCCTTCTCTAGCTATCTTGTTCCCTTCCCTGGAAGTAATATTTACATATGGTTCAATGTAGAAAACGTATGAAATGATAAATGTTGAAAATCCCCTTCTCATCCATGTCTCCCATTTACCCTGTTTACTTCCATTCAAACAATAATCCCAATTTGCATACACTTCAATATGTATTGTTTTGATCTTACATACATTTTTAAATATATATTCTTCATCTTATTTTTAGACAAATATTGACAGATTATACACAATGTTTTAGACATCTTTTTCACTTAAGAAATCTTTGTCTTTATGTATCCATTCATAAAGAGCTTCAGCAATCTTCTGTATAGCTTCTTTGTATTCCGTTGCATGGATAAACCATAACTTATCCAACTAATCCTTTAGTGACAGGATTTAGCATAGGGTTTAGAATGTTCCCAATATTTATTATTGCAAAGAGTGTTGCAGTGAATAACTTTAGATGTACATTATTAGTGGAGTTATTTTTGTAGTATTCATTCTTGTAAGGATATATGCTTTGGCAATTTTACTAGATATTGTCAACTTGCTCTCTGTAAAACTATTCTGTGATAACAAAGGGTGTTACCAGAACCCTAGACACTAGGTCTTGACACTCTTCTCATCTCAAACAGAAGTAACCACTGTACTGAATTTTTATTTATTATCCCCTTTCTCTCTTTATGTTCTTACCCCCTCTTTCTATGTATAGATTCCTATGTAGCCTATTATTTTTTTAGTTGTATGTAAATTGAGCCATACAGTGTAAATTCTTCTATAATTTGTTTCTTCCTCAGAATTTATATTCTGAGATCTCCCAGGGTGATGCTGTATGACAGTAGTTCTTCCATTTTGTACTTGTGTGATGTGCGTCTGTAGGAACACACTGTAACTTGTTCATCCGTTCTACAGATAGACATTTTTTTACTGATTCATCTTTTTATTTATTTCAATGTTGCTATGAATATTCTTGACTCTGTCTCCTAATGCACATGTTTTCAAAAGTTCTGTGACTCCTGTAGTATACCTAGGAGGAGAATTTCTGCATTCTGTGCTATGGGTATTTTCAGCCCTCCTATGCAATTATTAACTTTTTCCAGACAAGTCTTCTAACTGCCTTACCATTAGGAGTGGGAGAGATTTGTTGTTGCGCCACATCATTGCTGATACCTGGTCAGGCTTTTCAATCAAGTGAATGTGAAATCATATCTTACTGTGGTTAAAATGTGCATGTTCTGGATACTAATAAAATCAATCATTTCTTCAGATGTTTATTTCAGGTTTTCACTTCAATGAATTATCTCTTCAATTATTCTGCCAGTTCTTTTTTTCCCCCTATTGACTCATAAAATGTTCCCTATACACTTTGGATCATGGTATTTGTCGGTTACATTTTTTTTAAATCCCTAAAAAAGATGCAGCACTCCCTAATTTCAAACCTTATTCTCTAATGTAGAGCACATTTTGATATGTAAATATTTTTAAAATGTAAATATTTAAGACTATTTAATTTTTTTTTAGATTTTATTTATTTATTTGACAGAGAGACAGAGACACTGAGAGAGGGAATACAAGCAGGAGGAGTGAGAGAGGGAGAAGCAGGGGGAGTGGGAGAGGGAGAAGCAGGCTTCCTGCTGAGCAGTGAGTCCGATGTGGGATTCGATTCCAGGACCCTGGGATCATGCCCCGAGCCAAAGGCGGATGCTTAACGACTGAGCCACCCAGATGCCCCAAGACTATTTAATTTTTTAAGTATTATTTTATCCTTACCTTATAAACTTCTATGCATCATGTGCACTATATATAATTCAGTTATTTAAATCGTCTAAACCCATTATTATTCGATCCATGAATTCTTTAGAAATATGTTTAGTATTTATAGAAAAGATGGGGCGTTTCTTATAGTTTTTTATTTAAATTAAATTGCATTGTGGTCAGGGAGTGTGTTCAGTGTGATATCAATATCATGAAATTTGATCCCATTAGCTTTATTGCTAAAATGTGGTCAGGTTTTATAACTAACCACATGTGCTTGAGCATAATGTATATTCTCCTAAATCAAAATCTTAGATTGTACTTTTCAACTATTCTATGTCTTTACTGTTTGATCCATCAATTACAATAGAGTCTTATTTGTCTGTTATAACTAATGCTTTCAGTTTTTATAATCAAGTATTTTGTTTATTCAAGATTCATTTTGTTGTAAAGTGTGAGGTAGGGAACCCAATTTTTTTTTTCCAGATCTTAGTTATAATAATAACTTTTACTGAGTAATTCATCTTTCTCACTACCAGTTAGGTTACCTTTATTACATATAAAAGTATTGTAATTTTGGTTTAATTGTGGATTTCTATCCTGTCCCATTGATCTGTATTTATGTAAGGATGGGACTTTTTGATTAGATAATGATCAGCCTTGAAAACTGGAATAATCTTTCATGTGATGATATACAGAAGGATTCAAGTCAAAAAAGTGAAACAGAGACTTCAGAAGAATGGATAAGAATCATGGTCTTTTTGCCTAATATAGAGTGAACAAGAATGAATGAAAATGCTAGTTTCAAAAGAGGGAAGTACACATTGTTAGCAATTATTTAAACCCAGGTAACAACAACAACAACAACAACAAACATTGTTAATTTTTTGGCTGTGTAAAAGGCGTCATATATTATGGAGATAAACATCACACTAAATTATACTTGCAGTACTTACTCATCTCTCCAGAGAAATGGGTGAATATAGTTAATGAGTGTTTTATGGTATTTTACTCTAGTCTAAACCAAGTAGAATAAGAAATTTACTTTTTGAACAAAAATGACAAGACCTGGTGGTTGAAACTTGCATGTGATGTTAAAGTTCATATATACCTTCCTTATATCTGCAACATTCCCTATAAATTCCCTGTAAATTAAGCCAATGTTCTATGTTTGTATTTATATAATCTATTCTCCAGGATATGGGGAGTTCATACAAATCAGTGCTCGCTTATAAAATTTTAGCAAGGCTTCTTCTACTTTAGCTTTCCCCTCTTTATGTACTCAAAAATTTAATCTTGACCACCCCAGAAAGGGTGGTCATTAAAAATATATATCTTGGAAAGTTGTTGTGATATTATATCAAAAACAAAATCTTATCTTACCACTCATCCAAGATTTTAGTACATGCATTTTTTAAAGCATAAGTCATTTCGTTTCATAACCTTTAGTTTAATTTCACTTAACTATACTTTAAAAACTAGAAGTGAGAAATAATATATACAGCAACATAAAAATAATTGTGAGTTTAATGGTGAAATCTGATATGCTGGGCTCTGCTTAACCTAATTCCCAAAGTCCAAGTAATAAGGAAACTGGGTTATGAAGAGGCCTATAAACAGACTTCTTTGGGACATTAGTATTTTGTTTCCTACCTTGGTCTAGAAAATACCTTATTTTCAATCTACTGTTTTATGAACCAATCATATGTTGTCTGAGTTTTGAGGGTATTTTTATTTAAATAAAACAATGTGAGAATTTAAATGACAAACCTATTGGATTCTTCTGAGCTATTGGTAATAGCAGATCCTTCAGGAGAGACAGTTTTATCAGTTTCAAAGTACACAGTCAGTCACTGCATAATGTTGTCCATTAAAAGCCAAGTCAGGTACACGTTGTGGTTGCTAGGCATTTGTTGGGGAAGCAATCCTTCCGGACCCATGGCATATGCCACCTGCCTTTCACACCAACCTCCCCACATTTCCCAGGTTCTTGTGTTTCTTTCTTTTTCATTTCCCTGTCATGACCAGGTCCCTCCATGTGTGACATTTTTAGGAACTAAGCACGGTATTAACTGATGCCGAAGATTCACATTAAACAGTAGAGCAAAGCCATAAAACCATTTTTAGAATTTGAGAGTATGGAGGAGAATATATTAAGATTAAGAGACAGTTCATATTTGGTGTGCCTGGCTCGCTCAGTCGGTAGAGCATGTGACTCTTGATCTCAGGATTAGAAGTTTGAGCCCCACGTTGGGGGATAGTTTGCTAAAAAAAAAAAAAAAGAAAATGAAAATGAAAACTTTCAAAAAGAGAGACAATCTGTATTACACTTCCATTTTCATGAAATTGGAGGGGGGGAAACTTTAGAGGAAGAAGAAAAAGTGGGAGGGAGAGGGAGGAAGATAAGGACTCACAGAGGAAAGGAAGGAGGGACTGATGAAAGGAGGAATTGCACTATTTTATGGTCTTGGGAAATGTTACATGTGATTGTGAACTGTCGTGCGCTATTCCTTAGGTAACAAACTTTTTCAGCTCATTGGCTACCCATACCATTCCTTCAGCAGGGATAAACCCCATCCTTCTAGTGGATTAGAACTTTGGCCCTCATACCCTGGAGGAAGCAGTCCTGTGGGAGGGGCTTGTGGACTCCTTAAAAACAAAGCCTGTTGGGGTTGCCAGCTGAAGATCTGTCCTACATCTTAAACATTGTAGGACTAAAGTAAAACAGAAGGCAGTGTTTTCAACCATGGCAATTTAGTACTCCAGAGGCAAGAAGCCAAAAGTGCCAATCCCCTTAACAATTAGACCCAGAACTGGGAGCACATCACCTTGACCCCATTCTATAGTTCAACAGAGTCACGAGCCATTGCAGACTGAAGATAGTAGGAGGTGGAAGAATAGACAGCTTCTCTCCATGGGGGACTGTCACGTGCATACAAGGAAGGACTTGAAGGTGGGCATCTTTAAGCACAAGCTACCAGAGCAAGAGACATTTGGTTTCTGAAACTACCATAAGGTGGGGAGGGGTCAGCAATGAAAAACAGACACCTTCCCTACAAATACGATGTGATAAAAATGCCTACCATATGGCCATATCCATATGCCCATGAACTTGGAGTGTATGAAGTTCAAAACTTGTCTTCTTTAAGTTTAGGGACATTTCTTAAGAAAAACACTCAGGATTGGGAATGACCTCCACAGATAATCAGACTTCGGCATTCTTATTTCTCAGGAAGTTTACATGGTCTGCATTCTGAAATATCCTTTGTCTTAGCATCCTGCACACACCTAGTTCTCCTCTCTCAAAGTAAGGCCCTTTTGTTAGTAAATGACTTCCATAGCTGGTCAAAATTTACGCTTCTACTCATGCCCTTCATATTGATTCTGTTCTTAAGCCTGTGTTATACCTTCATTACGTCAAAAAAAAATCTTTAAAAGTTAATGGATCTATTAGAAAGGAAAATGAGAGAGTCTTACACAGGAATTTATAATTAGCCTTTCTTCCAAATGTTTAGCAACATAACAGCATGAGGACTTTTGACTAAAGGGTTTTGCAGATTCACCTGGGAATGCAGAGTGAATAATTAATTATGTGTGGAATTGAATTGTATTCCCCAAAAAACTGTATCAAGACATATCCATACCTGTGACATGCAAACAATCTGGATAAGGAATGAACATTTCTGACAGCTGCTATAGAAAGTCAAAGCTCCTAAGTAGCTTTTTGCTAGTTAGAATGCTCTTAAAAAAGGACCTTCCTAAAATCCTCCAGTAGAATTTTCTGTCATGGAAATCAATCAATCGTGAATCTAGCTGAAATTTTCAAATACTTACTAATAATATCATTTTTCTGTGTCTTTTAAATGGACAGTAACTAATGTTTACTTAGAAACTTCTTTTTTTTAAGATTTTATTTATTTATTTGACAGAGAGTGAGAAAGGGAACACAAGCAGGAGGAGTGGGAGAGGGAGAAATAGGCTTTCCACTGAGCAGGGAGCCCAATGAGGGGCTCTATCCCAGGACCCTGGGATCATGACCTGGCCCAAGGCAGAAGCTTAAAGACCGAGCCACCCAGGTGCAGCTACATTAGAAACTTCTTGAAAAGAAAAGATACAAACTACTTTCTGGTCAAGAGACGTGTCTCAAGGAGACTATGTTTCCATGATGGTAGAGTGCTCAGTAGAGCAACTAAGAAGTGAATGAAATAGAACTCCCTCTAAAGGCTCCTGAATCAGCATTAAATTAATCAGAATTGTTGACTAGTGTACCTCTTCGCTGTATAACAAAATTCTTACTCTGTTTCTAAATATATTAGTAAATGACTGGGACTGTTACTTGCACTGGAGGCTTGATATTTCTGGGAATCAGTCTGAATTGTGATTGATGAGCAAATAGTCTAGATAATTAAAATGTGTATATATGTACTATGAAATAAAGAGATATTTGCAAATATTTGCAAATATCAACACAGAAAGATTCAGTCCACTTATTAGAAGCATGCTAGTCTGCCACAAATAAACCAACACTAACCATTAGTTTACCTCATATTTCTCTGACCTTTCACATGCTTCCTCTGCCATTCTACGTCAAGGATATCAAACAATCAATTTCTTGATATCAAAGTACAATGCCTAATTCTGTGACTAGAAGATGAGACTAAATTAAGCCATCTTACACTTCTCATATTCGCATCATAGCCTTAATTCCCATTTTTAATTTACCATGGCTGTAGCAGAAATGCCCTTTAGGATTAATAAAGAACAGTGTTTTCATCCACTTATATAGCAAACAGAGCCATTTGTGAGAGGGCTAACGCCTGATGTCATGAAGGCTCTACAGTAAAGAAATTCTTTAGGGAAGTAATTTGAGACCATTTGTCTTTGATTTTGGATGCATTTTAAATGAACTTGTGTAATATGTTTCCCCAGCCTGTAACGTACTCATACATATTCACTTACCGAAATCATTCATCAAATCAGCCACCCAGTTGACATCTATTGACTATTCTAGGTGCAATGCTGATACTAGGAAAATAGAATTAAAGATGATTAATAAGTTATGATCTCTCCCTTAGAGGACAGGGAAGGACTCACCTGTCTTGTTTGCTGTTAGAAAGTTAAAACCCTGGCGCCTAAGATTATGCTTGGCACAGAGTAGATACACTTGTTCTTCCATTCATCCTTCCTTCCCACCTTTCTTTCATTCTTCTGTTTGTCTTTCTTTCTTTTTCTATTATTTAAATGAGTGACATTTTAAAAACTCAAACTCTGATGGAAATAAATAGAAGTAAGAAGGTAAAGAGCTTAGCAGACTGGGATCTGACCAACTGGTCTACCATATCATAGCAGTGCTCATGGGACTGGAGGTTATGTCGTCTTCTTCCCTCACCGAACCTCCAGCCTCCAATGACATGGCAAGAGAAGTCATCATTAATAATTGACATTAAAATAGGACAACATAGCCACTGAAGCTCATAGGGATGTCATCAACTTGTCACGAAAATGTTAAGTGGTGCTCTTTATACTCCACTCAAGAAAATAAGGTTCACAGCTCTTTTTTTTTTTTTCCATTTCTCTGAAAAATTCATTTGTACAGAAATCCTCATTTAGCTTTGGTGCCGGATGAATGAGCTATTACTCAATATTCTCTTGCTTAGTCAAGAACCATCTCATCTAGAAAGCAGGGTGGACCCTCCCATTTCTCTAGGTTTCTGAATGTCATAAAGCTTCTCTCAAAATGTGGTCTCTCACTAATAGCACACAACACAGTTTGCACTGACCCACAGGTGGATGAAACCTAACCCAGTGGTAAATCACAATATGGAAAAAGTCTCGCATATTTCAGAAGACAGAAAAGAAAATAACTTGTCAGCCAGCAATCAGAAGCACGTTATATCTCAGAATGCGTGCCCCTTGTACCTGTCACGCTGAACGGTCCTTTCACACAAGCTTCTCTAATTCATTTGGAGCCCCCAGACAGCTCCCTCCCTCCCGTCTTTCAAATTACTCCACAAATCTTAGTTTTCCTTTGAAAGGTTTCCAAGCCACCAGAGCATACCTCATCATAGACCCCCATTGATGGAATGTAGGATGGTGGTTGTGTCAGATATAACTAATGATTAGAATGAGTCCCAGCTTCCCCATGTTGTTGACAGACAGTGAATAAAGACAACATTGTTACACCTACAATTGATCTATTGAAGTTAGGACTTGTTTTTGACTCATGAAAATACGACCTCTTTCAGGCCTGTTTTAAGCCAATGATTTAGAGCCCTGATTCGCTATATTTATTTTTTTAAAGAATTCTTTCACGGCTCACGCAGTGAGGCGTATTATTATTATTATTCCAACCGCCTGGCCCTGCACAGTGCATTATTATTATTATTCCAACCGCCTGGCCCTGTGCTGTGTGCGTGTGTCGTATGCACAGACACATGGAGAGAAAAGGCATACAGATCTCGTATTAAAGTCGAGAAGGGAAAGCCATCAAAATTGTTTTCTACTGTCTCTTCTGTTGTAGGTAGTGGGGATTTTACTTCTGTTAAGCTTATCAGGATTAAGCATAGGTTGCACGGGAGGTTATAGGAATAGAAATTAGGAATTAAGTCTTTAGAGAAAACCCCATCTGGGTTGGTATTTGGGCCCCACCATTTAGTAGCGTGGTGACTGCCAGCAAACCACTTGCCCTGCCTTCAAACACTGAAGAAGGTTCTGAATGCCATTCTAAGACATCTAGGCTTTCTTCCACTAGCAGAAAAGAGCCTTGGAAGGTCATGGAACAGGGAGGGAAACATGGTAGGGGAAAAGCTTGAGGATAACTTCCAAAGGGGTTGTATCAATGGCAAGGTATCACTAAGCTCCACTCTCCTTCTGGACACACTGAAGTACTCTGTGGCTGATAGTCAAGTTTCCTACTCTTATAAACAGTGCTGTAAATGATGGATGATTGAATGATTGGTGGGCAAAGCCAGGTAAGGAAAGAAAGATGATGAAAGGGGTACATGTTGACTAACTGATGAGAGTTCAGGAATGCTGCAAAATCTGCCTATCTTTTGCATAACTTATATTCCCTTTTTGAACATTAGCCAAGTAAAATACATAATTTGCCCCATGCCTCAGGTGACAGTTTAATAATCAAATACTGAATCAATACTAACCTTGGAACAATGTGCCAAACCCGGAAGCCCCAAGAAATTCTGAGATGTAACTTTCCTTTCAAAACTTCCCTCCCTTTTGCATTTGCATAAGATTTTGAAATAGCAGCACAGTTTAGATCCGATAAAGAGGAATGAGGTGACTTCAGCTAGCTGCAGAACACAGATGCCACTTCGTTACCCAGCTGTGAGTAATTTTCCTCCCAATCGGAGGTAGAATTTTGAATAGACTGAAAGCACGGTCTGTCGTTTGTGCCCAGGATGCTCTGCCAATGGAGGCGCTCATTTATGTAACTCATGTAGTGGCCTCAGACAGATATCCTTCCTCTGCTCACTGCAGGGCTCTGCCCTTTCTGAATGGCCAGGTAAACTATCCAGAAGTGAATTATCCCCAGGCTCCTGCGTTTCCATGGCCTGTCCTCTCATAGACATGAACCTGGCCATGGGACATTCTGCCTTAGGTGCTCCTGTAGTCTTTGGCAGGACATCTTGAACCCCGACACACAAAACATGAAAGCAGGGGTGAGTGGGAAGATTGGCAGTGGGCTGGTGAAACCGGCAGCCACTTTTGATCATTTTAAGCAAGATGAGTGTTCCCCCGCCCCATTTTCCACATTAACGGCTCACACTTGTCAAAAGTCCTTCTGGGTCTTAGGTCGCTTTGCCTAAGATTCCTCGTGGCTGTGAATATGGTCTGTGACCTTTCTTTCATTTTCATAATCCTCAGCAGAGAGCTAATTTTAATATCATGTGCTGGAAGCCCCTGACTAGAAATTGTTGAGAGCAGGGAGAAAGAACAGCTACTGCATGGGAAGCATTATCTAGGCGCTGGGAGTAAGGGTAGTAAACAAAACAGACCAAGTCTCTGCACTGATGTGTGTGACAGATACCCAGTCCCTTGTTAGTCAAAATGTGTCAGCAGTGTCTAGGAGTTAGATCGAAAGGCAGTGTCTCAGGGCCCATCTCAGACCTACTGAATCAGAATATCCTTTTAAAATATCCTCTAGGGTTTCCTATGCATATTGAAGTTGAGAAGACATAGAAAAGAGAATTTAAAGAAGGGACATAGGAAGTGTTCAGAGACAATATCGAGAAATGAGGTAAGAGAGACGTGATGAGGCAGAGTCCCCAGTGCTCTGTGGACCATCTGAAAGATATGGGCTTTTGTTCTGAGTGGCAAGGAAGACTGGAGATGACTCTGAGCGAGGGTATGGTATAATAGGACTCAAATACAAATTACATGTAGCACAACTTTACATGTTAGGCAGACGGAGGACAGATCAGTAATGGCCCAGCAATGGGAGATGGGCTACAAAGAGGCTCAGGGAACTTCTGAGGGTTATAGAAATATTCTATATCTTCTCTGTGGGGAATACATCAATGTATCTATTTGCCAAAACCCATCTAATGGTACACTTAGACTGAGTGCATTCTATTACATGCAAATTATCTCAAAAAGTTATAAAGAAAAAAAATGTTCAGCACAACAAAACAGGATATAACTTAAATTATGTGAAATAAAAAAAGCAACTGGGAGAAAAGCTGTTACAAGGTGCAACCATTGAAACCAAACTTTTCTACAAACTGGGGGAGAAATGGAGACGCATGTGCCATGTACAAGATTGTACACTGTGAAAGATTATTTCAGGACCTCAAAAACGCTTGGGAATTGGCAAAATAAAAGAGTGGAGAGTCTAAAACAATTAACAAAACTAAAAGAAAACCTACTAAATGGGAGAAGATATTTGCAAATGACATATCCGATAAAGGATTAGTGTCCAAAATACATAAAGAACTTATACAACTCAACACCAAAAACTGAATAATCCAATTAAAAATGGGCAGAAGTCATGAACAAATATTTCTTCAAAGAAGACACGCAGATGACCAACAGACATGTAAAAAGATTCTCCCATCACTCATCATCAGGGAAATGCAAACCAAAACTACAATGAGATATCACCTCTCACTTGTCAGAATGGCTAAAATCAAAAGCTCAAGAAACAACAAATGTTGGTGACAATGTGGAGGAAAGAAACCTTTGGGCACTATTGATGGGAATGCAAAGTGGTGCAGCCACTGTGCAAAACAGTTTGGAGATGCCTGAAAAAATTAAAAATAGAATTACCATATGATTCAGGACATCTACTACTGTATATTTACCCAAAGAATACGAAGATACAAATTCAAAAAGATAGATGCACCCCTATGTTTATCACAGTATTATCTACAATAGCCAAAATATAGAACCAGCCCAATCATCCATTGATAGAGAGATGAATGGATAAAGAACATGTGATATATATATATATATATATATATATATATATATGGATTGGAATATGGAATGGAATATATATATATAATGGAATATTACCCAGCCATAAAAAAATAATGAAATCTTGCCATTTGCAGCAACATAGATGTATCTAGATGGTAGAATGCTAAGTGAAATAAGTCAGTCAGAGAGATACATATACCATGATTTCACTCATATGTAGAATTTAAGAAACAAATGAACAAAGCAAAAAGAGACAAACCAGAAAACAGACCCTTAACTACAAAGAACACACTGAAGTTTACCAGAAGAGAGACGGGTGGGGGGATGGGTGAATCAGGTGAAGAGGATTAAGAGTGCATTTATCATGATGAGCACTGAGTAATGTAGAGAATTGTTGCATCATTATATTGCACACCTGAAATTAATATAATGCTGTATGTTCACTGTACTCCAATTAATTTTTTTTTAAAAAAAGAAAGAGAGTGGAGAATCCAAAGTGATACTGGAATGGGGGAACATATTATCAGCATCTGAAAGATTCTATTGTTGCTTCCATTTCTATTACTTCCCAGCTTTGTGACCTTGGGCAAGTCACTTCTTCTTGGAAAGGCAGTTTTCTTCTCTTCCAGGTACTCATCAGAGCACCTTTCCCCACTCTGCTGTTTAAGGGTCAGGGCAATGTCAGAGCTAGGAAAATGCTTTCAAAATTAGAAGGCGCTGTAAAAATGTTAAGTGGTTGCTAAAATTTCTTTCTCTGTGTGTGTTCATATCAATGAGACCAAGAAGCTGGAAAGGACTCCAGGTATCAGGCATTACTGAGACTGATACAATTTCAGGACATGGTCAACTTTTGCTGATGTCCATGCCAAATTCTGTTTATTATGTGTGCTGACGTGTTCCCAAAACACACACTCTGATATATCTTAGGTAGAGGCTTTTCGATAAAAGACAAAATGGTGAAAGACAAAAATGTGTTTTGCAAAGAGACAGCATATGTAACAAAACTGAAAGTCTCAAAACAGATTTGATAGAGTTTTTCACATTCATGCATCCAATAACATCTTGAGCATCCGGCACTGAGGAAGGCTTGGAAAGATATACAAAGATGAATAAAACAGTTTTTACTGTCAAAGAGGTAATAATCTAGAAGGATGGATACCGTAGGTCTAAAGATAACTTGAATGCAAAACCATATGTGGAAAATATTCTAAGAAAAATTAAATACAGTGAAATTGGGAAAAGGGATAAACACTTGTGTCTTAGAGACTTCATGAGAAAGGTGGTGTTTGAAGGGAACAGTAAGGAATGAGGGGGATCCACTGAGAACAGGAGAGGCATTCCAGGTGGAGGAATAGATTGAGCCAAGTCATGGAATCAGGAAAATACAAGGCATTTCTGAAATGATGTGACAGCCAGTTTGGCAGGGGGAGAACTAATGTTTGGGGCACTAATTTGGAAGATCAGACTGAAAAAGGTGAAGTGAGGACAAAACCATGGAAGGCTTTATGTGCCAGTCTTTCTTGGCTAGAAATGAAAAACCACTGGAGGTTTCTGAGCAGAACTGTGGTATGACTCAAAGTATGTCAATGGAAAATGAATTCTGGCAGCTGTACGTACCCATGTTGGGAGAGACCAATATTAGGGAGGCCAATTAGAAAACAAATGTAATGGTCAAGGGGAGAGAACATGAGAATTTGAATGGATATAATAGGTATAATGGAGGAAAGAGAAGTACAAATAGAAGTAACAGTATTAAAAAAAATTTTTTTTTGGACTTTAAAACCTATTGGATGTAGGAGGTAAGAAAGAAGGAAGTATCAAAGAACACTCTCAGGTTCCAGCCCAAATGAAAAACCTTGCAAGACTGCATTGGGTGAAAGATGGTAGACTTATTTTTAAGACATAAGGAGTTAGTGGTAGTGGGAGAGCTAAATATTATTGAGTACCTTTTCTACACTGTACATTCACATGTATTATCCTATTTACCTTCAAAATGTGAGAAGAGTAAGGATCATACTAGTTTTTTTTTAAAAGATTTTATTTATTTATTAGAGAGAGAGACTGAGAATGAGAGGGGAGAAGTTCAGAGGGAGAAGCAGACTTCCCGCAGAGCCGGGAGTCCGATATGGGACTTGATACCGGGACTCCGGGATCATGACCCGAGCCGAAGGCAGTTGCTCAACCAACTGAGCCACCCAGGCTCCCCCATACTAGTTTTATAGATAGAGAAATTAAAGCTCAAGAAGTAAATTAGCCTGACTAAGTGGCAAAATTATCATTCAAGAAGAAATTAAATATTGCATTCTTGGTATATCACCATTGCAAAATATCTAGCAGACAGATGGACATGGAATGCACATAGTGGTTTTACCTAAAGTTATTGAGAAAATGTATTTCTTCTCTTCCCTGACATATTGAAGAACACTATAAAATCTATTCAGTATGTCTGCATATTCTACAGACTCTAGAAGCAAGGTGATCTCCTGGTCCAATGATCATTTCTAATGGATACCAATAAATCATTCCAGTGAATGTTTCAATAGCTTTTTGCTTACATATGATACATTCACAAATTAGTTCTTAAACTGTGTTTTGGGAATACATGATGATCCAGAAATTTTCTTATATTGCCAAAAAATACCACGCTGATTCTGCATGGAAGCTCATATCACACACTTAAGATCTAGAGGAAAGGCAATATAATGTAACCTATGTTTCAAAACTGAATCACTTCCTGAACAGACCTTGCTGCAAAAATAAGTATATTCAGAGCATTGCTGACAAATCTCAGATCTGTGGCTGAAATCATCGGTGGATGATATTATAATAAACACCATTACCATTGTTGTGTCCTGGCTGTTCCTTATTCAAGTTATGTGTTTGTAGGAAATGACTGGTATCATAAACCTCCCTGACAAAAATCATTTCTATTTTCCAAATAAGAGGTTTTTTTATGGCATAGCAAATGAGTTCTTTTGAATTCAGCTGTGTTTTTCTGAATAGAATCTTCTGGCAACAGCTTTCCCTTATCCCTACTCTGCTGTTTCCAGATAGTATATTTTGCTATATGTATCTGTAGATGTATAATTGCACCTTCTACTTGGAAACCAAGGTTTGGCATTAATTAACAGTTACTGGTGAAATGGCCCACTGATTAAAAACAAGCACATACATTTCTAGAATAATAACTTTAATTCTTCTCTAAAGAATCTGAAATGGCAGGCTGTCATTTCACAGAACTTTCTCATTTCCCCAAACTTAAAATAAAGCCAGCTCATTGTTTCTTCGGGCTACCAAGCATCAAGCAGTTTGTTTTCTGTGCTCATTCTGTCTGCTCATGGTTCACTCCTGTGTGCACTGAACCCTTATGGCTGACTCTAGGACCTTTTTTTTTTTTTTAAATAAGCAATTATGGTAACTTCAAACTGAATGTTATCAAAGGAAAGCTCTAATTCCATCACAGATTTGGACCATGAAGTTATTCTTCATGAAACTTAAGGTTAAGTTTCGGGAAATTAGTCCCGCATGGGAACACATGTCAAATCCATTATAAAAACATCACCTCCTTGGTTTAAATGGTGTCACCTCCATGCATCCCTACAGTTTTGTAATCTGGGAATTTAGGAGTCATCCCTTATACTTTCTTCTTCTTCCAACCCATCTCTATCCCATTCTCTGTTCTTCAGTGGTACTTTTGAAATCCATCCTAGATATCCTGGATATACCTTCACAACTGTCCCCACTTGGTCAGTCCGCCTCCATGTTTTGAAGTAGCTTCCTAACTGGTCTCCGCAACCTCTCACTTGTGCTCCGCTCAATATTTTCTGCACACGTTAGTGAAAGTGTTATTTTCAGATTAACTAGTATATCAAGTGAGCCACAGGTTTAAAACCCTTCAATGGTTTTTCTTGATCTGAATATCAAGACCAAAGTCCTTATCATGACCTTGAAGGCCCTGCATGTTCTAGGCCCACTTACTTCTCTGGGTCATTTGTTATCATTCTTCTCTTCTCTGGGAGGAAAACATCCATTCTATCAAGACTGTGTCCTCTCTCAAATCTCTTCTCTTGATTCTTCTCCACCTTTATATTTCAAGTCAAGTGCTACTTCCTCAGAGGGGTCTTTCTAACCATCCCACACACCTCCCTCCAGGACCAATCTTTATCTGTCTATCTGCCTATATTTATATGTACGTATTTAACAGGGCTGAATCTTTGTACTTCAGGACACTTATTTCCATTTATAAATTTTTATTTATTTGTGTCTACAGTCTTTACCACTAGACTATCAACTCCATGAGAACATCGTATTATATCTGGTATTGCTTAACTTAATATGCCAAATACCTAATGCAATGCCAGGCACAGGTCGATTCTCAATAAATACTAATACCATAAATTGAAGTGTTCTGCTGAGCTCCAAATGTTGATCAAAAAGCAGTAAACACTGGAAAAATATTAGATTCCAAGAAAATGAGATATTTTAATATTTCTTATCAAATGATTTTCACTGAAGCAGAGAGGAAAGGGAAGACATAATTCTTGAAGACCAAAAGAAATTAAAAAGGGAATAAAGCGGCCAATGAATCACATAAAATGAACTCCTTCTCTCAGCAATGGTTATCTTATACTGGAAACAGATAAAGTGGAATCAAAAAAGACTGTCTAGACCTATGATTCCAGTACTTGCTTTTAAGTATTTTCATTTTTTTAGGTAATTTAATAGCCAAGGACCAGTTTAGGGCCCATTGGAAAGTCCAGATGGCCAAGGGACTGTATATCATTTGATTTTCATTACTGAAAAAAGTCCTAGCTCAGGCAGTTCCCCAAACCTCCCTTCATTCTGTGGGCTATCACAATGCCTTGGGTATGTTTTTAGAATCAAACTTTAGCCCAGTACTTTGTTTTTAAGTTTTTCCCATGGTTTCTTGTGCACCTTACAATTTATTACATATAATGAATTAAAAGAACAACTCTCTGCAATTAAGAGGTTAGAGAGTCCTTATTGATGGTTCATTCACTCTATCTATCTATCTATCTATCATCTATCTATCTAGTTTGTATAGATTCTATAACAAGGAATGACAAGTAGAACAAATAGCAGAAATTAAGACATTATATCAAGTAGGGTCTGAGACTAATTTTCTTCTGTTCCCATGGTCCTTTGCACTGACTAACAGGAAAAATTGAATTGAGTATAACATCATAAAATATTAGTGACTATATTTCACCAAAAAGCACTTATAAATTCATCTCTTGCTGAATTGTGGGTCTTCAATTTGGTATAACTGAAGGGTAGGAATTTTATCTTAAGGTTGGCTATAACCAAAAATATGGAGCCAAAAATCTTTCTATTGAAAGATAAGTTTCCATTGGAAGATCAAATTAGTACAGGCTGGTTTGAAGAAAGAAATATCCTTAGACTTTTATACTAACTTATCAGAAGTGGTTTTTGTGTTTATGGATCTTATTCTCCTTCTTGGCTTTAGGTAAATATATATACTCAGCTCTCCTTTTTAATGCTTATTATGCACACCCACTGTTTTTTAGCTCTAACTGGACCCCCTTAACATTAAGAATTTTCAATGTCTGTTTCGGTGCTGGGGGGAGAGTACTTCCAGAAGCAGCCCTCAAACAATGATCTATGGGAGTTTGGTGGATAATACCCAGCTCCTTATCCCCAAGCTGGCTAACTATCCCATTCCCAGAGGGCATCTGAATGATGAAACCCCACAGTGGTGAGTGCTCTGTCATCCAACCTTCACTGACTCTCCTTTTCTCACTTCTTTTCCAAGTATTTTCTAAAATCATCTCCCATGTAAACTACTTATGCTAACACCCTTGTCTCAGGCTTTAGATTTTTCTATAAAAGAAAATGACTTCGAATTTCTCTAAAAGAGTCTGCTTCTGGAGGGGGAATCTCAAACTAAGAGAGAGAGCCTTGGTATTCATGAAAAGCTATAATTAAAATGAGATTTGAGACTTAATGTCAGGCTTATATGACTGTTATTTCTAACCATTAAAATACTGAAATACTTTTATACCAATTAGTAAAGAGCTGCTTCCCCCAAAGTCTGTAGAAGGTATGATCACTGCCCCTGGTCACCAGTTTTTTCCCATGATTGAGCAACTAAGGGTTAATACTGGCCATAATGAGGAGCTTCCAAGACATTCATCAGGTAATATAAACACCAACTATCCCAAATGATCAGTGTACCTACCACATGGGTTATCAAATATTTTAATATTCCTTGTGGTTAATTTGGCACCTGCTAAGCCCAGACTTAAAGTAGTGCTTTTCCTTTGATTACTGTGTTAAAAAGATCTTGAAATACTTCTCGAAGACCCCCTAACTCAGTCTTATCATTTCTCTACATAGACATCCTTTGGCTCTTGTTTGTCTAACTAATACATTCCAGATTTTTAGGGAATAGTTGAAAGAGACAAGAGAATGAAGAAGATAGAAAACAATCAATACCCGGATGATCTTCTGGGAAATTTGTCAGCATTCCAACTTGAGCTGGCCCTATAAACAGAGCATTTCCTGCCTGGTAGTCCCACTGTACTTACAATGGGACGCCAAGCAGCGTACAATGGATTGGACTTCCCTGAGATTATACTTACGTTCCTGCCTCTGTTTTTTTTTTTTTTTTTTCACTTTCAAAAGTTCATGAGGAAAGAAATGTAGCACCAAGGATCGCACACACACACACACACACACACAATTTCACAGTGGACATTTGCAGTTTAGCCAGATAGGTGTGGTGGATTCCGTTCCAGAACCAGATGCCAGAACTCGTACCCACATTGCCACCCTCAGGCAGCAGACATTTAACATCTGGTCCTACACTCCCAGCTCCCCCTTCCAAGTTGTGAGTTTTATAACTGGAAAAGCATTTTCACGCTCATTTCATGGTGATTACGTGTTAATCACCTCAGGGAGTTATTAAGAATTCAGGATAAACTTGGGTTGTTGAGCTGAAGCATGTGTCCACAGGACAGCTATTCCTTAGATTTGATGACCCCTGAAAACAGTTTGATCTTCATCCATTGCTTCATTCTAGAATAGGGCTGAAGCTTCAGAAGCTGAGTTTTGCTGCAAATGCCTACAGATAAATCAGATATCAGAATCAGGGTGATTTTATAACCTGCATGCGTTTTATAGTTTCTTGTGACACAGTAATCACAGAATTCAAAAGGCAAACTCTTATAAGTGTGAAAAAGGCAATTTCAGGGTTCTTTTCAGGTTTCTGCTGTTGCAAGGCAGGATGTGGATAGAGTTTCTTACTATTTAAATTTGCTATTGAAGTTTTAGTGGAATGCCAAAATTTTCAGTTAGTGAGTGTTGGTAAATGATGTCAACACATTTCCAAGTTCAAGGTGAAATAATTTCTTGAAATAAAGCAAGAATTTGGTGCCCAGAAATCTTGTTTGAAGATCTACAAACTTCTCAGCCTTTGAAGGCTCTTTATTTTTAAAAAATAGATTCTTATTTATGTAAACAACATACAACTTTTCTTCTATGTGGTCTTTCTGATATTTGTACACATATATAGTAAAGTTATTTTTAAATATTTCATTTGTCATCTGTAACTGCTGGTAGCACCTCGGGTGTGATAAGGTTTTAAAAATCAAAAAGTCAAGTAAAGCAAAACTCAAGCAAATTCAGAAAAAAATTGGAGCTTTAATAAAATAATTTATTAACCCATCAAAATCTGTTCTACAACTGTTACTCACTAAAATGGTTAAAATAATTAAAAAAAAAACTAACAAGACCAAGTGTTAATAAGAATGTAAGATAAGTAACTCTTATGCAATGGTGATACAAAATAATACAACTAGTTGAAAAACTTTTTGGCAGTCTCTTATAAAATTTAATATATACCTATCTACCCTTTGACCCAGAAACTCCATTCCTAGTATTTACACAAAAGAGATTAAACATATACACATAATGACCTGTAAAAGATTGTTCATAATACCTTTATTTGTTATAACCCCAAACTGTCAACAACCAAATGTCCATCAACTGGTGAATGAATAAACAATGTTTTGGTATATAATATAATGGAATACCACTCAGCTCTTTAACAAAGGAGTTAAAGAGATACAAAAGAGAACACACCCCATGAATCCATTTACATTAAGCTCGAAGACAGGTAACATACTTTATAATAATAGAAACCAAAATAGAATGGTTGACTCTGGAATGCAGGGGGATTCATTGGAAAAGAACGTGAGAATCTTCTAGAGAAATGGAATGTTTTATATCTTACTCTGGGTGATGATTACATATCATACACAATTGCCAAATTACATTGATCTGTTTGCTAAAGATTTACATTATCTGTACATAAATTATACTTCAATAAGCTCTATAACATTAACAAAAGCTATTGCCCAGCTTCTGAGTTCCTGTTTGACAATATTGATATTATCTGTTGTTTTTCTACATTAGCTTGGAAGCTAAATTCAAATTCAGCATATGGCAGGATGTAATTTAAGTGAAATTACTGGGACATGTACTGTTCCATTTAAGGAAACTCTCCAGAAAATCCAAACTTCCCCCTGCAAGTACCAAGCCTTAAAAAAAATTAATCGGTTTTGTGGCAATCTCTGGTGATTTTTTTCCTTTGGTAGGGTCTCATATTGGTCATCTGCTCAGGTGGCATTGACAAAAAAATTTTCTGAGATATTTAATATTCTTTCAGAATAGCCAGATGAGTTTTTTCTATTCACTAAGATATTTCATACATTAGAAAGATTTTCCCTGTGTGGAATGTACCACAATTCCCTTGTGCCTTTCTCTAGTCCTGTTACTTAATATCAACTAATAGGTACAATTTGGAGGAATTTGAGAAAAGCCAAATGATTAAACTCAGGGAGAAGAAATGAATGTGCGCATAGGGTCATGTTGATGAAAGCTGAGGGACACCCAAGTGATCAGACCTACTAGCTCTGAAAGAATTTTCTAATCTCAACATTAACCTTGATGTTTTTATTATTACTAGATAAGTCTTTGATCATGCAAAGATGGGCTGCCCAGCATATCAACAGACATTCATGGCCACTTACTAAATTTCTCTTCATTTAAAAATCATTCCTGTGACTCACTATCTCTTTCATATAATTTTAGTTAGGTCTAGAAATGATTTTTAAAATTCTTTCTGAAAATAATATGCTTATTTTGATGGAACAGAGAAAATTGGCTCCATCTTTATTGGTAAGAATTGTCTAAGTTGTCAGTGATGGATTATTTGGGGCAGACATGGAAATTATAGTCTATTCCCCTCCAACTGTAGCAATTTTCTGATGCTTTTGATGAAGCCCTGACAAGCAAATAGCTCCTGCAACATTTATGATAAGAGCATATGCCATATTATACCCTGACATACACATTGGGCCCTACCCTAGCATTAAAACAAAATATTTCCACTTGCTTTTTATTTGTCACATTTAGAAGAAACACTTAAGAATTGAGAGAAAGCCAGGGATTTACAGAAAATGAAAATGTGTGGCCTTTCCAGAGAAGGCTTAAACCAACCAGGAGGAAGAAAGTATGCCTTCAGAGGTGCTTAAATCATAAAAGCTACCTCTAGAAGATCAAGCCAAGAGCCCCTGTTGAGTGAGGTGCAGCATTGCAGGTGGTGGTAGATGGTCTTAGTCTTTGAGTTGGTCTTTTCCTCATGCTTCTGGATTATATAAATGTGAGAGGGAGGGGAAGAGGAGAAAGAATGTGTGACCAGACTGTTTCAGAATTGTCACTTCAAAGCTCATAGCACTGGCTGGGCATTATGATCCTTTGCCTGCCCTGCTTTTTGAATTCCATTCAATCCTATTAAGGCTATACAGTTAAGGGTGTGAGGTTTGGCGGTGAGCTCAGCAAAAATGGCAGTTGGGAGCTGCAAGGGTCCATCCCTCCAGAAAAACACCAATGAAACAAGAAAAACTGTTATAATCGACCCTATCAGAACTTTGGAATATAGCTAAAGGCTTAAAACAACCAAGAAAATGCTGCATTGGGAAAAAAGTCACTTAAACACTGTGAAAAAGCTTTATGGCATTTTAACATAGCGTTGCCACACACTTTGCTCAGGATGGCAGCAGTGATGAAGATGGCAGCCCATGTTCCCAATATGGGTACCTGGTTCTATAAGAAACAGAGTGAATCTTGTTATCAAGGAGTTGTGTTTGTCTGTTTTGATGTGTCTCAGGGTTCCCTGGAGGAACAACACAAGGTGCTTGTCTTTCTTTTGTCTTACTCAGAGGTTCCATCACAACAGAAAAGAAGGTGTGCAGAAGGCGCCCCTCAAAATCTTTGAAAGGCAAATAAACAAGCTGCTGCCACAAGGGACGAAAGATTACAGCTGGGACAAACAATAGAAATGCTTAAAGCTGGAGGAAAAGCTGGACAGAGAGTTACTTTGGGAAATAATGGTCTTGGAAACATCCCAATATAAAGTAATCTAAAAAGTCATGTATGTGCCCAAAGTAGACCCATGCCCAGAAAAGATATGAGAAGACCTACAACTCTCACCTTCAGCTGATCATTAGGCTCTAAACCAGCAGGAAGTAACGGCTAAGACAGTGTTATAAACAACCTATCTAAGCTTTGAAAGAAAACCCCAACACAAGCTAGTTTACAAAGTCCAAGATAGTTTCTCTTTGTTCTGTTTTTTTATTTTTCTCTAGGCATTTAAAGAAACCTCTATAAAACCAAATAGCTAACCCACAAGCTAAAGGAACAGAGATTCAGACACAACATATACAGTCTTTCAAAATGATATAGTCTTTCAAAAATAGTTTAGAAAAAAAGCAAAGGAATTGGATAGAAATTTCTCCAAAGAAAATATACGAATGGCCAATAAGCATATAAAAAGATGCCTAACATCATCACTAATCATTAGGGAAATGCAATTCAAAATGACAATGGAATACCAATTCATACCCATTATGATGACTACTTAAAAAAAAAAAAGGAAAATAACCAGTGTTGGTGAGGATGTGGAGAAATGGAAACCTTTGTGCATTGCTTGTAGGAATGTAAAATATTACCATCACTGTAGAAAACAATATGGTGGTTCCTTAAAAAGTTAAATATAGAATTACCATATGATCCAACAATTCAACTTCTCAGTGTGATTCATTGCTGGTAGACTTGCTCTACAAAAAGGGACTCTTTCTAGATAAATGAAAGAGCACTAGACTGTAACTTAAAGCCATACAAACTAAAAAGAACATTAGTAAATTATATTTACCTACATAGGTAAATATAACAAACTCACTTTATTATAATTTTGGTTTATAACTCTTTTTTTCTATATGATTTAAAAGACAAATGTATAAAATAATAATTGTAAATATATATTAATAGGCACACAATGAATAAACATATAATCTGTGACAATAGCAATATAAAGGAAGAGGGATAAAGGAGTAAAGGAGCAGAGTGTTTGTATACTATTAAAATTAATTTGGCATTAATTCAAACTAGATTATTATAAATTTAAAATGTTAATTGCAATCTCCAAAGTAAGCACTAAAAAAAAGAATACAGGAAAAGAAATGAGAAGGGAATTAAAAGGGTACATTTCAAAACCAATTAAGAACAAAAGACGATAATGGAGGAATTGAGGAACAAAAAATATGTAAGATAATAGAAAATATTTTTTTCATCCTTCTTCATCCATAATTACTTTAAATGTAGATGAATTATACTTTCCAGTTAAAAGGCAGAGACTGACAGAATGCAATTTTTAAAAGAGGAAAAGACCTAACTATATGTTATCTACAATAGACTCATTTTAGATCAGAAGACACGAATAGATTGAAAGTGAAAGAACAGAAAAAGATAGTCTATGCGAATTCCAAAAGGTAGCTGGAGTGGCTATGTGAATACCAGACAAAATCGACAAAGTCAAAAATTGTACATTTTTGTACAAAAGTAAGTCAAAAATTGACATCAAATACTGATAAAAGGTCAATTCATTACAAATATAAAGCAATTGCAAACATATATTCACCTAAGAGTATAAGGTCTTGGAAAAGGGGATGAGCATAGGTCTTGTAATGGGATTCACTGTATTATTGGATTTCATTGTTTATAACCCTGCAAATCTCCTGTTTTTTAAAACATCTTGAGCCTTGTCTTTTTACAGCAGTTGTTTTCAACCTCGACTGCATATTGGAATTACATGAGGCACCTTAAAAATTCTAGTCTCCAGTCCCTACTCTAGGATTTTGATGTCTTTGAGCTGGGATGCCCTCCAGGCATTGGGAGTTTGAAAAGCTGCCCAGCAGTCTAAATGTATGGCCACATTTGAGAGCTGATGCTTTATAAGAAACAGTGTTATACCTTTTGCCAGGTAAAGCAAGGATGTGCCTGGGGACTTTGGGAAAGGGAAGATGGTTGTCTCAATAAGAATAAAAAGCAAGCTAAGTGTTCCTTGCTCATCAAAATATTTCTCAGTCTCATTGCATGTTTAAGTAGTATCTGTGCCAAGGCAATCGTGTTTGCTCCGGCCACATGTTAGTAATGTTTATATGAAGACCAGCCTGCCTACCAGAGTGGTGTGCAGTCTTTTTGCCAAATAGTACATGGACTCCTCTGTGGCCTGAAAATGGCTCTTTAAAAAAAGAAAAAAAAGTTGGCATTTTTAATAAGCATAACCCCAATTTAAATATAACCAACTGAAATTCTAAGCAATTAGGCAATGTGGTTTCACTTAGGGGTAATATTAACATTAGTAATACCTGAAATGAAGTAATTTGAGACTATTTGTAGTCTCAAATTACTACCTTTGGTAACATTTTGGTCAATACACCATTTTAACTAATAGAATAAATTCTAAAACAGGAAAAGTACATAGTTGAGGGCTAGCATTTTGAAATAGTCTCTCTTCTTTATGAGATAGGTACTGCTGACCAAGCTGTGGGCCATTGAAGATTGAAATGGAAAAAGAATTAGAAATGAGTGTTGAAGAAATGGCATCACTTCTACCACTTGCATGAAAATACATCTTCTTGGTAGCTTACAGAGTATAAACCAAAGTGACCTCCGAGACTGACAGCCAATCAATCAATCAATCAGCCAATAAGGGAGTGTACATATTAAGTCACAGGGTAGGAAGATAGCCAATTTGTAAATAATTTTTAATTGGAACAGTCGTTGTGTGAATTGGACAGTAAGACTTGCATCCAAACAATGAATTAAAAAGTTTGCTTAAGAATTAGCAAGCTAGTAGTTGATTTTCTTAAAATGATGTGGTGGTAGTAGGATAGCTCTATCGAAAACGAATCAAGTTAAAAAGTCATATTTGCATAAATAATTTAGTTTCCATCTACAGGGGTTCTCGTCTTAGGTAGAGCAGAGGGAATTAAAAACCCCATCATTTCCCTCCTTCTACTTTTCAATCTCCTGTTGGTATGCCTTCTCCAAACTCAAAAAGAAGCCAGAGATTAAGGCTGGCTAATGTTCTTCACATAGGTCTGTCCCCTGGGGCACAGAACAGGGTGGGGAAGGCTGGAAAGTGGGTCTGAATGTCGAACTATCAGAAAATATACAGTATATTTGTTCAATCAATATCCTTTCTATCTGTTTCCTTCTGTAACATACCCCATTTTTACTAATGGGGACAATGCAATCAGCTAAAAGACTGAGTTTGGCCATGTGACTAATTTCTAATGTGCTGTAGGTAAAAATTGGAAGTGGAACTTTAAAGAAGGTTTTTCAAGTGGGTATAGACAGCTGGGGCTTGCTTTTTATCCTGCTTTCCTTTCTTTTCCTAATGCTTGTAATGCAGAGGTGAAGATTGAAACTTCGGTTGTAGCCTCCATTTTGGATGAGGCAACCCTGCATTTGAAAATCATTGCTAAGGATGGTAGAGCAGAAACTTATAAGGGGCTTAGGTCCCTAGTGATCGAACCTACTACACCAGCCCTAGGTCCCTACTCTGAGCTTGTTCTATAAGAAGTAAAGTCAATCCTTATGTCTTAAAAAAATTTAATAGTTCAAAGGTTTCATTTCATTACTTATTTGATATTAATTATATGGTTAAAATATGATGTAGGTATTTTTAAATAATTATTTTTTAATTTTTAAAATTACTTTTAACCCCCCAATCTATTTGTAGCTTTACAAAAGATATCTGACTTTCTGTAAATAAGCCACTGTTTATGAGTTGTACTCATTTGAGATGAAGCTTGTGTCTTATCATTAGGTAGAGACATCATTCAATATAAGCTTAATGTGTCAAGTGAATGGATGAACAGAATACCCTAACTTATATTGATTTTTCACCATATTAATCAATTGTACACTTCATCAAACAGTTGCTTATTTCTGGGCACCTGGGTGGCTCAGTGCATTAAAGCCTCTGCCTTCAGCTCAGGTCATGATCTCAGGGTCCTGGGATTGAGCCCCACATGGGCTTTCTGCTCAGCAGGGAGCCTACTTCCCCCTCTCGCCCTGCCTGCCTATCTGCCTACTTGTGATCTCTCTCTCTGTGTCAAATAAATAAATGAAATCTTTAAAAAAGTTGTTTGTTTCCAATAAACAAATATTATTTTATTATTATATTATATATTATATTATTTTTTTCCAATAATATGACAACAGATACCCTAGCACCCTGTCAAACAAGGCTGAGAAATGAGGCATGACTTATCTTTGGAAATGTGAAAGACATCATTTCTTAGGAATCACATGAATATGAATGAGATGATGAACATTATTTAAATATCACCAAATAAACATAACATTTCCGTTGGACACCTTTTAAGCAGTTGGATTTTCCATGGAATATATTTTAGCTTTGTTTTGCTTGGTTGGTAATTATAGTGCTAAATTTAATAAATAGACATTATTGAATTTTCTTGGAATGTTCCTGCTGATGCAACATGAATTTAGTGTGCAATTAGCTATGATACATGACTATTTGTCTGTAGTACTTAAGGGTGGTGAAGCAAGTCTTGGGTTTTCTGGACCTCAGTTACCTAGCTTGAGCCATCTTGAAAATATAAATCACCTCTGATTTTTAAAAACCACCCATTCATCTATAGATGCTATAGAAATATAGCATCTATAGAGAAGACTCCTTCAGTGTTCCTACCAGCAGAAGATACGTTGATAATATGATTTTGCCAGTGTCATTTGTACTTGGGGATTCCCTAGATTGGAATGTAATAGGCAAATTAGAATTGCTATATGGAGAAGAAAGAACATGAAGTTTCAATTCTAGCCCTGTGCTAGTTAGATGGGTAACTTAATCAGTTTCTCAATGAGGCTACTGTTGACATTTTGGGTCATTATGTAATATTGACTTGGGAATAGGCATCATAAACATTGGAAAGGAGCAGCACTTTCAGCCAAGGGCTCTTAGGGTAACCTCTTGATTTGTGTGTTCTTAACCTTGAGCCCCAGTTAAAATAAAAATAGGAAGATTGCTACCATGGTGACTGTGATATTGGTCTGCTGAGGTTTAATTCTGTCTCCCTTCTTTCATGAACCCTTTCTCAACTACATTAGCTCAGTTACATTAACAATTTTTACCCTAAATTATCCAGAGACCCAAATCTCCACTTAATTTTGCCCTTATAGACAGCCTGACTCTTGAGGACATGATGCTCAGAAATTGAATATTCTATAATAACATCAAGATCTTGATGGAAGATCTAAATTGGGATAGCAAAATCTTCCTTCAAAATTCCGTATATTTTAAGTGAACATTGTGATGTACAAAACTGTAACTTTCACATCAGAAACATTTTATGCTACTTTAATTTAAAACAGGTTAAGCAATAATCATTATTAGCAAGTGGTGTATGCTCCTACTCTGCTTGAAAGCAACAAGTGTTGAAATGCCCATCTGAAGTTGTTAAATGATTTTTTTAAGATTTAATTTATTTATTTGGCAGAGAGAGAGAGAGAGAGATCACAAGTAGGCAGACAGGCAGGCAGAGAGAGGGGGAAGGAGGCTCCCTGCTGAGCAGAAAGCTCAATGCGGGGCTCGATCCCAGGACCCTGAGATCATGACCTGAGCGGAAGGCAGAGGTTTTAACCGACTGAGCCACCCAGGTGCCCCTGTTAAACGATTTTTAAAAGATTTTATTGATTGATTGATTGATTGATTGATTGATTTGAGAGAGAGAGAGAGTGTGTGTGTGCACAAGTAGGCTGCAGGAACTGAGGGGAAGGGAGAGGGACAAACAGACCCTGTGCAGGGTGTAGAGCACGAGGTGGGGCTTGATCTCAGGACCCTGAGATCACAACTGGAGCAGAAATCAAGAGTCGGATGCTCAACCACCTGGACCACCCAGGAGTCCCTGAAATTGTTAAAATTTTTAAAAAGACATTATTTAGAAGTTTCGATTTAGCAACCAAAGCTGTAACTTTGAAGTAAATTTATACTTTAAGGGGAATTTATCATCAGTGAAGTTTCAGATCTCATACCCAAATTGGAAATCTGAAGACTTTGGAAGTTCTAAAACGCAGTGTTTGGAAAGGACATGCATGTATAGCTGTGGTATTGTCTGAGCAATGAACTTGTTTTTGAAAGAATCTCTTCTTCCATTATTAGTCTTTAAAGCCGGGGTTTTATATACTTGGAAAACAGGCTATTCATGCAATCTGTCAAACACCATCTAAACTCCAAGTGAACTTCAAACAGCCCAAACAAAATATATGTTGGATAAAGCATACTGTGGTTGTTGGAAAACTTTAAAATATGAAAAGTTCCCATTACTCTTGGTATTTTACCTCTGAGAATTTTCTAGCCAAAGTTCTATTTGAACTGAGGTCAAAATCAGTTACTGTGTGGGCTTTTCCTAAGGGATAAATTTAATGAAAGGGCCTAGTTATTGCAGCATATGCTGCCTTCATTTCAAAAGATTTCCTTAAAGCATAATGATTAAAGCCTAGGGAGAAAGAAATTTGTACTTTTCAAAAGCTTTAAGAAGTACCCCACAGAAAAAAACTACGACACGAAGCCGCATATATAATGAACAAATACTCCTTTTACTTTAAAAATCATCACAAATCATTAGTTATTTTTGCTCCTTTTTCTCGGAAGTTTTTTAAGAATTTTAAAAGGTTGGTGTACAATGTATGTACTGCTCTTTATTTCCAAAGGAAAGTGATCTGTTTTGTTTTGATTTCCTTTCTCTTTCTTTCTTCCTTCCCTCCTTTCTTTTTTCTTTCTCTCTCTTTCCTTCTTTACTTCCTCTCTCCCTCCCTCCTTCCCTCCCTCCTTTCTTCCTTCCTTCCTCCCTCTCTCTCTCTCTCTCTCTTTCTTCCTATTGAGTAGGGAAGATTTCAAATGTTCAGAAAGTATTTTTTAAAGTCTAAGTTATTACACTATAGTAAATCTTGGTATGATGGGTGTCTTAAGTTGGATTACGTAGAGACAGAGCTTAAGAGAAGGTTTTAGGTACAGAATTTATTTGAAAGCTGATGTCAACAAGCTTCCATATAGGAACGGGAATGATACATGGAAATAAAGTCAAGCAGTATAATGCAGCTCATCAGGTGAATTATTGATGTGGACAACTAGAATGAACCCCATTGGGGTATTCTGAGTGAAAATATAAAACATAGACCTTATTGTTATCCCACATGAGAAGCAAGGGAGCTGGGGGTGTTTAGAGACCATACTCCTGTCAGTCCTTGATGGACCAGTGTTTCTGGTTTGAAGAAGAGGGCATTTGATTCAACTACCTCCTACTCCTCCTTGCATACTTGGACCTGGTGGGCATCACTGGCAAAGCCCTTAGGCAAGGAAAGTCTGCTGTTGGCTGTGAAACTCATTGGTCTGAGGATATAGAAGTGGTGAGAACCCAGAAGTAATTGGCAGGACATTGACCACATCTGTCATAATGAGTCTGAAAAGCTGAGTATAAATTCCAATTACAAAGTGACAAATGTTTCCCCAAAGGATAAATATCAAGTGTAAAATGCATATCGGAAATTATCCAAGCCCTCTAACATCAGAAAAATACAAATTAAGACATGAAACCAGTTACTGGTGTATTTAGTTGTCAAATTTTTGTGAAAAATAAAATTACGATAAAGTCAGATACAGTCAGGTGGTATTAAAATATTAAAATCATTTTAATAAGCAATTTGGCACTGCATTTCAATAGTTAAAGCAATTTCCATACACTTTGACCTACAACTAAATTTCTGGGAAATAAGCATTAAACTAATTAATCAAAACACGAGTAGAGTAATATGTATCCAAAAAATGGAGATATTAAGTAAGTTATAGTGTATGCAGTGGATATTTATATAACCAATGAGGTTATGGTTGTGAAGATTTTCATGAAAATAAATGCTTTTACTGCAACAATAAATAGAAAATATTTGTAAAAGTAGTATACAGGCATTTTGGTTACAGCTATATTTTCTTTGAAGAACATTAAAAATTTATGAGAGAAACTACACCCAAAATGCTAACAGTGATTAGAATTTAGCACCAGTGTCAATTACAATGTTTTGTTTGCAAGTAACAGAAAATCCAGCTCATACTAGCTTTAGTAATGAAATTTATTGCTTGTGTACCTGAGAACCCAGCAATTGAGCTTTAGGTTTGATCTGACAGCTCAGCTAGGTCATCAAGATCAGTTGGTTTCCTTTCCTTCACTCTGCCTTCGGTGATGTCTGTTTCATGTTCAAGCAGGCTCTCCTCTTGGATGTCCCTTTGACTTCAGCAGAAACTAGAACTAGTTGTTATAAGGGTCAAAATAAGGGCTTCCCTTCTGCAAGCATTGAACAAAATCTCCAAGTTCTGAGATATATGCCTATCATTGAGCCAAAAAATATGGCCAGAGAATAAGATTTGCTTTAAGCCAATTTGGGCATCCCTGCGCAACTGTAGGTAGTTCAATTCCGTGCTACATCCGGGGCTGCTATACAGTGAGGGAGATACAGCATGAGTGCTGAGGAAGCAATGACAGTATCTACTATGATATATAAATATATATGTATTTGTACGTGTGGGTATATGTACTCACAGATACATACATGCATACATATATACCTATCTATAGAGAAAACACAACCAAGCTACCAAGCTGATTCATTTGTTCATTGACTCATTCAGGAGACACATACTTACTCAGCACCTATCTTGTTCCAGATGCTATTCTAGGCACTGCAGACACAACATTAAGTGAGACAGATAAGGTCCCTGATCTCAGTGAGCAATAAACAAATAAATGAATAAACAAACAAACAAACAAATAAAGTATGTGAAGGAATTAAAGCAAGATGCCTATTGGAGTAATAAGATGGATTTTTTTTTTTTTTGGAATGTTTAGGAAAGGACTTTTTGAGGAGGAAATACTTAAGCTGAGATGTTTATAAAAAGAAGAGTCACCCAGGGTATAGAGCACACAAAGAAGAAGGCCCATTGCTACAGAAGGCCAAAAGGTGCAGCCAATCCTGAGATTCTGGAGAAAACACAGGAAGTCCCGCGAGGCAGAGATATGGGTATGAAAATAGATTCAGTTGAGGAGGTGTGGAGAGGTACATAGATATCAGGCCATGTAGAACTTCAGAAACCACTGTAGGCATTTGAGTTTCATGCAAAGAACAATAAGACAATTGGAATATCTTTTGTGGAGAAAGATAAATGTCTATTGATATCTTTAAAAGGTTTCTTTATGGGCTGTTTATAAATGGATCATGGAGAGATGATGGAATCCAGTTAAGAAGCAGCTCTACTAGTTCAGGAAAGAGATGGTGGTGCTTTGAAGAGGGGATAGTACGTGGGGAGTAGTGGACAGCCTGGGACATACTTTGTGGAGGTAGATGCTATATATCATACTGATGGAGAAAACAGAGAATAATGGCTACTGTATTTTTTTTCCACTTAAGCAACTGGTGGATTAATGACCTTGGACTAAACTGAGAAAGACTAGTGAAGATTTGGAAAGGAAAGAATAGGAGAATTCAGAATACTTTATGAAAATTTGAAACCTGAGATGTCTATTCATCATTCATGAAGAGTCAATTATACATTTACAGGCCAAATGCAGAAATGAAAATGAGGTCTACTCATTCAAAAAGCAGGGAAGGAATTGCCATTAAGGGTACTAATGTATAAAGCTTTTTTTCTTTCATCTTTGGTCTCTCTCTTGACTTGTCATGGGATTCTTAAATTTGCTGTTTAATATCACTCTAAATTTTAAAGAATAAGATTGTACATTATTGGCATTAATTTTGCCATTCAATTTTATATTGTGTAATTTTTTAAAAATATTTTATTTATTTATTTATTTGACAGAGAGAGACTGAGAAAGCACAAGCAGGGGAAACAGTAGAGGGAGAGGGAGAAGTAAACTCCCCTCTGAGCAGGGAGCCCGAGGCAGGGCTTGATCCCAGGACACTGGGATCATGACCTGAACCCAAGGCAGCTGCCTAATCGACTGAGCCACCGAGGTGCCTCTGTGCAATGTTTTTTAAAAGCAAACATAAGAACCTTTAACTCACATACGGAATCATCCAAATTATGTAATTCATAGTGCATAGTTCATATATATATATATATATATATATATATATATATATATTGGCTGCCCTGTCTTTCCCCTACTGACACAAATAAGGTAGAACTCCTTGATCATCCATGTTTCTTAAATGCTGCTGCCTTTTTTCTGAATTTGGAGCAAGTTTTGCTTCTAATGGAAAACATGGTTTCTCATGGCTTTCAGTGCCTCTAGATATAATTTACCTTGTGCTCACATTGAGTCTCATTGAATTCCCATACATTGTAGAGCCACAGAAATTGTGTGCTTGTCTGCATGGCAAATGCTATATGTGATTGGTACAACAAGAAATAATGGACATGCATATTACACGTATCTCCTGTACTCATGTGCCATCTTCATTGCATTGGACTTCAGTTACAAAACACGTGTCAAAGATAAAGTGATTAAGAATTTAAGGATGGTAAACCCCATGAGATGATAATATTTAAAGTAGAAGAACATGGTCACTTATATTGAAAGCTGCTGGACAGCTAGGCAAGATGAGAACAGAAACGTCATCATTGGACTTGGCAACGTGGAGATTATCAGTGATCTCAATGGAAGTAATCTCTTTGGTGTAGTGGAGATAACTGGTAAACTAAATCTTCAGGAGACAAAAAACAAAAAACAAAAAACCCCCCAAAAAAACAAAAAAACCCCACACCTTCAGGAGATGATGTACCATGAGGAAAAAAACAGCAATGATTTTGCTTTTTTGAGAACTTTTGCCAGGAAAAGGGACAGAAAATGAGGCTGTGTTTGCAGAAGGAAAGGGTATCATGGAAGTGATATTAATGTGTATGGTTGAGGTTCATTTTAATGCTAGTCATATGAGCCCACTGCAAGTTTTTTATGTCCTTCCCAAATTATTGGATATTTTGACTGCTTCTAAATACATTTTGTACTTTAAAACAATATGTCATGAATGTGCATATATATACGTTTTCTAAAATGGTTGTACCAACTTACACTTCCATCAACAGAGAAAACACTGACCAAATAATCCTTCAGATCTCTCTATAAAGACCCATGTTCTAAGTGATCTCACTTTGAGTTTCACTTTGATCTCTGCTAATCAACCTTTACTCTATGCTCCTCAAGGCATAGAGGGCTTTTTAAATTTTTGTTTCTTGTTTCTATCTGAGCTGGACCCTGGGTATCAATGGGTGATTACAGTGATAGTTTTTTTTATGGCTTTCAGGCTATGATCAAATGAAAACAAAACAAAAATCCAAGAATTCCATGCCTCTTTAAGACTGTTTTTTTCAGGATAATTGAGCATTTACATTTTTCAGTCTGTAGTTGATGAACATCATTTCATGGGCAAAAGAAGAATAAAATAAATGTAGATCTTTTTAGAATTTCCTCTAAGACTTTGTATTTAAAGTCTGATTCATGGTGAAGCATATAGATTAGATCTGAAAAGTTTCCAGCAGTTTACACAGCAAAAGAGAAGGAATCAAGAGCAGAGAGAGTACTCTGGCTAAAAACGATAAGGTTAAGATGAGGGAATCCTAAGATCGTAGAACTTTAGAGTCATTTGAAAAAATAGAAATAATAAATATTTATGATTCTTAATCATTTTCCATCACAAAACACTTAGTGGTGGGAAGTATCTTAGCTTGAGTTGGCAAATGTAGGTCTTAAGTCAAGAATTTGGATGAAAGTAGTTTATTTTGAAGGAGTTCCCAGGAAATAGCATTAGAGGTGTGGGGAAGTGAGACAGGGAAGGGATGTAGTCAACAAAAGATGTGTTATCAAGCCAGTTACCATTATGGGAATCAGAGTCAATCCCACTGGAAACTGAGAGACAGAGTTTTTCCAGTTGACCTGCAAGGAAGCTGGGGTGTATATCCACCAACTCCTTTAGTCATCGGTTGAAGGCTGTTTCCAGGGAACATTATTTTGGTGGCACTTTCAGCCTGCTGGACACTAAGCAGGCTCTAGCCAAAAAGATCCTAAGGCTCTCAGTTGGAAGTCAAGTCTAAATGCAATAAAATGGTAAGGGGGTGTAGGAGATGGGAGTAGGGCATCCACAGAGGCTTGGGTTGGGGAGATACAATAGTAGTTAAAACAGTGTTCCTCTAGTTCTTGTTTCTGGTACTACCCCAAATGGGGGCTTCCCACAACCACTTTGGAAATTAGCTGTTGGGTCTAACCCATTGATTGACATATGAGGACATGAGGGCTCAGTAACATTTTAAGTGACTTGCTCAAGGATACACAGATACAACAAGGAAATCAGAGATCTTAATGGATTAATATATGAGTCTGATGAACGTCATCAATAAATTATGTGTCTTCAAATATTTTGATAGAGAGGAAGGAAGTAGCTGTCTTGGACATTCAACCAAAACATTTCAAAATGGAAACTGCTTAACTTATACTTAGCCTCAACGAGACTCAGAAACAGACAAGGATGTTAGAGTAGACGACATCCAGGATCCCAGCAGGAGTTTTCCTTTTGCCATGGAAAGTAAAAATTGTGCCTCCAGAATATATCTGTGGATAGGTAGAGTCCCTGTGACTGTCCCATGTTTTCTTTCTCAACTCAGACATAAATTTGATAAAGGAGAGTCATGGGGAGTGGATGACATTCCTTTTGTCCTTTGAACTAGATCAGGATCAAGCAATGTCACTACCCTAGCACTTCAACTGGAGATAAATTCTCCTTTTCTGGGGTTTTGATCATCCTTTTTTTGGACAGGTTTGATTCACCATTAAGTGGAAAAAATCCTGGCTGTTTTTCAACTCACCTAAGAGTGCTAGAGAGGGATTCACATTGATCTGACTTGTTTAAGCAGTCAGGCTGGATCAAACTTCAAAGTGAAATTCACATCTTTAATCACCTTGATTTGATTTCCCCTTTGGTACAACATCACATAAGAATTGATATCCACCCCAGCTCCAGAGATTATGGTCTATGCTATTTATTCAATCCCTTCATTTTATACCAATAACAAGCTTAGAGATATATTTCAGTCACAATTTCAAACTTATTGACCCAATTGCAGAAGAAACAGTTTTCCTGTCTCATGGAGGACATCCTATCTTCAAATAGGTGCATATTAATTAAGTCACAAATACAATAGACTAATTTATATAATACAATAAAAATATCCCAGTTAAAATCACACATGCCTGCATATGTTCAAGTGCAGTAAACTTTTTTAAAATTGCTAAGAAAATATAATTACTTCTTTAATTTTATATTTCACAGTTGGTCCAATTAATATTTGAAAAATATCTGATAATTGGTGGGCACTTCTGCCTAACTTTCCTTAAAGGTGTATCCCCCCCTGAAGCACTTAACCTGATTTCATATCTTAATAAAAAAATGTTACTTAGTTGTTCAAAGGTTGTGCTGTGCTGTAAAAGGCATTCCTAAGAGCACATCTTTGTTATTGATGAAATTCCTCCAGTCTGGGATGAACAAAGTATAAAGCAACAAGTAAGAGACCAAGCAGAATAAAGTACCTCTCTCTAACCAAACATTCCTAATTCTAAATATAGTTCAAGAATTTCTCTTTCTAGGGGCACCTGGGTGGCTCAGTGGGTTAAAGCCTCTGCCTTTGGCTCAGGTCATGATCTCAGGGTCCTGGGATCGAGCCCCACATCGGGCTCTCTGCTCAGCAGGGAGCCTGCTTCCCCCTCTCTCTCTGCCTGCCTTTCTGCCTACTTGTGATCTCTCTCTCTGTCAAATAAATAAATAAAATCTTAAAAATATGTATATATAAAAAAAGAATTTCTCTTTCTAAAACAAACAAACAAAAACTGAACTTCTCTTTCCAGTTTTAGTAGAAAGTTTGGAGATGACACTTAACATTAGCATACTTCTAAGTATTTCCAGATAATAATTTAATGCATTATTTTCCAGTTTTTAATATAAGTAGGGATGTGAATGTATGTGTGTGTATACCTAAATAATGGAAACTGATTCTATAAATATTTGGGGAATATGTATCTATGAAGAATCAGAAAATACTTCATTATTCATTTCTTCTAGTAGTATTTTCAAACATTCACTTACCTTTTATCTAGCTGAACTGAAGTTAAATGGGGGGCTGTGTTTAATGCTGGGTTTTTTTGTTTTACTTTTTTTCTTTTAAGTTGTAGCCATCAATGAATAACTAGCTATGTAAGAATTTATATATCATCTAAATTTCTACCTGGGAATTTAAAAGCTATATGTAATGGTGAATAAGACATGTATTTAAGATGAGGAGTAAATAGAGGTCACTGCAAGGGCACTTGGGTGGCTTAGTTGGTTAAGCATCTACCTTTGGCTCAGGTCATTATCTGAGGGTCCTGGGATCAAACCCCACATAGGGTTTGCTGAGCTCTCTGCTCAGCAGGGAGTTTGCTTCTCCCTTTCACACTCCCTCTGCATGCCTTCTCTCTCTCTCTCTCTCTATCTCTCTATCTCAAATAAATAAATAAAATCTTAAAAGAGAGAGAGAGAGAAGTCACTATAGGAAATAAAAAAGTAATATTGCAGAATTGACCTAAATTCTATAAGGGCAGGTCATGGAAAGGGAGTACAAAACTCCAGCAGGGGAGCTGGAGGGTGAAAAAAATGAAAGTCAACAGTAAATACTATTAAAGAAATAAACCCACAATCAAATCATGTGTTATCCTAGGCATATCAGAGATAAATACTTTTCAGTCTTGAAAACAACCATGTTGTGTTGTAAGACAGTTTCACAGACTCTGATGATCTTCTAATGTAAGCAATATTAACCTGGCAAAAGAAAAAAAATTAAAAATGCTCTCATGATATGAAGTCCTTGCCAGTTTAGAAGACTTAGTATCTAACAGATCTGGTGAAACTTGACATTTAAACATTTTTTAAAATAAATTTGAAAAGCTAAAGGTAGATGCATGAACACAATCAATCATGCTAATTGTCTTCTCTTAGCTAATTTATAGATTATCAATTAATTTTAGCCTTTCTCCTCATTTTCAAAGTTAAAATGTCAAGGAGGTTATTACTATTTACTGCATTTGGTTGTCCTACAAAAGCCATTTGTGTTTTTATGCATACCAGATTCTCCTTAGAGCTGGGTTTTTGCAGTGTGGACTGTGGGGCTGCCACCTTTCTGAACATGTCTTTAAAAGTTGCCCCAATGACTAAAACAACGGACCCCTTCCGCCCATACGGATCTCTTTCATCTCTGTATTCTTAAACTTACTAACAATTAACGCAAATCTTAACCTTTGCTTGCCTTTAGAATTTATTTTTGGTAAATTAATTTCTTTGTCTTCACTGATTAATAGCTTAGTTAGAACAATGACAGTGCAAACTTTGTGCACATGTGTGTGTTTTCCGGACACCAACCCAGTGCTTGGCACGTAGAATATCTGCTATTAATATTTTTGTTGAATGAACGAACTTCCTTTGGATGGACATGAGATAACCACTTCTGTGTGATACAGTCTTCTCTCCAAGGGAAATAAAACAATACTTCAGTATGTGAAAATAATAAATGATCAGATCTGAACACTTTTTGGTCTTTTGAATCATAGTGAGTGGAGGGAACAAAGCTGTTGAGCCATAAAATTAAAAATTAAAAACTACTTCTCCTAAATAAGAAATTGAGCATAAAGGATGTGTTGGTTCATTATAAGGGCCATAATTAGAATTTATCATGGTGATGTCTATATTATTTGTAAGAGGAATAAATACAGTACAGATAGAAAATTCTATGCAAAAATTGTTTCAATCAATATTGTTTAAAGGATTATCTAGAATACAGAAATTAGATTAAATTTTTAGGAGAAGCAGCCCTTCCTTGTTCCCCTGCTATTTCTCTGGGTTTTTAAAACACTGTACTTTTCTTCTGTGTCCATTATGACTCAGGGTCATCAAAAAGAAATCAACCATGACTTGAATTTCTGAGAGATAAATCACACTATCTCTTATTTTCCAGTATAACTTGAGGCAATGATTCAAATGCTTCTTTAAGCCTATCATGTGTAATAATAAGTAAGTAAATCAGTAATAAGACGGATATTCGTATACAGACCTGAGGAAAGTTCTTATTGCAGTCACGAATAACTTGATATGAATAAATATTAGTTCAATGGAAATATTTTTAATAAATGTACATGTAGATTCTGAAGCATTATGAAAGATGGTAGAATACTAATATAATTTGCTTACAGAGCACCTATTTTCCTTTAGGTATTCTTGCTGGTATTTACTTCGTTGGAAGATTGATTTCATGACTGGCCCCAATTCTTCACCATCACCACCCCCCTATAACCATGCCCTTGGACATGAAACTTTATAATTGTTTTCTGCTCTGACTTTGGGCTGAGCACTGTGACTCACACTGGCAAATGTGATGTTGGCAAATGTGACATTCACAGATGTATAAAAACCATTGTGCAATCCAGCTTGTTCTGAGAGTTGCTCTCTGACACTGCCAGGAAAAGGATATACCTCAACTTACCTGCCAGAGGAGAAAACACATGAAGCAGAACTGAGAGTTGTCCCAGCCAGGGCCATCCCAGGTCAACCATCAGCACTTCTACCTGCAGGTACATGAGCATGCTCAGTCAAGACCAGTGGAACCACACATTCAACCCATGAAGGTGTAAGCTAAATAGCTGCCCCTTGTTTTAAGCCACTAAATGTTGGGGCTTGGAATTAATGGAATTAATTAATTAACATGGAATTAATATGACAGTACTTGATTAATATACCTGGATTTTTCAATATGCAAATATGTAATTAATCATTGCTTATTAATTGCAAGTATAGAAGCATATGGACATGAATGGTAATTCCTCAACTATGTCCATGCTTCTAGTCTACAGATATGGAATCAAATTAAATTTAAAATACGATGGGTTTTTTTTTTCTTCAAAATTCTGAGAAAGTTCTGAGAAATTTCTGAGAAAGAACTATGGTCTCTTAATTTTTTTTTTTAATTGAGCAACTACAAAAGAATCCCCCTGGCCTATATCTGGAATTTTCCAGAATTATATATAATGTTTCCAACAGATAATATGACAGTAGATTTTAGTAATGCTCTGGAAGGCAGTTTCCTCAGCTGTATGGAATTGAGAATAGGGTAGGACAATAAATGTGTGTTATTTCTCACTATTCCATGTGTTGACTAGGCAGATCTGGCCTGTGGTAGCTCAAAGCAGCTCGATAGCCAAGACTAGCCTCACTCACATGTCTGTGGCCTCAGCTAAGATAGCTGAGACCTCTCTCTAAAATGTCTTTTATTCTACAGTAGGCCTGAGCTTATTCACAGAGTAGCAGAAGAGTTCTCAGCAGTGAGAGAAGTAAGCCTCCTTGGGCAAAAACTTTTCAAACCTGTAGTATCACATGTATTGTTGTCCTGTTGGCCAAAGCCAGAATCTGTATGGGAAAGGGTGGGATGAGGTTGTTTGTTAGGACAATGTTACAGAGAAAAGAAGTATGGCAGCCATTTTGCAAACGCCTTCCTCTTATGTCACATTTATCTTTTCTTGATGGGGGACTAGAACCCTTTCATGCCCATTCCTCTAAGCTATTCAATGAACCCTACAAACTCGTCCATGGAAGACAGTTCCACTCCTGTTTTAAAATACGGATTTTATTATTATTCAAGTGTGGTAAAGCCAACAGATTAGAAGGCTGCCATTAAAAAGATAGTTTGCTACTCACAGTTCCCAAGAGAAAGGGGCACGCTATACCTTAGAGGGCCATAGCAGGAAGCACCAGCATCTGTCCGGAAGCACAGGGAGTGAGGGGAAGATATAGACATGAGCCTTTCTTGACTTTCCACTGGAATAAGTGGGCAAGACAGGATAAGCAGGCTTAGAATTGGTTGGTTTGAATAACTTCAGCAGATTCTAGGTTGCAGGGGCTGACCCCAGGCAATTAGGGACTAAGAGCTTAATAGAAAAGTGAGGGGATGGATTTAGGATTGGTTCACATGGAAGACTTTAGTTTGAATTGCTATGCTAGGAATTCCTAGCCCTGGGAGTGGCAGTCCTTTTAGGGTCAGCAGACTCCAGATCTCAAAGCATCAGAAATACAGAGAATAGAAAAACATGGTTAATTCAATCCCTACTTCAAAATTAGCTTCCTTAAGCAATAATACTTAACTCTTCTAAGAAAAGAAGGTTTGGGGAGTCTGAACTTTATATCATAAAATTATGTAAATTGAACCTGCTGAGGATACAATGACCACAACTTCCTCAAAATATTTTTTAAAGGATTTCTCAGTCCTATCTGAGGTTTATAGCAGTAACTTCTTGCTATTCTGTCCCCTTTCTAAGATTTTCTTTCCAATGCTCGACATTAATGTGGGACCATCTTAGCATTCTGCTGAGTGCCCACTCTAAATGTGTGTGAAAAATGTATGCCATGCTCTCTGAATTTCTTCAGGGAAAGCAATTGGAGATAAATAGAAAGCAGTGTCAACTTAATGCACTTTAACAATGATTTATTGGACACCTACTAGGTACCAGGCAACACAATAGGTGCTGGAGGATTTTAACCAAGTGCCATTTATGCTCTCAAGGGGCCCATAGTTCAGTGAGCATGAATTATATGAAAACAAATGCTTGAGCTACAGTTAGAAATCAGTTCCCTTGAACTGAGTCACAGACAGCTTCCGAGAAAAGTTCCTCCAAGTAGGACATCATGGATGAGTTTGACACCTGGCTGTAGTAGCATTTCAGGCAGAGGGACTATGTATGCAAAGGCACAGAGGTAAAAATTAATGTCATATGGAAGTGCAAATACTTCCTGTATGACCAGAACCTGGGATACCTGCAAAAAGGTGGTGAGGGACGAGGCCAAGCAGGAAGTAATATGAGATCAAGAGGATCTTAAATGCTATACTAAGGAGTTGAGGTTTTACTCCACCAACAATAAGGAACAATTTATGGGTTTTAAGCAGAGAAATAATATGAACAACCTGCATTTTTAAAAGGTCATTTGGGCTCTACTGTGGAGCACTGTAAACTCCCTGAGGACAGGGATCCTATCTGTCTTTTTTCACTTCAATATATAGCACTTAATAAGAAGGCTGATTCATAGTAGGTATTCATGTGACAGAGACCATCTTGCAAATTAAATGTTCCATATGCTTTCCTATCTTTTCCATTTCTCCTTGCAGTTAAATTGGAGCCTTGAGACTAGTTCTGGCCAATGGCTATAAGCAGAAGTAAGTTGGTTACTGTTTGGATATAGGGTGTAAAAATGAGCGATCAATCTCTCAAAATCTAGGATAACTCAACATCTTGCTTGAGTGATTCAGAAATGGTTATAAGAAAAAAGTTTGGGAAGAAAGATAATTGGTTCAATTTTTAATATTCTGCCTTTGAGATATCTATAGGATGAAGTTTTGATTGAAATAGAGCCATATTCTACAATGTATGATACAGGCAGCAATCACTATGGACAACCAGAAAGAAAAAATGTTAAAACATGAAGAGCTTTATGGATCTGCTAGAGTGACGCACTGTCCAGGTTTTCCCATCCAGGATTTGAAAGGTTTCCTAAGGTGCAGGAAGAACTTTTACTGTTCAAACCCAGAGAGCTCCAGGCAAATCACGGTGGTTGGTCCCTCATGTCAACTGTGTCATACCTTCTGCAAAGAATAGCTATTGAATTTTTCTCCTCAGACCTCAGAAACTTGGATTGGAGAGATCTGGACTCCTTTTCCCCAAACTTCTGTATCTCAACTACCACTCAGTTTTGTTGACAATGAATCCTGATGAACCAGAGTAGGCAAGAAAGTATGGATACTGTAAGCCAGTATTGTGCTGAAGCCAACTCCCACCAACTCTCAAGAGCTGATTGTGCTCATTTCTTCTTAATTCCACATTAGTGAGTCACACATAGGTTGAAATTAGTCACGGTGGAAGAATTTACATGGTGGAAACCAGCAATACTATAAATCAAGGCTTCTGTCCCTCATCCTCAATCCCAAGGGTGGTTTTTAAACATTTGCCAACACAACAGTGACATGAGCTGACTTGAAAAAGTTTGGCAGACACTGCATTGTGGGGGAAGCCCAGTGTAGATGAAGTTGGTGCTCTAGCCCATCCCTTTACATAGATGGTGCACCTATCTCCCAGATGCTATGTGTGTTGGTTGCTAACAATTCGTATCTACCCCCTTCCGAGAATTGTCCTTACAGGACAATTATCCTGAAAGGAGCTACCTTGCCTGTAAATGTCTAGGAACTAATATCCTACATCCACTGGTGTCCTCTAGCCAATGACTGACTAAAGGAGTGCTATCAAAGTTACCTTTAGTAAGTTTTCTCCCATTTTGGGACAATACTGTGGTACCATGCATATTCCAGAACTGCCTTTGGGATCAGGTGGAGACTAGTCTCCAGCTAAACCCAAATCCTTGCCCATCTGCTTCCCCTTCCCTATTTCACTTCCTTTATTCCTTTACATGTTCCCCCAGGAGCCTCTATCAATAAATCACTGGCTTAAGGATCACCATCGTAGGCTTTACTTTTAGGGAACATGACCTAACATCCAGTCCAGGAGAATGTCTGTGGCACAAACATATGATCTTCAGTGTATTTCATGTACAAACTAACAAGCCATTGAGAATACTTTATGATCTTCATGCTTCCTTTGAGCAAAGAGCACCCCTTTGATTCCTGAGCTTCCTGGAATATCACGATATAGTTCTCTCCCATTACCTTCTGCATACCTAGGAGTAACCTCGAAATGCTTTCAAGGGGAGTTTTCAATTTTGCATTTTGAACTTTGGATATTCTTTTATTTAACTAAGTTGTGAGAAGGAGAAATGAAATTCCAGTGTATTAGCATGACATTTAAGGTAGAGAAAATTTAGTGGCAGTAGGCAATCATGTGGAGCAGCCATTTATGGCTGAATTATACCATTTGTAGCTACTTAACATTCTGAACCATTCCTCTCTGTCTGGAAAAATCATAAAAAGGGGTCCGTCAGCACTCTGAGTCACTGCTAAAAAGCTTATGCATCCTCACACCTGCATTTAAATGAGTGTTTCCGGGGCACAAATATAAGAACCTTAGAGAAATGAAATGAAGCGCTCTCCCAGAGAAAAATGATATTGGGTTCCACCCGCATTTGTAAATTGACTACAAGAAGAACACTCTGGAATTAATTTATTAATTACAATCATTTTGAATAACTTTTTTACTGTCTTTTAAAATGAGGAAAGCGGGACGCCTGGGTGGCTCAGTTGGTTGAGCAACTGCCTTTGGCTCAGGTCATGATCCCAGCATCTTGGGATCGAGTCCCGCATCGGGCTCCTTGCTCTTCAGGGAGCCTGCTCCTCTCTCTACCTCTGCCTGCCTCTCTGCCTGCTTGTGTTCTTGCTCTGTTAAATGAATAAATAAAAATCTTTAAAAAAAAATAATAAATAAAATAAAATGAGGAAAGATCATATAAGAGGGCTTCTAATCAAGGCCAAATATTTGATGATATTTAAAATGTGAGGAGTAAGGGCACCTGGGTGGCTCCGTCGGTTAGGCATGTGCCTTCAGCTCAGGTCATGTTCCTGGAGTCCTGGGATGGAGCTCAGAGTCAGGCTTCCTGCTCAGCGGGGAGTCTGCTGCTCCCTTGCTCTCGCCCTCTGTCCATCTCCCCTGCTCTCTTTCTCTTTCTCTCTCTCAAACAAATAAATTAAGATAAAGTACAATCTGAAAGAATGGCAACTGGTATGTCTTGCACCAAGTGTGAGTTCTATAAGTTTGTGGTGAATACATAAATCATAACCATAGTTTTCGGAAACTAAATCGTGAATACCTCATCTTTAGGTTCTTCTTTCTTAAGTTTTACTTTTTGTTAAGGTATAACTTACATTAGTACAGTGAGTAAATCAAATCTTAGGTGTATGTCTTGATGAATTTAGAGACACACACACATGCAAGCCCGCACACACAGTCACCACCCATATTGGAAAAGAGCATTTCTAATACCCCAGAAAGCTTCTTCAGCTACCTCTCAACTGAAAAGTAACCACCGTTCTGACTTTACACAGTAGATTTTCCTGGATTTTCTTGTTTCTGTGGAAGGATGGTTTCCTTAAGTAGCAGCAGGAGCAATCCAGTAATAGTGTACCTTGCTGCCCATTTAAAGCATCTTTTTAGCTCAGGATGATCCCAGAAATCATTAGCCTTTTGCTATTATACTCAGAAAAGCTCACCCTCTCGTTGCCCCCACTAGGTACTCTTACCCATGCTGTGGTCATGTTCTCAGTGTGATCCTTGGCACTTTTGCCTACTTTCTGGGTGTAAAGTGCTTACAAGGCTCACAGCATTGCTGTTTTAGGTACATATCATGAAGCATGTTCTAGGACTTGTATTAGATCTTTTCAGATATCTCTCACATTCCAGAGGTAAGACTCTGTGAACGTCCGAGGCTATAATATGAGTTGGGTCATATGTCTAGGACAGATTCCATTGCCACATCTCCAGTCTACTGATAGCTCAGAAAATGTCATAGTTTGGCTCATCCTTATACCAGCCTCTTGCAGAATTGTTTGAGTCAAGGTAGGATTGGCGAGAACTATAACCTTTTCTCACGAGGCCCTACACACATTTTATTCCGTTAATACTGAACAATTTAAAAAAAAATACTGAACAGTTTCTAGTTCCTGACATACTACATTGGTTCATGTGTCTCTACCTTTCATCATATTATTATCACTTCTTAGAGCTGTCGAGTTTTTACCTGTCTTGACCTGGGTGCTTTCTTTCTTCCCTCAAATCTAATCTGAGTTATCACATTCAAGAATCCCAAGTTCAATTCAGTACCTCTCCCCTGAGTCCCATGCTAATGTGCTACTTCACTTTACTTCTGCCGTTTGCTTAATTTGAGGTGGTCCCTGCTCCTTTTTAGCTCCAAGTGTCCAAGTCGATTCATTCATTAGAGTCAAATGTGGATACTGCTTCTATGAAATCTTTCCAGCTCCTCTCTGATAAAGCTTACTGCTTCTTCTCAATACAAATTTGAGTTTGTTAATACCTCTGCATGGTTTTTTCATCTTATCTTTCCTGGTAGATTTTGGAAAAGTCTTTGAGAAGAGGGACGATGTACGCTCCTTCACCCAGCTGCACGAAGTTTTCACTGAATGCATGCAGGCAGACCTGAGTGAACAAGCAGACTCATGGATTAATCACATCAGTTAATGGGGCCAAAGACATCTTATTATATTGGTTCTATTACCTGACTTTTGGAAAGGCAATATGACCTACAAAGTTGACATGCCCTTGATATCGCAAAGGCTATGTGTGTGTGTGTGTGTGTGTGTGTGTGTGTGTGTGTGTGTGTGTCTTAAGAATCATCTTTCTGGATCACTTCACCCACTCTAGCCTTTGGTTTTTGTTCCAGGCACATTTTTTACAAAGAAACGAAGTTATTATATGACAGTAGCAGATTTATTGTCAACATCATAAGAAGTACAGGCAAACAAATTTGCGTTTAAAAGCAGGTACTGGGCCAGTGGCTAGGCCAGGTTTGCTAATTATCTCACTCCCTTAATGGCCTTGTAAAGTCTGATATTCACAATGACAAACCCCAACATGCCATAGAACTTAGTGATCACTCACAAATAGGAGAAACTGGGAATAGTAAATTTGCAAATTCAAAGGGTCTCCTTTGCCTATTTTCTGGAAAATTTGATTTGATAGAAATTAGGTTAGGGACAATTTAAGTTTCCCCTGGATGTGTGCCATAGTCTATAAATGCTATGCTGCTCTCAGTCCCTCTACACCTTTATGTTTGGGCTCGTAAATTTTGATTTTAAAATCAAGAACTGTGGAATTAACTCAAAACTCTGAGCTATAGAAGCTGGAACCCTCCAAGATATACATTGTGGAATCTTTGAGAAAAAGATCCCCAGCATCAGATGGGATGTCTTAGTTTAAGAGCACATAAAAGGGGAGAGCTATCGGTATAAGTTATATAAGGATGATATTTTTATTGAATTTGCAGGCCTAAAAATATCTTTTACTAGGTGAAAGTATTTTTATCTACCGGAGTGTTATATACTTTGTAAAATTGTGCCCAAATTTTAAGAACAAAACATGATTTCCTTTCTTTGGTACTCCGGAGGACTTATGCCAGAGCTATCAAATATAGAAACTGTTTAGAACTCAAAAAGGGGGATGATGTAGGATTTACTTAGCTTTCAGCAATACCAATAAAGAATTCTCCCAAGGTTTATACTAAATGAGTTGGGTTATTATTAATTAGGAGGAATAAAACAATTACCAGATCGTGTACAGCCCCATTCTTAATGTGGCCTGCCTAGGGACAAATTTAGGAGGGTACATGGCAATTTCACTCTTGACTTTCTTATATAATAATATCATAATGACCCAAGCAAGGGGGAATTCTAACAAGAGTATACACCAGCCCATCCAAGAGAGGCCTCTATGGCATTCTAAGGAGTTAAGGACAAACAAGAAAGCAGATGTGAGAACAGAGCCCTTCCTTATGGAAGACATCCTGAGTCTTTTGTTTTCTTATTTTCTAATTTTTCTTTTTATTTTCAAGGACACTTGCATTCATCCTGCAAATTGCAAGGAGAAGAAATAGCACAGTTGTACACTTTTCACCATCCTGTCCTGGCTTATAACGCTCTTACCTAAGATTATTAATTTTTCAAATTAGTGTAGTTTTAATAAAAACTTTACTGTTATTGGTGTTTTTTGGTTTTGGGTTTATTTTTTTCTGGAAGAGGAATATATTTATAACTAATAGTACTAGTAATTTTGAAAATTAATGGTATTAACTAAAAGTTTATCAAGTTATTTTATATACCAGGAATTTTGATGGGCTTTGCATGGCCTCCTGACAACCATTTTGGGAAGGTTCTATTATTACGAGTAAAGATAGTTTTACCCCAAAATGACACTACACTGTCTCCAAGGGGCAGACTTGACATGAGTTATTTCAGAATGTTACCTTGTACCCCACATTTAGTTTTCCAAATTTGACTGAAAGTAAACCTCTCTTGAGCGACTCATTTATTTCCCAAAAATGTGAATTAGGTAGTCTGGGCTGAGAGTTGGGAATCTCTCATTTTTTTCCCCCCAAATATGTTTATTTTAATTTTTCAGTGTTACAAGATTGATTGTTCATGCGCCACACCCAGTGCTCCATGTAATACGTGCCCTTCTCAATACCCACCACCAGGCTCGCCCACACCCCCCACACCCCCTCCCCTCCAAAACCCTCAGTTTGCTGCTCAGAGTCCACAGTCATCTTTGACAAAACAGGCAAAAATATCCAGTGGAAAAAAGACAGTCTCTTCAATAAATGGTGCTGGAAAAATTGGACAGCTATATGTAGAAGAATGAAACTTGACCATTCTTTTACACCATACATGAAGATAAACTCGAAATGGATAAAAGACCTCAATGTGAGGCAGGAATCTATCAAAACCCTAGAGGAGAACATAGGCAGTAACCTCTATGATATTAGCCACAGCAACTTCTTTCAGGACATGCCTCCGAAGGCAAAGGAAACAAAAGTGAAATTAAATTTTGGGACTTCATCAAGATAAAAAGCTTCTGCACAGCAAAGGAAACAATCCACAAAACAAACAAGCAACCCACAGAATGGGAGAAGATATTCGCAAATGACACTACAGACAAAGGCCTGATATCTAAGATCTATAAAGAACTCCTCAAACTCAACACTCACAAAACAGATAATCACATCAAAAAATGGGCAGAAGACATGAACAGACACTTCTCCAAAGAAGACATACAAATGGCTAACAGACACATGAAAAAATGTTCATCA